>OZ007599.1:273624648-274262148 GCA_963931845.1 Maratus michaelseni
TTTTGTAATTGGACGTATGCATCTAGGACCAACGGTTGCGAAAATAAAAGTCGGTCAGATTATACGTGGACACCCTGTATACTCAATCGTAAAGGATGATTATTGATGTGAGATATTTTTAAGAAAATCTGTCACAGTATTATAAATTCCAGGATATTTCTTTATTACTGATATTTTTACTTATTTTTTAAGTATATTGAAAGACATATTTATGAAAACATTGTAATCAAAGAATAGAGCTTAATTAATGATACATTAAAGCTTATTTTTACACTAATATTCCTTATTAAAAGATTTTGTTCATAAATAAAATTTATAAATATATTTTATAAGCTTTAGAAAATCAAGCTAGATATACAATATTTAACAATTAGATCTTCTACAAAACATTATTCTTACTTTTATTAAGGGAAAAGGGTTAGATGGTTTATGATATCATGGTCTTTGAAAATTGCCATGTCGAAGAGTATTGAAGAAAAATTCGACATTTTCGATAATTTACCTGGGGCGATATTGAGAATATTGGGGGATCATAGTACAGTTTTGCCAAGTTGAGGAATATTTTTATTCAAAGTATCTACCACTCTTCTAAAATAGTAATTTTCGCTTTATTTCATGACATTGATTTCGTAATTAAATAAAGCGAAAATTACTAGTCAGAAAAATTGGTAGGCATTTTGAATAAAAAATGCTCTATTGTGGCAACAATACAAAATGTTTACCAGCATTTATCCAAACATAATTGAAAGAATTACTCCGAGCCAGATATAATTGAATAAGGCCACGCACAACGTTACAGATTTTAATCCATTAGCTTTAACTCACTGATTTGTAATTTGCAGAATGAATATTTACATGAAAACTAAAGATGCAAGCAGAAGATAGATTATATATATATATATATATATATATATTTACATTTTTAAAGAGAAATAATAAAATTTAATCGAGATACACAAAAATGATTATTACTTTTCTCTGTTCAACATAATTGGACAAGGGAAATAGAAATGTATTTTCTTGTAGAAAAAATTAAAACTTTGCACATTTCTGTTTTAATTCGAGGTCCCACGGCACAAAATCTTATGTCATCGGATTCATAAACGAGAGTTATTCTAAGTGAAAAATAAAAGCTTTTATTAAGATTTTCCAACTAGGTTGCCTGCGCAGTACTAGTTCTTCTCCGAACAACGAGCGTACTTTCGGTTACCTACATAAGTCATGAGACATATGAACACCACCCCCTGAATACTAGGCCTGAGCACTGACACAAAAATGGCGGCGCTCGTAGGTGGATTTTATTAAGCGTTTAAACGCTCCTCTAATTTTAACCACCAGTATTTTCTTAAAGTTCTCTTTAACGTATTGAATATCAGAAAAAGGAGGTGGATAAAACTTTTAGTATTCAATTTCAAGGGACCGTATACACGCTGAAATAAATCCGCCTACGACACCCGCCATTTTTATGTCAGTGCTCAAGCCTAGTGTTTACAGGGTGGTGACATGGACGTAGATGATAACAACAAGTATATGATAACAACAAGTATATGATGATAAAATATGATTAAACATACCCTGTTTTCTGCTCCAAGATAGCATTTAAGGAGAAAGCCAACAAATAAGTATGGTCGAAAATGGACACAATATTACATCATCGCGTGCAGGATCTGATCTTTACCTTTGCTAATATTAAAGGTCTTGAGACCTAGAGTATGAATAACTTAGGTTGAATTCACTCAAGTGGTCCAAAATAAGGTTTGCCGCCAATCAAAGCCCTAACTGCTGAAAAGGGCTTGAAATACGACAGTGATTTTACCGAGGCTAAAGAAAAAGACAGGCTACCGCGGTGCATTCCACTTATCTTTTTCACACTGCTAGAGTGACGTGATGCTCTTTTCGTACACCTGCATTGGTGCATTCGAGCATCACGTGACTCCCGCGGTCTGTAAAAAAAGATACGCGCTATGCACCGCGGTAGCCATTTTTTTCTTTATGGGAATGGGAGAAATTGTATGTTTTCAGCTGCAATGTCTTTTTTTAAAATAGAAGTATATGTATAGGTAGGATGTCATTGGTAAAAACCAGTGGTCAAAAAACTACTTTTATCTTGTAGTGAACTACAACTACAGCTACTTTATCGAAAACGCGGTTAACTACAACTACAACTAGATGTTTTAAAATGTAGCGACTGCAAACTACTTTTTAAAGTAGTCAGTACTTCGCTACTTTCAATTTTTGTCAAATAATTTAATCTACAGTCAAAATTGTAGATACAGGTTATTATTATTATTATTAAACCGCAGACCAGGCCCCTACCTGCCGGGCATTATGCCCAGCTTAACGAGTTTGTATACCTGGCCGCGGGGCGAAATTCGCCTAATCTCCTCATAACGGAGATCCACCTGATTAGCTTCTTGGGTGTCCTTGGCTGCAACGGTATTTCGTGAGAGTTACTTTGATACTGTGTTGGCCGGTTCTAGTTTGTTATTAATTATGGGTATCTGGGTATGTTGTCGAATAAGGAAAGGGGCTTGCTTTCGGGCCATATTCACACTGACTATGGTTGCTAATATAGACAGGTTTATATAATTCAGTTTAAATATTTGTGTTTCCGCTATGTATTACATCTTGTCTGTAGTGTTCTCTAGTGGTTTGCTACAGTTTCTCTACTTGACAGCTCACGGCATCCATCCAACCTCGCTGAAATGGCAGGTTTAAAAAAGAAATTTAAATTTTAAAAAAGAGAAAGGAATTGGTCTCGTAATTTAGAACCTTGATCAGGTGACGAGACCTTCACCTGACTAGGCACCTCCAGAGGTATAATTCAAAGGGAACTTGGAGGACTTTGCACCCACGACGGATTTTACATGCACCAGGCGCCATTAGCGTACATGGCTTCGTTAATTTTTTTTTTTTTTTTTTTTTGTGCACATTGTGCTTTTAGTATATATTTTTTTATAGTTTTTTTGGTGCAGTAAAAGTAAAGTTCTTTTAATGCCTTTTTGTGAGGATTGTATTAATTGCTTTTTATTATTTCGCTGTTGCTGCTGAGGAATTAATGTTGTGTGGATGGTGGGAAGGGCTTGTTCAGTTTTGCTTCACGTTAGTGTGAAATTAAGTCTATGTTATCAATTAACCATCTGATCACTGTTTTGGCTTTTGCTTGTACATGTTTGTTTTGAGCTAGCTGTTTGTGCCAAAGTTGCTCGTTGTTTGGTGTTATGCCTACCAGATGGAGTGCTTGTGTGAGTGGACAGGCTATGAGGTAGTGTTTGGAAGTTCCCATCAATCCACACTCACAATCTGGCGTTTCCACCAGTGCGAATCTGTGCAGATATGCTGGAAACGCGCCATGGCCTGTGTAGACTTGAGAAAGTAGTTTGCAGCTTATCAATCTGTGTGTATCCACTTTAGGGAAGTACCTGTGTGTCAGCCTGCCTGTGCCCCCGTAGTCCCACTCGAACTGCCATTGCTTAATTGTTAGTTCTTTCAGGGTTCTCTTTAGTTTTGTTATTGGTTTCTCCATGTGGTAAGGGATTGCATTGTATGGGTTTTGTGCTGCTTGTTTGGCCAATTCGTCAGCATCCTCGTTTCCTTGGATGCCCACGTGAGCCTTGACCCAGCTGATTTTAAATTTATTATTTGATTTTTTTACTGTTTGTTGTATTGTATCTATTATTTCAGTTACGTTAAAGGGTTTGCTTAATGCTTGTATTGCTGACATGCAGTCCGAGCGTATGCTGTAATCTTGCCCTGTGGTATTACCCCATTCTGCGGCTTTCAGTATGGCCAGTAGTTCGGCTTGGAAGACACTGTTGCACTTTCTTAGTGGCACCGACCATGTCTTGATTTTTTGTTCATTTTTGTATGCTACGAAAGCCGATCCCGTAGCGCCTGATTCCAATTTCGAACCGTCTGTGTATACGACTATGTCTCTTAGATTGTGTCCGAATCTTGGTTCTACTGTTTCTGCTGGGTGGTTGTGCCAAACGTTGATCTTTTTAACATAGTCCGAGTGATGGATAGTTGTGTTGTATATGTTTACTGTTTTGCGTAATCTTGAGACAGTGCCGTAAGCTGCTTCGTATTGTACTTGAAGGTGAATTGGAATCAGGCCAGATAGAACCTGAAGTGCCGCTGTTGAGGCTGTCCTATAAGCTTTGACTATGGCCAATGCAAAGTGCCTTTGACAGCTAGATAATACTTCCTTGCTGCGTCTATTCAGGTTATGCCCCCATATTGGGGCGGCGTATGTAAGTGTTTTCTCCACTACTGACCTATACCAAATTTTAATTATGTTGGGTTGTAGACCCCATCCCTTAGAGACCATCCGTCCCATCATCCAAAATGATTTTCTGATTTTCTTTGTTTGTTGTTGGCAATGTGGGAGCCAGTTTAGATTCTTGTGTATCATTACCCCTAAATATTTAATTTGTTCTTTGACCTCTAACTTTTTACCGTTGAATTCAATGCCCTCTATGTTGTATGAATTTTCGGTTGGGAGATTCCCTGTGTGTCCTCTATTTAGGTACAGTAATTCTGTTTTGTCCCAATTTAATGTTAATCTATTGTTTGTTATCCACTCGTTAAATTCTTTTATTATTTTATTTGCTAATTTTATAAGTTCTTCTTTTGTTTTTGATCTTAAGATTAGTATAAAATCGTCTGCGAAAGCCTGAATCCTGACATTTATACCCCATTGCTTCTTAAGTGCTATATCTGCTATTAGCAGCCACAGAAGTGGTCCCAGGCAGCTGCCTTGTGAGCATCCGCTGAATGTTTGCCTTGTTATTTTTATACCATTTTCTTCTAATGTTACGTATCTATCTTCCAGAAAACTAATGATCCAATTAATTAAGTATGTGGGGCAGGGAGATTGTTTTAGGGTTTTGGCTATTATCGGCCAACTTATATTGTCAAATGCGCCCTTAATGTCCATAGAAATTAGCAGTGTTTGATATTTTTCCTCTTTGTCTTGTTTAATTTTGTTAATAAGTTCGTCTAGTGCTTGTTCTGTTGATATTCCCTGTTTGAACCCGTATTGTTTGGCGCTCCAAAAATTACTAGTTGTTAGATGGTGGTTTATTCTACCATGTATTATTCTTTCTAATATTTTGCTGAATGCTGGTAGTAGGCATATTGGTCTGTAATTTTTTGGATCTTTGGTGTCTTTACCAGCTTTGTGGAATAGTACTACTGTACCTATTTTGAAAGATTTTGGGAAATAGTTAAGTTTGAGGCATGTGTTGAAAAGCGTTAGTAAAAGTTGTGGTTCTGCATTGTGTATTCTTTTAATTAAATTATAATCTATGTAATCATACCCTGGTGCCTTGTTTTGTTTTATATTTCTTATTATTCGGTTTAATTCCTGTTTCGTTATTACGGGGGGCCTTGAGTCATTAAATCTGGGGGGGGCTGGTATAAGTTTATGTTCTGTTGACGGGTCTGTAAGAAACAGGTTGTTTAGAAAGTGATTAAGAGTTTCCTTTATTGTTACTGTTTTGTTATCTGGTAAGATGTTTACAAGTCTTGAGGGTTTCGTAACTTTTCCCGATGCTAGTTTATACTGGGACCCGTATCTGTTTGTTGCGTCCTCACAGAATCTTTTCCAGGTTTTAATTTTTGTTTTTTGGACTATTATTTTTAGTTTTGCTCTTTCTTTTTTGTATTCTATGTGTTGTTTAGATTTTAGCTCTTCGTCTTTTTGTTTTTGATATCGCCTCCTGAAGGCCCTGACTCTGTTTCTTGCCGTTTTAATTTCATCTGCCCACCATGGTGGGGCTGTTATATCGGGTGTTGACAGTTTTTTATAGCAGTTAATCGCTACGGTTGTGATTTCATTTTGAAGTCTGAGGGTAATATTATCTAGTTGGTCTATTTCCGATACTTTTTTTAACTCTTTGATATATTTATTTCTGATTTTTTTTATGTTTTTGTCAAATTGTTCATGTTTTCCATGTTTTGTTTCTAATCTGTGTCTGTGGTGGCTGGTGTTGTCATGTTGAATTTTAAATTTTATTAATTTGTGATCACTATGAGATTCGTCCTCGCTGACCTCCCAGTCCTTAATTTTGTTCCCTAGTTTAAGTGTTGCTATCGTTAAATCCGGCCATCCCTTAATTTCTTTTTTATTCCTCATAGTGCAGAAAGTGGGAGGGGCACCTGGTGGATTCTGGACAAAAAGTGAATTAAGAAGGATGAAGTCTGTGAGTCTTTGTCCCCTGTCGTCGATATTGTCATATCCCCATGCTTGTGAATGTGCATTAAAGTCTCCCACTAGCAGGATTTCTCCCGATGCTATCTTCATAGTGTTCTCAATTTCTGAAAGCACCACTGAGAAATCGGCTGAGGGGGGAGCATATGTGTTGATAATTGTTAGTTTTTCTTTATTGTTTTCGATAGTTATGGCTGATACAAATTCTTGTTCACTTAGCGTTATCGGGTTTGATCCTAACTTTGTTATGATGGCTGATTTGTTTGTTTTCGTTTTTGTTATTGACCAATGTTTTGGGTTTATACCTGCTATTTGTCCTGTCTCCTTGTTCTGGTAGTAATCTTGTAACATAGCAACATGTATTCCTTCTGCTCCCATGTATCCCCCTAATTCGTTTGTGGCATGGCTGCTGTTGTGAAGATTGATCTGTATGGCGTTTAGGACGTCTGGTCTTCGTGTTTGTGTTGCATTCTGTGAGTGCATGTTTATGTGATTATTTGAGGCGGTATTAAGCATGATGTTTTCTTCTTAGTTCGTCCCTGCGTTGATACCTGCCGTGTTCTTCATTAGTGGTCCTAGCAATTCGTGGCTTGCCCCTATACGTGTGAATTGAGACTAACCCCTGTATCACCTCTAAGCCATTTGTTAGCTGCCTCTTACCCTCCTGAAGTTCTAATTGTCGTATTTGCAGTAGTGTCTGGTACACCCAGCAGTGTCCTGAATGTGTCGAATGGTCTGTTGGTTTCTGAGCTCTCAGCCATCCTTTGTTGGTCCAGTTATATAGACGACACATAGCACATTCTTTGCGTCTCGATTTACAGCCTTTGTAGCTGTGTTCCCCTGCGCAGTTGGAGCACATCTGTGTGTTTGGACATTGTAATGCCACGTGGTCGAAACCGAGGCATTGGTGGCATCTTTGGATTGTTACGAAATGTTTCACCGGGCATTCTTTGAACCCCAGACAAACCGTCCTTTTTTTAAGCAGGTGGTCCGCCAGAGGTTCGGGAAGAGTGACTGGAATGTGTATATTTTCATTCTTGGCCGCCAACGGCTTCATCAGTTTGAAGACATCTTCGTTGTATTCATCATTATTAACCCCTAGAATGCGTGCGAGCTTTGATGTTACCTGGTCTTCAGGGACCCAATTCGGGACGTTGAAAATGATTATTTTCAACGTCCCGAATTGGGTCCCTGAAGACCAGGTAACATCAAAGCTCGCACGCATTCTAGGGGTTAATAATGATGAATACAACGAAGATGTCTTCAAACTGATGAAGCCGTTGGCGGCCAAGAATGAGAAAATACACATTTATTTACAGGTTAGATACAGGTAGATACAGGTTTTGTAATACACTAGCCTCTTTTTATATCGCGTCTGCCGGTATAAAATCAAGTGCGATTTAACTGAGAGCATTAAAAAATTTAAAAAGACACTCGTGTTTACAGAAAACACGAAATGTGTTGGGTTTGTTTCCAAAACGTTAGTTTATAAAAATATTCTAACTTTCGTTGGAAATTAAGGAAAAACATAATAGTATAAACATTTATATATAGTTAAATAAAAATGCGGTTAAAATAATGTATATTTATTTCTTTGGGATATACGAAAACAGATCTATATATCTGAACAAACGACAAAATGAGGATCTATTATTACACAAAACATATTTATGCTTAACTATACACTGCATAAATTTAGTTACTATTCTTACAGTAATTTATTGCTGACATACGCAAATTGTTGCGCAGTAAGAATAAAATAAACTAACAAAAAATAAATAAAAACGAAAACAAAAAGTAAAAAACAAACCGATTAAAAAAAAAGGAAGGTTAGAAGAACTGGAAAGAACAAAATTAAACAAGAAGTTTCCAGGCATAAGATAATGAAGGTGTTGAATAAAGACCATTGACGAGATTTTTGGAGTTTTTAAAGATGTAAAAGGCTTCGTGGAAGTCCAAATGAGAAGTGCAAATAGGAGAAGAAATAATACTAGCTTCAGGAAAGTAAAAACAATGATTGAGACGCAATGAAAGTTGGTTACACACAGCGCCCTCTACACACGCATGCGTACAATTGCGGACATACTTCCTTATGTAAAATCAGTTTCCTGACGTATTCCCTACCTCCCCACGAAATATGAACGATAAGTTTTGAATCACTCTGTATATTTATACAGCCGATTCGTGATCCCGAATTCATAGTACAAACTTTTAGGGTTGGTACAGGACACTATAACAATCATTTATTGTATAGCAAACAAGGGTCAGAAATCCATTTATTTAGTCAAAATTACACTCCAATCCGAAGTCGCGTTTTTGTTCATAACTTTAACAGTAGGAAAGATATTTTAACAAAATTTGCAACAACTGAATTTTGCATGAATTTTAAGGATATTGCAAGGATTTCTTCAAAGTATCTTCACAACTATTAAAGTTACGAAGAAAAACGCTACTTTTGGATTGGAGTGAGACGCCTTGTTGCGCAATCACTTATTATTGCTTTTTTGCCAAAATGTTGCTTTTCAATACAGGTTTCATCGTTCGTTGATAATCCTTTATACGATGTTACGGAAAATATAATACACTGTTAAAAATTTTGTGCTAGGTTGAACCATCTTTTGGTGCTTCAGTAGTTGTAACCATAAGATTGTGAAATGTCACACCAATGTTTGGATCTTTGGTTTAGAAGAGGACCCAAATGTTGGTACGAGATTTTACCATCTTGTAGTTGCAGCTTCTACAGCACCAAAAGTTGGTTCAAACGAGCACAAAATTTTTAACAGTGTACCTAAAAGTTTCGTGGTCGTTTAAGTAAACCATTCATTTGCATGCGCCAACTATATGCTTTCACCAAACTCATTTAATGCGTTTTCTTTACCCGTGACGGGTTTATTCTCTACCGTTTAAAATATTGTATACAGGCTACTCATTTCTTATGTGGCATGTCCACTACAAGAATTGTCCACTAAGTGAACTTTTGTTATTCCGGTACTCATTCGTAAAATAAATTGCCCTTTCACGGTATTATAAGTTATAAAAAACGACTAAAGCATTATTTTTTATTGAAATTAATCATGAAACTGTACGCAGAGTATTTTCTAAATTTTGAGGATATATTGTTTTCCAGAATTTTTATAACAGCTGTTTCCAGATGTTGATTCAAAACCAAACCATTAACCCTGCGTTAATCATATGTGTATCTCTGTGATACAAGCCGCCATTTGTTTCTTGTACATTTTTAATGCATTAATAATGCCTGCCTACGTGCCACTGCTAGAAGATGTCGCTGCGATCGACTCGTTGTCTTTTCAGCATCATTCTACATTTATCAGATTCATTTTTTAGTATTATTTTGTAGCCTTTTCCCACGCTATGTATTATAGGCGCTGCAGTATGGGCCTATTTATTATTTGAAAATAAATATTTTGGTGCTGAATGATGAAGTATTTTAAGATTTCTAATTAAAAAAGTACTAGTTAAAAGCATAAAAGCTGGTAACTATGAATGAAATTTGAATCAGCAAAAAACGCCCAGAACTTTCTAGACAACCAATTGGTAATAAAGATGTATGTTGTTAAATTTCTATAAAGAGTGGTAAAAGCTCGTTTTTTGTTATTTCTTTACCGTCATAGATGCCAAACCTTCCGAATTTGAGTATCACTATTTTCAATTAGAGTTAATTATTTTATTTTATGACAGTCATTCTGCGATTAAGTAACACGAAGACTACTACACGGAAAATTTTTTACTTAAGAATCGGATGCTTTGGAAGCTATGTACTACTGAAACTATATCACCAAGAGCGCACATTCCTGAACTTTGTCTTCCAGCTCGAAGAAAATACCAGTTTTTAGTTGTCTCCAGTAAAAGCAATTTACTGAATAATGTGAGGCACTTATCGGTAATGTTTTTTCTCAGTTTCTCTTATTGAATGGAGAATAAAATTATTAAAAATAATTAAACTAAAATATTTGTCTTAAACTTAAATATATTCTTAATTAAAAAAAAAAGAAGTGGATAATTAGCCACACATGTAATAAATCCGCTGTAATTTCAATGTTCCTGAACCTTACATTAAATTCTAGTTATTTAAACCTGTATGCCGATTGGGAAGATAGTTGAAACATTTAAATTTTAGTATAAAGCATATTAACATGTTATTAATATAAACTTATTAAAAATGTCCAGAGTTTCATATATAGTGATTCATTTCTTTGAAATCAATACAGCTCTGAAATCAATATTGATTTTACAGATTAAAGTAGTCTTCAATTAAATTTGAATATTATATTATATTTAGTTTAAAAAATATATAATACATAATGGAACAAAAAATCTCCGGCAATGATTCATTTTTTGAAACTTTAGAAAAAGGCAATTTGAAAATTGCTTTTATTGAGTTAGTGTATATGAAAGAGCACGCTTAAATAAATATTTAGTGTATATTACACAAATTTATTTTGACAGCAAAACCCTAATATTTCGTTTTTAAAAAGTATTTCACAACATTTACATAGAATTGAAGGAAACTAAGAATTCTTATAATTTATTAAATATTTTTTATTTACTTTAGAGTTGAACATGAGGCCCTTGGGCCGCATAGCTTCGAATAGAATAATTCGCCTTGACAGAAATTTTGCGATTAAATAAGGCTAAAATTTGTATTCGGAAAAGCTGTTGACAACGACTTTCAGGCATAAAGGTTGAACACGTCTGATTTATTTATTTATTGCAACTTAATGAAGCAGAATAATCAGAACTGCTGACAACAATCCATTTAGAATATTTAAAAAAAATAAACTACTAGCAGAAGTATAAACCTTCCAGTTTTTTTTAAGTCAAGTAAACATATTTTGAAACAGAAATTTTATTCGATAAATAAAATTAAATACATAGCACAGAAAAACATGTTTCATTAAATACAATTTTTTTGATTATTTAATTTGAAAGAAAAATCCCTTGAAGGTTCGGAGCTATGCTTTTAGTCTAATAGAACAGTGTTGCTAGTTAGCAAAATTTTTTAACCCTTAATTGCATGAGTTTTTCTTTTACAATTGTGTTTTTTTATACAGTCGCGTATATTAAATGTTAGACACCAGAAATTTTAAGATAGATTTTTAACTTTGTTCAGCAACATAGTTCACGGGAAATTTAGTGGATTAATATTTCTACATAAATATAGTGGTGGCGAAGAAGTTGATTTATTTATTAACAGCTAAATAAAAAGTGGTGGAAATTTACATCACTATGCAATTAAGGGTTAAACTAAGATTGCCTCGCTGTTACAACTTTTTTTAAACAATTTCCAAAATTCGCCTTATTTAATATGTCTTTAAATAAGACGAATATTACTATTTTAAAACAGTGGTAGCAATAAAGAAATCTCAATTTAAAAAAAAGCAGTGGACTGGAACACAGTCTAGAACTTAAAAAAACTTAATTATATACAAAGGGCAAATAAATTAATTCTGTTTTTACACGTCTATACTTTTTTTTGCCCAATACATGACACTAAATTTTTAATCTTTGTCTTATTGAATCACAGAAACCTACGATTAAATATATCAAAGATTATTATTAAAGAAATAGTGGTATACAATGTCCGTAATCCATTAAATATACAGTCGCGTAAAAACAGTATTAGGTGTATACAGGATGTCCCAAGAAGTTTGAAACTCGCTTTAATTTTTTACAATTAGGAGATACGTAGACATTGTAAATTGCAAATGTTTTCAAAAATAATGTAAGAATTAAGATTATGTTGATGAAATATTGTTGCCATTATTTTTTAAAAAGTTTCACGTTTTAAATTTTTATACTGTCCCTTGATCCTATATGTTATATTTAGAAAATATTTTCTCCATCTAACAAGTAAAAATGTAAAAATTCCATTATTCTAAGACCAAAACTCACACATTTACAATACTTTTATTTTTATGAACTTTTGGAGCTTTCCTTCACTAGAAACGAACAGACGATTTTTATCAAGTATCATAACCCGATGAATTTTGTTCGAAGAATAATGGAATGTTTACTGATTTACTTGTCTCGAGCATCGAATAAATGTTAAAACTGTTTTTTAATTCCAAAATTTAAAAACATAAAACTTCACCTTTTCTAAAACATATACACAAATTAAAAACATATTTTACTTAAGCGAGGTGTCAAATACATGTAAAATAAAATTTCCAAACTTGACATATTTCGGTTTCAAAGTATAAAACCATAATCATAAGCAAACAAACATCGTTGAAAACATCGTTAAAATCGTGAGTTTTTAACGATGTTTGTTTGCTTATGATTTTATACTTTGAAACCGAAACATGTCAAGTTTGGAAATTTTATTTTACATGTATTTGACACCTTGCTTAAGTAAAAGATGTTTTTAATTTGTGTATATGGAAAAAATGTTTCTGTATATAACTTATAGGACACAAGGACCGCATAAAAATATAAAAAGTGTTACTTTTAGAAAATTAATATCAGAACTATTTCATCAACATAATCTTAAATCCTACCTTATTTTGAATAATTTTGTAATTTGCAGTCCCTTTGTATCTCGAACAGGTAAAAAATTAAAGTGTGTTTCAATCTGTTTGGAACACCCTGTATATCTTGTAGTTTTTAAGATCAGTAACAGGTACTGGCATGATCGATAGATTTTGTTGGACTGTAATCACAATATAAAATATTAAAGTGAAACATAATAAAAAACCTTATAAACCGGATATTGATAGATAGAGACAGACTATAGTTTCCTCTTAAATGTGACTCATTTCAATTGATTACTTTGTTAGTGTATTCTCATCTGAAATAACAGTTTCTTTCTTACATGGGCGAACTATAAATGTAATTTGAGGAAAATGAATTTGCATTCCCTTTTCTTTTTTACGTCAGAGTATACAATAGGTATCGTTTCGCAATTCTCGTCGTCATAAATCTGTATTGGGCGTAAAGATATATATATATATATATATATATATTTGCTGTTATTAATTACTAGGGCATCCAACCCGAGATTCTCGGGATACAGAATATATGTGAAAACCATTTTTTTTTATTGAAAACTGTAATAGATTTTTTACATTTAATTTTTTTTTAAATTACCCTTTAACAACACCAAAGAATATTTTTATATGAAAAAAGTCAAATGTATATTCAAATATTTTTTTTTATATGATTAAAAGCGGTAATTTCGTATTGACCTCGTGTCAGAAGTTAGTAGCCGAAGAAATCGCTAAAAATTTCGTTATCTACAGAATTTTTTTTATTCTGATATTTTCAGCGGTCGTAAACGCTTATTTCAGTTACATGTCTGTTAAATTTGTGCTTTATTTATGCTATTTATTTAGTGCTTAATGAAGTCTTAGTTTCGTTATTGAAAATTAGCCGGAAACAAATGTTGAACTTTTTATACTGTTTAAAGTGCAAAAAGATTAATATTATGTAATCGTCTGCAAGCGATAGAGATAGATTTTTTAAAAAATAATAATGCTTGAAATTTAATTTAAATGCTATATTAAATGAGTGAATTGCGATGCAGTTTTCAAACAAATTGCATTTGAAAGTAGATTTTTTCCCTTATATAACGGTGTAAAAATTGAAAATGTGCCATATTTAGATATTAAAAGAATTGCAGTAGCAAAAATCGCAAAACCGAAATTTAATCGTCCAGTGTTGCCATTCGCAAAATGACGTCAGCGTTACGCACGGACACGTTTGTCCTTTATAATATAGATAGATAAGGCTTTTTTGCACACATTAACAATTGTATATGTTTACTAAAAGTTTCATAAGAGAAAAGAAAAGCATTTTAATTTTGAAGCCGAATATTACACCGTTTATATATGCCTGAATTTATTAAATTTTATTTTCTGCATGTTTGATAGGCAATAGGTAGAGAAAAGTATAATAATACAATGATGAGCGGGGTAGAGATTAAGAAATACGTACAAATATAGGGGTCATCACTATTTTTGACTGAAATATGTGTTGCCAAATCTGACAGATTTTTTATTCAGCTATTTCGAAGTCAAACCAGAAAATTTTGAATATTAATTTTATTTTGTGTTACTCACGGAATGTATTTCAGTAGATTCCTCTTAAATGTGACTCATTTCAATTGATTACTTTGTTAGTGTATTCTCATCTGAAATAACAGTTTCTTTCTTACATGGGCGAACTATAAATGTAATTTGAGGAAAATGAATTTGCATTCCCTTTTCTTTTTACGTCAGAGTATACAATAGGTATCGTTTCGCAATTCTCGTCGTCATAAATCTGTATTGAACTTTTTTCCCATTATATGGATGCAAAGTAGAAGCTAAACAATTCTAAGGTTAAATGTTTTTTGAATGTTTAAAAAAATACTTGTTTCATAAGTATTAACGCTGTTTTTAACAGTATTACATATGATAACTGTAATGACGGTACATTACGGTTATTACATATGATAATTATAAACTAAAATAGCTGTTCAAACTTTTTAGTGGAGATACGGAATTTTTGAATAAAAAATAAACCAGATTTGGCATCACTGCCTGACTGCTCTTACTGCACTGATTTCTACATTTGTTTTCTAAAGTGGCCACCTTGCGAACAAGAGTAGGGTGGTCATTTGCACGACGTAAAAGTATTAATTTGTCACATTTATTAGAATTGAAGTAACTATGTGATTAAAGAGAAGTAAATAAGTTTCAGGAAACATATACCTCAAAGTTCAAAGAATTTAAACACGTGTAAATTAAAATATCTTCTTACCTGGAAATTTGAACGACTAGTCCTCAAATGTGAAATCGCTGCATAAAATGTCGGAGGATCAATGTGATTTCTTTAAATTCAGGAACGTGCACTGATGATATATGCTTGACAATGCACCATTTTGTGATTAAAAATTAAATTAATTCTACTTTTGAGGGGTGGGCTACCTGAGGGACACTGGCCACCTTTGGTTCGTCCACCTTATATTTATTTATATTTTTAAAGCAAAAGTAAAAAAAAAAAAAAAAGGTTGTTTCCAAATTTTGCACCAGTGGGTCAAATAATTTTTAAGATAACAACATTTAAAGCTTACATAAATTTTAACATCTCTAAGGTGTATTAGAGGAGACTGGTGGATAATGGGGATAATGGAACAAGTGGATTTTCTCATAAAAAAAATTAGTTAAATGTTCAGTCTTTTTTCAATAAATAGCAGTACCGTCATTACAGAAACACGAGTATTGAACTTTTTTTCCATTATATGGATGCAAAGTAAGAAGCTAAACAATCCTAAGGCTAAATGTTTTTTGAATGTTTAAAAAAATACTTGTTTTATAAGTATTAACGCTGTTTTTAACAGTATTACATATGATTATGAAACTTTTAATCAATGTTATTTGAAGAGTTATGAGATGAAGGGTTATGCTCTTGCTATTAATTAACTCTGAAATGTTAATTTTCAGAATTTGAAATAAGAAACATAATAGATAATTTATAGCAAGAACTTATATGCGTTGTATTTTGAAACAATAGAGAAAAATCAATTTAATTAATAATTTAAATATATACGGTATGAATTTTAATAATAATAGTTGCAAAATGAATGAGATTTAAGCACTAAAATAATTATACTAATATCTGATTAAATGGGAAATTCTGGATTATTTATTTTCATAAAGATCAATAGTCATAATAATGGCATGTAAAAATGAAAAAGAGCATATATATATCAAAACAATAGTAATTAAATTAAATAAGAGTTTAAATTATTTGGCCAAGAATATCGTGAAGAATATATATCCATATTGTGCTTAATTCAAATAGACCTCTGAATTAGGCCTACTCAAATACTGCAAATACTTTTTGCTTAGGAGATGAATTTTTCATCTCAATTCATCCAGAAATATATTTCAATACTTATCATTATTTTATTATCGCTGTAAAACACAAATTTTGGACATCTCGAAGCGAATGAGATTTTAATCACAAGACGTAGCACGGCACTGTGAATGAAGATTTGCCAATCACGTTCTTGAAAAGCACAATTTTCTTCGGTTGCACATTTAAAATAATAATACCGCTTTCTTGAGTCACAAATATCGAACGTATTGTTTTTGCATATAGCAGCATCTTAGGAAACTAGTCTGTAACACAACGTCATTGATTTTCCAATCACGTGCACCAATCTAGAATTACTGAAGAGACAGTTATTGAAGGAAAACACCTGATCAATACCAGTAGATAATTCTGTGACACCAATTTAGGCTTGAAGATTAAAATGACATCTTGATGCTACTCTTTCTCATGGATCGACACCAGAGGTGGCACACTACTCTATTCTAAAAATGATGGAAACAAGTCCACAGAGATGAGAGGCGATATTTTGAAGTAGATCTGAATATTTATCTGAATATTTTGTTTTTAAATTGTGTAAAATAATTTTGAAGTAGAAAGCACAATTTTGGATACAGTTTCTCAATAAAGGAAACAGGATAACTGTTATGTTATAAGATCAATTTAAAACTTTTTTTTTTTTTTTTTACATAAAAAAACCCGATAAGCTTCGGTCAGCATCCTAAAAAAGGGAATGCTGTCGGGCGCCAACGTTACCAGCAAATTTTCACATTCAAGTGACGATACGCACCGTGTTGCTAAACCTGGAAGAAGAAAAGCAGAGAGAAAAAAATCTTTCTTTGATTCTCCCCATGAGGGAATTGAGACTCTCGCTGATTAGACAACCTCACTAAGTCAGAGGAGGCTGGCGATTTGCTTTCGCTTGCTTTTTAAAGTAGAAATGTGCTCCTTTTCTGAATGCCGGTTTTATAGATGTGTGAAAAATTGTTTTTAGAGTTATGTATAGGAACTTTTCTCTACATTGTTCATTTGTAATTTTTGTTTGTGTTACTTATAAATAGTTAATTTACAATAAGCCTAAATGCTTTTCAAAGTGGTATGGGGCTAATTGGATATGTTAGTTTGGTGGCCCTCCAAAGTGGTTATATATGAACACCGCATCTAAAATTTATGTTAAATGATACATTTTATGGACAAAAAACTTAATGTGTCTTAGTCTTTTATATCTGTTAAAATTAAAACAATTTTACCAAATTAACTTTCAATAAAAACATGACAAGATAATAGGAACCTCAATAAATTTTCCTTTAGCAATTTTCAAAATATTAGAAAGATAATTTTATTTTTAAAGTGCAATCTCTCTCATTGATTTTATAATGTACTGTTGTAAAACTTAAATTCACCTATTTAAGAAATATGTTTCATTATTGTGTCTCATTCGACACATGGTAAGTCCCACTAGAACCCGGAGTCGGGGGTCTAATGGATTAAATTCATTTTACAAATTAAGGCTATTTCTACTGCAATAATTAAGCTATGATTTAGATTTTCTATTATTTTTTTTCTTTTAAAAATAAGAGAATTTTATAACTTACACTTTCTACACTAAAGAATGTAAAACATGTTTTAGTATTATCCCACAGACTCCCCTATACTTTAAAGCACGTCAAACAATCACTGTTTAGTTTCCCTGAAAATAAACAATATATGCTAAGCACACAGTTTTCTATAAGATACACCACTATAACGCATATCAACATTGTACATACATTTATTTATGTTGAAAGTGGCGTATCACCATCATTAAATGTACAATACGTCAAAACAAATCTGACGGATATCTTAATTTTCAGCTTTACCTAATTCAAAAATAAAAGATATAATTTTAATTCGCATAAAGTCCTTTATAAATGTATATCGTTTAATTTTCCCCGCATAAGGTCTCCTCTATATATTACGACTTGAACCAACTTCCTTCTCTCAAATGGTAACACTCATTTTTGACACTTTATTTCTGTATTTTGAATCAAAACATCTGGAAAAGTATATAGCTTATGCATTTTTTTTATTAATACTGTGCTATGTAAAAGCAAACTACGCAATGTTATACTGAAACATAAACAATAATGGGATATCTCACGATTCTTATTTTTTACTCTCTATTCAAATAGCAACATTTGCTTTATTTAATCAAAGAACTTGTAAGAATTTTCTGTGATTAAATAAAAATTATAGTTCGAAAATAATGGTGCATAAATATAAGGACTGCTGAAACCCTGCATTCCATCATATTAATACTTACTCAACTTCTTTTCAAAGTTAAATTTAAATAGTTATGTCTCGAACTATCAATTAATGAAAACTAGGAGATCCAAGCCGGGTTTCCTGGATTACGTGACATAAGAGAAAACCATTTTTTAACAGCTTTATTGCAATTAATATATATTTGTTTTAGATTTCCTACTAACAACACCAAAAACCATTTTATATGAAAAGTATCAATAATGTATTCTAATAAAATTTTTAAAGTGTTATTAAAAGTAATGCTTTCTTACATTAATCACATGTCGAAGAAATCGCCAAAGATTTCGTTACCTTCAGCAGCCATTATTTTTCTGATCATTTCAGTGATTTAAGCGCGTATTTCGATTACGTTTGTTTGTGTTTTATTTATATTATTTTATTATTTCCTTTATTTATTGTTGAAGTTTTAATTTATTTTTAGAATACTAGCCGTAATCAAGTGCTGTATATTCAGGTCTCCCAAATGGACAGCAAACTGAAAACCAATATTTTTTAACAGAAAATTTCATGGTAGGTTTCTACAACATTTTCTCAAAAATTTACCCTCGAAGGTGGTTTCTGCAAAATTTGCAAGAAAAATCTAAAAATAAAATATTTCTAAGAAAATACTGGTATTCAAAAAGCGGACCATTTGGGAGCCTTGTATTATATTTTGATACTATTATATTTATATTATTTCAATAATATACACTGAGAAAAATGACACTTTTAAATCTGAGTAAATCGATGTTTTCAATTTGTTATGAAACTTCTTATTTCAACCCAATGCTTTCAATTCTGAAATACCCGAAATACTCAGAATATTGAAACATAGATATACTCAAAATTGAACACATAGAGGTCAGTTCATACTCATTTTTGAAACACTCAAATATGATTAGAATCAGTTCAAATTCATTTTTGAAGCATGGAAATAGTCAAAAATGAGCACATAGAAGTCAGTTAATACTCATTTTTGAAACATGGACATACTCAAATATGAGCACATGATGTCTTATTCTTGAGTGTGTGCATGTTCTCAGAATGGAGTATACAGTATGCCCACTAAAGTCCCTTGCCACCCTCTTAACTTTGGAACGGCTACTGCTTTAAGCATGAAAGTGGTGTCTAGGTATAGTAAAGAAGCCATGCGCTACTCAATGAAACCGCCTATTGCGCCACCTGGTGGAATTCTTAGGAGTTAGCACTCCTATCTCGAAAATGGAAAGAGATAGAGAAAAAAAGTGATTTACAAAGTTGTAGAGCATCATCGATTTAGTACAAAAAGACACCTTGTGGACATTAATTCGAATAATACAACGGTTAAAACGCACACTTGTTTTTTCGTGATTTCCTACACTGTGACGTAACAAAACGATCTTAGATAGAAAAAAACAATTAGTTATAATACTATACCTTTTTTTTAGATGTTCAAACTTCTCACCGTCAGCTGCAAAGCATATTTGGATCCTTGTTTGAATTTCACATTGCACACGTTGAAGCATAGATGGTGACACGTTGGCACAATCATCCGTAATGCGTCGTTTAAGGTCCTGCAATGTTTGTGGAGGGGTCGCATACACCTGCTGTTTTATAACTGGTTGTTTCTTTCCTTCCAAGATCGTTTTGTCACATCACAGTGTAGGAAATCACGAAAAAACAAGTGTGCGTTTTAACCGTTGTATTATTCGCATTAATGTCCACAAGGTGTCTTTTTTGTACTAAATCGATAATGCTCTACAAATTTGTAAATCACTTTTTCTCTCTATCTCTTTCCATTTTCGAGATAGGAATGCTAACTCCGCAGCATTCCACCAGGTGGCGCAGTAGGCGGTTTCATTGAGTAGCATATTATATTTACACTCAATTATATTTACAATGCTATTACATAACGACATTTTCAAAACTGAGCAAAAACAACTCAAATCTGAGTATGTCGTATAGTCAAAATGGCTCCTAATCAAAATTACTCATGTTTGAAACATATATACAGTATGCCCAATAAAGTCCCTTGCCACCCTTTTAACTTCGGAACAGCTGCTGCTATATTAATAAAAGTGGTGTCTAGGTATAGTAAATAAGCCATGCGCTACTGAATGAAACCGCCTACGGCGCCACCTGGTGGATAACTGCGGAGTTAGCATACCTATCTTGAAAACGGAAAGATATAGAGAAAAAAGTGATTTACAAAGTTGTAGAGCATCACCGATTTAGTACAAAAAACACCTTGTGGACATTAATGCAAAGAATAGAACAGGTTAAAACGCGCATTTGTTTTTTCGTTATTTCCTACACTGTGACGTAACAAAACGTTCTTAGATAGAAAAAAACAATTAGTTATGATACTATACCTTTTTTTATGTTCAAACTTCTCATCGACAGCTGCAAAGCATGTTTGGATCCTTGTTTGAATTTCACATTGCACACGTTGAAGCATAGATGGTGACACGTTGGCATCCGTAATGCGTCGTTTAAGGTCCTGCAATGTTTGTGGAGGGGTCGCATACACCTGCTGTTTTATAACTGGTTGTTTCTTTCCTTCCAAGATCGTTTTGTCACATCACAGTGTAGAAAATCCCGAAAAAACAAATGCGCGTTTTAACCGTTCTATTCTTTGCATTAATTTCCACAAGGTGTTTTATGTACTAAATCGGTGATGCTCTACAACTTTGTAAATCACTTTTTTTCTCTATCTCTTTCCGTTTTCGAGATAGGTAAGCTAACTCCGCAGTTATCCACCAGGTGGCGCCGTAGGCGGTTTCATTCAGTAGCGCATGGCTTACTTACTATCCCTAAACACCACTTTTATTAATAAAGCAGCTGCTGTTCCGAAGTTAAAAGGGTGGCAAGGGACTTTATTGGGCATACTGTATATATGTTTCAAACTTGAGTAATTTTGATTAGCAGCCATTTTGACTATACGACATACTCAGATTTGAGTAGTTTTTGCTCAGTTTTGAAAATGCCGTTATGTAATAGCATTGTAAATATAATTGAGTGTAAATATAATAGCATTATCATTACAAATGCTATTATATATCTATTATTTTAAGTGCAAAAGGGATAATCACTCGTAATCGGTGTGACGCAATACATTTAGATATTTCTAAAAATCATGCTTGGAATTATTTTAAACGGCATAAAATATCAGTAAATTGAGTTACTGTTTTTGAACATTTGAAAGACTTTTTTTTGCAATTCAAAAGTGGAAAAATTGAAATTATGGTATGTTCAGAAGTTAAACAAATAACCCCTTCGGTAAATATACAATAACCTCTTCCAAATTACGTATACACCCGAAAAGCGTTCTTTATCATTAGAAACCTCACAAGTCAATATATTTTCGAGATTTGGAGAAACATTTATTTAAAAAAAGTTTATTTTGCTGCCACCGATTTTCGGAAACGTTTCCTAATAGTTTTATTGTGTATTAATGAGTTTTCTCAAACCAGAATATCAGTTTATAGGAAGCTGTTGATTTTCAATTAAACATTTTCCGGTGCGCAATTGAATTATGCAAGAGGAAAACAT
This sequence comes from Maratus michaelseni, assembly GCA_963931845.1. Classification (NCBI taxonomy): domain Eukaryota; kingdom Metazoa; phylum Arthropoda; class Arachnida; order Araneae; family Salticidae; genus Maratus; species Maratus michaelseni. The sequence continues at coordinate 273,646,511 of OZ007599.1, forward strand.
TTTAATTTATTTTAATTTTAATGTTAAAACCGTTAATTTATCTCGTATGTCTGTAAAACATGTTTATTTAACATGAAAATGTTTACATTAGAATTAGTAGTATCCAAAAAACTATATTCTGGTTTGAGAAAACTGATAAATAGAACATAAAAACTACTCGTATACGTTCTGAATTTTCTAAGGATAAAGAAAGCCTTTCGGATTCGTTAGTAATTCGGATGCTAACAATTATCTAGTAAACCTTTTCATGTTCAACAAATATGTTTTACAGACAACATGATAAATTAACAGCATTATACTACTCTGAATAAAGTACTATACATATGGAAAATTTTCAGAATCGAAATTTTCCACTCCATGTCTTTCAACATCAAGAAAACTGAAGAGTTGTAATGGGGAAGATAATTATGAATTTAAAAATATTCCTGTTTTATAATGAATTGGTTTCTGAGTTATCTAAAGAAAGCTTTTCGGAATAGTTAGCAATTCGGAAGATCATATTGTATGCTTTCGTTCGTGGTTATATTATATTTTCCTATAAGAAATATTTGTTCTTTTTTGCAGCATACTATAAATATGGAAAATTTTCAGAATCGAAATTTTCCACTCCATGTCTTTCAACATCAAGAAAACTGAACAGTTATAATGGGAAAAATAATTATCCATTTAAAAAAATTCTGTTTTATAACGAATTGATTTCTGAGGTTTCTAAAGTTAAACAAAGCTTTTCGGAATCGTTAGGAATTCGGAAGATCTTATTGTATATTTCCGTTCATGGTTATATTATATTTTCCCAGATTAAGATTTCCTAGATTCCTTTTTTGCTGCGTACTATTAATACAAAAAATTTTCCAATCGAAATTTTCCACTCAATGTCTTTCACCATCAAGTAAACTGAACAGTTATAATGGGAAAAATAATTATCCATTTAAATTTTTTTTTCTGCTTTATAACGAATTGGTTTCTGAGATATCTAAAGATAAAGAAGGCTTTCCGGAATCGTTAGGTATTCGGAAAATCTTATTGTATATTTTCGTTCGTGGTTATATTATATTTTCCTAGATTAAGAAATATTTCTTCTTTTTTGCAGCGCATAAATATGGAAAATTTTTAGAATCGAAAATTTCTACTCCATGTCTTTGAACATCAAGAAAACAGAACAGTTATGATAGAAAAATAATTACGCATTTCAAAATAATTCTGTTTTATAACGAATTGATTTTTGAGGTTTCTAAAGATAAAGAAAGCTTTTCGGATTCGTTAGCAATTCGGAAGAGCTAATTGTATATTTTCGCTGGTGGTTATATTATATCTTCCCAGATTAAGAAATATATGTCCTTTCTTACAGCATACTATAAATATGGAAAACTTTCAGAATCGAAATTTTCCACGCCATGTTTCTCAACCAAAACAACACTGAACAATTTTAATGGTAAAAAATAATTATCCATTTACGTTGGTCCGGGGATCAAGACTTTATTTTTTTCTTTACATGAATATTATACTGAATTTTTTCCTGAAATATGTTTTTTTTATAAAGATTACATTTCAGATAAAAAGTTTTGGAAAGCTTTGAATTTTCTTAATAAAAAAAATAATAAAAATATTTCAATTTATTTCATTTTTGATATAACTCATGAACCACTTGCCTGATTTCATTAGTTTGTCACGTCACTCTTGTGTGCATAAAAGTTGTCGTGTTAATTTGTCCTTCAGGATTTATGAAAATATTACTTAAAAAAATTATAAAATATTTAAAAGTAAAATAAGAACGAAAAATCATGCGTCAAGCATAGATTATGAAACACTTTGCTAAACAGCCAGAAAACTGTAACGAAACTTCACCGTTAAACAAGGTGAAAGAATATATGTAAGTAAACAGTCTAGAAAACATATAACACATTGAAAAATACAGTTTTCAAAGTTATCTCCCAGTGTCAAAAAAGTAGTCAAATTATTTTGTGCAGCCAGGTATATGATCAATAGATGTGGATATATAGCATGATAAAATTTAGTTCAGTTAGAATAGTCACATTTAGCAATTTTCGCCAATCAATGGAAATGCACTCGAAATCTTTTGTACAGCCCTGTATATTATCTGAAGACTTTTGTACACACCCCATATTAAGCTAAAAGGCAACTTAAAACTCACTTGTATACTTAAAACGACAATGTATCTTTTTTTTGCGTAGCCCTGTATATGAATTTATTTCTATTCCACAAACTTCTATTAGTCTACTAAATATAGTTCAGCAGGAAAATACGCAACACAATTAAAAACTACCCTTAAGCAATTCACCCCCATAGTCTGTAATACTTACGAATTCCCTTGTATAGCCCTGTATATGATCAACCGAGTTTATAAATGCACACGTACTATGAAAAAAGTTAGTTAAACTTAAAAACGCAAACCAAAGTTGAAAACGCACTTATCACACATAGACTGTAAATATCGCACATGTACTGTAACATATATCTTTTGTGTGTGCCTGTAAATAAACGCAATGCACACAAGAGAGCAATTTATAGTGCACCTCAGTAATGCATATAATTTTCATTAGGTTTGAAATAGTGAAATATCCCTAAATTACGCTGCAAACGATTTTCCCCCATAGAACGATGTGTAACAGAATTATTTTGTTTGACCCTGTTAATTAAATAATAAATGTTTTGCACCCCATATTCTACAAAAAGCATGTTTTAATGCGCTATTAAAACGCGCGCTTAAATTTTCTATTAAAAAATTGTGGTAAAAGCATACGAACCCTGAAAAGGATATTAAAAAAAAAAAAAAAAGTATAGAATTTCTAACTGCAGCTATAATTCAAAGAAATTAAAATACTATAAAAACATCATGGAAGGAAAATTATTATCGCTGAGTGAAATAAAAATCGTAAAATAGAAACAGCATTCTATAACAGTTTTTGATAAATTGCCCTTTTTACCTTCCACTAACAAATTAGTTTTACATTAGGAGGCATCCTTATATGCGTTTAAATGATGTCCTATAGTTTTAAAATTTAAACTTGGTTTTATTATTTCCCGTTCAAAACATTTATTCACGTAAACAGTTTCATCTATTTCATATAAAAGTTATTTCCAGATTTTTAAGTCATTAAAATATGTAGATTCAAACTTTGTGTTAAATATTATTAAAAAAAAATCTGGTGTGATTTTAATTTTAATAAGTAAATGGTTAGACTAATTCAAAGTATTAACAATTTCAATATACCTTCTTCTAACAAATGAGTTTTACATTAGCAGGACTCTTTATACGTGTTTAAATGTTGTGCAATATTTTTAAATTTAAACCCGACTTAATTATTTTACGTTCAAATTTATTTATTCACGTAAACATTCTAAAGTATTTCATATCAAACTTTCACATTAAAAAAAAAAATAATAATAATAAGTCGCCAAAATGTGTAGATTTATTCTTTATGTTCATGATCATAAGTAATTTTACTTTTTATAAATAAATGGTTTGACTAATTTAAAGTATTAACAGTTTTAATATACCTTCATCTAACAAATTTATTTTACATTACGAGGACTCTTTAGATATAATTAAATGCTGCCCAATAATTTTAAATTTAAACTTAATTATTTCCCATTCGAATCTTTTATTCATTTAAAATGTTAATTTATTTTATGTAAAACTTATTTAAAATTTTTAAAGGTTCCAAAATGTGTAGATTCAATCCTTATGTTAAAGACGATTGTAAAAAATCTAGTTTAATTTTACTTTTTATAAATAAATGGTTACGCCAAATTAAAATATTAACAATTTTATATATATTCCCCTAACAAATTAATTTTACATTAAAAGGATTTTTCAGATGTGGTTAAATGTTGTCCATTAGTTTTAAATTTAAACCTAATTTAATTATTTCCCTTTCAAATCATTTATTCACGTAAACATTTTAATCTTTTTCATATAAAACTATTTCAAATTTTTAATACCTCCAAAATGGGTAGCTTCATTCTTTATTTTAAAGATGATTATAAAAATCTGGTAACACTCTACTTTTTAAAAATAAATTATTATAAATAAATAGTTACAGTAATTTAAAGTATTAACAATTTCATTATGCATATATTAATTATATTTTTAGTTAACATATGTACTATGGATATATTATTTTCTCGTTCAAATCATGTATTCACATAAATGTTTTATTCTATTCCTTATAAAAGTTATTTCAAGTTTTTAAACTCACCAAAATATCTATATTTAATCTTTATGTTAAAGATTATTGAAAACAAATCTAGTGTAATTTCACTTTTTATAAATAAATGGTAATACTAACTTAAAGAATTAACAATTCTATTGTGCATATAATAATTATATTTTATTTAAAATATGTACCCATATAATAACCCTGTACTATCATAAAATATATTTTATTTTAAAAATTTATCATTTTTTGCTTTTGCCTTACTCGGATATAAAAAAGGAAACCAAGAATTTTCGGTTTAATGGTGGATGATTTTAACAATTTTTTTCAAAGCGAAAAAGTCACGAACCTATCTCTAAAACACATTTGCCGATCGAATGACGGAGGACAGCGCCAGGTAAAACTTGAATCGGAGCGATGTATCGCCAAGGTTGGAGATGAGCCGGCGATGTGTCTTTCGTACTGGAGGAAAAGCGAGAAAAGGCTTTATCATTCTGTACAGAACTGAGAACTTCTTTGGAGTTCGAAGCCGTACGTTTCAGGTAGACACAGCGCTGCAGGAGAGCCTGCATAACGATAGGACACGTGCTGGTTATATAACAGTTCCGTTTTGTCCTATAGCTTTCGTTTTAGTCAGATTAATTTAAGAAATATCTGTATATGAGTTGGGAAAGAATGTCGACACCAAGCAATAGTCCTTTAACTTTAAGCCAAAGCATGGACTCTGTTCACACCTGTACAGAAGAAGAGGTAAGTTTTTTAACTTTTAATGTTTTGATTTGACATGCCAGCTGATAGTTATGTGCGCAACTTGAAGTTTCATATTGGTACAAACATGCGATTTTCTAATTTTAAATGAATCAAATATATTTTTTCTTTACATATTATTATTAAGAAGAGAATGATTTTAAAAATTTTTCAATTTCTAAAATGAGAAAATAAAAGTAAGTTATCACGTAAACATTTTAATCTTTTTCATATAAAACTTATTTCAAATTTTTAATACCTCCAATATGTGTAGATTCATTATTTATTTTAAAGATTAAAATACTTATTGTGAGAAAAAAAAAAGTAAGTTTAAGATAAATCTTTTCTTTAATATGCACCTGTTTTGATTAATAGTTATACTGTTATTTCTTTAAAAGTTATTTTAAATATTTTAAGTTAGATTGATAATATTAAATTAAAAATTAAAAAAATTGTGCATTGTAAATTATTGGTATGATTTTCACGTAATAAAAAACATAACGAGCTTAAGGTAAGAAAAACATAAACGTGAAGTGAAAGTACAAATTTGAATTAAGATGTGCGTATATAAATGATTAAATGTAACATTTATATTATTCCAATGAAGTTTTAGATTTAAAGAAAATATTCTGAAATAAACATTATTTCATTTGAAAGCATCAAACAAATCTTTGAAAAATTATACTAAACTGTACTGGTATCCATTAAAAATTTTTAAACAGTAGATAATAGGATTTTTAAAACAGGAATATATATATTTTTTAATTAACTCTTGAATTTTTTTTATTATTATGATATTACAAAACATATTTATTACATATATATCCCAGTATTATAGTTTATTGTGTATTATACACAATAAACTATAATTAATAAAATAAAATATAGACAATAAATATACATCGTGTAAATATACTTTTAAAATAAAGAAAATGAGTTTAACCCTTTCCACAGCTTTGTCGACTGTGACTCGACAACGCTGGTTTATGCCGCTAATTCTGAATTAAGGTTTGAATAGCACAAATTCAAAAAATATAGAAACTTTGTAGTATATTTCTACAATATTTGTAATAGAAATCTACCTTAAAATTGTAGCATAGAAATAGAGGTAGCAACATGGTGATCGCTTTCTCGAAACAATAATTTTTAGAGTATAAAGTATTAAAATTGGAGATTAATATACATTTATATTTATGCATCGGGAAAAATAAAATAAATTACTTTTATTACATCTGAGAAACTTACTCTAGTAAAATATTAATAGTAGTATAAATTTTAAACATAGTATACAAAAAACGGTAAGTGAAAATAATCACTATATATATATTAAACTTATTATTTAAATAATACATACTTTAACTTAATAAACTAAAACTTCATTAACGTGAATCATTTACTAATGTAATTTGTCAAATAAATAACATATAATTAATTAAATGTCAAAACATATTTTAAACACATTAAGACTTTCTCTCGAATTCTGTAGCGATGTTCCTCTTGTCAATTTTCAACGAATTTTCGTTCATTAGGTTTCTACCTTTAACTGTTGCTTAACACAACAGACAAAACACTTTTCTTCGATGGAATTGTTTAGTTAAGCGGCTGTCAGCTGCAAATGTCAACAATCAGAAATCCGAAAATTATGTGTTCAGTCAAGTTTTGTACAGAAGAGAAAAATTTTGTTACAATTGTTGATAAGCAGTTGGTAGGAAAAGTTAATGCTTTAAAGATCACAAATAATGTTTGACGCTGAGATTTCATGATTTTATGGATGATTTTCATTAAATGTCATATACATTGAAATCATTAAGTTTATTTTCTCAAAGTATATATTTAGATTTATTTTATTGAAATTAATTGGTAATTAAATTTAAATAAATATTTGTGAGGTAAAATTCACTATTTTGTTGAATATTCCCAGATACATTTAGATATTATGTAAATGGATGAAAATTGTTATTGTTGTTAAATAGGAGATGGATAACTATTGTTATAACTTTTGTTCTAAACATTGTAACTATTGCTGATAAGTAGGAGGCAGGAGGAATTAATGCTTTAAAGATCACAAATAATTCTTGACAGGGAGAACTCACGTTTTTGTAGATAATTTCCGTTAGATGTCATGTAAATTAATATAAAATTTTTAGCAAGATTTATTTTTTAAGGTATTTACTTAAATTTGTTTTGTTTAAGTTGTTTGTAAATTATATTTAAATAATTTCTTGTCACTTAGAATTGATGACTTAGTTGAGGATTTCTGAATGTTGATAAAAAAGTGGTAGAAAAAAATACCTTTAAAGATCACAAATGATTTTTGATATGGAGAATTCACGACTTTATGGATGATTTCTATTAGAAGTTATGAACATTGATAAAAATTGTAGTCAGATTTATTTATTCCTAATATATGTTTAGATTTATTTTAATAAAAAATAAAAAATGGTAATTAATTTTAAATACATTTGTAGGACGTAGAATTCATGACTTTCTGAATGATTTCTGTTAGTAACGTAAATTCATACAAAATTTTAATTAGATTTATTTAAAAAATACATTTTTAATAATTTTTTTAAAGTTTGGTAATTAGATTTAAATAAAATTTTGGCACTTATTGACTTTATTGATAATTTCCGATAGATGTCACATAAAAATTGGTAAATACATTAAAAAAGAATTGTCACGGAGAATTTATGAATTTCTTAATGATTTCTTTGAGATTTCATATAAATTGATGCAGAATTTTTCATTGATTTTTTTAAATATATATTTAAATTTTTTTTTAAAGTTTGGTAATTGGATTTAAATAAGTTTTTGTCATTCATAGTCAGTGGCTTTCTAGATATTTCCAATAGATATCAAGTATAGTGATATAAATTTTAGTATGATTTATTTAAAAATATCGACATTTAGAAATAATTATTTTAAACAAAATAACGTATTTAAATATATTAACATTTACATAAAGTGTATTTTAATGATACTATCTAATCAGATAACTTCAAGTTCTACAAAATTATCAGCTTTGAATAATTTTGCTTTCTGTTGGACTGCCTTTTACTTTTTTGCTTACCACATAAAATGCATTTTTAATGTATTTTAATGTTTATTGCACTATGGTATGATTTTAAAGTTAGTTTTTTAAAATATTGTTATAGTAAATAAGTATCAATTCATGTTCGCATTCAGCTTTATGTTTCGTTCCCTGATTAAGTTCTTAAATATGCAAAAAAAATAGCATATTTTAGAATTTATAAGAAAAGGTACCACGTTACGTAATTTTGCGTTAATATACTCACAAAAAATTACTGTAATTTTCTTTTGCATAGAAATAAAGCAGTTATATTCTAAACGATACAGAAAAAATATTGACATATGTATGCTTGAAAAAATTAATAAATATATTTCTCAACCATTAACATTAAATATAGTATATTTTACGCAAAAACAATCACAGAACTATATGAAATAAAAATTATGATTAATTATCATGCAAGTTTTTTTTTCAACAAAGGTTTCCGGACGCAAATTTTTTAAATAAAAAATAAATATTTGTAAAAAAGTTTCCAGTAGTAGCTTAGTTCCTCTTGAATTTACAGATAATTTGTAAAACATAAACTTTTGCGTACTTGCATTAGAGATCTTTTCGAAAGTACTAACTGTACACCTGGATAATTAAAGGTAATGTAAAACAATATATATTTTAAATAAGCAAATTTATCAGTAACAGCTGCAGAAAGGGAAAAAAAAAGGTAAGAAAATTTCTTCATTGTAAGAGTCTTTTAAAATAAATTAAAACATATTATCGTGCGAGTGTTTATCAAAAATTAGCCTGTCAGAAAAATAATCAGATCATAATATTAAAGATTATTATGTTCTGATTTACACATAACGTTTATAATGCAAAATGGTAAGTAAGTATTGCAATTATGATTGACTTCAAGCTCAGAATGTTTTTTTTAATTATTAAGATTAAATAAACAGAAACTAAATGTACTACTTTTTATCTTAAAAATTGTTTTTTCAAAGATAAAAAAATAGTTTTATAAACACCTAATTATTAAAAATGATTTTTAATAATATTCTGAAAATATATTCCGGGCACTGCTGCTAATGCTAATGTGAAGGATTCAGATATTTATGTTATATAAAGTACTCTAGCATGAATGGGGAAATACACCTTAAGTATTAACATCACCAGAGACAAATTATTGCCAGCTATTATTTTCAGATCATGTTTTTTACCTCTCATATAATAAAATACAGAAATTCACGTAACACACTCTCTCTTGTGACGTTCCTTCTATCGTAAAAGGGGATGAGTATGTCCTTTTTTAAGTTTAAAAATGTAAGATTTTCTGCATTAAAAGGATATGGGTATGACAAATGCAAAATCAATTAATCGATTCATATTTATAAGTTTATTAAAACTATAAACTCTACATAAATTTAGGAAGCACGACAGCAACTTGTCAACATTGACTGCCACATTTGCAACTTGACAGTCACATTTAAATCATATTAAAATATGCGAATTATAAAAAAAATTATAATTTACATTTAAATGTGTAAATTCAGGTTATAGAAATATTACATTTAATAGAAAAAAGTCTTAAAATTTATAAATCTCTAATAATAATCTCCAGATACAAATGCTGATAACTGAGGTAAAAGAGAGACATTCGTTTTAATGTTTTTATAAAGCTAGCTCTGTTTTTTTTAAATAAAACTAATTCATTTAAATTTCATTAAAGTATATTAATATAAATATAACGTTTGAAAGATAACGCTTTGAAAAATGTAGCACTTAAGAACTGTTAAGTTTTAATTCCGTTTTTGAAAATTTCAAAGTTTAATTTATAAATTTATGCTACATTTACACTAAAATTTTACTTACTAGAAAAAAAATAATAACATAAATTTTAAATTTTAATATGACTTTGAACGTAAAGAATTCTTTTTTTAATGCACACATTATATTTATATAACTTTATTTTTTATTTTTGGTAAGGATTTAAAATATATACATATATAAAACAAACTGAATGGATATATGGTTTTATGTAAATTATATAAGACTGCAAATGTTTAATCAGCAAATAATACTTTAACAGCTATAAAGAAACCAGTCTGTTTTTATACCCAATTGACAGAACTTATTTTAAATTTTCATGGCAATTTTAAAGTATAATTTCTATTAAAATATTATTTTATTAGTAAAATTTCCCATTCGTGAAAAACATATTTCATAACATAAATAAAATGTATATGCATTAATATTCATTGTAACATATAAATTGCTGAATTAAATTATTTTATGGAGAAAAAATAAATCTGTCATTGTATTTTATTGAAAATTCAGTAATAACTTTGGAATCATCAGTGGAATGCTTTAGTAGCTAAGAGAGAATAATAATAATAAAATCTTAAACTGTAGTTTTTTTTTATAAACTCTGAATTTTGAATCTTAATGTAAAAAAGACTGTTATGAATTATTAAGGTACTTAACAGAGATATTATATGAAGCATTAATAACTTTTAAAACTGTTAGAATGTGACATACAAATAAAAGCATTGTGCCAATTAATGATTTTATGCGTAATAATCTTAATTGCTAATATTCATGCATTACAAAAGCCCCAGGATAGTAAAACACACAAGAAAGGTGTTAAGCGCTGTTAAAAAGTAAAATAAATCATATTCTATGCATCATTAACATGAAACTTTAATTACCATTTATTAACCTTTGACGTATTATGATTTTCACTGTAAAACCAGTTTCTTTGCATGAAATGTTTCATAAAGCGAAAGCTACCTATTCGGGTAGAAGAATTTTGCGTCTTGGATTTCAAAAGAATATGGCGTAGAGAATTTAAGAGTATAACACGAGACTGCTTTTGAGTCTTTTTCAAAGGTTTTCTGTAAAAACAGAAATATTAAATCCCTAATTTTCCATAATATATTTCATAAATATACAGTGTTGATTCAAAATTATAACGTAATGCAGTCAAAGAATTTTAAAGAATCTATTTTTGGTTACATGATTTTTGTCAAATTTGCATTTTTTAACATAATGCATGGGGATCGAATTACAAATATATGTTACGGTCAATATGATTAATCCGGTCATTATTAATAATAACCGGCTTTTATGTCCAGTTATTATTAATAATGACCGGATTAATCATATTGACCGTAACATATATACATATATATATATATAACTCTAATTTTATTTTTGTTTTCATTTTTAATTAAAAAATGAAAATTATCTTACGTGAAAAAATGAAATTAATAATGTTAAAACATATTTACTTAAATACTTCTAAAATGTTTTACTTCAACTCAGTGCATATATTCTATTTTATTTATGTTTTATTATATTTCATTTTTTTATAAAATTTAAAAATAACACAAAACAACTATTAATTGTACGGATCTTCTAAAATTATGATATTTAGAGTAAAAGTTGCTTTTTTAGATGTTTCGTTTTTTTTATACATGTGCGAAACATAAATTAGTATTAATTAATTAATGCAAAACTACGCGTACAAACCAATTAATGCAAAACTACACGTACTTTTAAAGTTTTAAAAATTTAAACAATGAAATATTCTCAAAAATTTCATTTGAGTTCAATTTTTTTTTCTTTTAATGAACAATATTTTTAATAATACTTTACTTTTTACATAAGTTAAAATACTTTTACTGCAAATAATATTTGTTTCAAGAGTATATTTTTACTGATAAATTCTAAAACGCTGAAATCTTAAACTTGGTTTATCCTTAACAGTCGTGGCATTTATCATTAATAAATGGAACTCTGAAAATTTTGATTTATTTTAGAATTTCTGAATATAAATTCTTATAACTATGAACTTCAACCACATCAAAAATAAGAAAAAAACAGCTATTTATTTGTTACGAAAAAAGTTTCTTGTGACAAATTATTCGATGAGTCTAGAGTAAAGATTTTGTCTCGAGTACCCTAAACAATCTAGCGGAAGTTTTGGGTTGTTGATGCGGCAGCAGATCATGCAGTGCCCGGTCGAAATCTGTCACTTCGATTTTTCACAAAGAATCCTTATCAAGTCATTAGGAGGATGTAACGCTTGCAAAGGTGTCAAGGACTGAAGTAATTGAAGCTATGCGTTACGGTAAATAATTTGACAATCAATATAAATAAAAATACTTAAAATAAGATATTAGTGCTAGACTTATTTTAGAAATGTGATATAAATGTTAGTCCTAACTGATTAATAACCTCGATATTTTTTAATTTAAAGTCATTTAAACTATTGTAGTTGAATAATGCATAAAATATTTCATCTTTCGTTTCTGGAGAAACGTTAAATCTGCATGGAAAAGAAAAATTATATTAACAATTTAGGGGAAAAAAGAACGTTCGTACTAAAACAAAAATCAATAACTATTTGTACTCGTAACAAAAAAAAAATGCTTTAAATTAAAATAGAAACAATTTGAGATTTTTATGCTGCAGACTATATCCTTAACACTACTGCTATCGGTGTCAAGTGGCACCATTTAAATGATTTCGATTTATGGTTATTTTATTTGTAATTTTTAGATTAAAACAAGCACAAACCATTTTAATACATTTAATTTTTAGTTTTATACATATCTTTAAAATTTCAAGTAAAATAAACAAATCAAAACTTTAAAATATCTCATTTGACATCCGTATAAATAGTGTTAAATAGATTATGGATCCATTTATACGGAACAAGTGTTTCTACGTGTGATTTCTCTTGACTACCACTATTACCGAATATTAATATTTTCCTTATATTATTACAGAAATTCCGTGATAAAGTAATGCAAATATTACCATTCAGATATATTGGTATTGAAAATTAAGCACCTGTGGAAACTCCTGTCTCAGATAAACTTTTCCATATTGAATATATTTGAAATAAATATAAATCAGGTTGAAAAGATACTTTGGATCTGTAGCTTATTATTTTACATCAAACGGATGGTAAGTAAAATTGTAAACGGCAGTTCTGCAGTTCCCATAATCCCATATTGAAAGTTTTTATTAATAATATACTTTAACTGCAGGTGTATGTTATTTTATATAAAAAATAATACAACTAGGAATGGTTTGTAGTAATGTATGAATAATGATTCCGAAAACAGGATGATTTCCAGTACAACATAAATGATGATTTCGAAAAAGTAATTCTATAAACATCTATAAACCATATTAAAATATTCTCATTATTCTTTAAAATAAATTCTTTATGAGCAATTAATTTTTTTAAATAAACAAAATCTTTAACAGATCTTAAAGAAGCCTTGACAGTAGAAACATATGTTTTATACTTTATAAAATATATATTTTTTGCTTAACTTTGCATTTTACTTGAGATATTTGAAGAAAATGACTGTCACACTCAGTTATCAAGGTAAGTCCACATAACTAACTTTTCTTTTTTTCAGCATGGTTTTTATATTAGTAATAAAATATGACAAACAATACATTTTACATGTCTGTAAAAAATCTGCACTCTTTTAGTTAATATTTTTTGACAGCAAAAATTTTGTTTCTTAAACTCCCGTTTGAGAAACTTCCTGTCAAACAAGTGTGTTAAATTACAGCTAATACATTGCAATTTTACGTTAGCTGCATCAACTGTTTTTTAAAACAACATAGATCCTTTAAATGTGATGCGAATATATTTAAAATGAAGCAGAAAGATATAAAATTCTACCTCTTTCATTCTTTTAAATTATACTCTAAGAGCAAAGTAATTTCCTGGTTCTGTAACTTCCTTGTTTTTAAATACATAAAACAAAATTAAGTAATTTTTCATATGTTTTCATAAGATTTTAAAATAGGCAAATTCACAGACTTCACGTAATGGTTTTATATTTAATTTTATTTTAGAAAGAATTCCATTCACATAAAAGAAAATCTTGGTTTTCTACTATGTTTTAGAAAGTTAAATTTTTACCGAGATCATAAACTATTTTTGCTGACCCTTTCTTTGTTTCATTCTAAGTTAAAATGCTTCTTAAACGTATACAAAAAACACTTTGACACGATATATTTTTTACTTCCGTTTTTAAGGTAATTTTCTTTAACTTTAGTATATTTTTGTATTTCGCAAAGGGATTTTTAAAAATATAAACATTTTATAAGCTTTTAAATATTCTAGCATGTTTCATTTTCCGAAAGTTGTCGTGAGTGTGTAAATGAATAAACAGCGAATATAAAATTTATTATTTTCATACGTAAATGATGTAATGTTTAGGTTGTTATATCCTTGGTATTAATCCCATAAGGAAATAACAGACAATTAAAACCACAATTATAGTTTGGAAAAATATTACGATATTTCATAAACTGTTTCTCAATAACATAATTTTAAAATAGAAGGGATTTTTTATATTATTTACAACTGTCGTTTTGAAACAATGTTTTTTTTTGTCCGGGAGTATACATTTTATATGTATATAAACGATAAATTGCTTTTAGATGCTCTTCGCTTCCAAAAAAGTTAAAATGTCATAGAAGTATTTCTCTACTCCGCGTATTTCTTGAAGCATATTCCTGACGCATCCACTATTTTATTTAATTCTATGGACCATACATAAAACAGTTACACAAAGGAATCAAGAAATGAATATAAACATAAATAAATTTTATTAACATTATTTTACATATACGTTACAAGCAGTGTGATCCTTTTAATTTGACGTAACTCTTGTTTTTCCTTCCATATATGTATGGTATTATTTTTCTGAAATATAGTGTAGTCTTAAATCGTTTTCAACAGTTAGTTTGTTTCTATATGTCAGTCGTTGCATATCGCCTAGATGTACACGGCCCCAAGTTTCAGTAACATTGAAGTAGAAAATACAAAAAATTGTATTACTATTCTACATATCCAGCAACTAACAAGGAAAGAAACCTTACCGGTTCGGATGAAAATGAATGAAATGGTTATAAATCAGTAGTACTCATCTTGTTTGTAAAAAGTATGATTGATTTTATTTCGAAAATTATTCTTCGAAGAAAAATACAAGGTCAAAGTTACAAGCAAGCCCATAGAAGCCAATGCTAATTTAGGCTGTTTAATAAAATATTTTGGAACACATGTTTTGTAACAGACTATGAAACGAAAGATAAATGCCCCCGAAAAAGTTTTATCGTCACATATTGTTATTATTTATGTGCGACAACTAAAGAATCGCTTGTAGTTCCGCTTCTGCAAATTTGCAAAAAAAAAAAAACCTGGCACCTTCTTTCGTTTCTCGGGATGTTATTTCGAATATGCTTACTTAAAAAAATTCAAACCACTTGAGTTTTTTTTTTTGGATCACCTTGATCTTACAGCCTGTAAAAAATAATCACTTGATTTATTTTCCCAACCATGTTACATAAACGGAAGAAAATGTCATTAACATTTTGTAAACTTTGTTTTCATAGAATTAAAAAAAAACTGTTAGAAAAATGTAGAATAATACCGTACTTCTTTTTTTTAAATTTAAAAATTTCATTGTAATAAGTAATATTGAAAATAAGCAAAACGGAAACCCTAAAATGGCTTAAACTTTTGGTTATCACTTGGATAACTGAATCCGAAACTTAACAATAGATGTATCTATACTTTGAATCAATACAGGTAGGCAATAATCTAATTGAAAGCAATGATAAATATTTATTCTTTGCCCTCTTGCGTATATCTCTTATGTTTGCACCATTTTAGTTATATTTGAGAAGAAATAGAATGTAAAAATAATCTTGTAAGAAATTCTGCTGCAAATGTTTAGTAAAAACACAAAATATCATTCAATTATTGTGCCATAAAAAAATCACATTTTCATGAAACTTTGTAAAGTTTTTATCATTGAACATTAAACAAATGTATAAAAGATTTGCCACACAATCACCAAATTTCTTTAAACTAAGACAAAACGTCAGTTTTCAATGAATAGCTTTAATAACATTCCATATTTCATTGTTTTTATTTTGTTTTTATTGTTTAATAGACATTTATTTCTAGACACGGCTTTGGAAGCCATGGTAGCTTGGGGAGAATATTTTTCAACGCCTCTATGAACAATCACTTCTAAGGCAACTATTAAATATTAACCAAGTATTTTGTGTATTTTCCTTCCCTTAGTATTCAGTGCGCCAGCTTCATTCCCTTTTAAATCCGTCTCTGTCCATGCCAAATGAAATAGAATAAAATATATCTAAAATGATGCTTCAGATCATATAAATATTTTTAGTATATAGATATAATTTTTTATAAAGTATATCGTTTCAAAATCAGCATAAAAAGATTTAGTAAATAGTTTTTTCAAAAAATTAATTGTGAAGAGGGGAAACATTAAAGCAGTGGTACTCACTATTATTTGGAAAAATTATTCTCGCACCATTATTTGCGAAATGCAATATTCGCCTTCTTTAACGACAGAAATTCTTCAATTAAAAAAGGCGAAGATATTTGTACGGGAAATGTGGTAACTCTGCGGCACAAGGGCTGCGAAGTGAGTACTACTGCATTAAGGAGAGATATTGTAAAATAGAATTTGATTAGAAAAATGACGAAACTATTATGTTGTTGTACATTGCAGTATACATATTTATAATAAAAAAAGAAAATAATTTAAACTAATGTTTTTTTTAATTCCATGAAAGATTATATATATATATATACTTTTATATACGCAACCAATTTCTTTAAATTATAATCTATCATAAAGAAATATTAATAAATTCATAATCTTTTATTATTAAATCTTCATGAATTTAAATTATTTGTTTTTTTTTTAAGATGAAACATAGAAATATGATGAAACTTTTTCAAATATTAAAAATAACTACATTCGAAGCAACCACGACAGCTTTTCTTTAATATTTTGTTTACCTTTTCTAAATAGTACTCATTCAGTTGAATTTTTTAAAAATCGTACAACTTTCTAATAGCGATCCGTAAGAAAAAAAAATTCTTGTAACAAAATACTATTAATTCAATATTAGCTAAATCTTAGAACAATACACAATATTGAAAAAATGTTCCGATATTTTTATACTATATAAACTACAAATACTTACTCAATACTGATTAAAGTTGATATTGAATTCGAAATATTAACGAATATATTATGGAAATGATATATTATGGTAAAGCCAATATTGGTAAAATATTCGAATTTATTAAATCCATTTCAATCAAAATTTCGAACATTTTTTAATATCTAAATTGCATTTCAAAGATTTCCAACGTAAAATAATACATTTTTTATTAGCGTAATATTAGGCTAATATTCTTATTTTACAGTTGTTTCGTTTCGGTTTTCATAAAAACTTAAACAATAATACTAACATTATATACTAACATTATTAATACTAAACATTAATACTAACATTAAAAAGTTGCGAAATCTTCCAATATTTTTTTTTACAATGTATAATCATGTTGGAAAAATTATTTTAACGAAAATATTTTTATTTATGTTTTTATTTTTTAAATTTCCAATAACTTTAATGTTATCATAATATTAGGCTAATATTGTTATTTTACAGTTGTTTCTTTTCTTACTGCATAAAAATTTTGATTAAAAATATGTGAAATCTTCCTATATATCTTTAAAATAAAATTAAGTTAAAAAGTTAAGTTTATAAAGTTAAGTTAATAAAATTAATAAAGTCAAATTATTACAGTTAATAAAGTTAAGTTAATAAATTAATTTTAAAAAATCATTTTTTAAAGAAACATTTTTTTCAATTTGTTATAGAATTTATAATAAAATATTCAGAATTAAATCAAAAGGTAATACTTTCCAACCAAAATTGTTTTCATAGTATAAAATTCATAAACATTACCAACGTCTCTTTCAATCCTTTCTATACACGATGAAACAGCGTACTGTAATAAGATAACCATTCCTCATATAAAATACAAATTGCTTCCTTTTCACATTTATTTTTTGTGAGCCATCATACCAGGACGCAATTCATGCCCATGCATTATTGAGTATGGGCTTGAACACTTTTTTCGTCAGGAAAGTAAGTTTAAATCTATAATATATGCCTTTTATAGATGTTTTATGTAATTTTAGTTATATGCGAGGCTAACCAGTAGACAATTTTCAATGAAGTAAGTATTTTAAAGTTAGTACGAACTTTTATGCAATAGAAGATCAGGCTCTAGAACATTTAAGATAAAAATTGCAAACTCGGTTTATTTGGGTGTATAAAATTTAAGAAATTTGAAAAATCATATTCTGCGTGACGCTATTCTAAATAATGTGATAAACTACATTAACTATTCAATATTACATTGATATAAATTTGTAATACGTTTATAAAATTTTATTTATTATTCAAAATTTTATTTCTCCAAACTGCTTTAAGTAATGTACACTAGAGCACGAACGCTCGCTATATTTTAACAGGTTATATTGTCACTCGCTTGAAGGCAACACGTGTTTTAAATAAAAACATATTTATATATTTATTAATCACACTTGTCACAGTTTTTACAACAAAATGAGATTTTTTTATATGCATTTGATGCCATTTAATGGAATTTGTAATTATTATTTTTGTAAAAGAATTTATTTTTTTTTCTTTAAAATTATTTTGCTTTACTTACTATATATTGTTTCATTAATAAAATCTGGTATAACTTTTATAATTTAAAGTCAGTATAGAGCTCAAATTCAGTGCAATTTTAAGTATTGTAGCTAAGAATCATGTATTTGCAACATATAATTCAATTATATTGAAATTCAAATTTAACCCCTTAATCGTCGTGCCCGAGACATTCACGGGCAGTGTAGGCTACTATTTTTTTATTCAGATTGTTTGATTCCCACCAGTTTTTTGAAATAGTGTAACTGGCTTCAATCTCCGATTATTTTATCTGTCATTACATAAGATGAATATTTCAACTTCTAAAACTGGTGGCAATCAAGCAATCTGAATTTTTTTTAAAGTAGCCTACATTTATCGGGCGCGACGATTAAGGGGTTAAGTAAAAAATTTTTAAGTATGAAATTATACAGAAATTTACCCTATTATAAATTCAATTTTTTTGTGTTATAAATTGCTAATTATTAGTTTTGCAAAATGATTTATTTATTCTTTAAAATTTTTTTGCTTTACTTACTATATATTGTTTCATTAATAAAGTCTGATATAACTTTTATAATTTAAAGTCAGTATAAAGCTCAAATTCAGTGCAAATTTGAAGTATTTTAGCTAAGAATCCTGTATTTACAACATATAACTCAATTACATGAAAATATAAGCAACTATTTTTTTAAGTATCAAATTATAAAGAAATTTACCGTATTATAAATTTAATTGGCGTATTATAAATTCTTAATTATTATTTTTATAAAATGATATATTTTTTAATTATTTTATTTTATTTACCGTATATTGTTTCGTTAATAAAAAAATGCTGATATAACTTTCATAATTTATTTCTCTGCAGATAGCTCAAATTCAGTGTAATTTTAAGTATTTTAGCAAAGAATTATGCATTTGCAACATATAATTCATTTATTTGAAAAAATAAATAAAATTTTCTTTAAGTAACAAATTATGCAGAAATTTACCATATTACAGTTTAATTGCTCTTGAAATTTACAGAGAAATAGTCCTTGAATGACAAAGTCATTATAAATCCTCAGTTCATTATACTAATGGTAAACTTAAATTTACTCCACTGATATTTCTCCATGGACTTTACACTTACATAATTTTTTTTAACAAGATGTGTACACTCCTTGGAATTTTCAAAAAGTACGACACTACTATTTTAAATAAGAAAAATTATATTTAATATTAAAATTTCAGAATTTTCAACAATTTTTTGAATTATAGAATTTGTAATGTAATGTTTTTCTGGGATTAAATAAGACGAAAAATTCTATCAAAAATAGCTGATAAAAATGTGCATACCCTGGTTTGAGTATAACGCAAAAGTTATGCACAGTTTGAAATTCAAATATCAAGTGTTTTAAGAGTTTTAAGAGTTTTAAATGTTCACGAAATCAGAAGAATCTAAGATTAAAGGGAGACGGTTTAAATTTATTTGAAATTATAAAGAAAAACTTCGTTAAGTATTACAATATAAGGAAATATACAATATTACAAAGTTTATTTTATAAAACGCTTAAAATTTACAGAGAAACTGTCCTTAAAATGACAAAGAAATTATTAATTTTCTGTTGATTTTAATGCTGATAAATTTAATCCACCGACATTTCTCTATAGAATTTTCACTACTTGAAATTTGTTATACACCAGGGTTATAGACCAGTAGTTATGCAAAGCTTAAAATTCAAACATCAAGTGCTTAAGAGTTTTGAATTTTCCCGAAATCAAAGGAATCTTATATTAAAGCAAGGCGGCGGCTTGATATGCTCTCTATTGCATTGACGGAGAGCAAAAGGCCAACTATGTTCATCTGACACTGACTTCTACTATAGAAATTGTTATGCACAAATCCCCTTACAACAAGCTACGTGTCCCCCTCTCTTTCCATGACATCGTTTCTCCGTAAAATTTCATCACACACAGAAACACACATACACATACACTCCCCCATCCCTCTGAATATGGGCGCTAGGAATTCCAACACGTTTGTCGTAGGCAACAGAATCGCTTCTTGCTCTCAAAGCCCGACTTTTCTCAAATGCAAATACTTTAGAAATCACCGTACATATGGGAGCGACCACATTTCCTTGCAGAAATGATTATATATATGACTATATATATAGATATTAAAGGATATAATACATGAATATATATAAATAATTTATATAAAATGCTGACATGAATTAATGTATTTATAAGGCCAATAAAAATAAAAGCATGCGATTAGAAGTAAATTTTAATTTTATTCGGTTTAATTGTGTGCAACAATACCGAAACTAAGAACTGTTATTTTATATTATGGTAAAAAAGCAAGCCATTTTTAAACACTCTATTGTTAGTTGTACAATTATTTTCTGTTATTACTTATTCGTCCTTGCAGAAATAATTACATAGTATATGACGTACATATCAGTGTTCCTATGGTACTTATTTTTGAACAGCACTATTTCTGTATTATTCGCCTTATTTAATCCAATTAAATAGGCGAAGATTACTTTTAGGAAATAGTAGTATTCATACGTAAGCACACATACGAACCGTATATATAGATAGAAAAAAGATATTATACATGGATGTATATAAATAATTTACATAAAATGCTTATTAGAATAAATGCTTTTAAATGCCGATTAGACAAACATATTCAAACTACATAGCTGCTGAACTTCTGAGTTTTCCAAATCTAAAATATATGTGGAATCAGAAATTTTCTTTACTAAAATTATTTAATAGTTTTCTAATAGTTTCTATGAGGCACTTATTTGATTCCATTTTTTAATTAAAATTTCCGCTTCAAAGTAGGTTTAAAAAAAACGGGAAGGTTGGCAGACACGATACGATTATAAGTTAATTCATTTAATGCAGTTAAAATTGTGCGGTGGGTTATTGAAACAAAGTACTTTTTTATATGAAGGTAAACATGGTAAACAATTTCAAACTCTAATATATTTTGTACAATTTTTTTCTCTTATTTTTTACTCATCCCAGCAGAAATGATTTTATATATGACTGTATATGCACATATATAAAGGATATATAAGAACATGTAATCCATAACATCAATATAAGATCATATGGATGTATAGAAGTATTTTTTACAAAATACTGACGTGAATGAATGCCTTTAAATGCCGATTAGAAAAAAATATATATTCATAAGATTACAAGCAAATATTCATTTAATTCGGTTTAATTGTGTGCCTCGTTACTGAAGCTAAGAACATGTTCTTATATTAAGGTAAACATGCAAAACATTTTCAAACTCTCTAATGTTTGTTGTGCATGTTTTTTTTCTGAGCATGTAAGAAAAAATAGCTAGTTTGACAGTTTTCTTATATATATTACATAAAATATATAACACGAGATTTCAGTTTAAGTTGTATTCAAATTCAAATAATTTTCCATAGATATACGGTTTATAGATGCTTAGAATGTTCTAGTACAGCTTTGGTGAAAAAACAGTGTAAAAGTTTAACCCATTCGCTGCCAACCATGATTATACTCGGGGGTTTTCAATCTAAAATTACGAATTCGTTCCGGAAATTTAGAAAGAAGAAATTTTATTTTATGCAACCACGAAATGTCTGTAATTAAAAAAAGTAAATATTGCTATTAGTATTTTCTGGTATGAATCGAACTTTTTAAATAAAATAAAATTTCGGTAATTTTAACCCGGCAGTGAACGTGTTAAAACATCCTACTTTTCATAGATACATATAAGTTATACTTTCGTAGAAATCGCAAAACTTTTTTTTTTGCCAGAATGGCTAATACATTTTAGTGATTGCGGAAATGATTGCATTACTGTTTGTACTTAACACGTTCGCTACCGAGGACACATACGTGGAGTCGCTAGGTCACTCATTTGACATTCCATTTTTAATCTAACATTACGAATTGTTACCGGAAATTTTTAAAGAAGAATTTTATTTTATCTAATCCAGAAAAATCTGTGAATAAGTAAATCAAATATTGCTATTAGTATTTATTGGTGTGAATTCGGAATTTCTGAATAAAAAAAGATTCTGTTAATCTTAACCCGGTAGTGAACGTGTTAAGAGCTGAATTATTTGAAATGCAGATCTACTGTAAAAACTAGCATATGAGCCTCATAAAAAAATCGTGTTTTGAACTAGAAATCCAAGTTAATAAATGAAGTTTGACTATTAGGTCAAATGAATAAGTTTTATTTTATTAAATAAAATTTCTAGTTCTAAAAATGTTTGTTTGTTCTGCTACTCATAAGCCATTTTTAACGGTACTTATAAATGATTGGTATTCGCTATCTCAAAAAGTCTTTGTGGTTTTGACATTTTCTGTTTATTGTATTTGAGTCTTTAATTATTTGTATAATTGAATGATTTTTGATGTAGATTTTATAATCTTTGATACTATAAATAATTGTATTAAATACTCTTTTTTATCTAAATTTTAATCTTTTGTCTTTCTTGCGAAAAAAAAAACTGTAACATTTTTCAATTAAATGTATTGCATTCATAAATTAAAACAAGTTTATTACTAATAATAATACATACAATTATATTATGTTATTCTTAAATGATGTATTAAGAAAAAAATATTTCAAATGTAATTTGTTAGCTTTACTGATAATATAGATTTACAAAAATGAATTTTGTAATACATTATTTTTTTATAATATAGATGTATTTGATAGCTGTGCTCAGTGGCGTAGCCAGGGTTGAGATTAGGGTACAATTGAAACAAGTGCCACAGAAAATTATTAAAATTTCTGTAAATAAATAAGGCGAAGATTATTATTTGAAAATAGTGTTATCGTGTTCTGCTTGACCCCCATACTGGCTACGACACTGGCTTTCAAAGAAAAATTCCTGTGAGATGAACATGTTAGCAAAGCTTAGTCCATTATTTGAATGTTACTTTTTTTTCACAGAATTAACGTCTTTCATATTTATCTGGCAAATTTTTAGAAACCTACCCCGAAGTTTTTGTTTGTTGCAAATGCAGGGCTGCCACAGGCGACTATTTTTATATTCTATTCGCACCACCATTTTTAAAAAATAAATTTTGTAGTACATTTCTCTTGCACATGTTGTCAAAGTGTATGTGAAAGATTTTTGTTTTGAGAAAGTGGTCCCAGATAGAATTAAAAAATAGTTGCCATTGGTAGCCCTGCAAATGTAAGAACCTACCTTGAAAAATTCTCTTCTGAAATACTAATATTCGTAAGACGGACCAGTGGAAGCCCTGCGTTAGAGATAGAGTAGTTAATTGTCTATACCTATAATTAAAAAAATATCTTGGTTAAACTTACATTTAACAAATGCTTTGAATGCAATAAGTTCAAATGCTAGATAAGCTCTATATCTGTCTGTCTGTCGTAGTGTGGGAGTAAACTATCACGAATATTTTAATGAAGAATTAATTTTTTTAAACTGTACATTCATTGCGTGATTATTTAAATAATATGAATAAAGTTTCTTTTTTTAAGTTCAACGATATTTTTTAATAAAAAGAAGAACAGAATACCACTTTCAATGTAATTAATTGTATAGAATATGATATACCTTGAATCCTGCTTAAACGATAGGAATATTTATGCGCTTAATGTGCATTTATATCACCATATTGTACAAGTAGACATCTGGAAATGTATTTCATAAATGCTTTATACGGTAAACTATCGAGTAATATTGACTCATAGCAATGGTGAACTTAGAGCAGAAATTTGTATTATGAGACAATAAACATACATTCTACTATACGATGTTCTATTAATAATAATACATACACAAAATATGCTAAATATTTTTCAAGAATCGGAATTTTTTTCTTCTCATTTGTTAAATCCATGTTATTAGTTTCAAAAGTTTCTTTTCCATGCTGAACGATTTTGTTTATATAAAAGGAAGAAAAGAATCCTCATTATAATAAGAATAAGAAGGCAAGAATACATTTTCAATTTAATTAATTCTATAGAATATGACCTACCTTAAATACTGCTTAAACGACAGGAATATTTAGGCGTCAAATATGCATTTATATCACACTATTATAGAAGTAAACATCTGGAAATGTATTTCACAAATGCTTTCTATGGTAAACTAGCAACTAATATTAGCTCATAGCAATGGGGAATTTAGAGCAGAAATTTGTATTGTAAGATAATAAATATTCGTTTTATTATATGGTTTCTGTTACTAATACAGATGTTAAATAGTTTAAGCCTTTTTCATGAAACATAATTTTCCTCTGGTTGGCATATGAGAAATACACTTTATTAGATGTGCATATTATACAAGTAGCGAACTTTTGAACTATTCCAAATTTAAATGCATTTAAACACCTTTCCCTGTTCTGATATTCATGTATCAATAAGTGAAAAATACACTTTTCTGCAAAAATAAAATATTAGAACTTTTAAATAAAATTATCCTAATTCCAGAAAAAAGTTCAGCGTATGTAGCAAATGGACACGTTTGATCCAAAACTCCTTGGAATAAATTTAGAATAATCCTCGGATCAAAAAAATATATTCAAAACCAGAAATTTTATTTAATAACACATATTCCATTCAAAACATTTTAACATATTTCTTTGTGACTTTACTTACATAGTAGAATACCTTGATTCGAAACGGGTTTGTTTGATCTGTTAATTATACAATTTTTTCCGAGAACATTGGAATTGGTGTTGCCAGTGGGCTACTTTCTTAAAATTCAGATTGCTTGATTGGCTCCACTTTTTTGAAATGGTATAATTCGCTTTGTTTTCGTCTTATTTAATCTGTCATTAAATAAAGTGAAATTCACTTTCTCAAAAGACTGGTGGCAATCAAGAAATCTGAATTAAAAAAAAGTATCCCACTGGCAACACTGATTGAAATCACATCACGCATACTTACCAACAGTGCGGCTCGTGACTTGCTCTTTTTGGGGCACTAATTACATTTCTGAAATTTTTATTCTTTTCTTACCGTTATTTTTTAAGGAAAACTTTTTGTTGGTTTAAAGGCAAAATTTTCTACCATCAAGTAAGACAAATATTTCTCTTACAAAATAGTGGTAAGATAATAATTTTTCAACTATTCATTTAGTACCCCAAATAAAGATAGTCACAAGCCGCCACTGCTTACCAACCTCCAACTATTGTTCCGTAAAATATTGATTAATTTGATCCAGATTAAACACATTGCGTGCCAGCAGATTTATTTAATGTATCATTATTTATTTAATTTAATGTTTCTACGTATTTGGTTTCAGCATCATCATTCTTAGGAATTTCCACTAAGCAGCGGGTTTCCTCGACTCATAAAAGTATTTTTGACAATTTTTTTCCGTTTCTCTATGTCCTGAGCAATAACATCCTTTAACTTAAAAGCTTTCAGTGACTCTTGAATTGAATTTTTCCAAGTCATTCTTGGTCTGCCACTCCTTGTTTGCATTTCGAGCTCCATTGTAAAGGAATTTTTGGAAGGCGATCTTCTTTCATTCTGCGAACATGTCCATACCATCCAAGTTTGAGCATACTTGTCAACACCGAACTATTCTTCTATGCTAGATTAATTTTGACACAATTACTCAAATTGCTAAAGAAATCATATAAGTTGTAATTTTTCCAACTGGGCGAAAATGTCCGGGCCAGGATCCGAACCAGGGATCTCTTGGCTGAAGCTGCTAATGCCCTACCAACTGAGAAATCCTAAACAAATCTGTAGGATCTAATTCATCCAGTTAACCTTATTTATCATAGCATCTGGTATGATATCTGAATCAGCTCAACAGCCTGCCTGCGATTTATTCTGTTGAGCTGATTCAGATATCAGACCAGATCAATAAGATTAACTAGGTGAAATAGATCCGCCAAATTTGTCCGGGATTGCTCAGTTTGTAGAGCATAGGCAGCTGAAGCCAAGAGATCCCTGGTTCGAATCCTGGCCCGGACTTTTACGCCCAGTTGGGAAAATTACAAATTATTACAACGTTTCGAAACAAAAAATTTTTTAAAGATTGAAATCAAATATGTAAAATGAAATCAAATAAGCTATTTGATTTCATTTTACATATTTTATTTCATTCTTTAAAAACAATTCTAATTCGAAATGTGTTTAATCTGGGTTATATTAACCCACATTTTTTTAGAAGAGTAGTTGGGTGTTGGCAAATATGCACAACACATTACATTATGTAATTTTTAAATTATATATAAAATTGCTATATCCTTTAAAATTTCTTGCAGATGACATATTTTAATTTAATCCTTTTTTAAATTTTGAAAATGAACAAATTTATCTTGCTAAATATTCGAAACAATCGCCTTATAAAAAATGTAAAAAGAAATGTTTCATCATATGCTAGCTATATTTATTTTCTTTGATTAATAGAATTTTGAATTGATCTTATCAAATCTTTACGTAAAATAATGTTTTTGTAACAGAAGATTTAATTTAAAGTGTAATTTTAAACCTCTCTCTCTCTTTCATAATCTTTTACATTACGAAAACACATTTTATCTTTTTCAGTTTCTTTTAATGAAAAACTTGATATTCGGTTTCAGCATTATAATTAATGTTTAAAATACTATGTTAGAAATCTTAATAATAGAGTATTTTGTGAATATATATTTGATTACATGGTGTCTAAATATAAATATATAATTACATATAGAGATGTATATACTTATATATATTACTAATATGTAATAAGTGCATAGGGTATGTGTATATGTTAATTACACCTTTAACAGACAAGTTGCTTTTACTTAGATTGGTGTTTATTCTCAATACATATTTTATTAATCAGTGTGTTTTGGGGATATCTGATAAATTTGAAACAATAGTGCTTTGGTTTTCACAATAAATTACTAAAATTACATGGCATTAGTATTTTAGAATTAAGTTAAACTCATGCGCATGTGACTTGGTATTTTCCGAGGCTAACGAAAAAGACAGGCTACCACGGTGCATTCCATTTATCTTTTTTTCAGACCGCTAGAGTGACGTGATGCTCTTTTCGTACACCTGCATTGGTGCATCCGAGCATCACGTGACTCCGGCGGTCTGTAAAAAAAGTTACGCGTAAAGCACGTTACGCGTAAAGCGTAAAATACGTTTTTATCGAAATATCATTTTCCTCTGTTGTGGTAAAGAAATAATAGTATACTCCAATGTCTGTCTATTGTAAAATTGAATTTAAATTATTTAACCCTTGAGTTTCTAATGCTGTGTTTTTATTTTGAATAAAAAATTTAAATGACGACTTTTATTTTTAAAAAGTAGAATTCATTCTTGCCAACCTCGCGTAAAATTGTTCAATTCGACTCAAATCAAATAAATATGTTTCGAGCCAGTTATTTTACTTAAAAAATGAAATGAAATGTATACCGTAGGCAGTAGAAACAATTTTTTAAATAAATTTAAAATTGGAAAGTTTCCAAAAGAGGTCGAAGAATATTTTCCCCGAAAATGGGGTGGCAATTTTTATTCTGGCACTGTAGTTCGACGTCTCTGACCTGTTATAGTTAAATTTTGAATACAAAAGCAAAATAAAGCTTTTTTTTTTTAATTCTGTGGTTAAATAAGGCGAAGATTACTCTTCGGAAAAAATTGTGGGAATATTGTGGGGATCGTTGGTCGTGGAATAGTTGGAATGATTCTTTGTCCATTTTTTAAAATACCACCATTCCCAAAACAATAATGTTCGTGGTAAAATTCTACAACATTTGCAGTAGCGCAATTTTTATTGTTTGGAAATACTGGTATTAAATATAACATCTGGTTCCCTCTACCATTTTATCCTGATAAACGCTCCACCGTAACTTGTAGCTCCTAAATCTTTCGCTTTTTGAATACCGCTGTTTTTGAACAGTTTCCTTCACACTAAACCTCCGTCGTTTAATTTAATAACACGATTTCTGTTATTTAGTAAAATAAATATTTCTATTTGGAAGTAATGGTATCCATAAATTCGAAGGTTTGAGAGCTATGCTATATGATGAAGTTGTTAAAGTGGAACTAATGTAGTTAACTAAAATAATAATCGTTTTCAATCATGGAATAAAGCATAGTAATCTTTCAGTGACTTCCGGAATCCATATAACCATATAGACCAGATTTTTAATTAATTAATCTAATGTTGTTGTTACCACAAATTAGGAATAGTAAAACCTAGATATCGTTGTTCTACAAAGCATTTCTCTCTACTCTAGTTTCCCAGAAAATATAAAACTTAAAGTACATTATGATGGCTTTTCTTTGCTGAAAAATTTTTATTTCCTTCCGAGGCTGTGGAAAACACACCATGAAAACCACTTATAAGATTATCCACCTCCAAAAAAAAAAAAAAAAAAAAAAATACAAAAAGAAAACTACAGAGAAATAATAGCAAATATTGGTACCGTTTCAATACCTTTTCTATAGCAGCATTATATGTGACGTTTTTAGCATTTGAACCTTAAGACAGTGAGAGAGTTTCACTACTATAATGTCGATATAACTGTCAACTGTTGCTATAATTCACGTACTGACAAATGTAAAATGTTGCGTAAAATGCTATTAAAAATAATTATACAGGGCCAAACCTGACGACTATTTTTCATAATATTTTAAAACACTACAATTCTACTGATCTTCGAGGTAGATTATTTTGTTTAGAAATACTGGTCAGCCAAATAATAAATCAATAGTCTTATTTCTATAAAAAGAATACAGCTCTTTGTGATATAACAATTACATTTTATTTTTCTATGGCAAAATAATTTTCTTTAATTCCAATTTTACAGTGATTTTTCATTTTTATGAATATAGATGTAAGTAGAGATATTGTAAATCGTTAAAAGCTTTTGTTGCTAGAAATCCTTTATCCGATAAAAACACTTAAAAATTTTAATATTTATTTATTAAACATAAAAGTATCCAATCTGTTGTAGCCTTTTCAGTAACTCAGCTCTGTTCTATTCTTTGACTTAGCTCTGTAGGATTGCTGCGATATTTGTAAATGTAGGATTAATTATAAGTGGAATGAAATTCTTACAATTGCATAAATTTATCTAAAAATTATTTAGAAAAATTTTTATATAAAATATGCAATTTATAAATTTATTGCATAAATTTATCTAAAATAGTAATTATTTTAATTACGTAAATAAATTAATAAAGGTTTAGTAATCCTTTAGGTACTCTTTTAATACATATAATCAGATAAGCTAGATTTTTTAAATTAATTAATCTAATGTTGTGGTTCCAATCACCACAAAGCAGGAATCGTAAAACCTAGATATCGTTGTTCTACAAAGACTTTCTCTCTGCTGTAGTTTCCGAGAAAATAGAAAACTGAAAGTACGCTGTGAGAGTTTTTCTTTGCCGAACAAATTCTATTTCGTTCCGAAGCTCTGGAAAACACACCTTGAAAACCACTTATAAGATTATCCACCTCCAGAAAAATACAAAAAGCGAAAACAAATTAGAGAAATAAAACCAAATATTGGTATCGTTTTATACCTTTTCTTTAGCAGCATTATATGTAATCGTCTTAGCATTTGAACCTTGAGTCAGTGAGAAAGTTTCACTAATACAGTGTCGATATAATTGTCAACTGTTGCTATGGAGTTACATTCTGACAAATGAAAGATATAACATATAATGCAATAAAGAACAATAATATTTTTTTCCTATAAAAATCATACAACTCTTTGTGGTATAAGAATTAGATTTCAGGTTCACAGGGGCAAACAAAGTAATAATATATGTTTTCATTTTTTACAGAGATAGTATTTATCGATTTATTGTTGTTAGTAAAAATATTGTAAATTCTTGAAATCTCTTTTGTTTCTATAAACATATTTAAACGATAAACGAAATCCAAACTAAGTATGTGTGACTTTGCAAATACGAAATGTATCCATTATTTTTAAATAATGTATTTAGTGAATGTATGCCAAAATTTCGTAAAATAAATTTTACATACATAGGATGATTTAGAAGTTTTTATAGGAACATTTTAAGGAGAGGTTGAACACACAACAACAAACAATTTATGTATAAGAAACCACAGTCTTAATCCATAGTTATGCAGTCAAACATACAGGGTGCCTCACTTCAATCCGACTACGTCTACTTTCTTTACTTAAACAAAAATAAAGATGTTTTAACGACATTTTCATGAGACTTATTTGATGTTTCGAGAAATGCAATGCAATCCTGGAAAATGCTAAAAATTGACAGCATTTTCTTCAGTGAGCGGCGTAGCTTCACGCATCGCTTTACTAACAGTATTATTATATTACAAATTTGGCCTTATATACTCTTTGAACGTTATACGATTAAATAAGGCTAAACTTAGTATACAATAATATTACCAGTAAAGTGATGCAGCATCCTGTGTCGCTACAGCATTGTTTATTGCAAATACAACATAGTCAGTGACAATAATAAGATAGATTCCGCTGGCCAACAACAGAACAAGAACAAATTATGATAGAACGCGTTGGTGAATATGGCATGTGACATAATTAGGATTGAATTTTTCTCGCAGAAAATATGGCAAGGGTCCCTTTTAACACCATTCTTTAAAAATAATATATTTCGTGGTAGATTTCTATTGTAAATATTTCAGAAATATAGCACGAAGAATGTTGTTTGGAAATTGTAGTTTTAAACGGGATATATTTAATTTTTTTCACGACAAACTTTCAACACTAGCCATGAAGAATAGGTGCCATGTATTACGAAATTTTAACCAGGATGCGGATGGTCCTTATTTATGAACATCACCATTTCAAAATAGTAATCTTCGCCTATTTAATCGCAAAAAAATTGCTGAAATCAAAGTATTCTGTGATTAAGTAAGTCGGTGTTCAAACGTAAGGGCCGTACGTACTCAGAATGCCTCTAATCTTGAGTAATAATATTCGCCTTATATAATCGCAGAATTTTGAGGTTTTATAAAGCGAATATTACTAATCGGATATAATGATATTCATAATACGTAATTATCCGCCCGTATGGTTAATTTACCATACACACTTTAACGATTGCACACTTTAACGATTTTTGTCTATTTTGTTATTTGGACCCAAAAATTTTATTATATAAAATGTAACTTTCTTGATCACTGAAAATATTTGACTTCATTTATTGAATAAAATTTCTGGGTGGAAACAGAATTGTTTGATCCGCTGATTATACGCAGGAAATTACAGGAAGTTTTCTAATTCTATTATTTTATTTATCTTTATATACATATTTCTGCTTATACATACCACATAAATAATTTATATGCATGTGTCTCATTTATATTTAAAAAAAAATGTAAGTAACAAATGTTTTGATATTTTATGTAATGCAATATATTTTTAGTTTCACAATACATGATTATAGTTAGATAACTGGACAAAACAATTATTGTTCATATATATATATATTTACATAGATTATATCTCTTATTACATTATTTATATTGTCTGTATGTATATATTATACTAGTTAAAAAATAACGTATATGAATGCATTTTGGTTTTCAAAAGTCACAGACACAATATTTAATTCCAGAATCAATTATTATTACATTCATATACTTATATATTTATAAATTTGTAAGGTGTAAAAAGCTTTTCAGTGACATTATTTTATGAAATATTGAAAGGTTGAACCATAAATTATGAAAATTATGAAAAAGGTGGAACAATATTTATAATGCGTTCACATATGGTGAAACAAAAATTTCACTTCTATAAATTTGAAGCACCTTTGCTATCATATCTTATAATGATAATAAAACTAAAAATAATTTGTTAGACTCTACATTTTATGACATTCTTTAAGTTTCACTTATTGTCATATCACAGGGTTACTTTCCATTAATTTTATCTATTATTGTAACACTAATTGCATTTCCTTAATGTTAGCTAAAGCACGTCAAATATTTTTTTCACATAATTTTTTTTTCCTTTTCTAGCCAACAGGCAGAAAAATGTCATGTCGAATCGCATATAAACACATATTTTTAATTGTCCGTATTTCTTAATTATTTATAATATTTATACTAACTTTAACTTTTAATTGTTCTAAATTTCTTTCATAAATAAAATAAATACCAATTATATTCCTTCACGTTATAATTTGTAAATGTGGTTTCACTCAATTAATTTTATCTTGACTCTCTCTCGCCTTAATACACAAAGAAATAAGAAAAAGAGTAAACATGTTTTTTCTGCAGTTAACATTCACAGTCTTTTTAAAATTTGTTATGTATATTGTCAGACATCTAACATCCCTACTCTCACCTCCCTTTATATTGAACTATTCAGTTTAAAGGCTTAAAATTTTGTACACATACTATTCAAGACATGAGGAAAGAAAACGGATTTAGAGAAAAAATAGTTCCAGAAACACCAATAGATGGCGCTGTACAACTGAAAATATGAAAAAAGACAAAAGTTAAAGAAAAAAAAACACATGCGAATTGAAATTTTTACTTTTTAATTTCTATTACCCTTATGGGAAAAAAATGAAAAAAGTAAAGAAGCTTAAACTGCCATTGTAACTGAAATATCGCACTGTAAGCGCAAAAATTTGCATAAATGTATGGTTTATAGCCATGCTCTGTGTATAAAAGTGGATAAAAACTGGGTAATGTCATTCTTATCAGTGACGGCTGTCACGCTGCCAGAACGCCCTTTGCTTTCGAAGCTCTTTTATGAAAATAATGGGAATTCTGCAGCTGCACTTCGATAGTTTCTCCAAGTTGAGAATTTACGCAAAGGACCATTTCTTCCACAAGCTCTCAGGAGAATGATCGCTCGATTCGTGAAAATTAGGCCTCTTGAAGTTCAGCCGGGTCGAGGACGATGACGCGAACTTGTTCGTTCAGAAATTGTTTAATAAGTTGCCACCGCTATTGTTTAACAAACAATGGATAATGTTATTGTCCTTAGTTGTGCACATGCAGTGTCGCGACACTTGACTGTTCCCTAGAGCACAGTGTGGAACGTACTGAAACAAATCAGTCATAATCAAAAGTTACTAGCCATAGCATTGATATTTCTAGCTAGAATTGAAGCGGATGCATCGTAGCCATGGCAGATTCTGTGGAACGATGAAGCTCATTTCCACCTCAGTGGAACAATGAACACCCATAACTGTAGTACCGTAATTTCCGGCGTATAATCCGCAGCTCAAAGAGTCGTTTTTCGACCCAGAAATATTATTTTATAAAATGTAACTTAAAAGATCGCTGTAAATATTTAACTACAATTATTGAATAAAATTTCTGGGTCGAAAAACGACTCTTTGAGCTGCGGATTATACGCCGGAAATTACGGTATTTGGGACACGGAAAACACCCGTACCTTCTTCTACTCACCGAAAGTTGCAGTTTGGAGTGGATTCACAGCCACATTCATTCTTGGACCTATCTTTTTCGAAGAGGGCACTCGAGATTGCTCTGGGACATGCACCGTGACGACCAATAGGTACAAAAGGATGCTAGAAATTATTTTTGTTGTACGCCATTTACAACAGCGGCAATGTCTTAATTCCTCAATTACCATTATGCAAGATGGACCGCCTCCACAAATTGTGTAAAGTTGTTTCTTCGGCAACGATTCACTAATGATAGAGTAATCCGCCGTGCGTTTTCGACAACCTGGCCATCGTGTTCACCGGATCTTAATCTATGTGAAATTTGGCTATGGAAACACTTAAATCTTATTTATCGAAGATGTCTTGTAACGTTCACCGACTTGAAAGAAGGTATCGCTCTCCCTGTGAGAAGCATCTCATTCGAGCAATTACGATCCACAGTTGAACAAGCTGTCCACAGACTGCAGATTTTACATCTTCAAAAAGACAACCATATTGAGCAACATTCCCTTCATCGATAAGGTCCTTGTCACATGAATGCGTTCAAATAACGCTCAAATAAAATGAGTTTTTGTGTCTTTTTGGCATATATCCAGTTGTACAGCGTCATCTATCGGTGATTTCTGGAACAATTTTTTTCGCGTATTCCAATTACCCTGTCTTGAATAACATATGTACAAAAATTGAAGGTTATGCACTGAGTATTTCAATATATAGAGGGGTCGGAGTAGGGGTGTTTTAATTCTGGCCAACCTGTATATAGATGATTAAAGATAAATAAATAATATTTGTCTGACTTTTCATTATTCGTTCCTGTGGATTATTATACTTTCGTTTCACATCAAGAATAATTATTTTATCACTATCATAATCTTCAATCTGAAACGGTATTATTTTCGTCTCCATATCGATAAACACCGCATATTCCGGCGTATAACTCGGAGATCCATCAAACATTTTTAGAACTAGATATCTTATTTAATAAAATGTAACTTGCTGTATCGGAATTACTTCACTTTATGGATTAAATAAAATTTCTGGTTCTAAATATGTTTGTCTGACCTACGCGTTATACGATGGCATATATGGTACCCTTTTTTGTATCATTTATAGGGCACTTATCTCATTTCTAGCAAAAACAACATAAGTCCAAAATATTTTTTTATATATTTTTTAATTCTATTAAAATAAAATACTAATTAACGACTTACAAATTTAAAGGTTTCAGAAATATAGTTAACATAAAAAGTTCTTAAAATATATGTGTAACAAAGTTTTTGTTGATTCCTGAAAAAAAAATCATGTGTTTTTTTGAAATAACTGAATCAAATAGATTAGCGCTTAAAATATTCTCTCAGGTACATTATTAGATATTCAGTCAATGACATGCTCGTGAATATGGATTCAATAAATTCATTGGTTCCTTTCATACGTATCACATGCATACATTTTTTAATATCACGACTCTCAAAAGTCGCCCCCCCCCCCACTCCTTCGCAAAAAAAATAAATAAAGATTAAATTATTTATATTTTGCTAGATCCGTATCTTCAAAAACAAAACGAAAATGAAAATACCTTTCAATTCCAAAATTAAAATTCCTTATTACTATTAGTAACTTTAAAGATATTTCTTCGTCAAAAGTTCAAAAAATCAGGAAATTTTTAATATTATTTGTCATTAATGGACATCTTGTTTTATAAAATATTTTTACATAATTTGAAATTAATTCTACTGATTTATATTCGCGAATTATTTTGTTAATTTCTTTGTTTAATTTTGGAATGTTTTAACAGTTTAAGAAGATGGGTAGATCAGAAGTGAATTTCAGTCCCCAGATAGCATCAAATGATTTTTTTGTATTGTTTTAATTATTTTAATATAATTTAGAATCCATATTTTTTTCTCTCTCTTCGCTTTTTATTCGAACATTGTTTAAATGTGTTATACAAGATTAGAAACATGAGTTTAAATTTGAATGCGTTTCGTTATATATCGAATTTTTTTTCGATATGAAGCTTTCATAACCACCATCGTTGTTTTACATATGTTTTACTTTCTTTTTCTCATAATAACATATGAAAGATATACGATAATTTTATGAACGTTTTATTAAAAAAGAAATCAATTTCAAATCATTGTAATCATTAGCGGCTCGTCAGAGGGCTTACAATCACTATAGTACCAGTAATTTCGTAAACTAAATTTCTCTTCGTATAATCGTAGAACATTCCACGATTAAATAAGTTCAAATTTTATCTATTGCATTTCTGGTAATAAAGTGAATGTGAAACCACTGACGAACAGCTACTGATTGTAATATATTTACCTTGTTAACCCTTTAATGGACATTGGTTTCCCTACGAAACCACAAAATTTTAATTACGAAATTCAACAATGACAGCAGAATTTTAATAGACTTTTTTTCCATTTATTATGTATGTGAAATATCGCTTTTTTGTTATATACAAGTAAATTTGTTCATAATTTCCGGTGTCAATCATTTATTTCAACATTTTAGCAATTGAAGTGCTTTATCCGTTAAAGGGTTAAGGGCAGTGCTAGAGTTAAATAAGCAGTAACGATTTAAGGTTAAATGTGATCTAATATGTTTTTCTTCAT
The DNA here is from genome assembly GCA_963931845.1 of Maratus michaelseni. Taxonomy (NCBI): domain Eukaryota; kingdom Metazoa; phylum Arthropoda; class Arachnida; order Araneae; family Salticidae; genus Maratus; species Maratus michaelseni. The sequence goes on from OZ007599.1 coordinate 273,683,039, forward strand.
CAATACAAGTTTAAACCATTTGCACCACAGAATCATACATGCGCGTATTTCAGGAATTTATTTATTTTAATTCAGAAATTCCGAATCAATACCGGAAAATCCAAAATAAGAATTTTTACTTTATGTAATAACGAAACGTCTATCATTAAATAAAACAAAAATTATAATTCAGACTTTCTGAATAAAAAGGAAATTTCTGAAATGCACGTTTCGTAAGCAACTGGTTTAAATCACAGATGCGACATTTCAGTAGTCTTCCGAAGTCTAACTCAAGCCAATCATGCTTTAAACCAGAATATTTAGTAATGCAAATATCTCTTGTTCCTTTTTTGTAGATTTACAATTATTATTAGAATATATTTTTGAATAAAATTTCAGGTTTCATAACATGTTTGAATTCAGACGGACTCCGGAAGAATACCAAAATGTTGGCATCTATGTTTAAAGTCAGATATAACTTTGATATTATACGTTACATTAGTAATTTATAAATGCCTCCATAAAATGCATCAACAATATTGCACAAGCGGGAAACTTATTTAATGTAATATTTATTATTATTTTAATTAAGCATTTCTGAAATATTTCCTTACTAATTATACTGATAAATATAGGAGGATTTTTTTACTAGCTTATAATTTTAAAATGTTTTAACAATATATTTTTTGTATTTACTTCTCTGGTTAATACAATTTTTTTTTATCCCAAACACGATTTTAATGACCTTTTAACAAATTATATAAAACCAATTATAACCAGTAATGGATCTTACTCAGTTCACGACGATTGGAAAGTTTATTAACCCCTTAAGGCACACGAAACCTTGTATTTTATGTAAACCAGCATTTTTATACGAAAATTTCTCATTTGTATAATGTCAGTTGTGTGAGCGATTAAATAAACCAAAATTACAATATCGAAAAACTGCTGTCGAAGACTTAAAAGAAGCGTATAAGATGCTCGCCGTGAATGGTTTAAAATAAGTATACCTGTATCTGCATTCTCAAAGTTTCAAGAAACATTATTGTGAATGATTTGTTGTTTATGTGAAATAAGCCGGAACTCTTGGAGAAACAACGTAATATAATATGTTATATCTTATCAATTCAACTTAAATGAACGACATAAAATCCTAGTTCGCATTTTACATGAGTAATTGAGAAGTCATGGAACTATAAATAAAGAGAAATTGACATATCCTCAAAATTTGGAAACTTCAACTGTAATTGGTTCCGCAGGGCCTGATGAGTGCAGGGGCAAACTTCCACCTATAAATCTTGAACAAACATTTTCCTCCTTACATCTTATTCATGCAAAATGTCTGTCATAATTAACGCAAAAAAAATCTATTCTTGTTTACCGGTGGAAGTTTACCCGGCCATAGTCAGGCCCTTCACTTCGAATACATTGTGACTACATAAGCAATACTTCTGTTAATGTCAGTGAATGTGATTACTGTCGGGGCAAACTTTCACAAGTAAATATGAATAGAATTTTTTGCGTTATTTCAAAGCTTTATGCATTCGGAATTTCTGTCATGAATAAGGCAAAATGCTCTATTCGTTTTTAGCACTTTCTAACCTAGTCGAAAAGTGCTTATGACTTCGGTTTGTCTGGCCGTCTGCCGTCTGGCCGTCTGCCGTCTGGCCGTCTGCCGTCTGCCGTCTGGCCGTCTGCCGTCTGCCGTCTGGCCGTCTGGCCGTGCTCTAACTCCCGTAAATATGCTCGGATTGCTCTGCAATTTTTATATGTTATTGTCGATATCTATAGCATGTTCCCTATTTCAACGGAAGTATGTAGCACTTATAGTTTTATTACAGGGACACTCAAAAGAATTCCGTTACATTGCGGTCTATGGGGAAAAATCATTTGCGGTTTATTTAAATAATGTTTCACTATTTTAAACGCATTGAAATTTATATATATCACTAAGGTGCATTAGAAGAAGCTTAATATGGAATAGGGTGTGCATAGCACTTATAGTTACTTTACAGGGACAGTCAAAATAATTCCGTTACATGAAGAATATGGAGAAAAATCGTCTGCGGTTTATTTAAATAATGTTTCACTATTTTAAACGCATTGAAATTTATATATATATATCTAAGGTGCATTACAAGAGGCTTACTACAGAATAGTGTGTGTATAGCAGTCATCGTTCATTTACAGGGACACACAAAAGAATTCTCTACTGTCTGTTAACACTAATTCCTGGAAGTGCGTTTTAAGTTACTAAACGCGATTTTAATTTTAACTCGCTTTTTGTCTATTACGTGGTGTGTATAAATTCTGTAGATCCTATACAGGGCAGCACAAAAGTTCGCGAACACATTTCCGTTTATTGACAGAAACTCCAGAAAGATAATTTTAAACTGTGCTACGCGTTTCCTAATTAAACTAAAATTTAGCATCCTAGCATATACAAATCTATAGATCATATACAGGGCTGAATAAAAGTATTCGGATATTTTTCCGAATATTGTATCTGTTGGAAATTCCTGAAATTATGTTTTTAAATATGTTATGCGTTTTCCAAATTGTTTACTTAGATGTTATCTTTTAGCTTATTAAACGGTATGTTTTGTAAAATTATTTTGGAAGCGTTGGAAAGTGCTACATAATCTATGCTTGACGCATGATTTTTCATTCTTGTTACTGGTTGAAGTGTGCCCTGACATTATTCAGGCTCTCATCTGAATCTGATATAAACAAACAATAGCCGCCATCTTATGACTACATGCTCAGTTACTTCACTTGCAACTGATAGACACAAAACCATCTATTTCCCCCCTCTTTATTCATCGCTTAATTATAGAAATACGACCGAAAAAAAATGTCAAAAGTATTGCATTAGATAAACGATCCGAGAAAAATTGTTTTTCATTATTAATGTGAAGGTAAAAATTAAAATTATAACAAAAAAAATCCGATAAAACCATTCACCAATAAAGCATTTATAGCTTGTCGTTGAACGCATTATACATAATGACCTTATCATTTCAATCTTGAGCCAGTAAAAGACTTTCATTAATACAACACTCTTATAATTGTCTTCTCTCTGCTGTGATTTACTTACAACTAATATGTTTCCCATATTTTAGCAACAAATAAGAATATACGATCTAAAATGTCACGAAAATTAGGAAATTGTATGCCCTCGACTATTTCTGAACAGCAAAGAACAAAAATTAGCATATCTTCATGCACAGAAATTGGATTTCTAATCCAACAGAACGATATTTAACTCTGCAGTAATATCTCTATTACACTGCTCCTGAAATTATTTACTTAGTACAATAATTTTAATAATCTCCAGTTTATTTCAAATGATAATCATTAATAAATTACATTTTATCTTAAATTTGATAAATACTTACGCATGTATTGTTTTATGTAAACAATAGAACTGCACATGTTCAGGCAGTCAAATTATTCATATTTATGCATTCTGTTTAATTTAAAATATTTTAGAAATAAACAATGAACTTTCATAACGATTTAATTTATGAATAATTTATTGAATCCTTTTAGTAATTTTAAAACTTAATCTTTATTATATTAAATAGGAAATATTAAAAATAATATTTTAGAAATCACTGAGTACATATATTTAAATATGATTTACAATTCGCCTTTTAGAAATATTTAAACACATATATTTAACAAGAACGCAATACTTTAACTTGACTAATGATATATCTTAACTAAATAATCCAAAAATGACTTTGACAAATGATTTTATATTTCATAAACAGCAAATATGTGATAACCGAATAAAATATAATTAAATATTTCAATGAAAAGTTTATTTTCAATAAAAGCTTGAGTACTCGAATATTAAAAAAAAAGAAAAAAAAAGAAAAAAAATAGGACGTAATAAATACCGTAATTTCCGGCGTATACCCCGTGGATCAAACAATCATATTTCGAACCCGAAATTTTATTTTATAAAATGTAACTTACTGGATCGCTGTAACTATTTGATTTCAGTTATTAAATTTCTGTGTCTAAACATGACTGTTTGATCCGCGGATTATAGGCCGGAAATTACGGTATATAGTATGCTAGAAAAAAGCTACAAAAATAAAATACTCCCGGAATTTTTACACAGTAATTTATTTTAACTGCTGTTGTCAAAATGCTTATAATGCAGTTTTGTTGTAAGATATATCTACGTCATATGATGAATTTTTCATGATACACCAATTAATGTATGCAGCTTCATTTACGTAATAAACTGTTAATAACCAATTATTTTTAACTCAAAAATCTTAATGCAAAATTATACAATATTCTTTAAAATAATATAGGAATATTGTCAGACAATTAAAATTAGCTTTGATATTACATACAATATATATTGATTTAAAATATCTTTCACTCCAGGAAAAAAATATGTAAATCAGTAGGCGGAATAATTAAGATGTCGGAGTTGGATAAAAAGTTCAGACGTCACAAAATGCGTCACAAGTTCTTACAAAGTTATAATTATATATTGGCTCTGTATTTATAATTAAAAAAAAAAAAATAGCGTCAGATTGTGTATTTGAAATAAAGCTTCATGTCTTATCAAAATTGCTTATCAATAATATCTCATTGAAGTTAGATCCACTGCCCTCTGAATACTAGGCCTACGTGCTCACAGAAAAAGGACGTCTGTCGTAGGCGGATTTTCTTTTAGTGTTCGTATAGGCACCGATTTCACGCTCGCGAAAGAGGCAATCAGACATACATAAACCACTAATGTTTAAAAGATTTTTGTCGTAATTATTCACTGTAATTTATTAACCTTCCTACCCTGTTGAAATTTTACTCAACCTTGAAAAAACATTTCACACCAGAATTCTTATTTAAAACTATTTAAGATATTTATTTTACTTAGTTATGTCGATCTTTTATTTAACTTACTTTATGAAAATTTTTCTGGAAATCAAATGAAATCAAATATTCAAACGGGTCGATTAGACACATTCAGGGTAGGAAGGTTAAGATAAAAAACCTTTTAAAATTAGTGATGGAAATTTGCGCCTTTAACCCTTCTTTGCATGAGTTTTTCTTTTACAATTGTTTTTTTTTTATACATATATTAAATATTAGACACCAGAAATTTTAAGAAAGATTTTTAACTTTGTTCAGTAACATAGTTCACGGTAAATTTACTAGATTAATATTTCTATATAAATATAATGGTGGCGAAGAAGTTGATTTATTTATTAAAAGTTAAATAAACAGTGATGGAAATTTCCATCACAATGCAAAGAAGGGTTAAGGCAAAATTAATTTCACTAACAGTAATTTTTAAAATTTTCTCTACCTTTTTATTCTGTTATTAAATAAGGAAAAGAATACTTTTAGAAACTATTGGTATTCAAATGCAAGGGACCGTACAAAAATCTGAAAAAAAGTCCGCCTACGACAGCCGCCATTTTTGTGTCGGTGCGTAAACGCTAGTACTCAGAGAGCTGTGCTTGATCGTAGAAGAGTCGATTTTATGTACCGTGCTCAGCCCTTCAAACTACATTTGTTGCTATTTTTTTATTTTTTGAGGATTTCTGAAAATGTATGTCGGCTTCTTACTTCCTGAGTATTATAAACGAAATTATCAGACTATGTTCCTTTTTTAAATGTCAAGATTTTTGTGTTATTTGTGTGTGTTTTTACCTAAATATATTTATATTTATGGGGATACTGCGTAGTTCACTATTAATAGTAATCACTGTCATTTCGAAAATTTGAACCGGGTATAATTTATTTTTTTTTAAATAATCAATATCAAGATTGTCATGCAACACTTCAGCATTTATAAGCGTAGTTGCTTCACAACAGTTTTGAAAAATAAGAAGCTAGTGTGATATTTGAAAAGTTATTTATAGATTTGTTATTAAAAATTAAAATTTGTAAAATTTAACAAATATTGGCAAACGATATTATTATATCTAAACAGAACAAAACGATATCATAGCTGCAAAGGTTTACGGTTTTCTCTTACCACTAAAATTTCATTATACGTTTTGATTTATTTTATCTCCGAAATCTGCGATTAAAGATGATACATATTTTTATTAAATTTTAGTGGCAACAAAAAAGTCTAACAGTTGGTAGCTATGCGATATGACTCGAAAGAGTTTATGAAGTAATATATAATAATTTTTTGCAAAGATATATGAGGGGGTTAGAATGACAGAGGAGTAAGTCAAAAATTTTAAAAACTAGATAACCATATTTAATACTTGGAAATTTTCCAATAGATAATTCCCCACGCCTTGCATTTATAATATTTAAATTGCTTGAAAGGCGTATAGCCAACATAGATAAAACATAAAAACTACACAGGCGAAAGACTGTCTGACAAACAGTCTTTTGCCTGTGTAGTTTTTAAGTTTTAACGTTATAAGTGTTTATAGTTAATTGTTATAAGTGTTTATAGTTAATTGTTATAAGTGTTTATATACACTTTCTTTCATAATGTTTAAATATTGCATATTTTCAGGAATTATATTCTTGTTGCATATGTTATGTGCTGCTTCTGCGCCTGTTGTGCAACAATTTATCATTAAATATATTTGAATTATATTGCTATATATAGCAAAAATGTTTTACTCTGTTACATGTGTAAATAAGCACATAAAATAACTAAAAATTCGTTTACATAATGTGCACTTTTAAAGAATTGTACATCAATTATAAATTTAAATATAAATCCTGTTTTCGAGCTGAAATTATTTGAATAAATAAAATCCAGCCAATCTTTTTCTAATTTTATTTTCCTGCCTCTCTCTGTTACTAAACGTCGCACACCAAAACAGCATTATGAAATGTTTCTCTTGGAATAACACTTACTGTATTTTCTTGTGTATAAGTTGACCCCCAAATTCGAGTAAAATAACATGCACGTACGATTGAATACCTCCATTTTCGAAAATTTTTGTTCAGAATTTTAAATGGCAATTTGTAAAGTTTTTTTTCATATATGGTGTACGAAAATCTGGGTATTGAAATGGAAAAGCATGTTATTTCTCTTGAATTTTGTATTCGACTTGTACACCGAAAAATATAGTATATCATAAAGATCAATACATTACTATGTCTTGTGACTCAATATTTTAAATATAGAGAGTACTATGGAGAGTACATATTTCAGTAATTAGTAATTAAAATTACTAGGGGATCCAATCCGTGATTCTCGGGTTACAGAATATAAGTAAAAAGCTTTTTTTTTTTTTTTTTAACTGTAAACTCGAACAGAGTTTTTACATTTAATATATTTTTTAGAGTGCCCACTAACCAGATAAAAAGCATTTTGACATGAAAAATATCAGAAATGTATTCGAATAAAGTTTTGAAATTTATTATAAGCGATGCTTAAATATTAGCGGCATGCTAAGAGTTCACACCTCAAAAATCACCAAAGATTGCTTCTTACAGCAACCTTTTAGATTATGAAAATTTCAGTGGTTTAAGCAAGTCGTTCAATTTCATATGTGTTAAATTTGTCTTTTATTTATGTTATTTTATTTATCTATTGTAGAGGTTTTAATTTCGCTATGGAATATTAGCCGAAAATAAATGATGGACTATTTATATTGTTTTAAGTGACAACAGGTTAATCCTTCGTAATCGTGCTGCAAGAGATAGAATACAAAAATCATGCTTGAAAATGTTCAAAAACCATAAAAATTAGTAAATTGAGATACAATTTTCAAAAAAATTGCATTTGAATAAACTTTTTTTTTTTAACTATTTGAAGATGTAAAATTTGCAATTGTGCGATGCTTAACAGTTAAACTTTTTGAAGTAAAACTCAGTTTATTGGTGAGGTGTTGCCATTGTCCGAGGCTGACGAAAAAGACATTCTGCTGCATTAGAGTTTGGGTTCATCTCCCTTCGGACCACTAGAGTCACGTGATGTTTGTTTGTATGCACCTGCTTTCACGCTTTTCCATCTCCTTCGTCTCGAAAACAGCATCGCATGACTCAAGTGGTCCAAAAAATGGTCCACGTAGAACGTCTTTTTGTTAGCTCCGCCACCGTTAATATGACGACAGCGTTACGCGCGGACGTGTTTTCGCTTTATATTATAGATTTTTTTGTTTATACCTATTATTAAATATCATATACCAAAACGGTATTAGGAAAAGTTTCCCTTAGAATCATATTTACAGTATTTTACGTTGTATAAGTCGACCCTAAAATTCGAGAGTAATAACATGCACTTACATTTGTACCAGTTATACAGTGTTAACAGTGTTTACAGTATTTTCTAAAAGTTTTCTTTGCATTTTAAATCGCAAAATTCTTGAGGAATTTCTGCGATAAAGTGAAGGATACTACATGGATATACTGGTATTTAATTGGAAAACCATGTTATTTCTCTCAAATTTTGGATTAAACTTATGTAATGAAAAAAACGGTATATCATGAAGAATAATATGTTACTTCACATTAATACTCAATATTTTAAATATAGAGAGTGCATTAGAATACATATTTGTCCCATTAGTAACTAAATTCATATCATAAACATGCTACTTTCTCTTTCAAAATTAATTTAAATAGTAGCAGATAAAATTTTACACTATGTTCATATGAAACCAAGGCCTCCTTATCATAGTATCAGGCCTCACAATCAGCAAGTTTCCTTTGACCGCTATATTCTCCTGCCATCAATCGTCAGTAAGAGAGTATTTTCGACATGAAATTTTTTCACAGCTCCATTTGTTCTATGCATTTGCTTATGAACTAGTATCGGTAGCATAGATGCCAACTTTTACGCTTAATTCCTACTACTAAAATTTTAAACTAAATTTTATCTTATTAAATTGGCAAGATCGTGTGATTACATAACGAAAAAAATTCTATTAAATTTTAGTGGTAAGAAAAAAGCGTAAAAGTTTCGTTCGTAAAAGCGTATATTTTTCTATTTTCTTTTTGGATACCAGTTTTTTAGTACAGACAATTTTGTTTTGTTTGATCGGAGAATTCTGGGATTTAAAAGAACAACATTTTCTCTAAAAATATACTGGTGTTCAAAAAGCCGGAGACTTGGCAACTCTGCGGTAGTATCCACCAGGCGGCGATACTTTCCGGAGAAAGTCAATTAATAAGTGGCAATTACCGCGGACATTTTCTCCCATAGACTTTCTCCGGATTGTCAAGTCTTATCTATTAAGGGAGTCTTGTATGAAACATTTCAATAATAAACACATTTATGTATATATATTAGCCTAAATCTATAAGTTTCACCTAATCGATAAGATTGGATGCCAGTAATTTGGAAATGTTTTCTTCGCATTTTTAAATCGCAAAATTCGTGATGAAATTTTGTGATTATATACGGTGAAGGATACTATAAGGAAATACTGGTATTAAAGTGGAGAACTATGTTATTTCACTCGAATTTTGGGTCCAATTTTACAACGGAATATTCGGTTTATCATAAAGATTAATGTGTTACTTCCTCTTAAAACTCAGTATTTTACATATAGAAAGTACATTAGAGAGAACATATTTCGGTAATTAGTAATTAAAATCATATCATAAACATGCTACATTTTTTTTTTCAAAATTAATTTAAATAGTAGCAGATAAAATTTTACTGTATGCTTATCTGAATCATTTGAATAATAAACACATTTATGTATCGATTTTAGCTTAAATCTATAAGTTTCACGTAAAACATTACTTTGAGAATGAAATATTTTCTATTAATCGAACAAATGTAAAAATTAATTGTTCTTAGCGTAACACGAGTTAATTCAGAAAGCATCGGTATGTCTATTTTTCAATCCATCTGTTCGTTCCCAAATACTAAATAAATTAATCCTGGTTTCATCAATATTTATGCGATTTGCAACAAAATTATGATGTTGGATTTTATGTCTATGGATAAAATGGTTTTAGGAACTATTCAGCGTACATTATATTTTAAACGTTGGGGATGAAGTAATTATGGATAACATTTCAGATGTAGTGAAATTTTGCATAAGTCTTGTGTATACTATTAATTTTCATATTAAACGTTTCAGAACAATCTAATGTGATAACATTTAACTATTTGTTATATTTTCTATCTTCTTAATTACAATAAAAGTGTTTTTAATTGCGTTCCTCCAAATAAAAATTTTATCTTCTGACAAATAAGAAAATACGCAACAAAATTATTTTTATAACGTCTATATAGCATAAATAAAAATTTAAAGTCACCTTTTTTAAAATAAAAGTAAATTAAAATAAAAATATTTTGACAAATGTATCAAAAAGACATCATTACAATTATTTGATTTTCTGCATATTAAAACCTGAAAAATTAAAATAAAATTTCTGTAATGACTTTACTTCTTTTAGTGTGACTTTATATTGCTTATCTTGATATCACATAACTTAGTTGTGTGCTTCTTTTAGTGTGACTTTATTTTTCTTTTCTTGATATCACATAACATAGTTGTGGTAAATATTCATTTTTGTCATTGTCGCGCCCAGAGAGGAGAAAGAGAGGAATATCTCTTCTTCCGAAGAGTAATTTTTACCTTAGTTAATCGTAGTATTCTGCTATTTAAAAAACAAAGACTTCTATTCAAAAATAGTGGTATGCATAAACCCCTCCTTCTCGACGTGCCAAGAATCTTCGTACGCAAGTAAAAAAAAATCGTACTTTTTTGTAGGAGCCTTATGAAGTTTGAGAAAATGGCCGTGTCAAGAAAAGAAAAAATCCGCGCATACCTTCTTCCGACGTATTCACAGCTGTTTCATAGCCACAGTCAATTTATTGAATATTTACGCAATATTGAGTATGTCCACAAAGTCACGTTTACAGTTAGATTTACAGTTTCAAGCTTTTATTGCAAACAGAAATGAACAGGTACATGAATGGAAAGTAGAACATTGTTAGGAGCATATATAGAAGTATTTTACACCAATTAATAAACCTCTATATGTGCACATTGGCTCCACGAAACATGTCAAGGTGATAAACGTCGACAATTATCGCATTGACGTGCTTCGTGCTACCAATTGTGTACATATAGAGGTTTATTAATTGCTGCAAAAATAACTTCAATGTATAATACTTATATTTCACAACTTTCCATACATGTCTCTTTTCATTTTTTTTTTTTGTAATAAAAACTTGACATCGTAAAAAGACTTTGTAGACACCCTCTATACATTTTCATACAGAAGCCATATATTTATTATTATACACAAATTAAAATAAATCACCTAATCCATGTAATCAGAAGCAATTTTCTTTAGTGTATACACTAGTCGGGTGTGACAATGCCAAAACTTTCTTATATCTTATACATGTTAATACTTCAAAATGCGCTATCACAGTGCCAATAAAATCAATATTTTTCGTTATTCTGTTTAAGTCAGCTGCTTGCGAACCTTCGGGTTACCTCCGTTGCATAAGCAGCCGATGTACAACACAGCTACGAAAAATTGAGAAAATCGCCCTAAATTCAACTGGGATCTGAACAGTGGCGTAGCGTCATGGGGGGGGGGCACGATCATTTTACTACCAGTATAATTATAAACTACATTTTGCCTTATTTAATCTTTGAATGGTATGAATTAAATAAGGCCAAATATAGTATATAAAAATACTGGTAGTAAAGTGATCGTGCCCCCCTTGACGCTACGCCTCTGGATCTGAAGGCAATAGTAAAAAATATTTACATAAAATTTGGTTAAGTTATATGCATAACTTCATACACTTTTCGATGGTTACAATAATGAAAATAGCACAAAAATCGCTATTACAGTGCCCTCTTCCAGCGGAATATCTCCAAATTCAAGAGGGACCTGCTGGCCGTAGTCAAAAACGTATAAATGAAATTAGGTTCAATTCTATGTATATTTTCATACACTTTTCGATGATAAAATGAGAACAAACACATGGACAGACGGACATTTTGTATAAACATGTTTTCCGGAATCTCTTATCTCTAAAATGTGTCAATCCATGTGTCGGTAACAATACTTTCTTCTAATTTAGATGAAAGTAACAAGCAAGGATAAGAGTTTATTAGTTTCGTTTTCTGCCTTTGTGTATCATTTCGCTACAAATATCATTTAATAAACCTGAATTCCGCCAATGGCATTTAAAAAAAGGGGTCAAGGTCCCTATAAAAAGGAAGAGCCTATTTCTTTATAAATGTGTGTTTCAATAAAAAAATATCAAATAGTTTAAATAATTTAGAATAAATGTAGACCATATTCCTTTAGAAAGCTTTTTTCACAAAGCAACTTTAGTTCTCTTTAATTGGGATTTTCATTAGTGAAGAATGCTTTATTACTTTCAATTAAGTACAGGGTGGTCGAAAAGTATCGTTACACTTTTAGATAATCATTAAATATAAACAAACAATTATTTGCGCTTAAGATTTCCCACATTCAGTAGAGAAAATATCAAACTTTTGTTTCATATATATATATATTTTTTTTTTAATATTCCGATGTGCATAGTGATAATGTGCATTGATAAAAAGCTACACATCGCGTTCTTCAGCGACTTCCAATAGCATTGAAAAATGAGCAATTACTGTAGTTACTGTAATTTGGCTTTACAATTCGTCATTAATATAAACAGTTAAACATTTTATTTAACATGCCCCATAAAAAACTGTCATTATCATATGGAGGTATAGCATAGCTGCCAATCTGCCGACTTTTTTTTCAATTTAAATCAGTGTTCCCAGTGAAATTGTTATTTTTAATTCAAATTTCTTGATTGGCACCACTTATTTTAAATGGCATAATTCGACCTATTTTCGCTTTTTTTTTTTTTATTTGTCATTAAATAAGAAGAATTTTGCTTTCTCAAAAAACTGGTAGTAATCAAGGAAACTAAATTAAAAAAGTAGCCCACTGGCAACACTGATTCAAATAAGCATGTTATGAACCAAACATTTTATTTAAGGAAACGTGCCTCCTTCTAGGTGATACTTCTTTGATTTCATTTATTAAGTAAAACTTCTATTTAAAAATGTGCTTATTTGATTTGTAAAAAAAAAATATGGATCTTGGCAGCTATGGTATTGGACCTTCTCCACTGACATGGTACAAAAAAATAGATTACTTATACATTTTACTGTAAAAATAAACGAATGGACATAATGTTGAACTAATAGGGCTGGAGAAATTCTGTTTAATATTTAGCCATTGATATATTCTCGTGTGAATGCTATATACTTGAACATAAAATCCGTGGTATGGTAAGTCTCTAACGATTAAAATTAAACGAAACTCTGAAAGGAGCAATTGGTTGTCATAAACCTTAGATGATGTCTGCATCTAGTGATGGGCAGAATGAATGATTTTTTATTCGAATGAATCATTCGGGCATGCGCAAAAGGATAGATGCCGAACTTTGTATTTTATTTTAATCAATTACTACTCGAAATTATGTAAAAAGAAAAGAAGTTTTTTATTTTAATTAGAATTAAATTAAGTGCCACATAAAAATGCGGAGCTTCTCGTGTTTTGCAAAATTTCTGGAGGAAATTGATTTAAAAATACGAAGATTGGCTACTATGCTTTTATTTCTTTTTTTATATAAAATTTCTGGTGGTAATAGATTTATAAAAATACAAAGTTTTTACAACCATGTTTTTGGGCATGCCCGAATGATTCATTCAAATGACAAAATCATTCATTATGCCCATAATAACCTGCACCGTGACCTAGTATATTTTTTCCCTCTTTTAATGATTGTTTAAAGACGTTAAGGTAGTTTTCGGGTATCCTTTATTTTTTTTATCTGTCTGATTCTTAGTGGCATGTACAATGTTAAATTGATTTTTAAAAGATTTTGCTTTAGATAATATGTTTTCAGACAATGTCTTTTGGTTTCATTTTCGTTGTAAATAGATTGTATTTCTCCTAAAATATAGCTTCAGATTTTGCTAAAAAGATATTTAAATATTTCAAAATTTCTGAGTAAATTATCATAACCTTATGGCATGCATCGTATGATTGAAATAATTGACTTAATTTCAATTTTTTTCAATTTCAGAGATAGCCTTTGGAAATTAAAAAATAAATAAAAATTTGGAACCTTGAATTACAAGAAATTTATCAGTTGTACTTAATCTAAAATTTCTACCACTTAACAAATAAAAATGGCAAATATGCAAGTTTAGAGGTTTTAAAAAATATCGCCGAAATAAATATTTAAACTTACTGAATTCTGAAAAATATACATGATCAGCATTAAATATTCAATTTATTAAACGGATGTTTGTAAGTTTTTCTAAAAATAACCGGTTATGTGTAATTAGTTAAATTTAAAAAACTGACATAAACAGTTGAAACTGCGTTTTATAATTTTTGTATGTATTAATATTTAATATGTAAGTTTATGAGTTTTTGAACTAAATTATCATTTGACCTCTGGTTTTTTATTTCAACCATGACTATTCTTTTACTAATTTTGGAAATGGAAAGAATAGCCGCAGGGAATTCCAAAAAAGGGCTTGTGGTAATTTAAATAATCCATACTCTAGAAAGAAAAGCACAAGAGATTTTTGAAAATTTTCAGCTGCAACACTGACGTCTGTTATATTAGCGGCTAAATCGCCATAGCGAATTGCGTTCCGTAATAACGTCGATAAACACGCACACGTGTGAACGTCAATTTATCTTTTTTCTGGAGGAATATTGTTGCATTATCCAATTTTATTGTACCAACAAGAAATAGTTTAAATGAGTTGGAAGACTGTTTCATGAGAAGACCGCTGAACAAATGCCTAATCCGATTTGAAAATCAACCGAATAATGAAGCGATTTTGTAAGTATCGTTTTATAATCTGATAAGGTGAAAGGAGCGTTTTTAAACATGATTAAGCATGCACATGCGTATCTATAACGTGGAGGAGGGTAATTTGAACACTGTTATAATTTTGAAAAATTACATTACTTTTGGTAACTATTTAGTATTTTTTCGACATTTCAATATCTGTTTTGGGGACCCCCAATTAAAAGTATAATAAAGGAGAATAACTGCAGTGTTTTAATGCTTCCGTCATTATCTTTTTATCTTCAATTTCCTTTCTCGTATTCCTCAAAATAAAGAAGTCTTACAATGGAATCATAAAGAAATACACACCTTGCCCTGATAGTATACGGTTCTAATTGCTTCTTTCAGCGTTTAACAAATTATATAAAATAAGCAACACTGAAGTTTGAAGCTTATTAAATTCCCTAACACTCGATTTTCTCACTAGAATGCATGTCAGCTCGTACTATAGACAAACCCACAGTTTATCCTTCGACGACTTCGACAACCGGGCGTGTGATAATAAATTAAGAAAAAAAAACTCAAGATTTCAATATCAAGTCGAATGACCCAAACCCTGTTGAAATCGAGCCCAAAGGGCCTAAGAAAAGAATTAACCCCAAGGCTGTGGAATGTGCCCCCCTGTAAATTTAACGAATTTCCTTTAACATTAACGCGATATTTAATTTACGGATGAAATCTCCCTGCCTCTCTCTAAACTTAACCACTTATCTTTAACAATAACGCGATTTCTAATTTACGACTGCAGTGAGTAAACGTAAGTTGATGCCGTAAAAGAAGATTAATATTTAAAAAAAACTTGGTAGTTGGGGTTCTAAGGAAATGTTTAGCTGTTTATAAAGTAGCTGGAGTGCCCTAGGACTATGTTAATGAAAATTGCAAGATAATCGGATCATTTTTCTGCACCAAGGGACCCAAGAAGAAGGCCCTATATAAATTATAATTTAAAATTTGTGGAAGCTTAAGTCCGAGAATTTTTTTGTCGTGCAGATAGTAGCTGGAAGTCCTCAGAAGTTGTTAGAAAAAAAGCTAGTGAATAGGACGATTTTTAAGGGAGCTATAAAAGGGGACCAACTGATAGTTTGATTATTTGAACTAATCAAAAGGGACCAACTGATAGTTTGAGCTGGATTCTAAGAGGAAAATATCTTAAAAGGTCCTAGTACTCAGCACTTTAGATCTTTAATTTGTCGAAATTAAGCATAGGGTATAAATTAATCATTAGAATAAAATTTTAAAGAAATGCTTAAAAAGGGCCCTAGGGCCCCAATAAAAATATGAAAGTGGTGACACAGGGAGAGAAATCCAAGACTCAACTTTAAAGTTATGTATAGAGATGGTAACACAATTAGGAGGTGGGGGAAAATGCACGGCACACAAAAAGCTCATGGGCCCCAGACAGGGCTCCAGGGAGCCAGGATCCTAACTGGAATGCAGAAATGGGGGAATAATTAAATAGAGGAAAGGCCCCTAAAACGAAGAATATCACATTAAAAAGGGGCAAGTTATTAACATTTCAAGGAACAAAAACTTCAAGGGGCCCTGCAACTGGCACTAGGGGGCCAGGGTCTTAAATGGAATCTAGTATTAGAGGATTAACTACCGTAATTTCCGGCGTATAAGCCGCAGCTCAAAGAGTCGTTTTTCGACCCAGAAATATTATTTTATAAACTGTAACATAGGAGATCACTGTAAATATTTAACAGCAATTATTGAATAAAATTTCTGGGTCGAAAAACGACTCTTTGAGCTGCGGCTTATACGCCGGAAATTATGGTAAATGGATAAAGGAGCGCCAAAAACGAAGAAGATCGAATAAAAAGGGGGCAAGCTATTAAACATTTAGGGCACAAAAACGTAAAAGGGTCCAGGGGACCCGGGTCTTGTCCTATAAAAATTTTTGTCATTCATGTAGTAGCTGGAAGTCCTAAGAATTTGTTAGAATAAAAAGCTAGCGAATCGGACGATTTTTAAGTGAGCTGTAGTAGGGGGCCCAAAAGAGGCCACTGATAGTTTTTATTAGGGCCCTAAGATGAATGGTTCTAACTGGAATGTAGGAATGGGGGAATAGCTAAATGGAGAAAAAGCCCTTAAAACTAAGAAAATAGGATTAAAAGGGGGCAAGTTATTAATAGTTTAGGAAACAAAAGCTTCAACGGGACCCGTACTGGGCCGCCGGGGAGCCAGGGTGTTAACTGGAACGTAGAAATGGGCGAAAGCTAAATGGAGAAAGAGCCCCAAAAACGAAGAGGATCGGATAAAAATGGGAGAAATTAATAACAATTTAGGGCAAAAATCTTAAAAGGGCCCCAGGGAGCCCGGGTCTCAGAAATTTAAAAATCCGATCCTCAGGTGCACCAGGACCTTCCTTGGACTATCAGCACCCAAAGTTTCAGACTTCTACGTGCGGTAGATTTCGTTAGCTATCGCACACAAACACGCACACACGCACACAAACACAGACAAAGAACTTTCTTTTATTAGTAAAAAAAAAAAAAAAAAAAAAAAAATTGATAACTATATAGAAACAAAAAACAATTTATTAAATTTTTTTGTGATTCAAAATAGCTTTATTTGACTTAAAAAATACACGTAAAGTTAGCAACAATGTAAATAAAAGCTGAACTGTTACATGAAATTTTGGTAAATTTTACGCAATACATTTTACTGTAAAATAAAACCTTTTATAAATAGGAATACAAATTAAAGATAGGATTGTAAAAGCTATAGGGTTCCGTCCTTTTTCGAGTAAAGAAAATACACTTGTTTCTTGTCAAAGTGAAAGATATATTTTTTCAAAGTATATTCAATCAAGAAACTACACCATTCGTCCATCTGTCATTCAATAAGCGTATTCTGCAATTTAAGAAGCTTGGTTGCTTTGAAGAAATCCAATCATCAAGCCAGTGTTTGTTTTCTTTCTAAGAACTGATCCATTCTCCCGAAATATTGCACTGCATGGAGCGAAAAAAATGGTAATCTAAAGAAGAAACATCCGTTGAATACAGTGGGTGGGACAACACATCCAAGGGAAGTTCGTCTAAAGTTTCAGGGTGGCTACTGGTCAGGGAAAAGTACAGTAAAAAAAGTGATAAACACCAGTATATTCTTATAGAAAAATTTATGTTGATTATTCGATCAAATAATCAATTTGAATTTTTTCTATAAGAATATACTGGTAATTGTCTTTTTTTTTTTTACTGTATTTTTCCCTGACCACTAGCCACCCGGAGTTTTCTTCAGTGGTGTTCTTACGAATGGGAGAATATCTGGTATACGTAGTATACAATGAACTGTTATAACTCCATCAAACAATCAATGGTGAATGTCACTAGTAAATATTAGTCAACTTGAACGAAGTAGTGAAGCGAAAACATCCACAATTCACCGAAAGACATGACAAGCTTGTTTTCCAACATACAAATTTTCACCTACATGAAGCAAAACTAGTTAAAGAAACTCTAGAGGGACTTCCCTGGGATATATTAACTCACCTACTGTATTCAATAGAACTTGCTTCTTCAGATTATAATTTTTTTCGCTCTATGAATAGTGCTAATTTACGAAAGCAGATCAGGTATTTTGAAGAAATCGAAAATTGACTTGAGATTGCTTCAAAACAACCATGCTTCTTCCAGCGCTGAATCATTCTTTCCTGACAGATGGAGGCGAGTTTTATTATCTGGTAGTCTGTATATATGTAGAATAAATATTTCTTTAATTATGACAAAAAAGGTGTATATTTATTTTTACATGAAAATGGGCGGAGTCATATTTGTATCCCTAATAAATCATAATAAACGTAGTTATTTATAATCTAAAATACAGGGCTCCGAAATGGTCCGCATTTGAGTACCAGTATTTCCTAAAATTTTCTGCTTAGATTTTTCTTTCAAATTTTATAGAAACCTACCTCAAAGGTTATTGCTATTTCTAATGTTGTATGAACGTACCATAAAAATCTTTGTTAGAAAATACTGGTATTAAAAAAACGGACCTTTGAGAGCCCTGAAAATATAGATCTTTGGATTTTCTGCTTTAATCATGAAGATCCTTAGCGAAATATGATATTTGTAACTGGAAAAGATCAAAAGATAATTGTAGCAGTGTTCTTATATTTCTGCCATTTGTTGTTTTTCGCGTTAATTTACTTTCTAATCTCCCTTATTATTGGGAAATCAGACACTTCCATTTATAAAAGTAAACTGATCCGTTATAAGAAATATTTGCTTAATTCTTTACAACTTTTTTCTTTCTTTCTTTGAATGTTACAATTTTAAAGATAGGCTAAATGACTTTCGGAAAATAAAATACGCGTAATGTCAGTTATCGCGGAAAAGATGAAAATTTTTATTGCTATACACGAGTAAAATTTTTAAATATGAGGAAATTGCTTTTAGAACAGCTGATAGACAACACTGTTGATAGCTAGTTAGACCGTTTAAAGAATTCCTTGAAAATACGTGGTCGTTTCATAAAAAGCACTGGAGCGGTTTCAGTATACGGCAAACATATCATATATTTAATAATAAAAGGAACTCATTTCTTATCATTCTTATGATGTTTTGCATATCTGAGAAGTAAGGGTTTTACTTAATTACAGTATCAAATCTATTTGACATATTATATTTTTATTTTAATTTCTACTCGTAGTGAAAAGTTTATAAAATTTTTGTTGAATAATATTTAAGCTAAATTATGTCAAGAATTGTTATTAAAACCTTTTTTCAATTACATTTATGAATGAAAATAAAACATTATTTCTCGACATAGTTTATAAATTTAGGTAATCTAACTGAAACAACAATTAAAAACTGATTTTTCTTTTATAAACAACTAAGTCTGTAAACATAAATCTATACCTTATTTTTTTTCAAAAAATCGTAGTGTAACTTTATAAAGATAAATCAAAGGAAAAGAATCTCATACTTTTATTAACCGTTTATCCTATTATTGACAAGAGACTAATAGAATATGCTGAAAAATCAATATCTCGCAAAGAAGATCCCCGACTGAACATCAGATCGTTGTTATGAGTCATATTTACTTAGGATACTATGTTTAAAAATTAATATATTCTTTTTAAAAGTTGTTCAGAGTTCTTCCAGTGATTACAACAATGATTACAAGTCCAGGTTTTCGTCATGACTAATTTAATTTCAATCACGACCGAGCACAAAAATTAAAGTCGCGGGAAGGTAAAATTGGACGAACAGCGCTCCTTTAATCCTACTTTCTGCTTCGGTTAATCCAGTGAGATTAAGTTAATACCCTCCTGCTTTTGTTAAAGAGCTTGTAATTGCTGAGTGAAGGGGAGGGATCACACGGTCAACCTTAGATGAGGTTATTTTCTCAGACATTTTCTGCTGTTTGGAGTCGTAATAAATATTAGCGAAAGACTTTTTATTTCTCTTTCAGAGAAAATTGACTTTTACTTCTCATTCAGCTTTATCTCTTCGCCGAAATAATTTCTGCTACTCTAATTTACTGAGTCAAACAAACTTTTGTGGAACAACAGATTATAATAGTCGGATAAAGTTGAAGAAGTTCATGCGTCTAATTGTTATAATTTTTATTTCCGTTGTATTCCTAAACATGATTTGTTCCACTGAATTTAATTCAGATTGCAATAAGTTAAAAAATAGAAAAAAAAATTGCATCTATTGAAGGAAAGTTTTATTTACATATAATAATAAAAGCAAATTAGAATAAAATAATCCATACATTTCTTCTTTCATGATTTCTTAACTCGTGATATTAAATGTTTTTCTAGGAGAAATAAAGGAATTAATTAAGGCATAAGAAAGCAGTTTGAGCACATAAAAAAATTTAACTCATAAAACCAAATTTTATGTATTATATATATTGAGAAAAATATTTAACATCATTATTTTTAAGAGCAACAGATTAAAACAGACTGGTTAATTTGAAAATGCTCCAGGGATTATAATTTTTATATCCGTTGTAGTACTATACCAATGAATTTAGTTTAGATAGCAATAAGTTAGAAGGCAGGGGAAAAAATTGCATCTGTTGAAACAATTGCAAATAATTATAAAATAAAATAATCTTTGCAAATAATTGTAAAAGCAACTTCTGAAAAAAAAACATATTAAAATGAAATCAATATATAGGTTTCATCTTTTATGATTTTTTAGCTGATATTAAATGTTTTAGGAAATAAAATAATTACTTAAAGTAAAGAAAATAATATTGAGCAATTTTTTTAACTTATAAAACTGAAATATATTTGTTATATTCCGAAAGCTTAATCTATTAAATTAAGATGAAAATATTTATCATAATATTTGTAGTAACAACAGATTAGAATGTTAGTAATGTGCATGGGTCAAAATATTATAATTTTTATTTTCGTAATATTCGTAAACATTTATTCTAGTGAAAATAATTTAGATGGCAATAAGTTGCTAAAAAAAAAAAAAAAAAAAAAAAAAAAATCTTGCATATGTTGAGAAGTCCGCTAGTCTCAGGTGTCGAATCTCAAGAATTTTTTTCTATTATACTTTAATGATAGAAATATTCTGTTTATTAAATATAAAAAGTGATTATTTCTTTTCTTAAATACTGGTATACAAAAATAGGGAGACTTGGAAACTATGGTTAATAATAATAAAAGAAAATCTTCAAAAATAAAAACAAACAAAAAAACTTTCAATGCATGAATGAATTCCAATTCATTCAGAATTTCTTAACTAGTGTTAAATTTTATCAAGTGTAAAATAATCATTTAAAGAAATTAATTAAAAAAGTAAAACAATTAGGGCACGTAAATATTTTTAAATTATTAAATATATTTTTCGTTCTGAAAAATTTATTCATTAAATGAAAATGACTTTTTATTTTCTTAATAATCTTAAATATTTTTAAGAATAAAAATTCAAAAATAACTGGCAATGATAGTAAAGAAAATCACTTAAATTGTTCATGGGTCTAAATATTAGATTTAAAGTTTCATTGCATGCCTAAAAATGATTTGTTCTAGAAAACCTAATTTAGATGAAAACAAATTATAATCCAAAAAAAATTATGCAAATTTTGTGAAAAATTTAGTAAAAAGAAAAAGAAATAAAAGCTAACGCTGGAGAATAAAATCAAACCAAAACTAATAAAAATAATAATTTATCGATTTCTTCGTTCATGATTTGAAAATGATGTTAATATTTTCGATATAGAATATAAAGTAAATAATTAAACAAATGAATTCCAGAACATAATTTTTTTAAAACTTATAAAACACAAAATATTTGTTTATTGTTATAAATTGGTCCCTGCACTACAAATCGAAATATTTATTATTATTATTATTTGATAAGTTGAAAATTAAAACTTTAACATGCTGTATAATATAGAAGAGGATCTTCAACCTGTGGCAAACAGGCCAATAATCTATCGCTATTTTAGAATAGAAAATTATTTCTTATTTACTGGCAGAAATTTTTGCGAATAATGAACCGAAGATTACCTTTCGGAATTTGTAGTGGTAAAAGACTTTCCTGCAAAAATATTGAATACACTTAATATAAAACATACTGTAAATGATATTTTATCATTGTTATGATAAACTTTTATTAAAAGTAATAATCGTTAACTTAATCGTAGAATTAAAAATAACATCACATAACAACCACATAATTGGGTGCTTATTTTTTTAATTAGAAAAGTTCATTTTGTGAAACAGTTATGAAACTGAAAAATTATGTCATATTAAGTTATGGTTAAATTAAAAAAAAAAAGTCGTTTTTTGATGTTTGAAAGTGAAAATAATTAAATGCAGCTTTATAAAGTACTGGCTAAAGTAGGGATCTTCAACCTATACCCCGCGGGCCAATAAATTAAAATAGAAAATTTTGCCCTATTTATTGACATAAATTTTGCAATTTAATTAGCCGAAGATTACCTTTCGGGAGCCCCACCAGCGGCTGAGAGGTTCTGCTCTCAAAGCTGGAAGACAGGAGGTGCTGGGTTGAAACCCAATCGCGCCCGTTGGCCTAATCGTTGGGAGTTTTCCGTAGTTTTCTCCGAACCTTGGGTAATGTTACGTATATACGGGTTAGGTTCCCTTAGAAAGACCTCCACGGAGGGCATCACCCCTCGGCCTATATCCCACAAGTAGATAATCGACCGTAAAACCAACACTGATACTCGAACCCAAAACCTTTGGCTTAGATGTCCAATGCTCTTCCAATTGAGCTATCTGGACGACACCGAGGTCAACACATTATCTACTCAGAACAACCATCTGGTCATGACATCTGGACTGTTATTAGAAATAGCACAACAGAATAAACCACAGGTAAAGGAACTCCAACAAACTATGGATGAGTAATTACACTTTAATTTTTTTTTAACATAAACAACTTATTGGTAAATAATTCATAGGAGTAGTAATTTTCCCATCTGAGCGAAAATGTGTCCAAGCTAGGACTAACATAGCATTATTTCATTTACGATTGTTCGTTAAATGTTAATATTTCTCCAGATTATTCTCTCGAATTATGATAGTTTGATTGTAAATATGGTAACTGTATTATAATTTATATACCGTTTTCACTCGTTCATTGAAGTTATCGGAAAGACTAATTAAAAATTACAATGTTGAATCGTTCCTCTTTTTCACTCGTTCATTTCACTTATCTGAAAGACTAATTAAAAATACAATGTTGAACTTACCCATGACATTCAGAAATCTTTTGGATTTTGTTGAAAAATGTTTATGTTGTACTTTTTATAATTCACCCTTTTGAAGTGACCATTGAGCTTAAAATTCACTTTCACTATTCTAATATTTCACTTTATTATATAGCAAGCGTAAATTATATTTACAGAAAAAAATAGTATTTAAATAAATTAATTTTCCAGATTTTTATCGATTTCTAGACACTCTCTAATTATTATAGTTCGATAACATACATATGCTAATTATTTAAATATGTATATATTGGGTTGTTCCAAAAGATCTTTCCGTTTGGGAAAGTTGATTCGTTTTTTAAAATTTTATCATTAATAATCTAATAATTGACGTGTAGAATTTTCCGGTGCAAATTGGTTTTCCCAAACGGAAGGAACTTTCCGAACAACTCAATACAATTTTTGCTCCTTCATTGATTTTATTTCAAAAAATAATTATAAATTACAATACTGAAATTTTGTATGATATTTTAAATGTGTTACTGAATTATACCGAAAAAATATTTATGTCGTGCCTATAAGTCACTCTTTTATACAAAACATTGAACATAAATGTAATTTTACCTTTATAGTAGTTTACTTTAGCACATTATAAACTTATAATATATTTACAAGAGGGGAAGGATATAAAATGTTTTACATATATATATTTCTCTATATTCAGAATATAATGAATTCACTGGTCAGTAAAGTATTAATATTAATCAATTAATTGAATACACATAAAATAAAAAATATAAATAAATTCCTTCCTTGCGAAACAAGTTTATGAACGATATAGATCTGGTATTTCTAAATCTAAATATGATATCCAAATTGCTCTAGCGTGTACCATATTTTCTAGAATCAGTTTTACAATAATATCAAATAATGAAAGATTGTTATATTAAGAGAGAGCAAGGTCTTTTTACAGTCTTAGATAACAAATCAATAGAAATAAACCATGAAAATAATTATATTGACATTTTTCTCGTGCATTGTTCTTTGGTTTGTCGCCCCCCCCCCTTTCGTGTTTAGCAGTATCACTAACATATTTTCATTTATTCTGCCGCTCTATCGCGGCTAATTTTTTATATACATTTATTTATAGGTTATATTATAACTTATTATAACTTGCGTAATTTTAATTTATGGTTTATTTAGACTATAAAATACCCTAATAAAATATTTTACAAAGCTAATTTTGGGGTGTAAAAGTATTATAAACGACCTAATGGATTGAGCTGAGAATAATTTAAAAATAAACATATTTTTACGAATATTTTATCAAAATTATGTTTGCAACGTAATATATAAAATTAGACTATATCTTTTTTAATAAATTAGATTCACACGTATGATGCGGGTTTGTAGGAATATGTTAATATTTCAATACGCCTAATTCTATTTTTACGCGGGCATAGGTTCAAAAGTTTACGGATATTGAATACTAGTACATATTTAATAGTATTATTCGCTTTATTTAATCGTAGATTTCTGTGTTTATATAAGGCGAAGATTACTGATAAGAAATAGTGGTATTCAATATCCATAAACCATTAAGAGTTTAGTCGCGTAAAAACCAAATTAGGTGTATAAAACAATAAAAAATATGCAACAAAATTATCAGCATTTCCCCCTTCTCAAAAATTCAAAAAATGCTTAAAATATATTTTAAATGTTTTCAAATACAAAAACATCACACAGACACAGTTTTGGCAAATCTGACGGATTTTCTATTCAGTAAATCAGAAATCTTTCCAGAAATGTTGAATAGTGACTTTTATGATAGACATTCCATGCATAAGATAAAAGAATAAAACTATTCAAAATTTCTGGTATGAACTCGGAATTTCTGAATAAAAAATCCACCCGATTTGGCAACACTGCTCAGACGTTTTATTGTTGTATTTTAGAACTACTTAAAACATAGAAATGTTAAAAATATGCTGTTAGAAAATAAAATTAATATGCAAATTACAATTTACACATTTCAAGGAAAATAGTGTAAAATTCTGTATTTAAAAATACGACGTAATCGATGTAGTATAACTTCAAAGTAGTTCTTTATAGAATGGCAAAATTTTTTTGTACAATAATGGAGATAAGTAAGCAGGGTGTGTACAGTTATACCACATTATTCTTGCAGAATTTTGCGCCTTATTTGATCGCAGAAAAATATTCAGTTTAATGGCACAAGAATTTTTGATCGAAAGAAAAAATATTATGAGGAGATATCTGATTTGAAATAGCGGTGTCATAGATGCCTTCGAAATTCTCAGTAGTGTTTGCACCTTGGGTAAAATTTATTAATCAACCTGAAAACACCATGGTTTATTATATCAAGGGATGCTGCAGCACTTTACTACCAATATTATTATGTACTGAAGTTGGCCTTATTTAATACTATAACAGACAAAGATTAAATAAGGCGTAAGTTAATATATAATAATACTGGCAGGGAAATTATACAGCACCCAGTGACGTTACCACCGCTCTCTGAATACTAGGCCTGGCCGCTGACACAAAAATTGCGGCAGTCTTAGGCGGAATTTTTTCAGCGTGTGTACGGTCCCTTGAAATTCAGTACCAATAATTTCTAAAACTTTTGTCCTCCTTATTTTTCTGAGATTCAGTAAGTCAAAGAAAACTTTCAGAAAATACTGGGATGTAAAATTAGGGAACCGTACAAAGGTTTAAAAAATCCGCCTACGAGCGCCGCCATTTTTGTGTCAGCGCTCAGGCGTAGTATTCAGAGGGCGGTGTACGGAACACCGCCCCCTGAATTCTAGGCCTGCGTGCTGACAAAAAATGTGTGGCTGACGTAGGCGGATTTCTTTCAGCGTTTGTACGGTCCCTCGAATTTGAACACCAATAATTTCTAAAAGTTTTCTTCGCCTTATTTTTCTGAGTTCAAATAAGTCAAAGAAAACTTTTAGAAATTACTGTTGTGTAAATTCAGGGGACCATACAAACGCTGAAAAAAATCCGCCTGCGACAGCCACCATTTTTGTGTCAGCGTTGAGGCCTAGTATTCAGGGGGCGGCGAACGCAAACAATGATTGAAAATATATATGAACAAAAATTGAGAATCTTTACAGAAACATTATATTTCAGTATCAAGGAAATATGTTTCATTTCACTTCTATAACGAAAAAATAAATGACAATGTATCGCAAAATACCTTTGTCATTTCTATGTAAGAAAATCAGCAAGCTTTATTCTAACAAAATTATAAGAAGCTACGGAACTTTTCTCCGCTTATATATTGTTTAACTGAACACTTTTATAAAAAGCTGGAAATATTAGATCGTTTGCTTCGTAGCAGTAAGGGAATTCTTTTCTCTTGCCATATTAAAAGACGTCTACTCCTGAGAAAGAACTTACTGTAAGCCAAGAACTTTCTGAAAAAAAATGTCGTACAAAAATACATTCGTGAATGCGGTTCATCCAAGCCGCCAAAATCTTTACCATGATTGCTCTTTAATCCAGGACTCCAGGTCTTACAGTAATTAACAACGCCTCATCTTTCCTATCCTCCTTTAGAGGTCTACCATTAAATCTGGGGAAAGAGACAAATTGAAGTAGTGTCCAACTTTTTTCCGTGAGGTAATCGCACATATTGTAATGAAAAGGTTGTATAAAAAGTATTTAATACATAGCGATTACATATATTAATAAGTTATTTTTTAAAACTTGTTATTAACACATACCTTTCAGCATTTATGCTTTTACAATACAACAAAAATTGAATGGAAGTTTTTTCCTTATTTAATCACAGATTTTGTTGGTCAAACAAGGCAAAATATACTATTAAATTGTAGTGATAAGAAAAAATCGCAAATGTTGGAAGCTATATAATTGTACAACCAGATGAATTTAATGAAAAAACCTTAAAAATGAGATTTTTTTTCACGTTCCTTCATTAATATTTATTGTTATCTTAAGTCTGTTGTTCAATCAAATCCAAAATTCCCCTCACTAACGTTAAACTTATGGGTGAGGGATGCATTCGTATATTTAAAATATCTCCTTAGGAAAATATTTTTTTTAAGTTTATTTATTTTTTCTGTGTTCTCTTCTTAAAGGATGTTTCTTTCTTTCTTAGTTGTCAAAATATTTCTAACATATATACTTAATTTTATTTGAAGTGTTAAAATCTTACTCACAGCTCCTCAGTTATCAACACATAAAATATTAAATTAAATATATATTTCAGAGATATTTTGACAACTAAGAAAAAAAGGTGGCATCTTTAAGAAGAATACAAAGAAAAAAGAAGTTAAAAATATTAATTTAAAAGTTGGCAGCTATAACCTGATCGATGTAACGAAACAACTTTAAAAACGAGATTTTTTAACGTTGCTTCCTTAACCTGTTAACCGGGAAATAAACTTTTGTTCAACTGATATCTCTGATTACTAACGAGGCACACTTCCACCAGTAAAACAGGAACGAAAAATCATGCGCCAAGCAAAGATTATGTAACACTTTCCAACAGTTACAAATTAATTTTGCAAATCTTTACCGTAAGATGAAAGATAATATCTAAGAAAACAATTTAGAAAATGCTTAAAATACTTAAATATCAAATTTCAGGAATTGCCATCAATAATCGGAAAAATATCCGAACTCTTTTGTGCAACCCTGTGTATGATCTATAAATTTGTATATATATTAAATAGAATACTAAATTTTAGTTTAGTTAGAAAACGCGTAGCATAGTTTAAAATTTCCTTTCTGAAATTTCCGCCAATAAACGGAAATGTACACGAGAATTTTTGTGCTGCCCTGTATACGATCTATACAATTTATACACACCAAGTAATAGACAAAAAATAGTTAAATTTAAAAACACGTTCAGCAAATGAAAAAGAACTTCCAGCAATTATTATTGACAAGCAGTATTTTAACCAAATTTTTTTGTGTGTCCCTGTAAATAAACGGTGAATGCTATATACACTATATTCTAAAGTAAGCCTCTTGTAATCCACATTAGTGATATATATCAATTTCAATATGTTTGAAATAGTGAAACATTATTAAAATAAACCGCAAACGATTTTCTTCATAGATATGTCTCAATGTAACGGAATTCTTGTGTGTCCCTGTAAAGGAACTGTAAGTGCTATGCACACCACATTCTATAGTAACACTCAGGTAGTGCATCTTAGTGATATATGTCAATTTCAATATATTTGAAATTGTATAACATCATTGAAATAAACCGCAAATTATTTTTCCCAAATAGACATTAATGAAACGGGATTATTTTGAGTGTCTCTATAAAAAAACCAAAAGTGCTACATACTTCATTTTCAATACCGAACAGGTCATAGTAAACCTCAATAACATATATTAATTGCGTGACAATACGAATATATTTACAAGAATTAGAGTACGGACAGTCAGATAAACCGAATTCATAAACACTCTTTAACTATGTTGGAAAGTGTTAACAAGAATAGAATTTTTTCCCTCATTCATGGCAGTAGTTTGCATGGCTAAGGCGTTTTAACAAGATGAAAATTTCTATTCAAATTTTACTGGTAGCAGTAATACGCTCAAAATATTACGGTAGTATTTCGTGTAGACGAAATATTTCGTCAAACCCAGTTAACAGTTAATATTTATTCTTATCTTAAGGGTGTTGTTCAGTCAACTTTCCAATTCCCCTCGCTATTGTTAAACCTATGAGCATGAAATGTATTCGTATATTTACATGGTTCGTACGCTGTACAACAATTTTTAATATAATTTTTCGCCTTATTTAACCCTTAATAGCATAGTGATGTAAATTTCCATCACTTTTTATTTAACTTTTAATAAATAAATCAACTTCTTCGCCACCACTATATTTATATAGAAATATTAATCCAATAAATTTCCCGTGAACTATGTTGCTGAACAAAGTTAAAAATCTATCTAAAAATTTCTGGTGTCTAATATTTAATATATGTATAAAAAACACAATTGTAAAAGAAAAACTCATGCAAAGAAGTGTTAAATGCAGAAAAGTATTACAAATCCCGCAATTAAATTCGGCGTCTACAATTTCTGCTATTTATATATTAAATAGAAAAGTTATCTTAAAAAATTGTGGTAAAAGCATACGAACCCTGATGTAAAATATCTCCTCAGGAAATTACTTTTTTTTCTATGTTCTCTTCTTAAAGGATGTCACTTTTTTATTTAGTTGTCAAAATATTTCTAAAATATTTACCTAATTTTATTTGAAAAGTTAAAATTTTACTCACAGCTCGTCAAATATTACCTTATAAAATATTAAATTAGGCATATATTTCAGAAATATTTTGACAACTAAGAAAAAGTGCAGAAAAGAAGTGTAAGAAAAAATAAGTTTAAAATATTAATTTCCCGAGAAGGGATATTTTAAATGTATGAATGCATTCAACACCATTAGCTTTAACTACATACATTAACATTAGTGAGGGGAATTGGGGAGTTTACTGACCAATCCCCTTAACCCTTAGCTAACTAATACCACCATATTCGCGACAACCAATTTTTATTTTCCAAACGTGTTGTTTCCAAGTTATTATTGTTTCAGCACCACTTTTTCTGACAAAATGTTTTTGCATTATTTAATTGCTGAAATTTTGAGATTAGTTAGGGAGAAATTATCTGTGCAAAATTACTGGTGCCAAAATTCAAGGATTTTGAATACTCTATTTGAAAAGTCCTTGATTTTGGACACCAGTATTTTTGACAGGAAATTTCGCTTTATCTAATCACGAAATTTCAGCAATTAAATAATGCAAAAATGCTTGTCAGAAAAAGTAGTGCAAAAACAATAAAATAAGTGTAGTAGCTACTCTTCGTAAAAGTGTGCTGTCCCCGAAGCGGTACTTTAGTTCGCCAATCCCATGAAGGGTGGTGGTACATTTGTATACCACTTAGTATTAATCTTCATATGCCACCAGAATTTTGAAATAAAATTTTGCAGTTATAATATATGCGAAGAAAAGCTTTTACTTATTTATACACAAATTTCTTCGTAAATGATGATATCACTTCGTAAATCTTCGATTGTTTGGTTGGTTATTTGTTGCGGCCGATTATCTGCGTTAGGGATTTAGGCAGAAGGGGGAAATTGCCCTTTGTGGTGGTCTTTCTGAGGAATCCTAACCTGTATTTACGCAAGGTTCGAAGAAAACCATGGAAAACTCCGAACGGTTAGATCGAAGAGCGCG
The DNA here is from genome assembly GCA_963931845.1 of Maratus michaelseni. NCBI lineage: Eukaryota > Metazoa > Arthropoda > Arachnida > Araneae > Salticidae > Maratus > Maratus michaelseni. The sequence goes on from OZ007599.1 coordinate 273,713,738, forward strand.
ACAGAGATTCGAACCCAGCACCTACCCTCTACCAGCTTTGAGAGCAGAACCTCTCAATCACTCGTGGGGCTCCTTAAATCATCGAATGACTTCGGTTTCCAGTGTTGCCAGATTGGGGACTTTTTTAATTCAGATTATTTGATTGTCACCACTTTTTTAAAATAGCATAATTCGCCTTATTTTTCAGAAATTTTAATCCATTTTTAAACAGGCCGAATATTTCTATTTCAAAAAAGCGGTGACAATCAAACAATCTGATTTAAAAAAGTCCCCAATCTGGCAACACTGTCGGTGTCATTCAATCATTTCAAAATTTTCGAAAAGTATTTTACAACAGTGTTGCCAGTGGGCTACTTTTTCTAAATTTAGTTTTCTTGATTGCCACCAGTTTTTTGAAAAATTAAATTCTTCTTATTTAGTGACAGACAAAATGAGGCGAAAACAAGGGACATTATACCATTTCAAAAAAGTGGTGCCAATCAAGCAATCTGAATTTTAAAAAAGTAGCCCACTGGCAATACTGTTTTACCACTGAAATGGTTAAACATGGTTAACAACAATGGTTAAACAATTCATTTTAAATGAATTACTGAAATTTTTGTTAAAATTTGTTTTAATACAACTGATAATTTATACCTAAATTACTTTCTTTGTCAAAACAAAAATTACTAGTTTTCCAAGTTAGATTACTTAAAACTCTTCTCAAACTTATGAAACTTGTCTAATTTTAAAAGCTGTTACAATTACTAATTAAAACACAATTAGTGACTTCTTATCTTACGAAATATTCAGTAAGGAAGGGATAATTGAAAACAGGATGTTTTAATGCATCCGTATTATTTATCTGCTAAAGCTGATAAAAATTAATATGAAGGAAATTAATTTATGTAATGATGACACAAATCTTATGCAACAAGTATGTTGGAACTATAATTTGCAGAAGACATTCATTTCAAAATATAGAATTATTATAATATCTTGGAAAAATTTAATTGCAATAGAATATTCAGCAGACATATGTTTTTATTTTCTTTTGCAATGAATTAAAAGATTAAGTAAAAATTTTTACACCAAACATGAAAACTGGTTACGAAATGACAAATTAAAACATACTTCCTTTAAAAGTTCTCATACAAAACTTTTTATAAAGAATGGTGAATATTGAGATTACCTCCATAAATATGCGTCTGGGAAAGCAATGAAGGATTCGAACGGATTGTTTAAAATGTTCTGAATATTTCAGAATAGTTGTAACAAGAATAAAACAATTATACACGATTCGAGTGACGTAAAAAGAGGAAGAATTTCACAGTTGTGAAGTTAACTCTATAAAAGTGCATAAACAAATATGCGAAACAAATACTTGGAGGATAACATGATTACAATGGATTGACCAATATCTTTCATTGGTTATGATTGGTAAGATTAACTTTGCTGCAGTGCTCCTAAATGATCCGTTTTGATATTAATAGATTATTTTGATGTACATCAATTTTGATATTAATCAGTTAGTTTTCCGAATACCGCTTTTTTAAAAGAAAGATCTTCTTTCAACATTTTTCTTGCACATTTTGCAGAAACCAGCCCCACATTTGTTTTTCTATTGCAAAAGTAGTACACAACTACAACAAAAAAATTACTTAGGAAATAGTGGTACTCAAAAGAGTGAACCATTTGGGAGCCTTGGTTTGCTGGGTACCTAATTCTTGAAACTTAGAAAATTCGTTGTAGCCTTTATTTCCATTCAATTTATCCCTCTCATTATTAATAATGGAAATTGAAGACTATCTTCTAGACGAAACCTCAACCAATTCCAGTTTCGCCATTATTATTATTTTTTATTATTATTATTCAGATTTCTTGATTGATACCATTTTCCGAAAGAACATTATTTGCCTTATTTGATCATTAAATGATGTGAATATTACTATTTCAAAACAAAAGAGTAGCAATCAATTCGAATCCCCCCCCCCTCCTCTCCAATTCGCAACTCCACTCAATTACTAAAGTGGAAATATTGATATTATAAAAATAAAGTATTTCTTTAAAAGTTATTTTACAAAATTGAATAGGTAATAACAGAAAAAAATTATGAGTATGAGCAAAAAAGTGCTTTTAATTAAAACTTATTTACCTTTAACCCTTTCAGGGGCAAATACTTCTGTTGCTAAAATGTTAAAATAATTGATTGACACAGGAATATACGAAGAAATTTATTTGAAAATAACTAAAAGATTTTGTTCACGCAAATTATCAAAGTGAAATTTTATTCTCAATTTTTTGTGCCATTTTGGCATTTGGGGATTAAAATTAAGTAGAATAAATAATATACCACCGCACTTCAAAGGCTTAAATGCTAAAATTTATAAGCATTGTTAATGCATCCCCCCCCCCTAAATCGCAATTGTAATTTTTTTTTAATTGTGGATGCAAAATCGAGAAAATTCATTGCATTTTTTCAAGTCAAATAAACATGGTATGAACCAGACAATTTGTTTCATATGTGTTGCGTTTTCATGTTGTGCTTGTTCAGTGTTGCCAGTGGCCTACTTTTTTTTAATTCATTATTCTTCATTGCCACCATTTTTTGAGAAAGTAAAATTCTTCTTATTTAATGACAAATTAAATAAGGCGAAATCAAGGCGAATTATACCATTTCAAAAAAGTGATGTCAATTAAGCAATCTAAATTTTTAAAAAGTAGCCTACTGGCAACACTGTGCTTGTTGGATTTCATTTCTTAAGAAAAATTACTGATACAAAATATATTTATTTGACTTGGAAAGGCACCGTAAATGTTGGCAGTTATGTCATTGGCTTCATTTAAAAATATTTACACATTTAATAAATTATATAATAATATGTATTGGAATAATAAGTAGTAAAACAAAAGAAATTTATTCCTCTGAAACTATCCAATAGTAATATAACGTGCCCAAAGTAATATAAATGTATAATAGCAGGGTGCATATACTCCTTAGAATTTACAGGAAGTGTGGCAACACTATTTCAGATTACTGAATTTCTAATTAATATTTAAATTGCTGAATTTAAATCACCTAGTTTAATCACAGTATTTGTTATTATTTTCTGTGATTATTAAATAAGGTGAAGATTTCTTTTCAAGAAATGTGGTAGATGTGTGCACATACTGTAACATGCGCTTATTAAATTTAATTATTCTAATATCTTAATTAATACAACAATCGCCTAATAATCTTAATTTTGCGTTAAATTAAAAAAAAAATATTTTATCACATACAGAGCTGTCAACACTCAAAACTTTTTAATAACACTATTTTCGTATATTAATATTTGTCTTATTTAATCGCAGAATTCGGCATTAAATAAATTTTTATATTCAAAAATAGTGGTATAAAAAAATCTGGAGCATTGGAAGCTCTGGGTATGTGATATATTTTTCAAGACGTTATTTAGCAAAATTTAATAACATGAATTTTATTTTGAAAATCTGTTACGTAAAACTTAGATTCTAAATTGACTAATAGGCAAAATATTTTTTTTTATTATCTACAATAATTCTCCTAAATCTTAACTAGAAACTGAAGCACAATAGAATCAATAAAAAGTGCTTGATTAAACGGAAAGGTTACTGCAAAACAAATGGAGAGATTCAAAGTGGTGAGCATTAGCAACCGACGTCACAAAAGAAAAGCCCAACTGTCATGACAAATCCAATTATGAAAGACAAGTTTTAATCTAAGACATGGCTTCCGAGAAAAGCAATTTGCCGACTGATTTTTCTTTATGTCAAAAATAAAAACAAAATACTTGCAGTTGTGGATATGATGCAAAATATTCTTTTATACAGCTATAAATAATTTAAATTTTGCAAATGAATATTAATTTAGATTCTGTCATTCAAGAAAATATATAAAAACACGAAGGAACTTTCAAGTTTTCTTTAAATATAAAAGAAAACCTTTTTTTTTATAAATCTTAAACGTAGAAAGGGTTAATTATTTATTTTTTCTCGGTGAGTTTCCGTTCATGTTGAATATAAAAAATAAAGTACGTGTAGTAGTGGATATGATTCAAAATATTTTTTATACATTTACAAATAATTTATATATTGCAAATGAATATTATTTTCGTTCTGTCATTCGACAATATACTATAAAACCAGGGAGAAATTTCAAGGTTTCATTATATATACATCAAATAACACATACTTCTTTTTTCAATATTAAACGTAAGAAAGGGGTTAAACAAATTTACTTTCTACGTGAATTTGCGTTTATGTCAAAAAATGTTTGATATCGTCATCTATGCGTGAGAATAACTTCTTTTTACTTTATATATTAATTTTCTGCTCCAGAGATAGCTATATCTCACAATTGTTAGGTGAAATATTTTAACGTTACGAATTCAAGAGTTGCCATTCTCCGTAACGCATAATGCTTTTTACCATTTTAACCCCTGTAATGCCCCTGGTAGCATATATGCTACCATCAGTGTCGCCAATTGGACATTTTTTTAAAATTCAGATTGCCTGATTGTTACCACATTTTTAAAATAGTAATATTACTGTTTCAAAAAATGGTGTCAATCAAGCAATAAGAATAAAAAACCGCCCAATTGGCAACTTTTATAGCAACACAAAAGCGTTAGAGGTTTTACCTTTTCAAAGCAAATTTGGCTGATATTCAGGGAAGCCCACTTCTGTTAAAAATTAAAATCATTTCAATAATGCATCATTGAAGAACTCTGTCATTCCCTTATCAGGCCTCGGAATGATTACCTTTTTGTCCACAACTATTTACAAAAAATAATTTTCTTTTTATATTTCTCTTGCAATTGTTGTAAAAATCCACCTCGTGGTAAATTTCTGTTGCAAATGTTGTATAAATCTCCCACGGAGATTATTGTTTGGAAGTAGTGGTGGTCGAAGAAGAAACCACTCCGAGACTTTTCATATAGACAATTTTTAATTGAAGGTTTCTACTAGTTTACACCTCTTCAAAGTGGCGTAACAAGATGTTGATTGATGTAGGAAATGCCATGAGACCTGAGATTCAGGATTCCCTTATCCCCAATTATTGTACACAATCTAGAATAGGCATCTGATTTAGATTATCATCGGATTTCATCGAATTCTCCAATTTTCGCTGTTACGCCACTGAATATGAATATGTAGTTCAAACGATAACTGCTTTAAAATGTTGTATTGAAATTTTAACCAGAAATATTTAATAGAACAATTGACCTGATAAAACCAGTAACTATGTACTCGCTGACCTTAGACTTGGATCAAAGATGAATCAGGATCTCTTATAATAAACGGAATCCTTATTGGGAATCCGTTGTAAGCAAAGCCATTATATGTTAATCGTGAGCAGATAAATGGACGAAATGTCACAGGTAGAGAATAGCGACCTCTTACGACTGGTATTTCGTTTTGCATGCTGGAAAAGGAAATGGCTAAATCAGAAAAATCACAACGTGAAATTGAAAATTTTTAATCGAAACGAGAGCGTTCAACTAGGTAACGTGTGGACCTTGAATTTAAAACGCATGCTTCTGTCAAGTCAGTTAGATGGGTGAACATAAACGGCGGAGAATGAAATCTATCAATAACTTACTATTTTTTTTCTTGTCACGAACTTCTGTTTAAAGAACTCGCCACAGGAAGGAAAAGCGGCGCTCGTGTATGTGAAAAAATTGCTTATGCTGCGCACGCAGCGCTTCGGTTTTGAACTCCGACTGCAGAAGTGGAAATTGGCGCTAGTGAGCGCTAACAAATTTAACACGTACTGCGGACGCTCTAAGTATAATCGCTCTGATTGTGAGTAATGACATAATATTAATCAACTGCTTTTTTGGCCAAGCAGTTACCAAAATTCAATTTCGTTTAGCTGCCAAACTACCGATTTATAACGTCAAGTAAACATATTTTTAATCAGAAATTTTTCTTTAAAAAAGAAGTCAAATTAGTACTACATACCAAGAAAACACATTAATGCGAAAATGCCCAACTTTCGGAACAGAAGAAAAAGTACACTAAATGCAAAACAATTACAATAAAATACAATCACATACAATACCAATATTATAATATTATATACAATATAATTACAATTATTAAAAGATAAGAAAATCAATACTTAGGCCCTTTTACTGTACATGATTATGAATAGATTATCAGATAACATCTCATATATACATTAATATTATAACAATTTAGGTACGCCCCCCCCCCAAAAAAAAAAAAACAATACAGATATGGATAATAAAAAGCAGTCAGTTTCAATTAATAATTACGAATACGAATGAAAATGTTGCAAAATAGTTAGCACTTAAATTATTCTATAAAAAATAGTAAATATTTTATATTCCATAGTAATTGTCTTTTAATTTTTAACCAAGACGTTTTATTTTATAAGATGAGAAGATTTTGTTCTAGTGTGATTATGTGGTTATATTTACAGGGTTTTCGGGTTAAACTTAACATTTTGTAAAGAGTACACAATTATGACATGTCGTGTAAAATGTAACATATTCTCAATATTTTTATATATATTGGTGTCAGGTACACCCTTGATATCAAATGTAACGTAAAGGGAAGAGTGGAAGCCATCAGAATATTGGAAAAAAGTAATCTGCATCATGATGATTCGTGGTGGCATCTACTCAGTGCTCCGTGAACACTGCAAAAAAAAAAAAAAAAAAAAAAAACACGAAACAGGGTTGCTAGTTTGACTTTTTTTATTCAGAAATTTCCAGGGCTGTACAAAAGACTTCGAGTGCATTTCAATTGCTTGGCGAAACTTAGTATGTGTAAATTTTCTAACTTAACTAAATTTTCTCTTGCTATGTGATATATATCCAAATCTATAGATCATGTACAGGATTGCATAAAATAATTCCACTACCTTTTTGGCAATGGAAGGTAATTTTTAAAACTGAATTTTTCGATGTGTTATATGTTTTTTAAACTGTTTATTTACACATCTTCTTTCACCTTATTTAACGGTGAAGTTTCTTTATAGTTTTCAGGATGTGTTGAAAGGTGTTTCATAATCTATGCTCTACGCATGATTTTTCAGTCTTGTTTTAAAACTTAGAGTGCTTGATTGGCCCTACTTTTTTGAAATGGTATAATTTGCCTTGTTTTGGCCTTATTTAATCTATCATTAAAAAAGGCAATTTTTACTTTCTCAAAAAACTAATGACAATCAAGAAAACCGACTTAAAAATGTAGCCCACTGGAAAAACTGTCCAGAGGTATAAAAATTGTAATTAATTGCCATTAACAGTTGAATAGCCACAAGCGGTAATTTTGGCCGGTAACAAATATATATATTTAGATTCGAACAAGAAATTTCTTTACAAAATAATTAAATATACGTCACACCGAAATATAAGTTAAATAAATGAGTTAAAAGTTTTAAATAAAATGTCTTCTATAATATTTTTGTTATAAAACTTGCGTAAAATTTCCGACCATTCTAGTGTTATTGTATCTGATAAATAATTTGTTTTTGTATCATGAGTTGCTCAGGTGTTACGTTATTTCTATAATTTTTTTTTACGCTTATTCATAATATAAATCCTATAAAAATTGTTTTTTTTTTCTTCTAAACGAAAATTTTAATCAATATATTAAAAAATCAAATTTATTTTTCACAGTATTTCTTTATTACACTGTTTTTGAAAATGAACTATGAGTGACAGTTTTTAATCATTTATTAGCTATGCTACAAATTCTTATTAATGTGTTTCAACTTTAAAAAATAATTTTTCAGTAGTTTGAAAATATATTTAACATGATTCTAAAATAATTAATAAGACATTCTAAGCTGGTTTTTCAGCTAAAAAACTTCAATTAGGCTTTTATACAAATAAAATGTTTCATGTTCAATTGAGTAGATAAAAAAAAATAATCTTTGAGTGAAAAATGAAATACAGGGGGAAAACATTTACAGTTGTAATAGAACTATGTAATTATTTTTCTAAAATGAAATTTCTTTTACAAGCTATTTATTACTATGAAATTATTTTAATTGTTTTTTTGTTTTATTAACAATGTATAAAAAATGAAAAATATGTATTTCAATTTTCTTTTTTTTTTTTCTTTTCCTTCTTTATTTTTCTTGCATTTGTCATTTAGTAAAAAAAATTAAAAAATTGTGACGGCTGAAATTAAAATACAGTTTTTTTTTATTCAAAGCTTCATGAGGATTAACTTAATCCCAGAAGAGAAAAGTTTCGTCATAATTTTCTCACCAGGTAAAAACAAATGTTGCGATGTAAGACTTTGCTATGAATTATAAAAATCTGACTTTACATGGTGATTAAGCGAAAATTAAAAACAACGGTGAAATTGTTTAGCACAACGGTTAAATAAAACAAAAATCAGACATTCTTGATTGCTTTCGGAAATTTCTCCAGAAAAAAAAAGCTATAAAAAATAATAAAGATTAAGTCAGATATATTAATATCCTTGCAGACAAAATTTGTGTCACGTGATGAAAATAATTACGTACCACCTTTATTTTATCGGCCACGGGGAACACAACTGGGTGATTTTATTGAACGTTTCTTTGAAAACAATTCAGGCACAGAGATGCACATACACATACTCAAGTACGAAACTTGAGCTTCAAACAACGAAAACAGTTGTCACTTTTAATCTAATTTATAAAGTGCAAGCGCTCATGCGTAGATTCAAAGTTTTGTACGAGGGCTCCTTGGATTTCCTTCAATCTGATGCAGTTTCGGAATGTCATTAATTTTCCCTCTTTTTTTTCTTTGCGTCTTTTTCTTATTTTTCGCATTTTTATGAAGGGAGAAAATTACTTTTTGTACTTGTAACATAGGTTACTGTCGATTGAATTTTTAGTGACATCCAAGTGTCCCTGAATAACAGGTTTTCGGATTAAGATCTAAATCCTTTCCATTTCAAAAATCAAAAATTTCATCTTTGCTTCGTTTTTCACAGATGTATACCTAAATTAATTTCATTGAGTACTTGTATGCTTTCTGACTCTATAAAAATTACAATTAGTATTTATATGACTAAATAAATATATATTCATTATAAACAAGAAATATTTAGCTCATTGATCAAAGTCCCCGTTAAAAGCATGAGTTTATTACGAATATATCGTTTAATAGAACATTTAACCCTATACTGTACATTTTTTTTTTCTTTCCGAAGTCTGTCTTTTTTTATATTCATATTTAAGGTTAGATAGCACAAATTGCAAAGGGTAATTTTTCGCCTTATTTGTCAGCAGATTATTTTGATTACATAAGTCGAATAATTTTATTTAAATACAGCGGTAGCTGGGAACTGAATATATCTATTAAAAGTTAAATTTGTTTTGTACATGCCAAACTGCTAAGTGTAGAGTTAATGCAATGCATATTGTTTAATATGGTTTTATACATTCTGTGGTTTTATACATACTTGTGACATAGCTTATTGTCAATTTAATTTTGTTACATACAAGTTGTCCTGAATAACAGGGTCAAAATTTATGATTTTGCTTTTAATTAATGGTATAAGAAATGATATTGCTTTGAACTTCTTTAACATCATTCTCCCAGATCGTGAAAAATATTTTATTAAAACTGCATCCTTTTTTTCCTCAATGCAATGATGATTCCATGATGTCCACAGCCCTGATGTTTTCTGTAAATGATTTGTAACACTCTAAGTATTATACTGAATTGAATAATTCCGCTGACATTTTGTATAATTTATATTACAAGTTAATGTATGTTATTGTAGTATTTTATAATCCTTACCTGTCCTTATCTTGTCCACGGAATGCATGGTGTGATCCTTACATTCAGGATATTTTCACGGTTATTCCAAGAAAATTGTATATAATTTAATAAATACTGATTAGGTTTGCAACTTACTGATACATGCAATGGGTTATCATTACACATTTCACACTGAAGTGTTAAACTACTGCCTTCTGTTGAGGTTTCTATCAGCTATTAATTTTCTGTTCATTGATGTGATTTTGACATTAGCTGTTTATGAAAAAAAAACTGCAAATACCCAAAATCATCCTTTTAAATTCCGTTTAACATTAGTTTTACTATGTAAATCATTCAAATAAAATAAAATTACATATCAAGGGGAAAATTCACCTCCATAGGCTCAATAAGTTGTATAAACTTGAGATCGGAAAGGCAACGGACCTAATTTGTCAGACTCTGGATTTGTCACACTCTATACTACGGGTGCACAGGCACCCGGGTCACCAAGATATCACTATTGATACACAAAACATCTGAAATTTACCTTATTTTGCCCATTTGTATAATTAGCAAGGCTCCCAAATTGTTCGCTTTTTAAATACCAGTACTTTCTGAGGAAAAAATTCTTTTTAGATTTTTCTTTCAAATTTCGTAGAAACCTACCCTGAAGGTTATTTCTAATCAAGGATGAGATTTCTCCGCTCTTTTGCATACCAGTATAATCTTACAGAAAATGTTTTTTTTTTATTTAATCGTAACATTCTGCCATTTAACAGAACAACGTTTTCTCTAAGATTATACTGGTATGCAATAAAGCGAAGAAATCTCATCCCTGTTTCTAATGCAAATGTTGTGGAAACTCACCACGAAATTTTTTCTTAGAATATACTGGTATTCAAAACGCGGACCATTTGGGAGCCTTGCATTAACGAATATATGTGTCTCTTTCAGGAGTTTCCTTTTTATTCCGAAATTCCGAATATATACCGGAAATTTTAAAAGAAGAATTTTGCATTTTATGTAATCACAAAACGTCTGTCATTAAGTAAAGCAAAAATTACTATTCAGAATTTCTTTTTACTATCATTTCATTTGCATCTAAAATTCAAAATCCAGGCAAAAAGTTTGGACAGCACTACTGTAGACCCATTTTTTTAATGAAAAACTAACATATTTTATTATTTTATTAACTGCGTGCATTGAATGATGTTACACATCATTTATACTTTTACATATTTTCAATGGAAATATTTGTTTAATAAATATTTCTAGAATCCATTTTGTACGTTTAAATGGCAATGATCCAACAGGTTTTTGCAATATATATCCTTTCCATTAAAAGAAAATCATATTTGTTCCCTTTTATTTAATATATTGTAGACTTATGAATTTCACAAATGTATTACGTTATAATGATTGCGTTATCTAAGTAGTTAGATATAATATAAAAATCCTTTTCTAATAGATTAAAAACTACCATAAGCATGAGTTTGTTGCAAGTATAATGCATATTATAATTAAAAAATCAGAAGAAAAATAGAATTTAAATTTATTTTGATAGAAAAAGTTTCTCTAATATTTAGATATTATAATATATTTTAAGCTTACTAAGATCAAACATATTTACATATATGTATAGTAAAAATAAATTAGATTGTACAGAAAAATTAAATAGAGTGCGTAGTTTATTTCGTTTGTATCGTATGGGATAAACGAAAAAGGGCCAAACCTGAGCTGCCAAACCTTCCGGAGTGCCACTATTTCCCAATAGTACAATTCTTTTTTTTTTCAAAATTATGTCATTAAATAAAGCGAATATTTCTATTCGAAATTTGTGGTGCACAAAAAATAGGAAGGTTTGGCAGAAACTATAAAAGGGTTTAAACTGTTGCCACAGAATCCTCCTCTATAAAGTAGGATATCTCAATGAGTAACAAACAAATGGATTTTTCTTTGCTAAACTGAGCGGTACGCCGGCAGAGTGAAAAATGTCCCAAGCCGGGAATCGAACCCAGGATCCCAGCTTGGGATATTTTTCACTCTGTCGGCTTAACGCTCAGTTTAACAATGAAAAATCCATTTGTTTGTTATTTATTAGTTTCTGGCGAATTTCACTCCTGAAAATTAATTGAAAAATTAATTGGAATTTACTTGTATGTATTGTCTATGCTGGACTTGTTGTTAATATTGTCGTCTAAAATTTGCCACAGGATTTGTGTGCTCTGGATAACAGTTTCCATCTTGTGCTGTGGTTGCAGCTAATCCGGCATATATATAAGTGTGAGAGATGCCGAGTTGGGAAATCAATCCTTGTAGCTCAATGGTAGAACCTCAGAGTGCTATTCTGGATTGCCGGGTTGGAACATTTTTCACTTTGTCGGCTTAACGCTCAGTTTAGCAATGAAAAATCCATTTGTTTGTTACTCATTAGTTTCGAGCGAATTTCACTCCTGAAAATTAATTGAAAAATTAATTGGAATTTACTTGTAGGTTATCTCAAGTTAGAAATACGGTCTAACGAACATAATTATTTCCGGAGTTACTTTCGTTAGCTTAAATTTTGGTTAACCACAACTAATTTCATGTCAATTTAAAATGCACACTATTGCGTTATGGTAGAACGCGTATCCAGCAAAACATTCGTAAGTCAAATCCAACTTCGTAAGCCAAATCAGAGAAAAGGAGAAGAAAATTATCGTTAGCCGAAGTATCACTGTATAGCAGTAACTCCCAAATTGTACGGATTTTTGTTACCACTAAAATTTAATTGTAATTTTTGCTTTATTTAATCCTTAAAACTTGTTAGATTTCGGCGAATAAATTCGGCAACATTTACTATTAAACTTTAGTAGCAAAAAAAAAAAAAAAAAAAAACAACGTACAATTTAAAATCTATGCTGTAGATGAAATGGAGAAATTACAAAATTATATATATATATCTTTCTCTGTTAACCCTTTCCGGCACAGTGGTCCCACAATGGGCACACCTAATTTTAATTCTAAACTTGCATACGACACCAAGAATATTTTAATAAAATTTTGTTTGTGCAATGAAAGCTTAAAATAAGGAGTTCTTATTTTCTAAAAAAGTCCTTTGGAAATTCCGGTGTCAGTCAGTAATTTCTCATTTTACGGACTGAATTTGTCTGTGCCGGAAAGGGTGAATGCGTTAACCATTAAATGTTAACTTTCGGAAATTTAACTCGGTTTTCAGGGTTAAGAATGTAGAAATTGCCTAATCGCCTAATGATTGGTAAGCTTTAGAACTATATGAGGGGGTTAGAATGAGAGTGGAGTAAGTCAAAAATTTGTAAAATCTAAGATAACCATATTTTCACTGAAAGTATACTAATTTGTGTTCAGTGTGACAGCTAAATAACTCACAGTTCACTTACGCAGTCGCTAAATGGCAGAACTAGTTGGCCCACTTATTCATTTCTCAAATGACTCACTCCTTTGTTATTTTAACACCCTCATATTAAAATGATCCTGCTATCGTTACTAAATTAAAAATTAAATTCGAATATATATTAAAGAATCAATGCTTTTGTAATTTTTTGTGACATTATTCAAATTGTAATCTGTTTAAACAAAAATATCAAGTCCAGGGTACGGCCCTTGTTTCTAAGTGTCACTACTTTCTAATATTATCGCCTTTTTTAATGAGAGAAAAATATATTTTTTTAAATTCTGCAGCTAAATAAGGCGAATCAGAAATACACTTCTTGGAAATAATATAGAGTGTATGCATCTCGCAAAACTAGAAATGGTCCACTATTCAGTACATAGCTACAAAAGTATAGCCAGAATATACTTGACCGCCGCTAATATATGAGATTCTTGCTTAATCATTGCTGTAAAGACGCAGGCACCAGAGAGCAATAAAAAGAAAGTTCTTTCGGAAAAACTGGAAGAATCTTTTACAAAAAATATCCTGTGAATCGAATATATTATGATATGGTTTTCTAAGTACAGTCAAAGGAAAATTCTCATTCAAATGAATTGTTCTGCATATGATATATTTGAAAAGTTCCTATAAGAAACTTTATAAGTGTTGTTGATCGTTTGATTATGAAGGTAAACAAGTAATTTTTAACAAAAATAAATAAAAGAATGGTATTTGTCCTTCGTGTTTTGGGGCAACCATGTATTGTTGTCCACATACTGCAGTCCACATACCACCAGTACTGCACGGTCGGGTTATACCAACGCCCCCTAGATAAGAAAACCATGACACGCGTCACGAAAACGTCATACCAAGCAAGCAAAACAAAGAAAAAATCGAAGAACTTGCATGTTTCGATTTCATTGGCTCATAAAATTAATAATTATTGTTTACGACCAATAGTTAATAATTCCACTAGCCATCGAAATCGAAACATGCAAGTTGTTCGAAATTTTTTCTTTGTTAACCATTTCCGGCACAGTGGTCCCACCCCGGGCACACCTAATTTTAATTCCAAACTTGCATTCGGCACCAAGAATATTTTAATACAATTTGGCTTCTCCAGTGAAACCTTAAAATAAGGAGTTCATATTTTCTGAAAAAGTCGTTGGTAAATTCCGGTGTCAGTCAATAATTTCGCATTTTACGAACAGAATTGGTTTGTGTCGGAAAGGGTTAAGCCTGCTTGGTATGGCGTTTTCTTGACGCGTGTCACGACTTTCTTATCTAGGGGGCGTTGGTTATACCCAACAGGGATTCGAAAATTATATTTAAGGCAACCCGATACCAACGCACTTCGACACGAAATTGACCCAAACGCCAACAACAAAAAAATAATAATAATGCATATTTTACTGTATTTATGAAAAGGTGCATTGGGACTATGTTTCTATTTTCTATTTTATCTCTTATGAACATATATATACTCATTTATATTTAAATATATAGATTTTTCATTTTAAGCAATATTGTCTATTTTCCGACGCAAGAGTCGGCTCGTGTTCGGGTAAGATAAGGTTATCCGACTTAATTCTGATCCATATTCACTTTTGTTGCGGCAAAAGTGGCGGCTCGTGACTACCTTTCTAGGGGGCACTATAAATGCATGCCTGAAACACATATTATTTTCATACCATTATTTTTTAGTAGAAATCTTTTCCTTGCTTAATGGCAGAACTTTCTGCATTAAGCAAAATAAAGTATTTCTTTTTAATAATAGTGGAAAGACAAGAATACATTTAGCAGGCAGGCATCTAGTGCCCCAAATAAAGCCAGTCACGAGCCGCCACTGGTTGCCAATATCTCTTAGTTTGACGGGCTGTAAAGTCTATTGATAGTTTACAGATGTCTTTATAAAACAATTGAGCTATACATGATATGACTACTATTTTTAAAATGTAAAGTAATACTGTACACCTTAACTCCATAAAATTCGTAACTATTGGTCAATTTTTACGAAAATTGAAGCCTAAAAATAAAAAAAAAAGATATGAAAACAGATTGACAGACAGATATATCACTTTTTCATTCTAATGATATTAAAACATGGCCATCTGCGGAAAGAGATATTTCCAATAAAAAATAAGAACGAAAAATAGTGCATCGCGTCACAGATTATGAAACGCTTTGCAACACTATCGGAATATTGTTACAAAATTTCATTTTTGCTCATACAATGAAATGAGATATCTAAATAAACATTGGAAAAAAAACCCCAACTCAGTAAATATTTATTTTCAGCAATTGCTGTCCATAGACGGTAATGTGTGCTAATTATTTCGTGTATAATCTACACATCTCGTAATACATAAAAAATTAGTTAAGTTGTAAAATGCATATTACAGCTGAAAACGCATATCTGGCTGTTATGGCTCATATAAAACAAGCTTTCTCGCTCATATGGCCCATTCAAAATTATATATATTTTATAATTTAATTACATTAAATGATAGGTGAACACTCTCTATGAAAAAAACATTATATTTGTTATATTTATTATACATATATATATATATATATATATATATATATATATATATATATATATATATATATATATATAGTATTGTAATAAAGTTAATAGTTTGTGTGAACACATTTATACGTAAGTATATTTATTGTATAATTTTTAATATTTTACTAATTTATATTTAAATCAGAACATAGCCAGTATGTATTTGATGGAGAGTATTTAGATTTCTAATATACAAGGTAAACATAAACTATCTTTGGCACTCAATAAAATCTGAAAGAAATGAAATAGTCACTTTATATTACTTGTATAAAAATGATATAATGATTGATTAGATGTATTAAACGAACCGGCACGCTGTTCGATGTCTTAAACGGATTAAATGTAGGTTTAAAATGTTCCTATTGGTATCTGCCGTGATCGGATCTACTACCTTTCCGGGCAGTGTTGAAAGGAAAGAACCCCCACGATGTCGCGCACCGCCCTTTCCGCAAAGTAGCCGCAGTCAATTTTCGACCTCACCCACATTGTGAAACAGGCGTCGCGCGCTCCTTGAAGTCCCTTCTTTTCAACACTAACCAGAGAGGAACACCCGATCACGGAATATTGCCAACGGAAATTGTTATACGCAAAATTCAATAAGTTTAAAACATAGACAAGCGGATTGGGCCGTTTAATGCGTCGAACAAACGCGGCGTCTACAGAAAGACATTCGCACCTACATGCTACACTGCAGAGTAACTTTTCGTTGTTATCTAGCAGGTTCCGACGTAAGCCGATTCTGATACGCATCTGACAATAGCTTCACTTAACGGTTTCGTTTTAATTTTATATTTAAACTTTACTCCAAAATATTTGTGGTGTAAGTACAGTAGAATAAAAAAGAAAAGTGCCCAGTTAAACTGATGGCATCGAGCTCATAGGCTATTTATGCATGAAATATTCATTTAGCTAAATTAAGGGGAGAATTAGCCCATCGTTTCAAGCATTTATACCTAATCAATGAATCCCCAAAACTAATCAGGTAAACGCCTTCTCAGAATAAACCGGTATACCAAATTAGAAGCAAATCGGATAATTCTGCATGAAATACACATTTAGCTAAATTAAGGAGGATTAGACCCCCGTTTCCTCCTTTATACTACCGAACACCCAAAACTAATCAGGGAAGCGTTTTATCGGAATAAACGTATTTAAAAAATTGAAGCAAATGGGATATTTCTATCAAGAGTTATCACGTTACGTGCATACGTATACATACAGAACCTGCGGGCACATTACCTGTCAGGCTTTGATAGCCTGTGAACTAAAATCTATTATTTATAATTGCCAATGATCTTTATTTAAGTTCGGTAATGTAAATTTACAGCGTTCATACACTTTTACCACAATTTTTTAATAACATTTTACGCCTGATTTAAATGGAGAAAGGTATTACAAATCCTGAAATTAAATGAGGCGTCTGCTTTGTCTGCTATTTAAATATTGAATAGAAAAATTATATTAAAAAATTGTGGTACAAGCGTACGAACCCTGATTTATTTGCACAATTTAGTGCTTTCTTCACTGCACCTACAGGCTACACAAGGGATTAACTGCGCGAGCATAACTTTTAATTTGTTAAACAACAGATTACGACGTATGTCTATTCTGTTAGTTTTCAATTCGTCAGATGAACATTGGACAGAAATTTCATTGTGCGAAGTCACTGTTGTTTTTTATTTAAACGTAAGCTCCAAATATTTGTGGTGTATACTAAAAGTATACTAAAAAACATATTATTTATAATTGTCAACGATTTTTATTTAATTTCGGTAAGGTGTATTGATTAGCAAAATGCGGTGCTTTCTTGACTTGTATATTTCAATTGACTTGAAATTAAAATGAAAAAATAAAACATTATACTACGCAATACGTAATAATAAGAAAAAATGAAGCTTGACAGCTTTATGTAATAGAATATTTATGAATATTTATGTAACCTAACCATAAATGGTACATACTTCATTCTCAATACCAAACATTCCATGGTAAATCTGAATAACATATAACAATTACATGGCAATTCGAGTATATTTAAGCGAGTTAGAGCATGGGCAGACAGGCAGAGAGATAGAAAGTTTGGCAGACAAACCGAATTCATGAACATGTTTTCAAGTATGTTGGAAAGTGTTAAAAAAGTATAAAAATCGTGCAATATGTTCAAAGGTTATGCATGGATATACATAGAATAAATATATAGAAACGAATTGCTAAACCTCATTTCTTGGAAGTCGGTTAAAAAATACGTCTGTAAAAAATATGTCTGTAGCAATATACTTTTAAATTGTTTTCATCTTGAACACGCACATGCAAAAAGATAATTAAAGAGATAAAAATATTCTAGTTTCAATCAATATATATTATATAAGTACATGTTTTTGGTTAGTCTACTCTTAAAAATGTTTTTTATTTGCATACAAGTATCACATTTCTCATTCACGTTAATGTATAAAAATTTAATTTTTTAAACTGTTCAACAGTGTTGTCTGTCTGCTACTTTTTTATAAATTCAGATTTCGTGATTACTACCACTTTTTAAAATAGTATAAATCGTCTTATTTTCTCATTATCTAATCTGTCATTAAATAAGACGAATATTTTTCCACTTCAAAAAAGTGTCAATCAAGCAATCGTACTTTAACCCTTTCCGGTACAGTGGTCCCACTCTGGGCACACCTAATTTTAATTCCAAACTTGCATTCGGCACCAAGAATATTTTAATAAAATTTTATTTTTACTATGAAAGCTTAAAATAAGCAATTCTTATTTGGTAAAAAAGTCGTTTGTAAATTCCGGTGTCAGTCAGTAATGTCTCATTTTACGAACAGAATTTGTCTGTGCCAGAAAGGGTTAAAAAGGTAGCGAACTGGCAACACTGCTCTTTAAAATCTTTCCTAATTACAAGGTGTCTCAAAAATAAGGGAACAAACTTTGCAGAAAGTTAGAGTACACAAGTACAGAAAATTTTTATATAAGAAACTAGGATCGAAATCCATTTATTCAGTCAAAATAAAGGATGTCTCAGTACTATCTGAACAAGGATTTTTGTTTATTGCTTTAATCCTACACTCCGCAGTGATGCATATATGAATCATTTCAAATTTAACCTTTAATAATTACAGTTTCATGCAACCACTATATTTAATTAAAACAATTCACCATATGGAATCATAAAAGACTGCTATTAAATAACGGGAAGAACTATTTAAAATTTCTGGTATCTAATCCTAAATATTGCATATAATAAAACATACTTCCAAAAAATAAATAATTAGACAGTGTAGAGTTAACAATAATGAAGGTATTTCAACGAAATATCAGCAGACTTCCATTGTGTTGTGCAAACGCTATGGCATCGCGAAAAGGACAGAAATAGCATAGTATGTCCATCGATTAGTCTGTATTTAATGTGATGAATATTCCGAAACATGGTGCATCTAATAAAGCAGTGTTCAGATGTGGATAGTAGCCACTTCTACTACTTCTTGTGATATCGTTATATTTTTCACATGTGAAGTAATGCCTGCTGCAAATTCCTGTAAAATATCTTCCTTATTTTCAAAGCAATGGCTTCTTTTTGAAGTGAGATGACCATTTATTTTTTACTGAATAATTAGATTGCGATTGCAGATTTTCATGCAGAAATTAATTGTTATAGTGTTCATACCTTCAAATTTTCTACCTATATTTCTGAGATACACTGTACGTTTTCAAAATAATGGCCAATAAAACTCACAACTGGGTAAAATATAAACACTATATGAAAACAGATATTCGTAGCATCGAAAGTGTCGTAGGTATGGGAAATTAGGTAATGGCGGACTAGTATCATTTCTTTGGCAGAAGTGCTCTACAGAGTTTTGTTATCTCGTGTTCGTCTAGGAAAGTCGGCGACCATGCTTTGTCGGAAACAACATGCAGAGATTGATTTAGACGCTTCATAAATAATTATTTTGATGTTGACGATAAAGAACGCTCTGGCGCACCCGAAAAGTTTGAAGAGGAAGAATTGGAGGCACTACTTCATGAAGATTCATGTCAGACACTAGCTGGACGTTTGAAAGCATTAGGAAAGATTCTAGATAAAGGGCATTGGGTGCAGTACGAGTTGAAACCAAAAGACGTCGAACGGCGTCTTTTCTTGCGATAACAGATGCTTCAACGGCAGAAAAGGAAAGGTTTTTTGCATCTATCGTGACTGGCGAAGAAAATTGCATACACTATGATAACCCCAATCGGAGAAATTTGTGGGGTAAGCCCATTCATGCATTAACATCGTCGGCAAAGCCGAATATCCATGGTTCCAATTTTCTGCTCTGCATTTGATGGGATCAACTGGGTGTAGTTTATTATCAGTTGCGTAAACAGAACAAAACTATTACGGGAGACAGCTATCGACTACACTTGATATCTCTGGGACAAACAGTGCTATCTTGGCACTGTGGTACTCACTACTTTTTAAAAAATGTATTCACGCAACACTATTTGTTAAAAGTAAATACTCACTTTATTTGAAGAGAGAAATAGGGCGATTCAATAAGGTGAAGATTTTTACACAAAAAAGTTGTAACTTTGCAGTCGTCGTAGTGATTACAACTAGTCTATATGTTTGCTGTGCGGTGAAGTTGTGTTTTGCATAATTGGATTTAAGAAATATTCATATTTAAATCACGAAAGACACTCATTTTTTACATAGATACAAGTTATTGTATATGGTATACTATACTGTGTAAGCATACTATGTAACATCATATTATGTTTTCAATGTAGAGTAGTTTACTATTTTGTTTTAATGTTTGCAAGTACAGGGTGGCCATAATTACAGTGGGTCTTGAAGGGTTCTACAAGATAAAGGAGTTGGAGCATTTTAAAAAGCTTTGGCATTTATACTGTTTACGGTATTCAAGAACGAGTTATGCAATAAAATTGCATAATCGAATTTTCAGCGATAAATGGGGCTTAATGTTAGAGATGTTTTATAACAAATATTAACAAAAAAAATTCATTTGATATCATTACCTTTCAGACGACAATATTCTTTTATAGCATAGCTATAAGTTCTACCATTTTAATAGAAACACATTATTTACAGAGCGCGGTTTTTTTTTGGCTAAAATTTTAATGCTCATAAGTCTCTTCATGGCTAAAACCAAAGCCATTAAATATTAAACCTCAGAAGATGAATGAAAGAAATTTTGCATGTTGAAAATAGTGCTCTCGTACGACTGATTGTCTTTTTACATGTAGGAAAACGCAATTTTTCAACCAGAAAAATCACAAATTGAAATGGAAAAATATTAATCGAGACGAAACTTGCTTGCTAGTTTAAGTGTGGAACCTCAATTAAAATGCACGCTTCTGTAAAGTCAGTCGGATATTGGATTCTATGAATTGATTTTAGTTATTTGTTTTTATTATTGCGATGAACTTCTGCTTTCAGAACTCACCGCCGCCGGACGGGAAAGTGGCAACGTATGTATGTAAACAAAATTTACATGTGGTACGCACGCAGCACTTTGGTTTTGACAATCGGTCACAGGAAAGGAAAGTAGCGCTAGTGAGAGCTAAAATATTTAACACGTACTGCGCACACTCTATGTTTAATCACTCTGAGCCAAATTCAGTATATAATAATACTCGTCATAATGGTATACAGCATCCCTTGACGTTACACCACTGCTTTAGAAGCCTCTGAAACCAAGAATTTTCCGATATTTAAAGAAGCATTTATCAAATAAAAGTTTATTGTGTCCCATAATTTTCGGAAACGATTCCGAGTAGTTTTTACATTGATATTAACACTAGAACTACCGGAAATTTTACTCAAATTTTTTAAAACTATTTCACACAAGATAATTTATTTTAAACTACTTAACTTATTCATTTAACGTATTTATGTGAGTTTTATATTTCATTTATTTTAAAAAGAAATTTCTGGTTCGAATCGGAATATGTTCATTTGGTAACCGTCAAAATGGCGGCCCATGGTAGTTCTAGTGTTATCCCTTCTTTGCATGAGTTTTTCTTTTACAATTGTGTATTTTTATACATATATTAAATATTAGACACCAGAAATTTTAAGATAGATTTTTAACTTTGTTCAGCAACATAGTTCACTGGAAATTTACTGGATTAATATTTCTATATAAATATAGTGGTGATGAAGAAGTTGATTTATTTATTAAAAGTTAAATAAATAGTGATGGAATTTTACATCACTATGCAATTAAGGGTTAATCAGTTTTTTCTATTTGGAATATCGGTTTTTCGAGTTCTATCAATTCTGAAGTAAACATTTTCAGCTGCGTAACAGAATTTATACGTGCAAGAGTAACAAACTATTGTTAATTTTAATGTTAATGTTAAAGCTAATAATTTTAACGTTGATGTTAATGTTGTTAACTTATCATGTTTGTTGAACATGACCAAATATAGACTTAATAAAACTACACTATTTTGAAGAAACTGACTTCTACCGTGACTCGTAGATACATACTATCTCATATCGTAAGCATACAGTTTTATGTTGGTTTTATGTATATGCGGATTATATATACATATGGAATTTTTTGTATTATGTGGATTTTATGATATTCTGTGATTTTTTTTCTTTCGCAGGCTGATCATCATTATCCCTAATGACTAAACATAACTATAACTGACTTCGTTTTGAAGTTAATTGGGGTGGACATGACTTTAATGGGCACCCTGTATATTTGAGTTGTGTAATAATTTACACGGAAATAGTTCATTAATCATACTTACGCATATTTTTATTCCTGAACTTATTTTTCGCTACTTTCATTTCCTTTATTAATTAGTTAAAGATATCCTGTATATATTTAAAACTCTTTCAGAACCTTTAACGATATCTCTCGATGTAAATAACATTTGAAATAAATTTGACGGGCTTCGATTTTTTTTCTGCTCTATCAGCATATATAACAAATATTTTCAAATATCTCAAACATAAGGGCAAGTCTGCATCAAGTACCTTCCACACAAAATATTTTACGTTAAAAGTCAGGTTTTCTCATATTCTATAAGAAAAATATTTAGGTTTTTCATACTGTTATAGAGTACATAGAAACACAGATGTGTGGTATTATGCAAATAAATTTTTGAAAGTGTATATAATGTATTTCTATGTAACTACAAGTATATAATTTTTACTTTGTATAATTGTTTTTTTATTTCTAATTTTTAATTGGTGTCTTATATATTATTTAATATATATTACAGTATATATTAAGGGGTTCGTACCCTTTTCCCATATTTTTTAACAGAAAATTTCTGTTTAATATTTAAATAGCATACATTGTAGACGCCTCTTTTAATTTCAGGATTTGTAATACATTTCTACATTTAAATAAGGAGAAAAATTCTATAAAAATATTTGGCAAAAACATACGAACCCTGTATTAGAAATAATATAGCTCAATTTCGGATTCTAAGAAATCTTATTACTATTAAACGTTTTGTTATTTGCTAATTTTGCGCATTTTCACTTTATAAAATTTCTTCAATCTCTACTGTTTCGTAGATTTTGGATACCATCTTTTATAAGATTTATAATTTAATATTACAATTTTCAATCATCCGATTGGTTAATTATCTATACTGGGTGCGTACAATTTTACAACAGTTTTTAACACTTTCCAACCTAGTTGAAAAGTGTTTATGACTTCGGTTTGCCTGCCGCCTGCCGTCTGTCCGTCTGTCCGTGCTCTAACTCCCGTAAATATGCTTCGAGTGTCCTGAAATTTTTGTATGTTATTGTCGTTTACTATAGCATGTTCCCTATTTCAACAGAAGTGTGTAGCTATTATAGTTTTTTTACAGGGACAGTCAAAAGTATTCTGTTACATTACAGTCAATGAGGAATAATCGGTTAAAGCGCATTTTGATAACGCTATGTCATTTAAAACATAATGAAATAGATATATAATTATGAAGTGCATTAAAACATGCTTTTTGTAGACTATGAGGTGCAAAGCATTAATTATTCATTTACAGGGTCAAACAAAAGAATTCTGTTACACATCATAAATGGGGAAAAATCGTCTGTAGTGAAATTTAGTGATATTTCACTGTTTCAAACGTAATGAAAATTACATGCATTACTGAGGTGCACTATAAATTGCTCTCTTGTGCATTGCGTTTATTTACAGGGACACACAAAAGATATTGGTTACAGTACATGTGCGATATTTACAGTCTATGTGTGATAAGTGCGTTTTCCACTTTGGTTTGCGTTTTAGGTTTAATTTTTTTTTCATAGTACGTGTGTGTTTATAAACTCGGTTGATCCTATACAGGGCTACACAAGCGAAGTATTACAGACTATGGGAGTGAATTGCTTAAGGGTAGTTTTTAATTGTGTTTACGCATTTTCCTGCTGAACTATATTTAGTAGACTAATAGAAGTTTGTGGAATATAAATAAATTCATATACAGGGCTACGAAAAAAGATACATTGGCGTTTACGTTTGGTAATTGCTGCAAGTGAATTTTAAGTTGCCTTTTAGCTTAATAGGTGGTGTGTACAAAATACTTCAGATAATATACAGGGCTGTACGAAAGATTTCGAGTGCATTTCCATCGATTGGCGAAAATTGCTAAATGTGAATATTCTAACTGAACTAAATTTTATCATACTATGTATCCACATCTATTGATCATATACAGGGCTGCACAAAATACGACTACTTGTTTGACACTGGAAGGTAATTTCGAAAACTGTATTTTTCAATGTGTTATGTGTTTTCTAAATTGTTTACTTACATATCTTCGTTCACCTTATTTAAAGGTGAAGTTTCGTTACAGTTTTCTGGCTATGTTGGAAAGTGTTTCATAATCTATGCCTGACGCATGATTTTTCGTTCTTGTTTAATAGTTACTTTCGGTTTATTTAATTTTTGAAAAATATTTTTTTAAAAACTGGGATTAAACGAGATAGATACAATGTCTGCGATTTAAATATTAAATGGAAGTTTTCTGATATTTAATAGGGGTGGCACAGACTTGCCAAGTCTCCGGATTTTTGAATACCA
Organism: Maratus michaelseni; assembly: GCA_963931845.1. Classification (NCBI taxonomy): domain Eukaryota; kingdom Metazoa; phylum Arthropoda; class Arachnida; order Araneae; family Salticidae; genus Maratus; species Maratus michaelseni. The sequence goes on from OZ007599.1 coordinate 273,738,488, forward strand.
GTATTATTTTAGAGAAAATGCTTTTCTTTAAAATTGCATAAAATAACATTTTCTGTACAAAGATACTGGTTTTTAAAAAGCCGGAGATTTGGCAACTCTGGGTGGCATACTCCTCGGAAATTCCACGGAGAGTATGTACCAGGAAATGATACTCTATAATTCTTTATTTTCTTATTTCATAGTATTACGGGGTTCGTACGCTTTTCCTACAATTATTTAATAGAAAATTTCTATTTAATATTTAAATAAGAGAAATTGTAGACGCCTCGTTTAATTGCATGATTTGTAATACTTTTCTGCATTTATATAAGGCGAAAAATTCTATTAAGTAATTGTGGTACAAGCATGCGAACCCTGTATTATATTCAATAAAAAATATCTTTATAAATTTTGACTGATCATCTTTCATGGATAGCTGTGCCAGAAAAATGTGTGAGATTTATCATTCTAATATTTCGCATTTGTGTTTGGTGTTATATAATTGCTGTTTCTCTGATGGTTGTATATTTTACATGAAAATCATTATATTGCATTTGCGTATGTAATTATGAATGTATTTCTATTTACGATCTCTCTATAATTTTCACTTTGGATATTTGCCTATATTCTTATTGAAATGTATTTCTTATTTTTAACCGTTATCTTATATGTTAGTTAATAAATATTACAAATAATAGCTCAATTTTGGATTCTTATAATTATACAATTTTTATTTGTTACATTTGCGCATTTTTACTGTTATTTTCTTCGATTTCCACAGTATTGCAGAATATTGATGCCAACTTTTTAGATTTTTTTTTCATTTGACGATAATGCGATTGGTTTATTGGATAAATAACATCATGCGATTGGTTCATTTCCTATATCATCCGTTATTCCCTTATTTCAAAATTTTATATTCAATAATAATCTCCATATTTTATTTCGAGAATTCTTATTCCATTTTAATTACGGTCATCAGTTAACATATTGGCGACCGGGAACGAGAAATTTCGTGTTTATTGAATAAAACATCATTGACTAAGAATTATACAACATCAAACATCGTGACAACATATAAGAATAAAACATCGTGACTTTTACCTTACGGATATTGCATTTATTGGGATTGTTGGCCATATTTATTTAGAGCATAAGATATTTTATATTATATCCGTATATTTAAACATATTACTGACGCATAAACTTGAGAAGCCTATCTAGGAATTTTCAAAAGATATTCAGAAGAGGACGGGGCTTCTACTGTTTTAAAACGGAGATTTAATACAAAATTGCTGGTCAACAATGCATTAATTTTTCAATATTTCTTTATACATTCTGATTTCATGATCATATATATATATATATATTATCATTAGATATATACATCATATATATCCTATTAAATAAGGCCAAATTTTGTATATAAGAATACCAGTAAATGCAAAATCCCCTGATGTAGTGCCAGTGGTTGTAAATTCATGCGTCACCGCCTTTGTTTAAATTATTGGCCATATAGCCATTTTTTCAAAATCTAAATGTGCTAAACTATAAACCTTTGTTAAAATTTTTATTATTATTAATCAAAAATAAAATTGCACCCAAAATATATATTAATCACTTAACTGTCACTTTTTTTGACCCAATAAACTAAAATTAGAGACTAACGTCAATTTTTCCGTACTAAAATATTTGCCTTACATAATTAAAAAAAAATGTCTGCCAATTAGTAAAGCGAACACTATGTTTCAAAATTTATGGTAACCAAAAGCTTTTAGTAACGAAGCAAGCAAACTCTTTACCCGAACCCACTTCGGATTAATATTACCATGTTACAACCGAAAAGAGTAGAATTATTGATGGCATGCATGCAGGAAAAAATTACTCGGTTCTACTACAGCGCCTAGAATACATAGTGTGGAAAAACGGCTACAAAATATTCCTAAAAAATTGAATTCGATAAATGTAGAACGATGCTGAAAAGATAACGAGTCGATCGCAGCGACATCTTCTAGCAGTGGCATAGACAGGGTGGAGGTCCAGATGGTTTGGATACCACTAATTTTATAAAATATTTTTGCCTTATCTAATCGGAAAATTTTCTGCGATTTTGAAGGCGAAGAAAACTTCATAATATTACTGGTTTCCAGAGGATTTGGACACCCCTCTCTGGCTACGCCAATGGCTGCTAGCTCTTTTCAAGGCAAACATTGTATAAGAATCGAACTGAGAAAACGTTTCAGCTGGTGATAAATAATTTAAGTAATGAAATTATGCCCAATTTCCTTTGACTTGGATAGTAATTTTCATAAGCTTTGAAAATATGAATGATATTGATCATGGCCAAAAAACGTGATACGCATTCTTTTGTGCCTGGTTGCAGTACTCGATACAAGGCAGAAAACTAGAAACTATCCTTATTTAGCATTCCAAAGGATGAATCTCTGCTAGAAGAGTGGTAAAGATTAATTCCCTGATATGATAAAAAACTAACTTCAAAATCAGTTACATCTGAAATATACATTTACAAAAAGATTTTATTTACAGAAATCATGTTCCTGCTGTCAATAATGAAACGGTTACTTTTGCTACAGGTAAATCTATTTTTAAATCAGATGTCGCTGCGATCGCCCTGTTATTGTACCGCATCTTTGCAGGTTTATCGGGTACAATTTTTATCACTTTTTAAAGCATTACCAGTTTGGCTTTTTTTAAATTCCAAAATTTCTCATTCATACCAGAAATTCTCTATAATGTTCCTTTTTTTACTTAATGGCAGATATTTCGTGAGTTCTTAAAGTAAAAATTCTTGTTTCAGAATTTCCGGTTTGAATTCGAAAATTTTTAATTAAAAAACGGTAAAACCGTTTTCCACACTATGCATTCTAGGCGATTTAGTTCTAAGAAGCAGTATCAAGGTAAAAGGTCAGCAAATACCATAGTTTACCTGCTTTTGGGTATGCAAGAGACGGAAGGGAGAAGAAGGAGAAAGTTGAATTGATTTCAAATCGTTTGAGAAACAATAGGACCATAGGTGCCGACTTCACGGGGGTGAAATAGACAATCATGCATATCTGTATGACTACCGGAATTTCCGTTGTATAAGCCGCGGCACAAATAAATCTGTTTCTGATCAGAAAGGTTATTAAAATATATATAACCTATTTGTGCATGGAACTTATTTGACATTTTTTAATAAATAATATTTCTGGTTCGTAACAGATTATTTTTAGACGCGGCTTATACACCAGAAATTACGGTAATTTAAAAAACAATTGACCTATTTAATTACTGTGATTACTTAAGAAAAATATAGCATTTTAAAATTATTGGTGGAAGTTTACCTTATTTGCCCGTTATGCTGGCGCCTATGAATATTTCGAGGCATAGAAATCATTCGTTTTTCAGCATGTGGCGTCCATTTCTGCGAAATTTTCAAATAGGAATATTAGCCGTAATGTGTCCATTAGCAAATAATCTTTTAATAGCAACTTTGTCTTTAAAATAGCCCTACGACCAGTAGCCGCAACACATTTTGCCCTTTAATATATACAGGGTGGCCAGAATTAAAACATCCCTACTCCAACCTTAATATACATTGAACTAATCAGTGTGTAAGCTTCAAATTTTGTGCACATACTCTTCAAGGCATGGGGAAACCGATTAGGTGAAAAAAAAAGTTCCAGAAACACCGATAGATGGCGCAGTACAAGAGAAAATATGAAATAAAGACAAAAATAATAATGAAAAAACAAACTGTGAATCTGTTGTTTGTACGCATAAAGTTTCTTGGACATTTCTTTTTCGAAGAGGCTACTCACAATGGTCCTGTGACATACATTGAGGCGGTCAACAGATACAACAGGATGCTCGAAATTTTTGTTGTACTCCATTTGCCACAGCGGGAATGTCTTAACTCAATTACCTTTATGCAAGATTGAGCACATCCACACTAGAGTGGATCGATGTTATATGGTGAAAAAATAAATATTATTAATCAAAACCTACCTATGCGGAAAAGATGTTCTATTGTATGGAGATTAAGAGAAAAATAATAAAAAAAATTAATTTTAAAATTTAATACTGCCGCAAAGAGTTTGAATTTTCGAAAAAAATTGGAAAAAGACCTAATTTTGGTTAGATGATTTTTGATTCAAAATAATTGTTTTAATTTTAATCAAAACATATCTATGCAGGAAAAGATGTTATACTGTATGGAGATTAAAAGAAAATTAATAAAAAATAATAATTTCAAAATTTAATACTGCCGCAAGGGGGTTGGATTTTCGAAAAAAGGGCAATTCCAGCTTTTTCATTCTCCCGCCCCTCCATAAGTTGGAAGCGCTACGTCATGGAATCTTCCCTACGTCAGATGATCCGCCCACATGGCTCTGAATTATGGCTCCTATAATAGTTAAAGGAGCCTAAAACTCTGAATAATACTGGATAAACATGTTCCCACCGCTCGCTCATTCAGTTGAAAGCTAGCGGCTTACGGAATCGGACGCTGTTCTCGCAAAGTGAAATAAATTTCGATTTCATTGCGTAAGTTTTCTTTGTAAGTGTATTGTGTTGCGTAGTGTGCTTTGAATATTATTGCACCAAGGCGATGCTAAGAAAAGACATGATTTGCCCTATATATTGGTCTGGTTGTGATATGCCAAAGAATATGCTTCCTACCTACAGTAACGTAATAAAGTGCGTATGTTGGCATTCAAAAGAATACCGAAACAAGGAAACATTGTCCACATCTACACTTTCCTCCTCATGTGAAGAAGTTGCTAATAAGTTAGAAGAGACCTGGAAACGAGCTTCAATCCCAATAATTGACCACTATAGCATTTTGAAAAAAGTTCGATTATACCACGACAAATATCGCGGTCTTCTTAAATCTTACAAAGCCAGAAAAGGGATTGAAAGTTATCGCAAGCAGATTGACGTTTTCCGTAAAAACGCAAATGCTGTTTTGTGTTTTTGATATATCGGCGTGTACTTGTAAATCATTTGAATGTTGCTTCTGTAAGAAAGAACGGAAAGTACCAATGAACGATAGAGAAATTCTATTAGACATGCGAACTGTAAGAAAAATAGTAATCGGGTCGCTGTATCGGAAAGTCACTTTACAAATAACTAAGGCCGAGAAATGAAAATTAAAGCAAGGGCGATACGTGGAGAAAAACAAAACACTGCCTGATGTTTCTTCCAGTTCAATATATTTGAATATGAATATGAATAACGGGTGTAAATTGAAGCGGCGTATGTGCGATCATATTGAATTTTCTTCATCATCAGCTATCATTGAAAGTGGCGCCCAAAACGCTGACGGTGTCACTGTCACATCTGTAGTGACGAAATTACATGCCGTAGCAAAGACATTGGACCGTTTTGGCATTTCCGACCGAGCAGGCGCTGCCATCGTGTCAGCTGCGCTTCAAGATATGGGCATTATCTCACAAAGCGATGTATCGAACGTCGTTGACAGAAATAAAATTCGACGTGAGAGAACAAAGGCAAGAACCACTCTACCGTCTCAGTCAGTTGTGAAAGATTCTGACCATGGCCAATTTGGTTGATACTTCAATGGACGTAAAGACAGGACTACATCACTAGGAGATAACAGAAGAAAATTAATAACAGAAGAACACGTAAGCTTGGTAAAAGAACCTGGTTCAGAGTACATCGGACATTTATCTGTAAATTCTGGGAGAGTGCAAGTCATTGGAAAAGACATCGTAACTTTGTTGTCCTGCGTTGACAACAATATAGATGTAACAAAGTCGGTTGCGACGGAACATCTATTAACACAGGTGTTAAAGAACGTGTTATTCGAAATTTAGAAGTGATCCTGAAAGGCTATCTATGCCAACATAGAACCAAACATCCGCTAATCCTGGAAATCAAACTTAAGTTAAAGTCCCTTCTAAATAGAGTAGCTCTTGGCCACGTTTCAGCGCACACGGGCGTTCAAGGTAATGGAATCGCGGACGCACTCGCAAAGGAAGCAACAGCTAACCCACACATTCACATCTTCCAATTCCTTCCACATACATAAAACGTTTACTAAAAGCAAATATACTCACGGAATGGCAATCAATCTGGGATAACAGCAGCAAAGGCCGACACACATATAATTTAATACCGAAAGTCTCAATAACACACTACAACCACACATAACAGCATTTCTCACGGGGCATGGTCCGTTTCGAACATACCTCTACAAATTTAAATGTGCAGACACATTCCTTTGTGAGTGTGGCGCAGAGGTGTCGGCTCTCCATTATTATTTCACCTGCCCGTTAACAGCACAGTGGCATATTAGGAAGCCTGCAATCCCTCCCAAGGAATGGCTTCCTAATATTCTAAAGAGGCACACCCTAAACAGAAAGCTACATAAAATCTATATTTTTCTAACAGAACTCTCTAACCTTACCTAGTACCCGTCAGCTGCCACTCTCAATGCACAACTCCTTTTCAGTCCCTGCTAACTGTCACGAAAAGGTCCTTCCCTAGCAGGGCCGGCTTATATATGATCTGGTCGTTGACCATAGTTTGTATTTGATTTGTTTTAAACATTCTATCCCGCTCCTTGTCGCGTTTAACGGCGGGTCCAACTTCGGCTGTAGTTTGTATTTTTTTTAAAGACCTTAATAAAGGGGACCGGGAGGGACACTTTGCTCTACAGAGTTCTACTAGTCTGAGCAGTCCCTCTTAGGCTATCAAATCAAATCAAATCAAAACCAAGTAAGTGTCCTCTTATTGCAATTAATATTTAAAATTACTACACTTTGACTTTTTACCGAAAAAAGACTCAAATACATAAATTTCAAACACCTTGCGGCAGTATTAAATTTTGAAATTAATTTTCTTAATTAATTTTCTCTTAATCTCCATACAATAGAACATCTTTTCCGCATAGGTAGGTTTTGATTAATATTAAAACAATTATTTTTATTCAAAAATTATCTAACCAAAATTATGTCTTTTTTTCATTTTTTTAGAAATTTCAACGCCATTGCGGCAGTATTAAATTTTGAAATTAATTTTTTTAATTATTTTTCTCTTATACTCCATACAACAGAACATCTTTTCCTCATAGGTAGGTTTTGAAATTGTGAAAAAAAATTTTTCGATCCACCCTAATCCACACATGGCATTTTGTGTACAGCAGTTTCTTCGGCAACGTTTCACTAATGGCACAGTAATCTGTCATCCATTTCCGACAACTTGGCCCTCTCCAGGGTTCGTACGGATCAGGGAATTTTTCAGGAGTTTCACCAGTATTTTCTTTATAGAAAAGAAATGTAGGTTAAACTCGCGATATTTCGTCGTCTTTTAACGAGAGATTTCCTGTAAGAAAATACTGGTAGCGAAGAATTTCCTGGTCGCAAAATTCCAGGAGCCGTACGAACCCTGCCTCTCGTTCTCAAAATCTTAATCCATGTGATTTTTGGCGGTAGGGACATTTAAAAAATCTTGTTTATTTAGGACATCTAATAACCTTTGGAAATTTGAAAGAAGGTATCACTAGCAGCTCAGTCGATCAGTTACGATTTGTTATTGATCAAGCTGTCCACAAATATCAGATTTTACATCTTCAAGACAGGAACCATATTGAACAGCATTCCTGCTTTGATAAAGTCTTTGTCTCATGAATGTTTGGTACGTCAAGTAAAATGTGTTTGAAATATGTTTTTGTGTCTTTTCAGCATATATCTAGTTGTACAGCGCCATCTATCGGTGATATCTGGAATTTTTTTTCGAGTAATCCATTTCTACATGTCTTGAATAGCATGTGTACAAAATTTGAAGCTTATACACCCAGTAGTTCAATACATAGAAAGGTCGGCATAGGAGTGTTTTAATTCATTCGACCCGGTATATATATTACACATAGAATTGTATAAATAAATATTAGTAACGTTACGGTTAAAGCGACTCTTAGCAAATTTCTCTTTTAATGTTGATTTTCTTTATTCCATTTTATTTTTCATATTAAGATTATTCTCTTTTTTTTTTTTTTACTTTCCTAATACTTGGTTTTTCTTTATGTTATGCTAAAAAAAATATGGATAATAGGGTACTGTTTTATGCCAAGAAGCCTTATAAAATGTGGTTCGATACATTGCGCTTGAATAAAAATAAAATGAACACAGTTAGATAAGCAGCTATTTTTTACAGACAGTTTGCGATTTTTATACATACATTTTTGAACTATTGCACTATGTATGTGTTTCAGTTTTTACCGCTTTTGATTAAAAAGCATTTGACAAAGTTTAAAAGACACGAGGCAAATTAAATATTTGTATATATTTTGAATTATTTTAATATGATTCATATCTAAAATTTTAATAAAATAAGAAGACTTTTTAAGTTGCATCGTTGATAATTTTTAAAGAAAATTGCATACGACAATATTTCTAACATTTGTAATTTACTTAAAGTTATTTACGATTTACAACCAGTATAAATGTTCTAATGTGAATACACAGTTATTTGAGATAAATGTTTGAATAAAATGTATGTGACAATATATTTTCGAAAAAGTACCGGGATTATAATAGGTTATTTTAATAAATACGATAGTGATACAGAATAATAAGCATATAAGAGAGAAGCTATATTCTTCAGATATATATTTTTTATACTCAAAGTGCGTACGCTCCTTAAATTTTCCAATATTTCAGATTCGAAATTTTTCATTTAATATTTAAATAGACGAATTTGTAATTTTTTTTTCTAATTAAATAAGGTAATAAAATTTAATAAAAGAGTGTGGTAGTACTATACTCAGCCTGCATACTTCGTTTCTTTTCAACATTTTTTATCATTATCTTATATATATATATATATATGTGTGTATATATAACTGTTAAATAGCATCACAGAAACATCATATAATAATTGGGGAAAAAATTAAATACGAAAAATGATCACATACATGTTTGAAAATTTTCCAGAAAAATGTAGAGAAAACAAAAATAGAACATAAAACAACAATAATATAAAATAGATTGGAGGGGAAAACGATAAGAAAATAAAAACATGAAAGATGAAACTTAAATCTGTTATGAAATAAATAAAATATCAAAAATAGAAAAGTAAAATATTGAAATATTTTTAAATAATTGTGGATCCATGGAAGAATTCTAAAGCCCAAATTACCATAGATTCCGCAATAACTTGTGATTCCATCATTGTGCGAACTAATTAGCTAAAAATGTACCAGATTTGGGCAATCATACATTATAAATACATTTGAAAGAATTACATAATGAAAAATATAAAAGTGGGGATGATTTTCCCATAATTAACCAAGAAGAAACGTGGTTGCAATTGCAAGCAAGAATGCCATGAATCAACAAATCTTCACCTGTGTCCAAAAAATAGTTACTAATTCAGTAGATGAGTTACAAGAGAAGTGAATGATTCATAAATATTCAAGCTAAATGATTCAAACCATGACAAAATAAATTTCCAAATGCACAATTTTCCAAAACAAGTCATGTAATATTCAAAAACTCTGCAAAGTTGAACACAGTTTATATTACAGTAGATTGACTCTTATGAAGGCTAGGATTTTTGTATTTTATTCTTTTGTCAATACATACTTTAGAATAGTCCTGGAAAAAAGTGATCATCCCTACTAATTCTTCTGCAAAAAACCGTATAAAAAATACATTGGTACCAACTTATTAGGAATAATGTCTACCATTAAATTCTATTGATAAACTTTGATTCGGGGATTTTCTACATATTAAAAAAAATCCCTGACGGCTCGGCCTACAGGCACAGGTAGATTTCGAAGACGCAGACCGTGGGGCGCCTGTTTGTTGGGAATTGCGGAAGAAATGACCTTTTTGCCATGATGCCGCAGTTGAGTTACATAAGGGACCGCACACTTCGAAATCTAACTTGTTCGCAGGCGAAGCCGGCAGGGATTTTTTTGTTTTAATTTTTTTTTTTGCTATAAGGGTTGGTCCTATAAAAACCTTGTCAATATAAAAGTTTTAGATAATAGTAAGAGGATTTATAATAAACTTAAGCGGATTTGATATCTTATAAATTGACGAAGTTATGAAATTTTTCCTGCAATAACTACCCTTTTTTCCCTCCTTTGGGGCCATTTTAATGATATCAAAAATCTGTTATACATAAATTTTCGGTCCTTTATCTGGAAGTAATAATAACTGTAAACGGATTCAATACGTAGCATAATTAAGACGTTATGGTTTTTTTCTGTTTTCACAAAAAGCCCCCCATCCCCCCCCCCCCCTGGTTCGATTTTGCCCATTAACAACTTGACCGAGATTTTATGCCCCATTGATTTTATGTATCAGTTTGGAAGAGATTTGTGAAGAATTATTCAAGTTATCGTGTCCATAAATAAGTGACATAGATAGATAGATAGATAAAATTTTGAATTGAGGGGGGTTTTGGGTTCTGGGAGTCATGATCGGCATAGATCTGCAAAAAAATTTCAAAAATTCCAACTTAGGGGAGAATGTAATAGGTAGTATTTCTTACGAAATTTACCAAAAATGCACGGACGTTGATTTTTTTTAAACTGTAACACCCACTTTTGACGCCATATTTGAGTTTCCTGGATCAATGCTGCGCGGAATAATCCATAATTAATCTGAAGTTTATCCATAAGTTTCGGAAAATCAATTTAAGATCTTACAAGTAAAGGTACTGAAAACTCTCAATTAGTCACCAGAAAAATTATACAGCAATTTTAAATTTATAATAGACTTACTTTATGTAAAAGAAAATCCTACAAAATGTTTCTGATAAGTTTCTACAATTTTTTTTCTGTGTATCCTTTGAAAGCAGAATAGAGCCTCCTTAGACTGTCGAAAGGTAAAGTGTATACTGTATACCTCGAAAGCTAATTATACAAATGAGCTGTAAACTTACACATCGATGTTTTTTGACGATTCTGGTTTGTTTTATGGGAATTTATTAATACTTTTCATAATAACAATAATGTTTTTGAATAGAAAAAGTATGGCAGAGCTGCCAAGTCTCCGGCTTTTTGGACACCAGTATTTTAATACAGAAAAAGTTGACTTGTTTAATCGGAGCACTCGGCGATTTAGACGAAAAACATATTCTCTAATAAAATACTGGCGTGCAAAAAGCCGGAGACTTGGCAACTCTGGTATGGAATATGTTTGCGTCGAATCATTGTATTTCATTACAAAATTACTAAAATTTCAATCGGGGGATTTTTATGAAAATATAATTTAAGGTTTGTGAAATAAGTTTAACATTAGCATCCTCCAACATTAAATTCTTCTAACTCTACGAAGAATTAAAATAAAATATATAAATTGTACCTTTTACCTGCTGTCAGTCCAAAGAACTTGTCAAAAATGGATGTTATTGTTTGAAAATTCAAAGTTGGTATAATCTCTAACATGTAGACTACCAACGAAACATAATTTATGCATACCACTAATTAGTAGACATTATTTGTAGTCTATTTCTACATATAGATTTTTTGCAATGCCTTTTAGCGGAATTAGTAAGGGGTCATTATTTTTATCCTCCAAGATTGTAAATTAATACATCAGTTTAATTTAATATATCCATGGTTGTGTCCGCTAACGAAGAAAATAAATCTTCCTTTTTTTTGTGAGAAATTTCATACTTTATTACAAGCCTGGAGATATTTAGGATATTTGTAACCTTATCATGCTGTGAGATATGACTTGACTAACTGTTTCCCCTTTTATACAACTCTGTTTCATTCAGGAGTACCTTCTCAAGCAACACAGAATTGTTGAGATATCATTCTTCCAATGTTTTCTAGTTTCGTTGGCCAACGATTCAGTTTAGCTGTCTCGCCTGTATTGCCCAAACATTTTTCTGCTAATTGGACCAACAGCTAATATTGCGTCTGAGCCAATGGTTGGCTGATGGTTGAACTAGATAATAATAATAATAAATGTACTACTACTACTAATAAAATGTAATGTATAATAATAATAAAATGTACTAATAATTAACTCTAGAAACTTCAACTAATTTGTTGATTTTTTAGGGAAAATTTAGTGATGCTTCCAGAATAACTGATTAAAATTACTTCTAATTTGGTTTCTTTAGTTTAATTGTTTACTGTATGTATTTTAACAAATATTTCTAAAACTACTATGGAAATAAATTTTGCTTTTATGACTATTAGAAGCCAGAATATGAGTTCAAAAAGCTCCAAACCTCTTTTTTAAAAGTACATTTCTTTAACTTAATATGAATTGGTTATCCAGTCAGTTATAAACAAAGCCATTAAATAATAAGCCCAGTCAGATAGTGTTAAATTTGTTAGCGACACACTAGCGCCAAACCTCTGCTGCGGAAGGAGGACAAAACAGAAGTGGGTCGCAGAGAAAAGATACGATTTATTTATATCGATATTTTATACGATTTTTATCGATGTTTTGTTTTTGCACTTCCTTTAAAAGCTTGCTAATTATTGTGATCTTTTACATTAAAGCTAAAACTATAATGAAAAAAAAATGTGGAAATTTACTGGATTAATATTTCTATATAAATATAGTGGTGGCGAAGAAGTTGATTTATTTATTAAAAGTTAAATAAAAAGTGATGGAAATTTACATCACTATGCAATTAACCCTTTCCGGCACAGACAAATTATGTTCGTAAAATGTGAAATTACTGACTGACACCGGAATTTACAAACGACTTTCTTAGAAAATATGAACTCCTTATTTTAAGCTTTAATTTTAGAAGCAAAATTTTATTAAAATATTCTTGGTGCCGAATGCAGCACTCCCAACCGCTAGATGGCGCTATTTTCAACTTGCGAAAAGTTTCCCATTTATCTGACTGGGCTTATTATTTAATGGCTTTGGTTATAAACGTGATCGATACCATTTCTGTTATAATCTGACATCAAATAGTGTTTATTTACTACATTTTTTTTCTTTTAACACATTGATGGACAGTTTGAATTTTTCTATAAGAATATACTGGTACTTATCATTTTTTTACTGTATTTTTACCTGACCACTAGCCACCCTGCATGTGCATACTGAAGCTGCAACTCGTATAACAGGTTGAAAACGAACTTCAACCTAAAAAATTGTTTCCAAAACATGACACTGGGCTTTTACTTGTACGCCGGTAAATGCACATTTGTGCTGCTATAGCCGTAGTGTCTGAAAAGGACCGTTTCGTTTTGGGCGGCTATTGCCGTCATGCCACATTGTGAACTTCGCTTTGGCGGCTATAGCCGCAAGTGTCCGTCAACGTGTTAAGAATGTATTATTTTAAAATGTGGTGTCTGTCTCATCACACACACACAGAGACAAAAATTCACTATTCAAACTTCGCTCAAAAATATTTATATCTAGAACAAAAATTTACTTTCTACATGGAAATATACATTTTTAAAACTAAAGCTCAAGTTTGTTTTATTATTTTACAAAAGTACCACATATTATAGGAGTATTTGAATTAAGAAATATAGAGGTTTTTGAATAAGAAAATAAAACTTGCTTGTGAAAATAATTTCAAGCAACATTTGGCATAAGGACATTCAGGAGGGGAAGAAGTCTTTTGCATCCTTAAAAAATGACTTTATACTTCCTTAAAATGCTGAATTGATATTGCACTATTAAAAGGTTTCACAAAAAAAGTACAATCAAAATAGTTCATTTAGTAACTTTAAATAATTGAGTAAATTTACTCTTCTCAGCACGCTTTTCCCGCAATTTACAAAATTCTTATCATAATTAGAGATCAAGGGAACTATTTGTTCGTATAATTCAGAGACGTTCCCCGGGTATTTTAATCCTGGAAGCTCCGGGATCTTGTGACCAACGTTTTTTATTAAAAAAAACCTACCATAAGTTCTGAATAGTAATCGTCTCTTTATTTCATGATCGATTTTACCTTGATTAAATAAAACAATTTTCTATTTAAAATACATACCAGAATTTTCGAATAGTTATTTAATTATGGAAAGTCTATCATTAAATAAAGCAAAGATTACTGTCCGAAAATTATGGTAGGTTTTTTAATATAAAAAATGATGGCAGCGGAAACCCGCAGCTTGCATGATTGCAATCCCGAAGTGTGATCAAAGTTGTATTCCTCGAAAAAGAAACACCATGTTTTACAATCAACAACCAGATGCACACAAAAAGTCTTTGCCTTCTAATATTTATTTATTTCCTTCCTTCAGTTTTTTTAAAAAGGATGGTTTTAATTATAGGTGCATTGAGGGCCAGCGTTAACCCTTTAACGGATGAAGCACTTCAATTGCTAAAATGTCGAAATAAATGATTGACACCGGAAATTATAAACAAATTTATTTTTATATAACAAAAAAGCGATAATCCGCATACATAATAAATGGAAAACATTTCTATTAAAATTCTGCTGTCACTGTTCAATTTCGTAATTAAAGTTTTGTGATTCCATTGGTTTCCTAGGGAAACCAATGAACGTTAAAGGGTTAAAGGGGAGCAAGGTTGGGCAACAGCTTTGGGCACAAACAGCTACGGGGCGGATAATACGCAAAATATTTGATCTGAGGTTAAAACCTAAAAAATATCATTCAATAAAACCGAGAAAAAAATAACGCCCAGGGCGCCGTGGCATCTAAAGCTCTCCCTGGGCGCATGTTTTCTTCCTTAATCGTATTCAACATGTCCGCTTTGGTTTTCCGATCTTGCAAATTCTTTCAATGCATCTTCAATTTCTTTGTGATAATAAAAATCTTTGTCTTGTGCTATCTGTCTATTAATTGATAATTATCCTTAAGCAAATCCTCGAAATTCAGTACACTAATCAAAATGTATGTGTACAGCCAAGGAAAATAATTGAGCGGCTTGGGGGTGCGAAAATTTCCGGATGAGGACGCACCGGCCCTTGGGCTGATTGGGCCGGCGGCCCAGTCCGACCCTGGATAAAATAAGAATTAAGTAACAATAAGGAACATGCTGCCACCTATTGGCTGTTCAAGAAAGAGTATTATTCAACAAGGTAAATAAGAAATTTAGATACACATATGCCTTCTAGTGTCAATTTAAGAAGCAAAATCAGAATTTAGTTATTACAAGTGGAATTTGGAAATTTAAAGAAAGTACCTAATGAGAAATTGATAAATTAAGAATATTTAGTATAAATAATAAATAAATAATTAAGAGAATGGTGAAAACATTAATTAAATTAGGATTGCGTAAAAAATTCATTCAATAAAATTGAATAAATGAAGTAATACGTTATCAGTGAATAATGGTATTATTTCTTTAATCAAATAATAAAATTTAAAGGGGTAAAGGAAATATTTAAACATGACAAAGTTAGTTATTAAAGAAAGATGATTAATGAAGTTATTTGACACGATATTGTGCCATATAAATCAAAGCATTTAATTAGAATTCTGTTGATTAAATTAAAACTCCCTATAAGATGATATGAAATCATTACTATTATATAGAAAGGAAGTGATAATAATAATTAATTAATTAGGAGGAAATAATTAAAAAGAAACCAAAGTTAGACATAATAAAGTGTGATGACTGGTGAAGTGATTAAAGTGACAATGTCCCAAACAAAACAAGGAAGTTAATAAATAAAATACTGCATAAAGTAAATGCTATGTAAAAAATTTTGTTAAAAAATGAAGTGTACAGCATCAGCAAAAGAATAACTTGTAATGAAAGTATGCATAATAAACTAATAACCCACCAACTTTCCCGCTCTTTTTATTTTATTTTATTTTATTTTTATTTGTTTATTTATTTATTTATTTATTTTGGTAATTAACCATTGCATTTTAATTTTCCATACAATACCTCCACTTCTCTATACTCATTATATAGCACTTTTTTGCAACTTTTATGCCTTTTTTGTAGTGCGAAATGTAGGGGGTGAGAAAAATACGCTTGTTATTTTGTTTAAGTGCTTATAGTTATTATTTTTTCCCAGAGAATAACTTGGAGCATATTATAAATGATTGTTTTTAAGATAAATAATATTTTATTAAGAAACTTTGTAATTATTAACTATGAAAGGTACGGATAAAGTGATATTTTACATGTTTCTAATTGTAACATATCCGGCGATTTAGTGTAACCATCATTTCGAATTTTCTAACTATTGGGTATCCACAAAATCTCTTTACAAATTCAAGCTTTTATTACAAACACAAATGAACAGATACATGCATGGGAAGTAGTACAATATTAGGAGTTCATATTAAAGGATTTTTTTTTTTTCAAAACTTAATATACCACCATTTAATGTGCACCATTAGTTTTCCGAAGAACATCAAGATGATAATCGTCGACGTTTTACTGATAGACCGATACTATCTGCTCTGTATTGGGAAATATTTTAACTATTTTTATCATACTAAAGAAACTATCGCCAGAATAAGTTTCCTGAAAACCTCATTTAAATGTGCCGTTTCTTTTCATTTGTATGAATTTTTTAAATGTGAATGCGACATCAGGTATATCATCACAATTTTGAAATATTTATCATATTTTTAGATAATTGAAATACAATAAAATAACAATAAAATAAGTGCACAGTGGGGTTCTTTTATTTTTTCACGAAGAAAAGCAAATAAATCAACCCTCAGGGTATCTTCATGCCATATATCTAACTTATTCACAGTAAAATAAACAAACTTGCATCCGCGGTTACAAATGTTGAACCAGTTCAACAGAAACATTTTTCTAAAGGATCTCGTAAACCACAATTAAATCATTAATTTTGGTTTACTGTTTTGCACTGCGTTGTATGTCAGATGGTTAACAACCAGAAATATGTTAATGAACGTTCTAAAATTATAAAAGCTTGCCAGAATATGAAGTAAGTTGTTCCAGCGTATTCTGTAGCCTGAAATCAAACTTGTCTGTGCCTATTTTTTAAACATATTTTTGAAAATAGTCATCAGTGGCGTAGCCAGGGAAGAGCAGGGCTTAAGAATTCCACCATTTCCGAAGACAAGCTTTCGTCTTATTTATTGGTGGAACTTTTTGTTAAAAAAAACTGGTATCCATAATCCCACCCTGTATATACACCACTGCATTTCTGAAGGGCAATTTTTAAAGACTTCAGAAGTCTGACGTATACCGTAATTTCCGGCGTATAATCCGCAGCTCAAAGAGTCGTTTTTCGACCCAAAAATTTTATTCAATAATTGTAGTTAAATATTTACAGCGATCTTTTAAGTTACATTTTATAAAATAATATTTCTGGGTCGAAAAACGACTCTTTGAGCTGCGGATTATACGCCGGAAATTACGGTAATTGGAAATCAGTTCTGCCAGTGATTGCCATAAAATTGCAGAAAGAGTTACTAAATTAGTTTACATTTTAAAGATTTTTAATCTGTTACAAACAATAAAATAGGGTTGATTTAAAAATTGCATTATTTTTTTTAAACAAAATAAGCAATTTTGAGTACTTTAATATGTTTTTTAGATGGCAAATCTCAGTAAAGCATGCTCTATAAGCTTAACTTTCCTTTGTTTCATTAAATGAGCATGTGGCGAGATTCAGCTGGAGATCTACCTGGATCCCGTAGGCTATAATCCACGATATCATATCGCGAGATTGTGGAATCCCACTTTGCGGAATTGAAATCCCTAATGAAGTAAATATATTTGTTAGAAAAACACCTGCACTCTTGTAGAAAGTAAAAATAAAAACCGCGGGAAACAAAATAGCGAATTTGTTCCATTCTATACACATAACAAAAGAGGGAAAGAAATTAAATATGGCTTTAAAGAGATTTTGAAATGAATATCGTCAGACTGCATGTAATTAAATTAACATGAATTATAATTGCAGTAATTCAAACTGTCCTATATTCTTCAAACGAAAATCACGCGTATGTTTGATTTTTTACCGGACTACCCATTCAAAAGTAGGGTGTACGAAAAAGGTCGTAAATATAAGAGTAGGGGCGTAAATCATACGAGTCTATACGCTATATATTACGCGTTAAATAACTGATAAGACATGACTGCGTAAAAAAAAAACATGCGAGTACAAAAACCTTCAATAAAGGAAACAGATATAAATTGTCATGAAATTAAAAACTTCTGTAAACATTAAGTACGATTATAAAAAAAAAAAAAAAAATATTTGATAGCTAATATATTCTTATTATTTATAACTCTTTTATTACACATATAAAGAGGATTCAACCTAAAGAAAAATTACCTCTATACAATGCAATGTTCCATAACATGCAACACATGAGAATTTTTATTCTTTTGATCTTACTCTATCTTTAGTATTTCTAATTCCAGAAAAGAACATCAAATCTAAAAATATAATGCAAAAAACAATCTAAAGATAAACATAGTGAGTTTTATTCCATATAAACATAAGCCTATCTTAAATATAATTTTTTTTCTTTATCCTTCAAAATTTTACCTTTAAAAAAGAAAACATCTCTTTCACACTATCTCATTATTATCTGGCTGTACTACTGGACAGCAAGAAAAGAAAAAAAACAGATGATTCAAGACCTGGTTTTTCTATTTTCAGAAAAGCTTCATGCTTTGATCAAAGAAGAAAAAGCTCGAGAAAGGAAAAGTATCTGAATTGTCCGCGATTTACTGTATTTGTCCGGCTTTTTCTTTCCTCTGAGCTGATCTTCATCTAGTCTTGGACTATCATTCTTGATTTACTTCCGCTTCTGTTGCGTAAAAAATCATTCTCTGCCAATAAGCACTTGGCGAGGGTCAATCGCAGATACAGTCCTGGATTATGTCGGACCCCCGAGCAACTGTACTAGTACAAATGCCAACATTACTTGGAAGATCAAAACTTAATTTAACCTGCTTTGATAAATAACGTGGTATATCTTTTTTCACTGATATTCTTCCATAAAACATAAATTGCGTTTGGCTAATCCTAAAATAATAAACTGAATGCTAATCCGTTTGTGTTTTAGATATCAATTTAGTGTTTCTGATATATTAGGATATTTAAATGTATATTTACCTTATGCATTTTAACAAAATATTGCAAAGAAATGTCTTATTAGCACTTATACATCATAAATAATGACAAAATAAAAAAATGAAAAGAAAACTGTCGATATAAAATGTACTTCATCATCAAGATGTATTTAAAAAAATAAAATCTTAAAACATTGATAACAGTTTAATTAACGTCTAAAAATTATTTTCATTATTTTCAATTCGGTATTGGAGTATATTAAATAATTCTGAAATTTACCTTTGATATATTCTCTGCGATTTTTCTTTGCGTTTAATAGTTTTATCTCTTGTCTCAATACTCTCATGTATAGTTACTAAATAAAAAAAATGCTTGCACTCATTTAAAAAATATATTTTCAAAAAATTGTATATTTTTAAGTTTCAAGTTTAGAAAAACTCACATACTTAATAATTTTCAGTCCTTGATTTCGGGACAGGATTTAAAACTATTTTTATATTCAATGGTACTACAATTTACATTTTTAATCAGTGGTAAATTTCTTTTGAAAATATCCTCGTATAAGTGAATGGCAGAGATTATTTTTCGAAAACTGTTACGAATAGAATAAAAAATAGTCCATTGGTATGTATTTGTCCCAACCCGTAATCAAAGGGTTTTTTATTACAGCATTGGGACATATGTCGTCCCTGCGACTATTTCTTTATTCTCTTCGCATCACTTTTTGAAATAAAATCTCTGTCATAGACTTATACTAGAATACTATCAAGATAAATTTACCACATAGGATTTGGTTTATAAATTTTGGTAAGAATGAATATAAAAATAGTCGCCAGTCCAAGCCCGTAATCAAAAGGTTAACAATCCTCGTTTAATACAGAAAAAACATTCTGTGTTTTCCCTAGCATTGAAACAGAAAATTCTACCTGATATGAATTGCTCACTGTCTAATTATAAAATTTTAGATACATATAGAGAGATCAAAATAACCCTTCGCCTGCAATATATATTTCAAAAAGATAAACTAGTAATCAAGCATAATTTTTGAAGAAAATGTTCAAAATATTTCTGATGTAAAAGGAAGACTATGGCCCATTTTTGAAGTCAGTTTTGCCTTAAATGTTTATTGCTTTTTAAGTGCGTTCGTAATTATATAAATACGTAGCACCTATAGTCGTCGTCTGGTCCGTCCGTCTGTCTGTCCGCATATAACAGCGCAAAAACTACCCAACCAAATGGTTTGAAATTTAATATATATTATCTTTGGAGAATTTTGTCGAGTCATTTCAAATTTTATGAAAATCGAATCAAAGCTTTAGCAGATATTAATAAAAATATTTATTAAGAAATTTGAAAAAAAAGCAAAAAACGGTGCTTTCTTGTTATAGGAGCTTCCGATGTTTAATTGTCAATTGACCGAGATACTTATTTTATTACAAAAAACAATCTGCACACGATATAATTAATTTTATAGAATTAAAAATCATCAAGATCTGAAAATTTATATAACTAGCTATAGTACGAACGCACATCGTTTGTCGCGTTTGACGTACAATTTCCAACTTGTTTAATCTGTACAAAATAGAAACGACAATTTTGGGTTAACTGGTGGGTTTCCTGTGTAGTACCTGTTTTCATGTACATTATGAATATCGCTGCAGATGCAAAAATGGAGGGCAAAGTGTTAAGAAATTTAATGTATAGTTTACGATTGCCTGATTTCAAAGTTTACAACAAGCTTTCATTTAAAAACAAAAAGAAAAAGAAACAACAATAGTTTCTATAGCGAAAACAGCTGATAATGCTTTGAAATACTTATCAAAAATTTTCGAAATACACTATTTCAGGGGCCGGATGTAAGATCTTCCTTTAAAGATAACTTTTCCTGTAAACGTGCACGCAAAGGAATTCTACAGAATCAAGACTTTTTCAGTCTTCATAAAGTTATCATTTATCGATTTTTCATATATTACAAAAATATATTTCACTTCGCATCTCTAAATTCTAGGGCGACTTTTACTAAAGATTATTTGCATAGAAATCTTACAGTGAATCACTTCTTGTCTTTTCTTTTTTGCCCATATTTATGCATAGTGTTTTAATTTTTTGGAAACGATATATTTTGGCCACAACTATAAAAATTTGAAAATTCAATAAGTAAAGTAGGAGAATTCAAGAATAACATCAGAATAGAACCCTTATTTGAGAAATAATTTGCTAGAATTTTGGAAAAATATCATTTTAAGCATACAAAAATATACCAAAATTAATTAAAAATGTATGTATTTCGTAGTTTTATAATATATTTTCTGGCTTCAAAAACATATTTATGCACTTAATTTCCACTCAGCTTCATAATTATAACGACACAGCCGTCCAAAAATTAAGCAACAAACATAAAATGCTAGTTTTGATAGTTGTAAGCATTCAAAAGAAACTGATATAAACATCAGGTGTATCGAAAAGATTCTAACCCTACAGCACAGCAAGTCGCTTCGGTACCATGTCTAACTATCGAAAGTTAAAAAATGAATTTTTCAGTACCTTTAAAAATGGGCCGATTGTCACCAGTAAATTTTAATAGTATTCTTCAGCAGGGTTGTCAGCTTCCTGTTTATTCAAAAAGTTTCGAATCCATACAAGAAATTTCAAATAGAAATTTTTGCTTTGTTTAATAACAGACATTTCGTGATTACATAAAGTAAAATATACTTTCTCAAAATATCCGGTATGAATTCGGTATCTGTGAATAAAAAAGAAGAGCAAACTAGCAACCCTGTTCTTCATAGAAATTTTATTACCGTAATTTCCGGCGTATAATCCGCAGCTCAAAGAGTCGTTTTTCAACCCAGAAATATTATTTTATAAAATGTAACTTAAAAGATCGCTGTAAATATTTAACTACAATTATTGAATAAAATTTCTGGGTCGAAAAACGACTCTTTGAGCTGCGGATTATACGCCGGAAATTAATGTAGTATTTTTACTAGGCGAATAATTCTAATAAAATTTAGTGGTGAAAATCGACACATTTTCAAATATAATAAAAAAGGCATTTTTTATATTCGATAGTTTGACATGGTAGCGACGATGTGATGCCACTTCTACAACATACATACTTGCCAACATTCCACTAAACTTCCGTACAATGTAGGTTAATTTAACCGAGGTTAAACGCATTTCAAACCATATTTTTTAAAAATAATGTTAATATTGCAGGGCTCCCAAATGATCCGCTTTTTAAATACCGGTATTTTCTTAGAAAATTTTTATTTTTAGATTTTTCTTGCAAATTTGGAGGTAATTTTTTTGCGGAAATGTTGTAGGAATACCTACAATGAAATTTTCTGTTATAATATATTGGTATTCAGTTGGCGGATCATTTGGGAGCCCTGATATTGCAGTGAAACACACAACATAGTGAACGGATATATCAGTTCACGGCGGTGAGAAGGTTAAATAAAGCGAAGTTTTTTATTCGTAATTAGTGGTACTCAAAAGTAAGAAGAGTATGCATTTTGAATCATAGTGCTCAAAAAATTCTGAAATATTTCAACATTTCTATAATAAAATAAAAATGTTTGAAATACATAACACTACTTTTGTCCTAAAAAATACAGATGAATACTTTTCCTCCGTAGGTTACTTAAATTTATAGATATTTTAACAAATCATTACAAAGGAAAATGTTCGAAACAGTGAAAGCATTTCCTTTCAAAAAAGAAACCTTATCTTGTGTTATAATGTTCCTCAATCGATTAAACATAACACTATATAGATTCAAAAAAATTGTAACAAGAATGGTTTTCGAAACAGCATATTTTATTGATCTGAAGCAACAACTGGCACAGAGAATGTAGTTGTACGTTGCGTGACATCTGGTCATAAAGCAGAGAGACCAGCTTCTTATAAAGCATTTAAAAGCATATTTTTCTAATTTTTAAAAATATATAGAGACTCGAGAATAATCACATATAAATGTAAAAATTTTCAATAGTGAAGAGCAGAAATTATGTTTGTGTTTGTAAAACAAAATCTTCGTACAGAAAGACGTAAAGATAGTGAATTGTTAAGTATTAGTTTATTTGTTTTATATATTACGGACCATTACAGTTATTATTGCACTAGAATTTATACTTTTATTTATTTATTTATTTATTTTGCTTTTTTACATTTTAAACCAGAAACATGTCCATTAATAATGGCATATCAACTGTAGCAACACCTGACGAATAAATTTCTACATTAGTGCAATTTTATTTACGTTCTAAACGTCACACAATTTCAATTTTTACACAGTCAAATCGAAAATAAATTTTCTTTCAAATGCAATTTGTTTGAGAACTGTATCTCAATTTTATTTTAAAAATAATTTTCAAGCATTTGTTTTTTAATTTATCTATATCGCGTGCATTCCGATTACGAATGATTAACCCGTTTGCATTGAAAACAATACTAACAGTTCAGCATTGTTTTCCGGCTAATATTTCATAACGGAATTAAAACTTCATCAATAAATATATAAAATCATATAAGTAAAACACAAAAATAATAGATTTGTAATCCGACTACGCACTTAAACCTCTGAAATTATCAGAATAAAAAAGGCTGCAGCAAGTAGCGAAATCTTTGGCAATTTCTTCGGCGGATGATATGAAAGTATTGTTTTTAACATTTGTATCGGTATGTTTCTGTGAAATCTCGGTTTTAAAACAATAGAAGCTCCTCCATTTTCTCAAAGTATCTCGTAATTTTTCTTTCTAGATAGTTTTCTCAAATTTCTTCATCAGGAAATGTCTTTCAATGTACGGATTTAATATAAAATACCTTACTATCTAAAAATATACTGTCAACGTGATATAAATTCATTTTCTATAAGGTAGAAGCCACGCCCTTAGGCAATGATGTTTTGGGAATAAAAAATGAGAATTCTCGTTTTCCGATTGCAATGTGTTAATCAATTTGAAAACTTTATTTGAATACATTATTGATATTTTTCATTATTATTATTATTTTTTGTTGATAGTGAGCAATCTAAAAATATATTATATAAAATGTAAAAAATCTATCATAGCGTTTTCTTTAAAAAAAAAAAAAAAAAAAAAAAAATAGTTTTCACTTCTGTTCTATTATCCGGGAAGCCCGGGTTGAATCCCTTAGTTTCTTATTTAATATAAAATTTATTTGAACAGCAAAATTTCATTCAAAATTATTCCTGTAGGATTTTTTAAAGAATATTAATGTGTGATCGGCAAAAATCGCAGAAAATTGAAACAATCTTTCTGTACTATTTAATCACCAACTATTGCACGGAAGAGCGCAATACATTATTGGATTCGAATTTATGCATTCTTAAAATCTATGTAAATAAATCGTTTAAATGGTCATCTGCTCTTGAAAGTGGGACTTTTCTTAAGTTTTATGTATTTACACATTCGCATCGAGAAATGAGAATACTCGTTTATATTTTAGAAATATCATTGACTAACGGCGTGACTTCTATCTTACAGAAAATGCATTTATATAATTTTGCCCATTATTTTTTAGACTGAAAGACATTTTATAATAAATCCGTACATTGAATGATATTTACTGAGGCATAAACTTGAGAAAATTATCTAGTAAAAAATTTACGAAAGACTTTAAGAAGAGGGGGGAGCTTCTATTGTTTTAAAACACCCATTTCAGTAAAACATACCGTTGCGAATGTCTTAGCACTTTATTTTGATACCCTGAAATAATCTAGCTTTAATGTAGATTTTGAGAAACTTTTCAGTAGTGATTTTGGTGTTTTTCAGTATTGAGAATTGAGCTAATTCATAGCTGCCATCTTTTACGCTTTTTTTCTGCCAATATTATTAAAGAGAAAAATTTGTCTTATTTAATTGCCGAAAAATTAAGATTAGATAAAGTAGCTTTTTGTTCAAAAATAGTGGTAGGAAAAGAGCTTAAATATCTATGGCTCATCTATGCTAATTCATGAGGAGATCTCAAAAATGAAACTAGTTGTAATTACTATTTGTAAATATTGTTTCTCAAAATCAAAAACCCGTGGGAACCCTGATGTATCTCCTTCCCAAGTCTAAAACGCGTCACAGTGCTTAGATAAAATAAATTTCAATAAGTATTCTGATTAACTAAGCTTCTAATTAAGTTTTGGAGAAAATGAGTATTTAAGAATAAGTCTTTAAATGTGATTTATTGGTTTTTTTATGAACAGTAAAAAAAAAAAAATTATATGTCATACAATGTTATACGAAAGGATAATGGTATTTACATCCATATACGCAGATTAATGTTAAGGAATCTTGTGTAATTCTGAAAATAATAAGAAATATGAAAAAATATTAATATAAAAATAATTTTACAAAATATTTAAATCGCCGCATAAAAAATCGTACGATAAAACAAAGCTACCAAGTCTCCGATTTCTTGAATACCAGTATTCGCGTTGCTTCATTTCATAACAATATTCTCCGATTAAATAAATTAAAAAAATTATACAAAAATACTAGTATTATAAACTCTGGAGAAGTAGCAGCTCTGATAAAAGTATATCTCGACATTTACTAGTATTAATTTTCTCATGTTTCAAGCTGCAAATAAAAATATCGTTTTGCATTTGTAAACATTAACGGTAAGAAGTATTCGTCGCTATCATGTCAAACTATCGAATATTAAAAAATGCATTATTCATTATTTTTAAAAATGGGCCGATTGTCACCACTAAAATGTATTAGAATTTTTCGTCTAGTAAAAATACTAATACAATTTCTGTGAAGAACATGGTTGCCAATTTGGCATTCCTTTTTCATTCAGAGATTCCGAATTCATATCGGAAATTTTAAGGAAAAAAAATTACTTTAAGTAATCATGAATCACCTGTCATTAAATAAAGCAAAAAATTATATTTAAAAATTTTGGTACGGTTTCGAAATTCTACATGAAGAAGGAGGTGAAACTGGCAACCCTGGTGAAGAATACTATTAAAATTTAGTTGTGACAATCGGATCATTTAAAAAAATAATGAAAAATGCATTTCCTCGCATTCGATAGTTTGACATGTTAGCGACGATATAATGTACTGGTAATGAATATACAGAGTGATTATAATTAAAGTTTCACTCTGAAACCGCTATGAATTTAAAATTTGCTGTGCCAGAAACTTTTAATCGTGGAAATGTTATAAAGGAGGTCGAGGGATTTTATATCCTGCGAAAAATAATTATTTCAAATTATCACATCCAGTTCCAAAAATCACGGTTGATTCCTGGTCGTTACTCTAGAACGCATTAAATAAATAACAGTCGGAAGTATAGTATATGTTGAATTTGCGGGCCAGAACCATCGTATTCTGGACAATGCAACATGTGCGAACTTTAGCAGTATTAACGTCAGCGAACTTCAGCAGTCAGAATAGCAATTATCGCCTTATTTATAAATAAGACGAAATTTACACTTTTCATGGTTTCAGAATAAGGGCCTGGTGCTGGCATCATTTCCTACAACAGATTAAATCGCAATAACATAGCTGCCAACTGCTGCATTTTTTTCTTGCCACTAAAATTTAATAGTAAATTTTGCTTTATTTAATAGCAGAAATTTACAATTAAGTAAGAGAAAATTTTCTATTAAATTTTAGTGGTAACAAAAAAGCGCAAATTTTGGACACTATCGAATTACAAGTGTAGAAAAAAGCTACTTTTCCGCTAACTTTTTTATTCAGATTGCTTGATTGCCACCATATATTTGAAATAGAAATATTCCACTTACTTAATGACGGATTATATACGTCAAAAATAAGGCGAATATTACTATTTGAACAATTTGGTGGCAATCAAGCAACTTGAATAAAAAAGTAGCATTTTCCTACCCCTTACATACCTAGCTCTCTACAGTAGCTCGAAGCTGACCAAACAGGATGTGCGAATATGTAGTTTCATGCCAGCTTAGAAAAATTTCTGATATTATCCAGATAAGTTGTGATTTTAAGATAACTCTATAGGCAAAATCCTATGTGTTAAACACAGAATTTTAAAAAGTGATTTTGCGTTTGGTATTTAGCTATATATTTTTTTAAATAATCAGCAGCAAGTACCCTGTTATTCTAGTGTAATTTTTAGAACCACCTATCCCGTGCGACGCTTTCTCCCTGCAACCTTTGAGATTATTTAACCATTTGTTTTTTCATTAGTTTTTAATTAACTGCAATTTTTAATTAAACAAACATATTTTAACGAAATCTGAGTGTACTATGGCAAAAGCCTATTCAAGTTTCATTCTAATAATACGTCATTCATTGTTGAGCCACCGTCTCCTGAATTCTAGGCCTATGCGCTGACACAAAATGGCGGATGACGTAAGCGGATTTTTTCAGCGTTTGTACGGTTTCCTTGAATTTGAATACCAATAATTTCTAAAAGTTTTCTCCGCCTTATTTTTCTAAAATTAAAAGAAATCAAAGAAAACTTTAGAAAAATATTGGTGTCTAAATTCAGCGAACCGTGCAAACGCTTAAAATATTTCGTCTACGACAGCCGCCATTCTTGTGTCAGCGCGCATGTCTAGTATTAAGGACTACGTGTTTGTGTGTTTTGTATATACGTACAAAAAAGAATGTTGACATCAGAAATTATCTACCACTGCTCGTGCAAGTGATTCCTGAGATTCTGCATGAACAGGCGATATATAATACACACGTGGATTCAATTTTTCATCATTTTCTTGAAACCAGAAGAAGTATTGGTCCTTTCCATAATCCTCATGGGGATCAATATTGTTTCTATGACTCGCATTTCATTGTAGTCTCATTTATAATAGCATATTACGAGAAAATCATGTGTTTTGTCAGTTTCCATTGTGTAAGACTTTCAAAAGGAAACTTTACGATCACCATGTATATCATAACTACTTTTTTTTTCTTATCACGCATTGTCATCAAACTACCTAGCAAAATCCTAGGAAGAAAGTTAACACTAAAAGTATCATGAGCCGTCATTTTGGCGGTTACCAAATGAATATATTCCGATTTGAACCAGAAATTTCTTTTTAAAATAAATTGAAAATAAAACTCACAGAAATACGTTAAATGAATAAGTTAAGCAGTTTTAAATAAAATTTCTGATTTGAAATAGTTTTAAAAAACTTGAGTAAAATTTCCGCTAGTTCTAGTGTTAAAGTTTTTTTTTTTCCTTAGAATTGTTAGTAGTCTTTCACACTATTGTATATCATGTTTAAGAACCTGTGAAAACGAAACAATTTATGATAAACCACACAGATACATAAATTTTTATCTTAAAACAGCAAAGCTGGGAGCATAATCAAATAACATAAGAATGTAAATAATTATGTGTTACATCAGTACATCTTATACTTATAAATATTTCAAATGTTAAGGGTTTAATAAAAAAAAATAGCGTAAAAAATAAATAGAGAAAATGTAAAACTTTGCAGCATTCAAAGAATCAAAACGAAACATACAAGAAGACATTACTTTTAAAACATCAATTTTGTGGATTTTTGATTATTTCAGTTTTACAGGGTTCGTACGCTTCTACCACAGTTTTTTAAAACGTTCGCTACCAAGCTAAAAATGCCGGAATTTTCATTTTATTTAGAAAGTTCAAATTCATACCAGGAAATACTAATAGCAATATTTACTTTGTTTTATTACAGACATTTCGTGATTACATAAAATAAAAATTCTTCTTTTGAAATTTCCGGTGCGAATAACTAATTTTAGATTGAAGAAACGTAGATAGCACTACGAGTATACTCGTAGTTGGAAACGAACGTGTTAACCCTTTAACGGATAAAGCACTTCAATTGCTAAAATGTTGAAATAAGTGATTGACACCGGAAATTATGAACAAATTTATTTGTATATAACAAAAAAGCGATATTTCACATACATAATAAAAATAAAACATTTCTATTAAAATTCTGCCGTCATTGTTGAATTTCGTAATTAAAATTTTGTGGTTTCGTAGGGAAACCAATGAACGTTAAAGGGTTAATAGAAATTTTCTATTTAATATTTAGGTAGCAGAAATTGCAGGAACCTCGTTTAATTGCAGGATTTATAATTCTTTTCTGCATTGAAATAAGGTGAAAAATTTTATTAAAAATTTGTGGTATAAGCGTACGAGTCCTGTTTTAAAAAGTAAAACTTGCTGTACTACAGAGATTAAATTGTTACTCCTGGAGATATTATGAATGAACAATTTTTGAATCTAAAATTTCTATAGTATAAAGCAGTATTTTAATAATACAGTAATTTAATAGCTAAAGAAGTTTTTACGCATTCTTGAAAGCATTGTTTTTCAAATGACGTATAAAACTGGGAACATATTATCATTCGTACATTTCAACTAATTCAAAAGCATTGTCATATAAATCTACTGGGAAATCATAACATATATATACTTCTATTTAGAAGGATATAATGTTATCAATAGTTGAATATCACACATTCTGCTGGATATTATATTAGCTAGATATACTAATTACGGGTATGTAGTTGCATAAAATGGCCATCTATGCTTAACATAAATTCTAATTTTCCTTTGAATGATATCTCAGTAATCAAACGCTATAACGGTACAGACTACAGATAAAACGGGCTCGATTTTTATTCCAGTCTTCGGGCTCAAGTTCGAAGTGAAAATTTATTTACTTATAAATTGAAAAAAAAAAGAACTTGCCTCTTGAGAAACAAGAATGTAGTCCAAGTTTTTAAAAATGTTTTTCAATTCTTTAAGGTATCTGACTACGTTTAAAAGGTGGTTTTCGACCAAAATTGTCAAAACGATTTTATTACATTTTATTAAAGCTCAGCTTTGTACCTTTCCAAAATTGTTTTAGTTTTTATCGTACGATAAATAGAACCGGAGTTGTAGTGGTTTTTATACTACTCAAAAGCTGTTACTCAAACCGGAAGTACTTGTTTAAAGGACCGGAAGTACTATTTAAAGATACTAACTGGAAGGGGGGAAGCAAAACTATGACCTTCTACAATTAAACAAAGGCTCAGTTCTTAAAAAAAACTATGTATGGCTCATAAAAACAGTGAAGTTTAGATGCATATTACTGTGCAAATTCTTGTAGTAAAACATAAATCTAAACTTTAAATACATTTTTTGGAAAATGTAATTTTTTATGAAAATTCCATACGCAAAACATGATTTCTCAAAAACTTATTAGAATATCACTATGAAATTTAAACTGCATGTTGTTTACACTATTGTGAAGGCAATGATCTAAAGATTTAATTTTAGAATAAATATTTTTTGTTTTATGGATGTTTTCGTGGAAGGACATCGATGAATTTTATGAAAATCAGCATGTAAAAAGGTGCGATGTGCTATAAATTTTGAAACATTTAAAATATCTCTTAGATTTTAGTTCATTGCCTTCACCAATGTCATAAGTAGTAAGTGTAAAAAGGAAATTAAGATACATACAATATATTTTTCTGTAGCGTGTTTTTCGTATTGGGCCATATTTCGCTAAATTTTAACACAAAATCCCCCATTTACCAAAATTTCAACAATGAATGAAATATTTTTTGCTTTTTCTCGCAGTTTCTAGTCATAATATTAATAAAAATAAGTTAAAAAAATAATTAAATAGCTTTTTTGAAAAAAAAAAAACGCTCCGTACGTAGTCAGGCACCTGAAAGAACAGTTTGAAAGGGAATGGAATTGTTATTGATGAGATATAAGGAGAACTATTGTATGTGATTTTGAAGCCTTTGCACTGTCAGTGTTAGTAACATAAAGAAACCCTGGGATATCCCTGGTCTATCCTCCCTTTCTGTTTGAAGTCCTTTTAAAAAATTACTGGAAAACAGATTTCATGTCTTTCAGCAATAGTTCTACAGTGATATTTTAAAAAAATCAGAATTGTTACTTTTTCGGATTTCTGCTAGTGGTTGGGTATAAATAAGAAATTTGGTATTTTAAATAGATTTTCAAGGACATGAAAATCCCCGAACGTCGTCATATGACAGTACTTGGGATTAATACTTATTTCTATGTAAAATTATATTTTTAAATCGGAAAATTAATCTTGAAATAATTCGAAAATGATATGAACAATTTTCTACAGTGTACTTTTGGTATGGGGCTAAGGCGAGCTCGGATACTGATAACACAATTTTTTTCGGGCTGGTGCGGGATCGGATTTCAAATCGTTAGGCTCGAGGTTAAAATAAATAAATAAAAATAAAAATAAAAATAAAGGAGCCCGAATTAAGAGTTCTAGTGCACACTACTTTCAACACATTGTTGACGGGAGACGTGAATTTATATATTTTGGGCAGGTGTATTTCTGCGCGTGAGTGGCGCTTTTACATTTTATGTATTACATTATTTCTTATAAAACATGCACAATATTCGTATTTTTACAATTAGAGTACTATGAATATAAATACTTCAATTAGAAACTACCGTTATTATATACATTTATTTCTCATATAAACACGAACAGAGAAAACCTTTTTGTTAAATAATGTAACATTCAAGAGTATAGAAAGCCGCCCATAGGCGGTGTTTTCTGTTTGAAAAGCGAAAACTAGCCATCACCAATGTGTTAAGAGGACTTTACCCAACTTTGCTCTGGTGGTGAGTGCGATATATTTTTTTTTCATTTAGCTTCTTTAGAATTTTCACATATATCACTGTTTCAAAGAAATATTAATATAGTAAACAGTGTGTAATATTGTTATTTTGCAAACATTAGCAACATATTGTAAAATAACTGCAATATAATATTAATACTGGAGGAATATTCAAATTTCATTGGAACTATTTCATATTCATTTCCTCAACACATTGAAGTATTAGTAGCCCATATTATAGGAGCGGTTTATTCACAAAACATAAACATTTATATATTGGTTGAAAACTGAAAAATCATTGGATCAATATTTACCAAGATTCGCCAAAATTTTGCCAATAGTTCTTGCTGCTTTACCCTTCTTTCATGAGTTTTTCTTTTACAATTGTGTTTTTTTATACATATATTAAATATCAGACACCAGAAATTTTAAGATAGATTTTTAACTTTGTTCAGCAACATTGTTCACGTGAAATTTACTGGATTAATATTTCTATATAAATATAGTGGTGGCGAAGAAGTTGATTTATTTATTAAAAGTTAAATAAAAAGTGATGGAAATTTACATCACTATGCAATTAAAGGTTAACCCCTTGAAGGGCACCGGTATATTATATATACCACTTAATTTTAATCCCAAAATGCCACAATGACACTAGACTTTTATAGTCAAATTTTGAATTTATGAGGTACATGAGGAAAAGCTTTTACTTATTTTAAAAATAAATTCGTTCGTGAATCCTGGTGTGAATCAATCATTTCAATATTTTAGCTACAAGAGTACTTTGCCCCTGAAGGGTTTAAGACATTCGCATCGGGAAATGAGAATTCTCGTTTTAATTTTAAAAACATCATTGACTAAGGGCATGGCAGCTACCATACAGAAAATGCATTTATATCATGTTGTCTATACATTTTTAGATTGTAAGATATCTTATAATAAATCCATATATTGAATGATATTTACTGATGCATAAACTTGAGAAAACTATCTATTAAACAATTTAAGAAAGACTTTCAGAAGAAGAAGGAGCTTATATTGTTTTAAAAACCAGATGTCATAAAAACATACCGATGCGAATGTGTTAATACGGCTTTCAAATAAATTTTGAAAATTGTCTTGATTACGTAAACATTTATTTATTAAAAATAACATTTAATGCTGCAGAAAAAATGTACAAGGATGTGTATCATGTTGTAAAATTCAGCTATGAGTGCAATGTAGTTCAATTTGTATGTAGGTTTGAATTCAAATATAACTCAAAGCTGTTTGCATATCCAAAAGGAAATATTTTTTCTGAATTTAGTAATTCCCACCTAATTATATTATATTATATTACATTGCATTAATTTCTTATTTTAAATATATTTCTAATTGAAAAAACTGAACGATACTAGAATCTAAAACGCCGTACCATCATGACAAAAAAAATCCGTAAATATGCTTTTGCGCATTCTGCTGCAAAATATCTCGGCATTTATTCATGGCTACCAAACTACAAAGATACGAAAGCTGTAGTAAATTTGAGCAATTCGATGGCATTGTAATAAGTGTAATTGCCAGAGAACATCCTTAAATAGCTTATGTGCGGGATGAAAATTGGGGGAAAAAGAGGTACTTGTCGCAGCTCTGCAGTCTGTGTCATTCTTGTCAATAAGGAAGGGGAAACGCCTGATACGCCTGGTTTAAGCAGGCGGCAGGCAAGGCCATTACGTGAATAATTGACAACAACTAAACAGCCTTTTATATTGGAATGTTTGAGCTCGAAGGTGTGTATGAGTGCCTGAAGTTAAATAAGTAATTAGAAGAGAGATGCTGAAACCGTTTGGGAAACTGTTCTCAGAAGCATTTCTCTTATTGGTCAAAGTCGAATGTGACGTAAGGAACCAAACACTTTCCACAGTAGCAAGGCCTATTTCGAAATAATTACTGGCAAATAATCTGAGATTCTCTAGCAGTTTCAGTAGTTACGATTTATACATGGGTCATACTAATCCAATTTTTTCAATTTGTGGTTCACAAATTGAATTTTGTGAACATTTATTTTAATATAAATTTACCTATTGATATTGCCTTATATGATTTGAATTCATTATTTCTGATAAGTGAAATTTAATAGCAGAATTTATTTTATTTTTATTGGGTTTCCTTATTTATTATGATAATGATGCCAAAGTAAGTTGGGTAGTAGTTTTGTAAAGTTGGGTAGTTTTGTAAATATTTTTGAATACTTTACATTTGTTAAGCCAAATTTAATGAGCGGTTAATAATAACAAAAGCAAATTGTAATTCAAAGGGATAATTTTGTTTTTTTTGTTTTTTTCTACGAAAGATACAACAAATAACTGAATAAATAAATAAATATGAAGGTTTTTTTTTGCTTGTTCGTTCGTTTTTCTGATTTTCAAATAATATTAATCAATATTGATAACATATGCATAATTTTTTCCTGCCTGATAAATAAACTGTAATTTTTTTTTTCTTTTCTCATAAGAAAAATTAAGATTAAAGTTTCACGTTTAATTAATATAATATAATGAAAAAATATGAAGAAATATTTTTTTTTAATTTGAATGCTTTACTAAGGTAAAGAAATGCTGCTATGTATAAAAATATTTAATGTAAAAATTTGGAATTATTTCACTGTAGTACAAAGCTATTTTCGGAGTAAAAGCGTCAGACCCGCCCCCTCCCCCCGTATGGATTGAGTATTACAAAAGATGTAAAATATTTAGCTTCTAATACTAAAGTAATTTTCAATTTTTTTTTTAAATATTTCTAGTAATAAGTATATTTTTAGGATGATTTTCTCTATTACGCTTGTGTTAAGTACTCCGAGCGTAATTATTCGATTTTAGATATTTCTGTTATTTTTGGGTATGAAATAGAATTTATGAAATAATTATTCGAAACAGTTATGAATTGAATTCTGAAACCTTTAACAGAAATCAATTTTTAGGTTGGTTTTTAAAATGTTTTTCTAAGATATTTAAACTCTTTCCTTAAAATATATTGTAAATTGTGGTTTTAGAATCATCACTACTATAATTTAAGGGAGAAGCACATGTTGTTTAAAAATTATTAATTTCATAATTACGAATAAAAATGTAGCTGTTATTTTAATTAATTGATGTCATATTTAAATAATTTATTCAGCATTTTTTTCTATCACTAATGATGCTTTCTATCTAACAGACATATTAAATTGATTATATGAATTATAGGTATTGAATTTCGAATTTGTGATTTTTTCCAGATCTTAAACTCCAATTTAAAATTATGTTCTTTAATTTTCTGTTAATGTTTTTTCTTTCGCTCCATGCTGTATTTTTTCCTGTCTTAATAATTGTTTTTTAATTTTCCTCAATTTACTTTTTTTATTATCCTCATTACAGCGTGCCACACAATTATCCCACTATTTATAAACAATAATCTTCATGATACATTTCTGTTGCAAATGTATCATTATATATATATATAGCTAGAAAAATGTTGTTTGGAAATAGTGGTATTCAAAAACATGTCCGTGGGACTCCTATCATTCTACACTTTTTAACAGTTTTTGATACTTTGGAATTTAAAAAAAATCATCTTATTTATTTAAATTCTGATAAAATTGTTAATGAAAAACTTGAACAAAAACTCGTTCGTAATAACTTGTTCATTTTTCTTCTACCTTGTACCTTAACGTTCTTCACACTTTATTTTCTGTTTCTTTTATGTGCCTTTTTTCAATGTATTTTTACTATCAATAATTGGTAGTACTATTAATATCTTTACTAATTTACTTGTTTTTAAAGCAACGGTAAAATAATTGTCGCTCGTCTCTTTATATTTAGCATTTGAATTTCAATCTTATTAACAGAAATCTGTTTTTTTTTTTTTTCCAGGAAGTATAAGTTTGTTTTTATCTACCCCTCTTAGCATTGGTGGTGATATTATTTTCTCTTGAGCTTGCATTATTTTTACGAAATGACACTTTTATTTTTGGGCGTGTAACGCCTTTTAGTTTCATTATTTATATCAAAGAATTGAAAATTCGCTTGGGGAATTAGTTTTACTTTTGCTTTGGTCTTTTCTCTGAGTTACACCTGACTCAGTGTTTTCATGTTGGATATTTTTTTCTATTCAAAATATCTACCACTCTTTCGGCATAATTATCTTCACTTTATTTAAGGAAAGACATTCCATGATAAAAGAAAGCGAAGTATTCTAGTCGAAAAAAGTAGTAGATAGTTTGAAGATACCCCCCCGTCCACCTCCCCCAATCTGGCAACAATGAGCTGATGAAGGAAACCGCCATAATTTACTGCTCCTGAAACTATAATAGTGAATTCAATATCTATCAGTATTGCCAGTTGGGAGTGATTTTTTTTTATTTGACATTGCTTGATTTGTAATACTTTTTTGAAATAGTAATATTTGCCTTCTTTAAGAGGCTACTTCACTCAGACGAAAACACCCGCTCGCTGATGTTAATCCTATGGAGGAAAATTTTGAAGATATCTCGTTCGCATTTCAATATTATGAAATGATTTTTTTTTTTTTTGCATTGGATAGCTGAGATCAATCTCTATGCACGCTCCTTTCTACTTTTTCGATCTTTGTTGCAGTTTTTTAATTGAGGATACTTTCACTTTCAAAACCGGTTCCGAAAGTGAAAGTATCTTAATAAAAAAAACTTGTAATCAAAATCGGAAAAGTAGAAAGGAGCGTGCATAGAGATTGACCTCAGCTATCCAATACAAAAAAAAATCATTTAAAAATATTGAAATGCGAACGAGATATCTTCAAAAATTTCCTCCATAGGATTAACATTAGCGAGCGGGTGTTTTCGTCTGAGTGAAGTAGCCTCTTAATGACAGAGTAACCCTCCTAGACTAGAGACTCCCATTATAGATATGGAGACTTCTATTATAGTCACAGAGACTCCCATTGAGGTCTCCCAATAGAGATTTCCATTGGGGTCGCTATTGACCCCATTTATTTTTATTTTGAAATTTTTCATTTTTTGCATTAGAAAAAATTATTAACTTAAACATAATAAGTAAAATCAAACAGACACCTTGGAAAATATTTAACTAATTTAATTAATGTCTAGTTCAAATCATCCAAAACTAAGAACTCTCATCAAAAATTAAAATTTGGTATTAAGACTTACAGAGTTCGTACGCTTTTACCACAATTTTTCAATAGAATTTTTCTATTTAATATTTAAATAGCAGAATTGTAAGAAATCGTAAACGCCTCGTTTAATTGCAGGATTTGTAATACTTTTCTGCATTTAAATAAGGCGAAAAATTTCATTAAAAAAATCTGGTAACAGCGTACGATCCCTGTAAGAGGGTTAAATAAGTCGAAAATAAAACGAACATCTACTTCAAAAAAGTGGTCGCAATCTGAATAAAAAATTTCGCCCATCTGGCAACACTACTATTCCCCCAAAGAAAAATGAAGATATCTATTTTAGATAAGTTTTATGCTTTTCGGTGAATTCTACAGTACGTGATTGATTATCTCCATTACTAATAGAAGTAAATATTTGAAACTTCATATTTGGGCGGAACTGAGTGTCTACATATCTTGTCTGATGACAAAATTAGATGCCAACTTTGAAATTTTAAATATTATTCCAATTTAGACATATAGATGTCCTTGTAAATTTATTTTATTTTTAGACATTTATAGAAGACATAATTCTCAATCGAATAATGTGATTAATGGTGCCCGTTTCCCTCTCCGATATTTTTATCAGCAGATCTATAAGGTGTCCAACTCCTTATTTATTTTTCCCCTTTTTTCTGTTTAATTTTTTTGTCTGTATATAAGTGCGGTTGTAAAATCAGTATAAAAAAAGATACACCTTTTTTTTATTCTCAGACCGTTTACGATAAAATCATAACAAAGCTGTCATTAGACTCGCAATATTGTCTTCTTTCAGAATGTGAATGCAATTTTAGATACAGGCAGTCTGCACGGGCTGGAATTTACAGGCCCATGCCCGGTCTGGCACGTTCATGATTATGCAGTTTACGATCCGGCTTAGCCCACTCAAAAATCAGTGTAAAAAAGTTTTCAGGGGCCGTCCCCTGAAAAAATCAATGAAGCCAAGCCGGACCCGACCCGGCCCGACTCAATATCTACAAAAATTTCGATGCCTCTTAACATAAAGCTTCTTTTAATGAATATTGCATACATATTTATGGGAAAATTTTACTGTATATTTTAGATTACTATATGCTCGCAAGCCATAGAATAATGTATAACAAAATTAATGATCGCTTAGACTCATAGTAAACTATTATATTCAAATACGGATATTAAAGAAATTAATGTAGTTTAGAATAATAGAAAAAAGATGATTATGCATCATAACTTTTGTTGCTGTATAATAAAAAAAAATGTACATTTTGGAAAATGTTTCACTATAACTTATTAAAGTACATTTCCAAAGATTCCATTAACAGCAGTTTATTATTGCAATTATTATTTTTACAAAACAAACTGCTTGATCGACAAGTACTGGGAACAATTAAGTCCATTTCCAACCGGCCCGAGTATGTAAAATAAAGTGTACGATTGATCCCGGCCTGCCCGAGTCTGCTGAAAAAATTAATATCGACGTTAGACATGATGTAACTGCTCGATGCCGAGTTCTACGCTGAACATGGTATATTTCTGTATTGATGTTATGAAGCTAACATCGGCTCGCGCACCAAATCTATACCTATTCTCTTGCCAACCACGTCCATTGAAAATTGTTCATATTTTATCAGCTTAGTTGGAAACTTTTAAATTTGTTATGTCGTGCCGTTCCACCCACTTTATTTTTTTATTAGCTTGGCTGGCATATTTACTTTTTTATAGGCCACCTCCAGGCTTATTTGTTACTTTTTATCGGCCTGGCCCGGCACGTTAAAAAATTGTCTTTATTTTCCCTAGTAACGGCCCCCGTTAGTTTGGTCTCTAACACGTGATTCCCATACAGACCTCTAAAACAGGACTCGTCTACATGTAAAAAAATTGCTCCAACTTCGGTTTTTTCATTGGAAACACCTATATTTAACATTGTATTCGAGTTACTTGGATCAAATCAACCCGCAAAAATTTATGTATTTTTGTTAAATCTTCACGCAGTTAGAAGAGATCAAAATTTGAGGATGATAATGTTAAATTCACGTGACAAACTTTAATTTATATCTTTCCAAAAAATGATCTGATTTATTATTTTTTTGTTTTCAGCGAGATACATGGAATGGAGCGAAAAATGTTCTCGAATTTTTTTTTTTTTTTTTTACTCAGAAGCATAATATAAATTATGAAAATTATTTATAAATTCCACTTAAAAAATTATGAATTATGAACGTCATCAATATTTATTAAAACAAAATTGGCATCGTCAAAAACCGGAAGTTTAAGTTTACAGTCCATGCCAATAATTTTTTTTAGATCTAGAGAAGTTTTATTTTTCGAAGGCTTAAAGTATACAGCCTTTTTATATTAGAAGTATACAGCCTTATTACATACAGCCTTTTTGCCTAAAATTTGATAGCTACCACAAATTCTGAAATATAAACTTTGTCTTTTGTAATCGGAAAGTTTCTGTCATTAAATGTGACAAGTTTTTTATACTAAAGTAGTGGTAGTTTTGGGGTTCGGCGGGTACAACGAGTTGAAGGCAATAAGAGCCTAAAAGGACCATATTCTGCTATCGTTCAAATACGTATCAGAAAATACCCATAAAACAGAAACCCGAAAATTTATGGGAAATTAAAAAAGAAAAAGAAAAAAAACGAAACTTTTAAGGTGGGACTTTCCTTTTGTTTATTTTATACATCGATTGCTTTTACAATTTTAGTGGTGTGAGTCTAGCAATTTTCCTTTGAAAACTTATTTATTTTTTCTGAATTTGCGAATATATCCTAACATATTTTCTCATATAACTCTATGAAGATTGAATAAAAAGTATAAAATATGTATATTTTCTCCGTGTGGCCTTGATCTAACGAACTCAAACATGTTGTGAAAAGTGGGTGTTACCATTTAAAAAAAGAACAAAATATTTGCAATTTTAGTATGTAGACAACCCCTATATAAAAAAGTGTTCATATTCTGAAACAAGACAATATTCCGAGTCTAATGCCACTTTGGTGTGATTTTATCGTAAACGTCCAGCGATTAAATGCAAGCGTATTTTTTTTTTATACTTACTGTACATCTAGATTGATACTATGTAGTAAAAGATTTATTAGAGCACGTATTCATTGTCCCTGAATACACCGCTGCGAAGCATTTGTAATTTTGTACATTTCTATGGCTTTGTAATCAGTATAATTGCTCGCGAAAATCATTAAGGACCCCTAAGTGCGAAAAGAAAGGGGGGAAAGAAATGAAGCTGCTTCTGTAACTCTTGAGTTTGTGTCACTCTTGTCAATTGA
Organism: Maratus michaelseni; assembly: GCA_963931845.1. NCBI lineage: Eukaryota > Metazoa > Arthropoda > Arachnida > Araneae > Salticidae > Maratus > Maratus michaelseni. Next base: position 273,778,481 of record OZ007599.1, read on the forward strand.
GAAGGGGGAAACCGTGATATGCCTTGTTTGGACTTGCGGCAAGCAGGGCCATTAAGTGAATAATTGACAACGGCTAAACAGTCTTTTATGGAGGAATACATGAACCACGTAAGGCGCGTCTAAGAGCATCTTAGCTAAATAAATAATAAGAAGAGAGGAAGTGATTCTGTTTAGAAATCACTTCTACAAATCATTTCTCTTATTGGTCAAATCTATGGTGACGTCAGCTACATTACTGTTTTCTTGAATAGATCGAGAGTTTTTTAATTGGTCAAAAGCATATCATGAGATTTTTAAATTTCAATAGTGATTATTTATATTGTAGTGTGTTAATGCGACTTTACAAACCATCTAAACAAAGATTTGTTTCAAATTAAATATTTTGCTGAACGTACTTTTTGTACTTATTTAAATCATGTGTTTTGTGATTTAAACTTCCTGATGTTTTTATACAGAAAAACTTCAATATTTTTATTTAGCTCCATGGCTGCTAGAAAAATAACTTGAAAACTCCAACAAAGAGCTTCTATGAGTTCAAATAAAAATTGAATAAATTATATCTTAACAGACATAAGAATTTATTTTTATTCAAATACATTTTTTTAAATATTTTTAAAACTTACATAACTTCTGATGCATAAACTGCGTATGTTTTGAAGGTCTACCATTGGTCCGTTGTTTGAATACCAGTAATTCGTAAGAATAATTTCCGTGGTAGATTTTAATATTTTCCATAGAAATTACCTCCGGGGTAGGTATCTGTCAAATTTGCAAGAATAAACAAAATAAATATTTTTGTAGGAAAAAAAGTGGTTTTAGAAAAAACGGTTTCAATGGAAGCACTGATTTTGTTACAGACGATTTATTTATTCATAATTTTATTTCTTAACTTTTGTTACATGCGATTTAATTATTCATAAATATGAAACAACTTACAAGCTACTTAATCGCTTGTTCAAACAAACTTTGTTCACTGATGTACCAGTAATAATACGAGACTTATTGCAATGAATGACCATTGCCTATTACAGGGTTGCCACAGGCGATTACTTTTATATTCTAATTCAAAGGGTCGTCCCACTTTTTCCGAACTATAACCCTTTCCATATACTTCAACAACAACTGCAAGAAAAATGTATCACAAACAATATAGTTTTTATATAGTGGTACAACTATAATATAAAAATAGTCTCGTGGCCAGGTAATAAGTCGCATTTATTATTATTTTTTATGCAGAGAAATAATTATAAAATATGCAACTCTGAAACAAAATATGAAAAATATTATGCTGGAAAACTACATCATCACTGATTAAACAGGTCGCAGATGCAATTATAGCAAGCGTTACAATTACCACGAAAGTGTAAGTCAAAAAAGAAAAAAAAATGTTACGTTGCAATCTATGTGTGTGTGTGTGTGTATAAGAATAATTTTCACTAAAATTTTAACCAATTGAAACGAAACTGTTTTAACTGTGAACAGTGGCGTAGCCAGGAAGGGGGGGGGGTCCAAATGCTCTGGTTACCAGTAATATCGTAAAGTTTTCTGCTGTCTGATTATCGCAGAAAGTTCTCTGATTAGATAAGGCAAAGGAAACTTTATAAAATTAGTGGTATCCAGAGCATCTGGACCCCCACTCTGGCAGATTGTGGGCGAAAGACAGTGACTGTGAAATGACTTTATAAATCTGAAGAACTTTCAGACGAAGTTCGTGTAAACAAAACATTTCATCTGATTTGCTATAAGTGCACGTTAGTAACGGGAAGACACTGGTGAGTTAATGTTAAACCATTGTCAGCGTTACTATCAAATTTGTCGTTTGTATTTCAATATTTTAAAAAGATTTTTTTGCATAGGATATCTGAGGTGAATGTCTAACCGGATACCCTTTTTCCCTTTTTCGATTTTAGTTCCAAATTTTTTATAAGGATACTTTTACTTTTGGAACCGGTTTCGAAAGTGAAACTGTGGCTCATATGTGGCTCATATGCAGCTCAAGTGTAGCTTATATGCGGAGATCAGTGGTTCCACAACCCCTTCAATGAACCAGGTAATGCGCTGCTCTTCAAGGTAATGCTGACGTTTGAGGGAAAGTGCAGAGAGTTGGAATATGCTGGCAATGAATTCCGAAAATTATTCATTTTATAGGAGAACTTTGGCAGATATTGCAAATAAAAAAATTGAGAAAGCTTATTCCTAATTTAAATACTATTGAATAATCCTTAAGTGATAAGAATTATATATAGAAAATAAACTTTATTAACCCATTAACGACGATTTATTTCACACTTCTTTTAATACTTCGATACCAGTTGACACCAGTTTTCCCATACTGTTATTTTAAGTGATTGAATCTCTGATAGTTTCACATTAGATAATGATTTTTTTTTACTAAGATACTGGTGTTCATATTTAAAAGTTTCGTATCACTGAAATGGTAAGTTTTCGTACCAACCGGCATTTATGAGTTAAGGAAGTTTGTGATAATACAGTAAAACCTGCTAAAACCACAACGGAATTGTACTGGACCGCTAAAAAATCTCTTTACACAGCTTTCCATCTTAGCTTTTAAAAAGTACAATTGTATGGCATTCCATTCGTCTGGGCCATGAAATATTCCGCTGACTGGACAAGATGTCCTGTGGACCTGTTTTCATCCGAAGACAGGATTCCGTTATAGACAGGTTCCATCTTCACAAATTTTGCTGTGTAACTGTATCTTTGGTTCCAGTGTCAGGTACGCTTTTTTCTGCCGACGCAATGTATGAATTTTGTCTTTCTGCATTAGGTGTGTTACACAATACTTTTAAAACTATAATTTAATGTGCAGCTTTTTCATTTCTTACCAGCAACTAGTACTGCCACTTGTGTAAATTTTATTAGTAAAAGCCAGCTGAAAGATGCATGAAAACAACGGCAGAATAAGGCTATTTTCAAAGCCAAACTTGCTGCTTTCTGATAAATTCATGTAATCATTTTCATCAACAAATTGCACAAAACGTGTGCACATTCAGATTCAAGGATCTGAGCAACGATTTTTTTGTTTTATGTGCAAAAAGAAAGAATGTTTCAGAAAATACTGTCAAAATAGGTGTTTTGATGCAATTTTCGAGATATGACAATTACGAAAACTTTGGTACCAATTAATTATAAATCAAAATGCATCACATTTAAAAGAGAGGGAAACATTTCATAATTCTTTAATACCTTATTGGAAATAGCTGAATCATTCATGTATCTGGAAATGAAAATGTGTCTGCGACTTTGTCAGAGGCATCGGGATAGTCAAGTTGGAAATATATAAAATTTCAGAATATCCTTGCGTATCCTTAATGGAAAGATTCGATGAAATTATAGTAAACCATCTTTTAAAATAATCACGTTTGTAATGCAGAATCTGATTCAATTAGGGGATCGGTGCTAATTCAAACAAACAACAATTAACGTTATGGTCTATTTTTTTTATCTGGCTGATTCAATTATCCAGTGAATCATAAATGTGGTGGATTTATGTACTTTTTTCTTGAAGGGACTTTTTTCGTGATTTCGGTCTGCACAAGGGCCTGCGAATTTTGTCACTGGCCCTGGTGTAAGCCATAAGGAAAATCTAGACTTTAGTTGAAATAATTAAAATAAAATTAACTGAAGAACTGTAAGAGTACAATAAGAATTCATTTGTGAATCTATGACTGAAAATTGTATTTCAAGTCCCATAAAGAACATAGCAAAAAGGCAACGGTTCTGGCAGCAAGTATATCAAAATAATTTTCTTAAATATAGAATAGATAGGGGGATAAATGTACGGTCGATGTTCAAATGTCTTTAATGCAGTTAAAAAAAGGTCTTTGAAATCGTTGTTAACATTAGAAAACACTTACTTTAAATTATTTTTATTACGTGTTTGCTATAATCAGTGCTTAAATTGCACCGGAGCGCTACCGTATTTCTTTATTTTTAGTAGGTATTTATATATTAGTGGGAGTTCTGGAAGTCATAAATACTGCGCACCGAAAAACACCAGAACAGCTTTGCATGTTTTATTTTGCTGGTTGATAAAATAAAATAAAATAAATAAATACAAATTTTGGGTGAGCAAGATTTTCTGAAAATTCTTCGCCTCTGATTATAAATGTTCTTGCTAGTCTTTCATGCATTATATTTTATTATATATATATATATATATATATATATATTCTTTCAATTTTCAGTTTGTTTACATGTTTTAGATTTGGTACCATTATTGCTTTCTTTTTCTTACTCACTTGAAATACGCATGTGTTTTTCTCTTTAACACTTTCCGGCACGGAATAAATCTGTTTTTAAAATGATGAAATTAGCAACCTACACCTGAATTTACAAAAGAATTTATTAGAAAATAAAATCTTGCTTATTTTCCCGTAGTTTATAAAAAAAGAAATGTAATTAAATATTATTGGTGCCAACGGTCAGTTTTGGAATTAAAATTAGGTGTCCTTTTTTGTGGAGACCACCCGCTAAAGTGTTAATATAATATGTCATCTCATTTTTAATTTGGAATTTTTAATCTTGTATATTCAGTTTAATTCCTGCAGTATCTTATCCATTGCTTTTTGTAATATTTCATCCTTTGTTTTTCACATGTGTTTATAAATATATCAACTTTCTAATAGCATTACTGCTGAAGCGCATGATTTTATGAATGTTATTTTCGTTTTATTACCTCAATTCTTTTTACAACATTTTTAATGTTACTATCAATATCAAGCAAAATGTAAATTTACTTGATTATCCATTATAGTTATTTTTTAGCTGTGTATGTTTTTCAATTTAATTTTAATTCACTTAATACAAGAATTATAGCTGCATTTACGCATTTCTTCTGTATCAACATTCTTTCAATCTTAAATTTGTTTACATACTGTAGATTTGGTACCATTATTGCTTTCTTTTTCTTACTCACTTGAGATACGCATGTGTTTTCTCTTTAATAAAATATGTCATCTCATTTTTAATTTGGAATTTTTTAATCTTATATATTAAGTTTAATTCCTGCAGTATCCTATCCATTGCTTTTTATAATATATCATCCTTTGTTTTCCAATGTGTTTTCATTTTTAACCCCTTAACCCCTTCAGGGGCAAAGTACTCTTGTAGCTAAAATATTGAAATGATTGATTGACACCAGGATTCAGGTACGACTTTATTTTTAAATAAGTAAAATCTTTTCATCCTGTACCTTTTAAATTGACAATTTGATAATAAAAATCTGGTGTCACTGTGGCATTTTGGGTTTAAAATTAAGTGGTATATTTAATATACCGGTGCCCTTCAAGGGCTTAGTCGTCACGCCCGATAAGTGTAGGTTACTTTTAAAAAAATTTCAGATTGCTTGTTTGGCACCAGATTTTGAAGAATAAATATTCTTCTTATGTAATGATAGATAAAATAATTGGAGATTGAAGCGGGGCCATCGTGAAAACAACTTTCCTTTTTCAACGGGCCTGATTCAAGTCGTGGATGACGACACAGAAGAGATCTGAGTAGCAGACAAGTAAGGTTGAAAACGCGTAAGTGTGCATCAAAAACAGCGCTATAAAATCCAGTTTTGTAATATTTTCCTGGGTAATTTCTGGCTTATTTTAGATGCGTTTGAATTATACATACAATAAATGATCAATAAAGGTTCAGCAAGACTTAATTTTATGATTCTTAATAAAAGGATTGTTATTACATAAACAGATTCATAAATAAAAATTTGAAATTTTTCTAAACAATTGAAACAAAAATTCCATTTAGATTTTATAATGTATGAATAATTTAAAATACATATTCTGTTACTAGGTATTACAACTAAGAAATCACTATCTTTCAAACACTCTTATCTGACAAAACATGGCATTTTAATTGCTAATTATAATGTGCATTTTATATTTTTATGAATATTTCTTTTAAAGGATAAGAGAAAATGTCACCATTTCCAAATTCCACACACATTTTTACTTCGATTATAAATTTAATATTTACTTAAAAGGGAAAATTCATTTAAACAGAAAAATCCTCATCCATCTAGTAAATATACAGATTCTCAAGTTGTTATTTCAATAAATTAATATTCAATATTTATAAAAAGAAAAGTATTCTATTCAAGAACATCAAGCAGAATATGTACTTTCAAATAATTTACAACAATTATGACATCTAATATTCTCTCAGAAAAAATAATCTCACTTAAATATACAATATTAAGTAAGTGGAAATTTCAAACTTATTAATGAAACTTACATACTGGTTAATGTAGATAATTTTCTTTTGTTACAAGTGATTTTTCTATTGTCATTTTTTACTTTTGTATTTAGCAATATATTAGCAATTCCTGACAAACACAGTCTAAATAGATATGAAAGTTCATTTCCACATTTGGATTTAATTGTGAAATTCAGACCTAAAATTTCAGTCTTTTCAGTAGTGAGTTTCAGTAGTGAGTAGAATCTTTTTGGGCTCTGGAAATTTTAGGAAAGTATTTTCATATTTCTGATTAATTAAAAAAAATCATCGTTAGTGAATGGTTTACTATTAAAGGAGGAAATTCGATTAAAAAACAAACATACTATAGTGTGCTCTATTTTCATATAAGCAGCAATTTTCTCCCATCTTATTAAATAGGAGGAATGAGACAAGTTCCATTCTTCCATACTACTTTATTTTATCTTAAACTATTTGTATAAAAAACTGTACTGCTTTTAGGCTTAGTTTAAAATCTCGATAATAACACACAAACAATCATCAACACATAAACAAAAATATAATAAGCTATTTTAAAAAACTTTTACTTTTCACTTAATAACCCACAAGGGGGAAAAAATCCTGCATCGACCTCAGATACATATAAATATTTATTTAAATTAAAATTATATTTTAATAATTGAAAGCACGAGTAGTTTTACAAATCCTTTACGAAAAGCGTTTGATTTTTAAAAAAAGATATGCATAAGAACTCAATATTATTAATTAATGTTTTAAATGTTCTCAATTTACGTAAATTATATTTAAAAGAGAAATTCTTAGTAAAATCAGGACACAAAAAAGGCTTTCGTATTACTGTTTTATCTATTTGATGATTCTAAACTATATATTTATTACTCTAGGTGAAAATAAAAGCATAATGAAGTCAGAAAAAAAATAATGGTTAATTATCGTCTGTTGACATTCTGTGTTTATTTTTATGTGCGTATTCGCCATTGCGATTGTTTTAATAAAGTGATATTAAATGTTTAAAATAGTAGTAATAGTATTAATAGTATTATAATAGTAGAATATGCACGGTCATCCCAGCGAAACCAGATTTATTTCAACACAACAAAGTGTAAGCGATTACCTTTATTAAAGTATTAAGTACAATATAACTTTAACAACATTCGAATTCCGGAATTGAAAAACGATATAGATATATATTTTGCGTTTTAAATAATGAGATAAAAAAAAGGGGTACTTACTTGAATTCTTTATCCAAATAATTCAGATAATATACTTTAAAAAAAATTCGCATTTTAGAAACCATTTTTATATAAAATTTATCTGATATTACAAAGCAAAACATATGGCGAAAATTCAACTAGACGAGAAGAATCAGATCCTATCTGTGACGTCAGGTCACGTGTTTGAAAGCTCAAATCAGGCCCGTAGAAAGATGAAAGTTGTTTTCACCATGGCCCCGATTGAAGCCAGTTACACTATTTCAAAAAACTGGTGGGTATCAGACAATCTGAATAAAAAAATAGTAGCCTACATTGCCCGTGAATGTCTCGGGCGCGACGATTAAGGTTGGGTTGGGTTGGGTTGATTATTGACGGCCAATTATCTACACTTGGGATATAGGCCCGGGGGGAGTGCCCTTCGTGGGGGGTCTTTCTAAAGGAACTTAACCCGTATTTACGCATGGATAAATCCACGGCTCGAAGAAAACCACGAAAACTCCGAACGATTAGGCCGACGGGCGCGATTGGGATCGAACCCAGCACCTCCCGTCTACCAGCTTCGAGAGCAGAACCTCTCAGCCACTGGTGGGGCTGTGACGATTAAGGAGTTAAATATATATGCATATAGATATATTTAAAAAATTTCTTTGATAAAGAAAAGGTTGCTTTAAATTTTGACAATAATGTATGAAGTATAAATATGGTGATGGAGGGGAGAGCGGGATACGCTACCGTTGTTAGCATTGCAAAATATTAGGTCTGCGGTACTATTTTGTTAGAAATTAATTCATGGCTATGACAGGGTCCATGAGTAAGTACCCCAAATAAAAATACAGATTTTAATATTTTTTAAATTTCAAAATAACAAAAGAAAGACTTAAATGAAATATGTAAAAAATATATGTTCAAGGAGATAAGGTTGAGGTGGAGATATACACCAATTATCAAGCAAAACTTTCTGAAAATTTTGAAAACTGCTGTGTTGTAAAATTAGTCATATAAACTTTAAGAGACTATATAGGTAAAATTTTCTTTTGTTTTTCTGTAAGTTATTAAAAAAAATGTGTACTCCTAACTCGATGTTTTACGATCAAGAAGATTCATACTTTTAGTTTCGGCTAACATTACTGATGTTTCACTTTACTCTCCCCTTCTGTCACCATTACGGCGTTACAGATCTTCAATGTACTCTCATATGAAAAAAAAAAAACCTGTTGGGAAGCTTCAGGCAAATTAGCGGAGGGGTATTCTTGCATAAAAGGGAAGTAGTTGAGATGGAAATTAAGCTGAGATTGAATAGATTGTTAAAAGATTTTATTAACGTCAATATCCACAGTATTTAAATTGTCATTAGTGACGTTTCGAACAAGTTTTAATCCCCTCTATGAAGAGAAGTACAGATGGAAGAAATTATTGTATTGAACATAATTTAACCACTTTAATTTGTAATGATGGTTAAAAATGCGGTTTTTGGAAAAAATATTTCTGAAATATTACTATTGAAAGTATCATATTGCATTATCTTTCAATATAAATCAAAGTTTAGCATACGTTAGATAATTCACGTTTCGCTTTTTAGTTGCCCTTCATTCGTCTTTTTTGTGTTATGAAGAAAAAAAGCAACGTAAGTAGTCTTCTGAGAAATAAGGGTAGGGATTTCCTTTCTTAATAGCAGTGTTACCAAATCTGGTGGATTTTTTATTCATAAATTCCAAATTGACACCAAAAATTTTTGAATGGTAGTTTTCTTTTATTCACGGAATGTCTATCACTATATAAAGCAAAAATAAATATTTAAAATTTCTGGTACGCATTCAGAATTTCTGAATGTAAAATCAGCCAGATTCCGTAACACTTCTTAAGAGGAAAGATCGAAATTGAGTTGAGATGGAACAAAATGAATTGATTTTATCAATATCAATACTCACAACATTCTGTTTGTCATTAGAGAAGTTTCGAACAAATCTGAATTCTTACTGTGGAGAAAAATAATGCAAAATTGTCCTTATTTAAAAGATAAATACTTTTTTATTTGAAATAATGCTTAGTTAAAAATGAAATACTTTAAACAATTTTTACTAAATCTATTTTAGTGAAATAATCAATATCCGTTAAATTTGAATACCGATAAAACAATAAATATATTTTTTTAAACATACAAGGTGTTTCATAAAAGATGGGCAAAACTTTAGGAGGTAATTGGGCGAGGGGGTCCTGTAGCTTGACCACCGCGCTCGCCAGATTTTTCATGTCTCGATTTCTTTTTATGGGAACAGCTGAAGGCTCTTATGTATGAGACCCCCATTGAATCTGCAGAAATAATGCTTATTTGAAATAATGCTTAGAAAATACTTATATTTACATCCTCGTCGCCAGACTTTCGGCCGCTGCAGGGGAAGTGCGCGATATGCCTGTTGTTTTTCAGAAAGTTCGTCAATCCTTTCTTCACCGTTGTACCGCATACATAAACACTGCCGGTCAATGTTTTGAACACTTATTGTAATCATATATCATATTAAACTTCCTTTTGTCGGAAGCCGTTTCTGCCTTTTGTTTTTAAACACACTTAATCATTCTTGGTGTGTTTTTGCCTCGTATAACAACACCACCTTCGGCGCCCTCTAGCACCTTTGCTTTTTAATTCCGACCATGCATTATTTGATGAAAGTTGTTTGTTTGGACGTATACTATTATCTCTTATAGTTTTGACCATCTTTTATGAAACACCCTGTATATACACATTTAAATACACATTTAACACTAAATTTCCAAATGCTTTAAAATAGCTTGCATTTGGCGTCAAATACTCGAAAGTATTATATTTTTTTGCAAATTTTCTACTGGGATTCCGCAGTCAAATTTGACTGATCTTTTATACTGTATATGAGTTATATACTGTGTTTCTTTGTCATTTTTTTCAAAAGTTTTTGAGTATGCGCTTTAAGGAGAGCCTTGTTAGATAATTTTTTTATTATTTTTAGAAACAATCATACTGATTTTTAAAGACAAGATATAAGTTGAAATTTTTCCAAGAGAGTAAAAAAATATGTGGAAGCCATTTATACATTTGTATTTTAATATAAATGTTCTGCATTAAATAATGTAAAAGAGTTTTTCTGGAATATTTGGCAGATTTATTGATTAAAAAAATGACGATTTAAGTTTTCCGTTATTTATAGATTGAAATTTTTCCATATATTGCTTTCTTACATGCACATTACTTTTAAATTATTAAGTGACATTATTTAGTATTTGGAAAATTTCTAATTAAGTGAAAACAAATATTCCATTCCCTTAAAATATTTTCGAACTTTCTACGGACGGGTTTTCACCAGTGCATTCTGTTAAATGTTATTCCGATGTCAAATATTTTTCCATGCATTTTATTCACAGTATAGCACTAAAAAGAAAAATTACGTGAAAACACAGAAAATACATAATACTCTTACACATGTTTCATAGACTTTTGTAACATAATCTAAGATCTTTTATGGGAGTGAATGGTTTAACAAATAATAATAATAATAATAATAATATTAATAATAATAAAATATATAAGATTTGAATATTTAATTAAAGTTTGACGCCATCTTTTAAATTATCCCATTGCTTATCCTTTTTGTAATGCGTATTGTTTCAGATGTTTTATACTGCAGTTTATATCACTAAATCACATGCATTTGAATTCCGTTAAAGTAAAGTTCCTGAAATCATGAATATCAGTTAGTCATAACGAATTTCCGTATAATGGTAGAACATTTTGTTAATCAAGATATTGCATAGAAATACTCAAATATCTTTATAATGGATATTTCTTTTTATCGGATTTCATTCTACTGAGACTTGAGAGTAATTTATACCACTACAGATTAAAATATTTATAATTTGTCTGCAAAATGTTTTTTTCCTTTTATCATATAATGCCATTTCTAATGAACACATTTTACCGACGCTAAAAGTGGTATTTTTCAAAGCAGCAAAACTTGAATAATCTACGTATTACCTGAATAGATAGGTAATTAAACTCTGCCAAAGATTTTACATTATACAAACATATTCCTTTCAAAGTAGATTTGAATCTTTTTTTATCCCATTAAACTTCTAAAAACTTATAATTTGTTTCGCTAGTAAATCCAACTTTCATAAATCATTCTACCCTAATTACCTTCCAGTTCACTTTTCTCTGAAAACTTTTAAAGTTTAACCAAACTAATATTGTACTCTCTTGCGCGGGTAAATCCTTTTTTTAAACATACATAATAGAAAATTTATTTGAAATAACGTTTTCATAACAATACAGCTTCTAACAATTTCTCTTGTTTTAGCTAAATACGTCGTTACGTCATAATAAAGAGCATTATAACTTTATTTGAAGGAATCAGGGAACGTATTTGGAAATCTGACGAAAATTACATAACTTTTATAGCCTAAATTCATGTATTAAAAATTTTCAAAAATATTTTAAACCAATGAGAAAATGCTGCGTATCACACTTTTATACTATAAGGCCTCTTCGATCTTGGACATAAAAGCTTTTAACAAACATATTTTTATGTTATGTGATAAATGAGCTTTATACAGGTCGTCTGAAAAGTATATTTACGCATTTCCAGAATAGAAAAAGGCACTCATTTATATATTTTGTATGTAACAAATAAAAATTGAATGTTCTTTTTTTAATGTGGTGAACATACTCATGTGGTGACAACTAACTCATAGATTTCAAAACTTCCGATTATTGATTACCACCGTTTACGAATAAAAATATTAGCTTTATTTAATGAGAGATATTTGTGCTTAAATAAGACAGAGATAAGTATTCGGAAAGAGTGCCGCTCAAAAATATGAATGTTCGGCATCTATGGACAACGTCAAATCTATCTGAAAGGTCCAACTGTATAACAAGCTATATCTTCAGATATCGCGCTTCTAGACATTTTCTAATGAGTTTCTTAAGCGTTTTTATAAAAAAATGTTTTCTAATCATATATTCGGGATAAAGACAAACTGATGAGTGAAGCTAGAACAACCATCCAAACTGCACATTCTGCAATGCCTCACAGAATCTGTGTTTGGAAATCTATTATTGCGTGCGTCTTACGATGTGCACATCCAAGAGTAATAATGAAATAAACAATATAATAAAATCTTTGAGAATTTATTTTTAAAATGAAAATTGCATATTACAGCTTGTTTCTTTTTAATGATTTAATAAATGTGTAAAGTTACTTTACGGACACTTTTTTTTGTTTTTTAATTTTCCTATTTTGCAAGTGTTATTGATTACCAGAATTTTGGAATTCTCATACATAAGTAACTTTATACCTCGAAATATATGATCATTCATTCAAAATACGTTTAGACTAATTAAGATGTCCTGCAAATACATCTAGTCATTTTAGATTCAGAATGTTGATTTAAGACCCTATTACTTTGCGAAGTTGCTTTAATCTCTTACCAGCAAAATTCAAATCCAGGTACAGATTAAATTATTATTTCTTCAATATTCGCCTTCTGAAGATCATTTTCTTTATTTTAAAAATATCAATCACTATGGGAGAAAATGTTTAACGTATGATTTATTTCAATATCTTTTTATTTGTATGAATTATTTTCCGTTTGGGAACACAAAAGTTTAAAGAATCACAGCAAGCTTATTTTTATTGAAATGATTATAGCTTATGTTCCATAATTTTGTGAATTATTTATGTAACTCAACAAATTTTCCGAAGTAATTGCTTGTTTTTCAATTTTATATAAATTTTGAAGTTGTGCACTATGAAAATGGAAAAAAGAGGCCTTTTTTATTTCATTCTGCGCACTACATTTTTAATGACAGAAACATGGTTGTTATTTATAAATATTAAACATTTATTTTATAATGCTATTTTTAAAAGTAAATATGAATAAAATTTAAAATGTCAATGATTTTTTATTTTTATGGTTATAACAGCTGACTATAACTATACCTTCCTTTGTAAATCACCAGTTAAACTCTACTGGGGAGACATGATTTAATTATCATATATGTCTATCTGTTTCAAGATTTCGTTCGTAAAAATCATTCTATCTGTAATAATTTTTGTGGATACGTTTCCATATATATCAAAATGTTTGCATAAGCCAGTATAACATTGCATTCGTGCATTAACGGATATATTGTCTCTATCTATATGCATTTATCAATCCCTTTAAACTATTTTCTACATTAAAAACGTAGTAAAATATAAAACTATAGAAAATTAAAGAAAATGCACGTGGTGTCTTAACGAAAATTATTTTTATTCTTAATGTTTTGTATTTAAAAAAATCTATTTAATGATGATTTATTTTAAATATGTATATGATATATATTCTATATTAACTAGTATTCAGCTTTCCATTTCTTTACCTCTTCAAAAATAATATCTGAATATTTCAATTTTAATAAAATACTTTTTTTAATAAGGTGTATTACAAATGCATGAAAGCTGTTTAAACTATGCTACATCTTTTTTTGCAAATTTTCTACTTACTGGTTGTACAAAAAGTATAAAATTATGCAATAATATGCAATAAAAAATATACAGTTAATTTCCCAAAAATTTTCTCTTTCATTGCACAAACTATTTAAAAAAATCAATTACTTAAGAGTATATTCTATAAAAGCGATAAAGTGTTGTGTAAAATTTTCAAAATTTTACATTTTAGCTAGTTTTAAAAAATTTGCTTGAAATATAATAGGTTCTTTATCACAATTTTTAAAACAAAACGTGAAACATATTAAGCTAATTTGTTTGTTTTTTGTGAAACAAACACTCAATCAGCGAAAACAACAGCCAATAGGATATTATTTATCAACTAGCATTATAACGTTCATTTAAACTAATTTATTTACTTATTATTTCATAATGTGGTTCAGTTTATCTATCGAAAAATCAACATTGTGTGTAAATATATATACACATAAAAGATCTTTTCTTTAAAGTAAGACAGTGCAATTTATTTATTTATTTTACTGAAAATAAATTTTCATATGGCAGATGTTTTTCGTTTTACGTAAATTGCTTTTGAATAATGTTTAAAAAGCTATTAAATATAAAGGTTTAAAATAATCCCAAAGAAACCAGTAGAGAAAACATATCCAAGTATGATTTCCAAAATTTCGGTATTTCTTGCGCTAAGTAATCAAGATATTTTCTAAACAATTCCATCTGTCTCTTAAGAATTCATGATTAGTACACTAAATACATTTTAAGTCATTTTACAGTAAGAAAAGAAATTTTTATATTACTTATTAAATACTAAGTTTAGTTCCTAAGTCTCCCTATTTTTAATTACCAGTTTTTTTGTATAGAAATATTAGCTTTAAATAATCGTTGAATTCTGCTATTAAATAAAGCAAAAATGTCTAGTTGGAAATAGTGGCATTAAAAAATTAAAGACTTGTCGACTATAACTATGTAAAATAGTAACTTTAAAAAGGGATACACATTATGGTACGCCTAATTTTTAATTATTAAAATATATTTTGTTGTTTTATATATTCTTTCATTTGCACTGAAAAGAATAGAAAGCATAGAAATTATAAATTATATAAAAAAAAAAACACTTTATGTTACTTATAAAAAATTTATGTTTTGTGTTAAGTTTTAGTAATTTTTGTCATTATAATTTCTTTGATGTTAATTTATCAAAACATTTGTGAGATGATAATATTTATAAACCATTAATCGTTTCCGCATATAGAAATAAATTTATTTTTTAAAGCCACACTGTATTATGTAATATCTGTCATACACGACAAACGCATAACATCTAATAAACTATTATTATTTTCAATCTAAGGTATAGAATGAATTTCGAATGCACATTGTAAAATTTACATTATAAAATTAGTGATATATATGATTATATTCAGATATACATGATACTCTTTATGAACTAGTAATGGTTATTTCCGTACACGAAATTATTAAATTAAACTTCTCATGTACATATTATTTTTTTGTAAAATCATTAGAGAGCTTAAGTTAATACTAGTTCTTAATATTAATCGTCTTATTTAATTGCTGAATTTTTGTGATATTAATGTGTAGACTACTATTTCAAAAATGGGAGGCACCCTTGCACCTTTACATACACTCTAGGCTTGCTAGCGTGTGTGCCATAAATGAGGCAAGTAATACATAATTGTTAGATTTTATGAGCTATTTTTACTTTTTAAAGCATAAATATGATAAATTTGATTTATCAAAAACCCACTATATTTTGTATTATGCGATAACTAACACAGATAACAAATGATAGTTTTAAAGCAAATATTACATTTTCTGTTCTTTAAAATAATACATTGAATTCTTCATAAATCCATTAATTTACTATGTTTTAACTTACTTATTTAATAAAATACTACATTTATGAATTATTAAGCCTTTTTATGCTTGAGATACTTTGGTGAACTTCTGAAAAACAGATTCCACTCCATAAATTTGATTTATCAAAACCTCACTATATTTTGTATTATGCGATAACTAACACAGATAACAAATAGTTTTAAAGCAATTATTACATTTTCTGTTCTTTAAAATAAAACACTGAATTCCTCATAAATTAATTAATTTACTACGTTTTAAGTTACTTATATAATAAAATGCTACATTTATGAATTATCAAGCCTTTTTATGCTTGAGATACTTTGATGAACATCTGAAAAACAGATTCCACTCCATAAATTTGATTTATCAAAAACCCACTATATTTTGTATTATGCGATAACTAACACAAATAACAAATAATAGTTTTAAAGCATTTATTACATTTTCTGTTCTTTAAAATAATACACCGAATTCCTCATAAATTCATTAATTTACTATGTTTTAACTTACTTATTTAATAAAATGCTACATTTATGAATTATTAAGCCTTTTTATGCTTGAGATACTTTGGTGTACTTCTGAAAAACAGATTCCACTCCATAAATTTGATTTATCAAAAACCCACTATATTTTGTATTATCGATAACTAACACAAATAACAAATAATAGTTTTAAAGCAATTATTACATTTTCTGTTCTTTAAAATAATACACTGAATTCCTCATAAATTCATTAATTTACTATGTTTTAACTTACTTATATAATAAAATGCTACATTTGTGAATTATTAAGCCTTTTTATGCTTGGAGACACTTTGGTGAACTTCTGAAAAACAAACTATGTATTATGTATACATATGTAAGTAATAGAGAAGGCAAAAATCTGACAATATCTCGAAAAATGTCCTTCTTAACTTCTTTAATATATTTGACGTCCTCGAAAATACTCAAGAAATGAGACAACACGCTTTATCTTTACGTGTTAAATAAGTAGTAGTGATATGTCCCATGATCCCTTGGGATTACAGCCAATGCAGCTTTAACCAACAACGCACTTACCTGAAATCTAGAGTTCTAAAGTGATAACTGGGAGATGATTTGGCAGCGTCAAGATACACTTCTAAGATATGCTAGATTAGTTAGATTAGCTACGGATTTGCTCAATGTTCGGTAAGCAAATATTGAATATTAAAGCAACAGTATAAATTACTCATATCTCCGCGATAACATTCCTTTACTTTAAAGTTAATTATTTATACATCTTAAAAGACTGTCTTAAACTTGTCTTATTGTTGTTTTATGCTTAAATTAATATTTCTGCATTAGGATTTGAACTTTAAAGGTATTTATTAACAAATATAAGCAAGTATATCCGTAAGACTTTAAAAAAATTTACAATTAATCTTGATCATTATTCTAATGCAGGTTTTCTCAATGATCTGTAAAGATATAATGAATATTAA
This sequence comes from Maratus michaelseni, assembly GCA_963931845.1. Lineage (NCBI taxonomy): Eukaryota > Metazoa > Arthropoda > Arachnida > Araneae > Salticidae > Maratus > Maratus michaelseni. The sequence continues at coordinate 273,795,754 of OZ007599.1, forward strand.
AGCAACAAAATAAGTGATTTATTTCTACGAAATGACATTACTTTAGACTTTAGAGTTAATTATTTATGCTTTTTAAATGCTGTCATATATATGCGTCACTATTTCGCAGAAAAAAAAATTATTATTCACTATCTTTTTTAAATAGTTCTTTCTTTCTTTAATTAGTATTACTGCAAACACATTCACCATTTATTTACAAAATCACTCCAAGTTTATGACAAAACTCTCATGTTTGTGATTAAATTGCTCCATTAACACTTTATATACCAAATTATGAATTAATGAAAATTTCGCCTTCCAGTGCATTTTTTTCTGAAAATTTGAAAATGAGTTAGACGATTTCTGCAATCATTAAATTAATTTTAGAATTTTTTCATTTATTAAAATTTAATTAAACTAAATTACTATTTACAGGGATTTTGTAGACTATTTACAACTCTACACAAATTATTTTTGCAGGCTATTGCTTATAGCATTTTATAGAATTAGGAAATATACAAAACTAACGGCCTCATATACAAACATAGAAATTTTTCAAAACTGAAACTTTCAACTGAATACCTTTCAACATAAAAAACATGGTGGAAATTGCACGTCAAACGTGACAAATGTGGTGCGTTCGTAATGTTATTATTTCAGTGAAATGAATTATATATCGTCTATTATTATGATATGATTGATTTCCGTAATAAAATAAGTAAATTTTAAGTTGGCAACATTTTATCTTTTGTTGACATTTTCTGAAAATTCCAATGGGAAACTTAAGCCTAGCTTTGAAAATTTCAGAACCTGAAATCCGTATTTAGACTCTAATTCAACTTAATATCTATTTCTCGGGAAACATCTATCCAAAAAATGCCGGTAGATTATATAATTGCTATAATTAAACAATTTTAGTATACAAATTCAGTTTTTAAATTCAGTAATATGGAAATAATATGACTCCATCTTAAATATGACATAATCACCGTGGAAACCTAGAATCATTATGGGATATCATTGAATTAATTACGTATGATAGGATTTACTAGAATGAAGATTGTGACTATAACTTATGGTCATAGAGATTATAAAATGATATATACGTCATATATGACTATACCGTCACACATGTCACATAACTTCGCGATACATCTCGGTCGCTTGATGATCAATCCTCGGAAGCTGGACAAGGTACCGATTTAAAAAAAATTAAATTATTTAAGAAATATTGTTATTAATATCTTTTTAAGTTCTGTTTCGATTTTCATAAAATTTGAAATAACTCGACAAAAATCTCCTACGATCATATATATTAAATGTCAAGCCATTCGGTTGGGAAGTTTTTGCGCTGTTATATGCGTACAGACGGACGGACGGACCAGACAACGACTATAGGTGCTACGTATTTATATAATTACGAACGCTATGTAAACACCATGAGAACATGACAAAATAGGACAATAATGTATTCCCAATAATAAAATGATTGAGGCGTATTAAAAGGTAAGCAGTACATAAGAAATGTAAACACCATGAGCCGTTGCTGTTGAAAAAAAAAATTCCATTTAAAAATATATTTGCTTTGTACAGCAAATAATGCTTTTGGAACACGATGTCTAGAATTCATACTAACTAGCAGCTTTACTGAGAATAGATGTGTTAAATGAAATTTAAATGAAGTTTCTTTTCATTGTACTTTCAAGTATCGTCGGTGATTAAACGGGTAAAACCGTTCCCCACAATTTGGATCGTTCTCGAAACTAGGCGATTAAACCAGTGGTTTCCGAGCAAGAAAAAAAAAAAAACAATTTTTTTATTGAAAACTCTAATATATACACATATATATATATTTTTATTTATTATTATTTTTTTTTTTTTACATTTAATGTGTTGTTTTAGATTGTTCCCTAACAACCTCAAGAATCATATTTATGTGAAAAATATGGATAATGTATTCAAATATAGTTTTGAAGTTTATTAAAAGCGACACTTTCGTATATTCCAGGAGTTCATAGCCGAAGAAATCGCTAAAGATTTCGCCACTTGTAGCAGCTTTTTTTTATTCTAATAACTTCAGTGGTTTGAGAGAGCGTAATTCGATTACACTTCTGTTAAATTTGTGCTTTATATATATTATTTTATTTATTTATTGATGAAATTTTAACTTCGTTAAGAAATATAAGCCGAAAACAAATGCTAAACTACTTATATTGCTTTAAGTGCTAGCGGGTTGATCTTTCGTAATCGGGCTGCACGCGACAGAGGTACAATTTAAAAATAGCATGCTTGAAACTTATTTTAAAAACATAAAAAATCCGTAAATTATCATACAAAATTTTTGAAACAAATTGCTTTTGAAAGTACATTTTTTTGCTCCATACGACGGTGTAAAAATTTAAATTGTGCAATGTTTCAAAATTTAAAAAAAAATACTCAAATCGTTGCCGTCATTAAATGACATCAGCGTTACTCAGGGACGTGTTTTTGTTTTATAATATAGATCGTGTGTGTGTGTGTGAAGGGGGAGTGGGCACGATCTTTCGGTTCTGTAGTACTCTCCTACCTAGCGATTCATTCCATAGATTTTACGCACAATTTACGTTTATCCTCAGATATAAATCTGAAGTTACATAAAGTTTATGTTCAGCCATTATAAAATCTCTAATAATAGGTAATTTTTTGAAGACCGCGCTATAAGTAAACAATGTCATATATATATATATATATATTTAAGTTGGTGTTATGATAATGTTTCATTTATGGTTATATATATATATATATATATATATATATATATATATTTAAATTCGTCATTAATGAGGCTATATTTAAAAAGTATAGCACATAAAATATGTAAACACCAGGAGGAAATGGGAAAATAGGGCAATAATGCATTCATAATAACAAAATTATTGAGGCTGTATTAAAATGTAAGCAGGACATAAAAATTGTAAACACCATGAGAGCATGAAAAAATGGTCAATAATATATTTCTAATAATAAAATTATTGAGGCTATATTAAGAAGGTAAGTAGGAAATAAAATATGTAAACACGATGAGAACATGTCAAAACAGGACAATAATGCATTTGTAATAATAAAATTATTGAAGCAAATACAAATATAGATAACGGAATAATTTTTCATAGCGAAGAGAAAAAATTAGTCAGGAATTTTTTAACGGTATAATATATTTCATAAAATATATCCTTATTCCGAAATCTGAGTTACTTTATACTACTCTCTGATTTAGAAAATGTGTAATAATAAAATTATTGAAACAAATACAAATATAGATAAAGGAACTATTTTTCATAACGAAGAGAAAAAATTAGTCAGGAATTTTTTAACGATATAATATATTTCATAAAATATATCCTTATTACGAAATCTGAATTACTTTATAATACTCTCTGATTTAGAAAATGTGTATAATATCTCTACTTATATGCGAATGGTCTTTTTATGGTTTATGGTACACAAGTAATTTTTAACAGCTTACAAATAGAAGTTAAAAAATATTTCTGGTGTAGAAAATCTCTTATAAGGCTTCTTTTTTAAGTTGATTTCTTTTAGCTTCCAAAAAAAAAAAAAAAAAAAAAAAAAAAAAAAGATGTAACAAGTGGGTAAGTGTGATCGAAGATCGCACAAAGGGTTTCGTTTAATATTCCTTTCAAAACACTTTATACTTCCTTTAATAAAACCAAATAAATTTCATTTTCCAAAAATAAAAAAATAAAAAATAATAAAGTCATGTTTTTTTATAAAGTAAAAATTTACCGGTCTATTTTTCTCGTTTCTTCGAAAATCTGAACCGGTCCAAGAGCGGGCGTAGCCCGCTATTATACTCTGTCATAATAATATCTGTCATGGAGACTAAATAAAAAATCTATTTCAAAATTAAACATGTTATATAGAGACCTTCAAAATGTTAGACGTCAGATTAATTTTCTTTTTAATTCTCCAATGACGTCATATTAAGCTGTTTTTTTGTATTTACACATACTCATAATCCTTGTATTATTGAGAAATGTTTGAAAATCTCCGTTTGATTACCAATATGACGTCATATTAATCTTTTTTTCAATTGCTGAGACTTTTTATTTCATTTTCATTTTTCACGTGGAAATCTTTCAATAGAAAATTAATTAATCTAGATAGAATTTTAATGTGGATTTTTAATTGTTGGCAACTGCTATAACGAAAAATGTTTAAATTTAATAGGAAAAGGCTGTTAGATTTTTGGTTTTTTATCTCTATATATTAAAATTTAATATATTTAAATATTAGTTTTTTTTTTCAAATTTTATATTTTTGAGTTTCATGATAGGTATTTAGCCATAAGTACACAAAATTTCATGACTGTAAGTTACATAGTTTCTGAGAATCGGCTCTGTGACGGACAGACAACGAAGCGGGAGTAATAGGGTTTCGTGGGATGAACGAAACCCTAAAAAAGAGGAATATTTGAGGAAATCAAATGAAGTTATGAAATGGCTATTTCAAGATTAATTTTTTTGTTTTACACTGTCCATGATTTTGATATCGTGTTTGTGTAGATTATTTAAGATAAAATATAAACTTATCTGTCGTCAAATAAGTCTAAAAGAATTCAAGATGTCTATTTCTTCACGGTAGAAATAAAATTGCTGATATGTATTCTCCGAAAGTAATAAAGGCGGTAAAATGAATTTTTATAAATTATAATTTTTGTACAGTGTTTATTTAAAATTTTTACAAGCATTTTGACCTGTATTCAACCTGTAGCCGTCGGATCACCAGACTACCTCTATTTTATTATGTAAAATTTTGTCTGTATTTAATGACAGAAATTTTGCGATAAAGTATAATGAAGATTTCCTTTCGGAATTTTGGTGGAAAACGTCTTGGAAAAGGGTTGTTGAAGACCCGTAATTTAGAATTTCGAACTATTTTTTAATTCAGAGATCACATCAATTAGCTAATTTTAGGATGCAAAACACTTTAAGTTAGAGATTTTTATTTCTAAATATTTTTAACAAAAAGCTCTCAGATAGTAGATAACTGTAATGAGACAACCTGAATATGTAATGTATTAAGAATATTCTGAATTGTTATTAATAGTTTGGTATATTTTTTACAAATAGCAATTTGAATCAAAACTTCAGAAAAATATCCAATATAAATAAAGAAGCTTCAAATTCAAGATAAAATATCATAACTTCTAAAACCATTTTCACAACTGAATTATATATTTTATAACTGAAATTCTATTTTTTAGCTGATATTAGATAATTTCAAGTTATGTTTCGCTAAGATGGAAAATTTTTTAATGATTTGACGTTCAATGTTAAAATCGGAATTTACACCACGCACAGAGATAAACACTGATAGAACAGTTTCCGCCAAGTTTGCATGATTTTGCGAAAATACAACCTAGATTTGGGGATTTTAGTTCACTTTTAGCTTATATGTCCGTGATTTGAAATGTACAAATCAAAAAGAGAAAATATAGATTAGTATTAACGAAAAACAATGTGTGTACTGATGACATTTTTTTTTCTTTCACTGTAGTTAAAGCGCTGAAGTAGAAAGAAAATTTCGAATTTTACAGCGAACGTAGAGTCCACAATTTAGAATGGAATTCTTTGTCATATTTAATAGCAGAAAGTTGTAACAAATTCTGCGATTAAATGACAGGAACATTTCTAATAAAAAAAAGTTGGTGTTGTACTCCTTGGAAATTGAATGGAATGTAGGAACCTGAATATTATCTATTTTGCAATACATAAGAATTCCTATAATTTTACTCCCAAACATAAAAATAATGATAACATATTCTCAAAATTTCCATCTAACAACAAAAAGTTCATTATTAATCGAATTTTTTCCAACATAGGGTTTTCTATTCTAGATATGACGAAAAGATTCATAACACTTTGTTTAACATAAGACAGAGATGGAGATTAGAAACAGTGACTCGGGTAACAAGTGGAAACATTTCCGTCAGGAAATAACGTTTGACTCGAATCTTCCTCCGGGGATTCCGTGATTAAAACTTTAATGTGGATTCGCTGCTACTAATTTTACACTGCTTCAGATCTAGCCGCAAGTCTCATAGTGAAAAGTACCCGACAAAATTAGAGACAACGATTTTAAATGTGTTAACGATTTAAAAGAAACGGAAAAGTGAATAAATTCCAGTGGCGTGCATTACACAGATAAAAGGTAAATGCTCAATCTTGGTTAAATTTTCGTTTTCAGCGACAAAAATGAAAAATTCTTAATTAAGTGTGGCTGATAAAAGGAACTTTAGTTAATTCTATTGTAAAAATTGTTTCTCTTTTGCATTTGAAATTATTTTTCGAACCTTTATAATGAAAGCTATTCTTTTCATGCTTGATACCGTTTTCGCTTTCGGAGAAATTTCAATTTTTAACTTTGTCGCTTTACAAATAAATGTGCAACATGATATTTTTTTACTTGTACTCAAAGAAAAAAATTCATAACGTACTCCATTCATCTTACAACGGAATAGAAAAGTACTAATAGAGTATAATATTCTCTCCAAAACTAGATTTGATAATTGTTTTTGATTTCTAAGGTAAGTCCGCAATTTATCGTATGTTTCTCAGCATACGGTTTCTATTTGAGATATGAAGGAAACATTCGTATCGCTTTGTTTAACATAAGACAAATATTAAGAACGGAAGCAGTGACTCGAGTATCAAGTGAAAACCTTCCTGGGGATTAAATAATATTTGATTCGAATCATCCTACGGGGAATCTGTGATTAGAACTTTCTTGTGGACATGCCGCTATTGTACACTGCTTCAGTTCTAACCGTAAGTCTAAGAGAGAAAAGTACCAGACAAAATTAACGACAACGATTTTATGTGTGTTAACGATTTAAAAGAAACGGCAAAGTGAATAAATTCCAGTGGCGTGCATTGCACATATAAAAGATAAATGCTCAATCTTGGTTAAATTTTCATTTTCAGCGACAAAAATGAAAAAATTCTTAATTAAGTGTTGCTGATAAAAGGAACTTTAGTTAATTCTAATGTAAAAATTGTTTCTCTTTTGTATTTGGAATTATTTTTTGATTCATTATACTGAAAGCTATTATTTTCATGTTTGAAAACCGTTTTCGCTTTTAGAGATATTTCAAATTTTAACTTTGTCGCTTTACAAATAAATGTGCAACATATTTTTTTACTTGTACTCAAAGCAAAGAAATTCATAACGTACTCCTTTCACCTTGCAGTGGAATAGAAAAATACTAATAATGTATAATATTCTCTCTATACAAAACTAGATTTGATAATAGTGTTTGATTTCTAAGGTAAGTCATAATTTATCGTATGTTTCTCAGCATACGATTTCTATTTGAGATATGAAGGAAACATTCGTATCGCTTTGTTTAACATAAGACAAATATTAAGAACGGAAACAGTGACTCGAGTATCAAGTGAAAACTTTCCTGGGGATTAAATAATATTTTATTCGAATTATCCTACGGGGAATCTGTGATTAGAACTTTCTTGTGGACATGCCGCTATTGTACACTGCTTCAGTTCTAACCATAAGTCTAAGAGAGAAAAGTACCCGAAAAAATTAACGACAACGATTTTATGTGTGTTAACGATTTAAAAGAAACGGCAAAGTGAATAAATTCCAGTGGCGTGCATTGCACATATAAAAGATAAATGATCAATCTTGGTTAAATTTTAATTTTCAGCAACAAAAATGAAAAAATTCTTAATTAAGTGTTGCTGATAAAAGGAACTTTAGTTAATTCTATGATATAAATTTTTTCTCTTTTGGATTTGGAATTATTTTTTGATTCATTATAACGAAAGCTATTCTTTTCATGTTTGAAAACCGTTTTCGCTTTTAGAGATATTTCAATTTTTAACTTTGTCGCTTTACAAATAAATGTGCAACATATTTTTTTACTTGTACTCAAAGCAAAGTAATTCATAACGTACTCCTTTCACCTTGCAGTGGAATAGAAAAGTACTAATAATGTATAACATTCTCTCTATACAAAACTAGATTTGATAATTGTTTTTGATTTCTAAGGTAAGTCGTAATTTATCGTGTGTTTCTCAGCATACGATTTCTATTTGAGATATGAAGGAAACATTCGTATCGCTTTGTTTAACATAAGACAAATATTAAGAATGGAAACAGTGACTCGGGTATCAAATGAAAACTTTCCTGGGGAATAAATAATATTTGATTCGAATTATCCTACGGGGAATCTGTATTAGAACTTTCTTGTGGACATGCCGCTATTGTACGCTGCTTCAGTTCTAACCGCAAGTCTCAGAGAGAAAAGTACCCGATAAAATTAGCGTCAACAACTTTAAATGTGTTAACGGTTTGAAAGAAACGCCAAAGTGAATAAATTCACTTGGGGCGCATTGTAGCGATAAAAGGTAAATGTTCAATTTTAGTTAAATTTCCATTTTCTTAATTAAGTGTTGCAGATAAAACAAATTTTAGTTCATTCTATTGTAAAAATTGTTGATGTTTTCATTTGGAAATATGTCTCGGTAAATTATTATAAAAGATTTTATTTGCATGCTTGAAACGTTTTTGACTTTTACTGAAAGATTTCTAACTTTTAATTTTGTATTTTTACAAATTAATGCGCGATATGTTTTTTTTATTCACTTGTACTCAAAACAAAGACATTCCTGACCTAGTCAAATAATTTTACAACCGAATATAAAATTAATAATGTAACATATTCTTAAATTTTCATCTAACGACAAAAATATTTTTTATAAGAATACCAGCTGGCCCGCACGACATTGCCTGGGCCCGTGATAATAGTCTTAAATATACCTAAAATAAGAATTGAATTATTTTTTTTTTAAATTTCTAAATGAAAGTAAGAGCTGAAAAGAAGCGTTCTTTTCATTATTTTTTTCATCAACTACCATCGAATACATTTAAACTGTAATATATATATATAGGGAAAATTTAAATTCGCCAAAAGTGACTTTCGGAAATGATTTTTTTTTCAAAGGATTAATATTCGTATTATTTCAAACAGAATGCACAGTTAGAAAGAGAAATGAACTTACATGTGGTTTGGTATTTTCCGTTTTTCGTATTTTGATTTCCCAAGCCAATGTGTAATTTTGAAGTATGTCGAAAAAAAGGAGGGAGGTCGTCGGGTACATTATATGTTTTAAAAAATAGTTGTTATCGTCCAAACTCTTTGAAATATTTATGAGTAAAAAATACAATGTTTCCTTAGCCTGCGTAAAAAATTCGTAAAATAATATTGATATTTAGTGGTAAAGGCTCTTGGAAGAAGACTTTTTTTCCCACCGGGTCATTTAATCGTTAAAAATTTAATTATTGTGATTGAATATTATTATCTCTTTGAATATTTTTTCAGTTATAAATGTAATGCTTTTGAAGCTTGTTTAAAAAAAAGCGTGAAAAAATATTGACATTTAATTGTAAAAGAGCTGTGTTTTCTGCTCGCTTTTTTTTTAAGTGCGTCAGTGGTGACTTACCAATAAAAATAAAGAAAGAAAGCAAACAAAATTGCGCACTTCAACTTTAAACATTGGTTGAACATTTAAGGGTGTTTGGAAAGAGGTAAATGAAGCGCAGATGTTAATCACGTGATTATTTTGGAATTCGCAACTGTTTTTTCACTGAGGAGCACATTCAGAACGCCGTTCGTGTCTTTATAGGTTAATTTGAATTTTCAGCCGTGGATTCTGTGATTAAAACTTTATTGTGGATTCACTACTATTTTTCAGTGCTTTAATTCTAGCCACGATATGGAAATTTGAAATTATTTCGCTTTCCATCAAAATGAAAAAAAATAAAATTCTTCATGCTTGAAAACGTTTTCGGACTTTTCAAAGAGATATTTTTATTTCACAGGCTATCAAAGCCTCAGAGTTAATATGCCCGCAGGTTCTGAATGTACTTATGTACGTATGTACGTAACGCGATAACTCTTGATAGAAATATCCGATTTACATCAAATTTTGTATTCAGGTTCATTGTGATAAGGCGCTTCTCTGATTCGTTTGGGGGGTTCATTGGTTAAGTATAAAGGAGGGGGGACGGAAGCTAACCCCCTTAAATTTAGATAAATGGGTTTTTCATGCAGAATTATCCAATTTGCTTCAAATTTTATATATAGGTTCATTGTGATAAGGCCCTTCCCTGATTTGTTTTGGGAGTTCATTGGTTAAGTATAAAAAGGGGGAACGTGGGGCTAATCCCCTTAATTATTGTCGATTTCTTTATATTTCGAGGGGCATTATTCATTGTAATAAGAGTACAATATAGTGGGAATAGCCTGTGAGCTCAATGCCGTCAGTTTAACTAGGCACTTTTCTTTTTTTTAACTGTGTAACTTTACAAACAATCATGCGAAATAGCATTTTTTTCATTTGTGCTCAGAACAATGAAAGTCATATCAAAATTATTTCATCTTAATTACAAACAGAAAATAAATAATATAACATATTCTCAATTTTTTTTTCTAATGGAAACAATAATTTTGGGTAAGAATGTATTTTTGATACCTAAGATAAGGCAAACCTTTGCCGTATTTCTCTCAGCATATAGATTCATATAGTTTTGTTTAACGTAAGACAGAAATACAGAATGGAAAGAGCTACTCGGATAACAAGTATAAAGTTTTCCACAATAAAATACCGCTTGATTCGAGAAACTTCCTCCGGGAAATCTGTGATTAAGACTTTATTGCGGATTCGCTGCTATTTTACACTGTTTCAGTTCTGGCTGCGAGTCTCAGGGAGAAAAGCCCCCAACAGAATTAGCGTCAATATCTTTAAATGTGTTAAAGATTTAAAAGAAGCGCAAAAGAGAATAAACTCTTGTGGTATACGTTGTACGAATAAAAGGTAGCTGTTCAATTTTGGTTAAATTTTCATTTTTGTCGACAAAGATGAAAAATTAATTGTTGAAGATAAAAGAAATTTTAATGTATTCGATCGCAATAGTTATTTATTTTGTACATTTAGATTTGTTTCTGGATACATGATAATGTTGTACCGATATATAACTATTTTATTGTTACCTGAAATTGCTTATTCATTTTCTTTAAGAGATTTCACTTTTTTTAATTTATCAACTTAAAATTTAAGTAGCGGGGGGGGGGGGATTTTCGTATGCATCTAGTCCTCATTCCTACAGGAGAATGCGTTTAGGGAGGAATTTTAAAGAGAAAGATCATCCAAATTATCCTTGTGTTTCAAGAAAAACAATAAAATATTTTCAGACTTACCCGATCCAAACGACGCTGGTACCAAACCCGCGAACATTGGAAAAAGCTTCTCATTTTATGATGACTCAGTGTTGCTAGTCAGCTACTTAGTTTTATTCATATTGCTTGATTCCCACCACATTTTTTAAATAATATTATTCGCTTTATTTTCGACTTATTTAATATGTTATTAAAGAAGGGGAATATTTCTATTTCAAAAACCTTGTAGCAATCAAGCAATCTGATTTTTTTTTAAATAACTGTCTGGAAATGCTGTGACTAACTTCAGTTTGTGGTTCATGCTAACCACTGAGCTGAGTGAGCCCCAAAATCACAGCACCCTGAATACGGTCCACTGAATTTAGACACCAGTATTTTCTGAAAGTTTTCTTTGACATTAAATCTCAGAAAAAAATGTCGGAGAAAACTTTTAGAAAATGTTTTTCAATTCAAGGGATTGTACAAACGCTGAAAAAAATCCATCTACTACAACCGCCATTTTTGTCACAGCGCGTAGGCGTAGTATTCAAGGGACGATGCCTAAATAAACGTGCGACATGATATTTTATAATTGTGATGCAAACTGCGTAAGACACAACATATTTCTATCATTTCACTGCAGTATAGAAAAGTAATAATGTAACATACTCCAAAACTTTATGATCAATTACAAAAATAATTTTTTGTGAGAATATTCCTATATTTCCTCAAAAAAAAAATAATATTGTTTTTTAAACATAGGGATTTCCATCTTAGATACTATGAAGAGATTTGTGTCTCTTTGTTTAACATAAGACTGAGTATAAGAGTGGAAACAGTGATTCGGGCAATAAGTGGAAACCTTTCCGCAAAGAAATAATGTTTGACTCTAATCTACCTCCTGGGATTGTGTTAATAACACTTTGTTGTAGACTCGCTGCTGTTTTATACTGCTTCAGTTCTAGCCATGAGTTTTAGTGAGACTCTCAACCGAGCAAATTAGCGCCAACAAATTTAAACGTGTTAATGATTTAAAGAAGTGCAAATATAAATAAATTCTAATGGTTTCCATTGTGCGGATAAAAGATGTAATAAGCGTTCAACGTCGATTAAGTGTTCAATTTCGTCGCTTAAAATGAACAGTTTTCATTAAATATTGGATACCTTACTAGATGATCGGATGTAACGTGCTGAAAGTCATACTTACGTAAACGTGCTGATTTAGATTCTAGACATGAAAGTTTGGAAATAGTTCTCGATTCATTAAAATAAAGAAAAAAATATTTTTCTGCTTGAAAACATTTTTTACTTTTCTGGGAGATTTCTTTTTTTCTTTTTTTCAGCTGTAAAATTCAAATGGGAAAAAAATCGAGCGATATGATATACTTTTTGAATGCTTTCGTAATTATAGAAACACGCAGCACCGGATATCACAGATAGTCGTAGTCTGGTCCGTCCATCTGTCCGTATCTACATAATGCAAAATTACCCGACCGAATGGTTTGAAATTTAATCGTTGCAGAATTCTGTCGAGTCAGTTCAAATTTTATGAAAATCGAATCAAAACTTAAAAAGATATTAATAAAAATTTTCTTCATTCTATTAAATCCTATCATACGTAATTAATTCAATGATATCATATGGTAGGTAATGATTTTAGGTTGCCATGGTGATTACATCATATTTAAGATGGAGTCATATTATTTCCGTATTACTGAATTTAAAAACCGAATTTGTATACTAAAATTGTTTAATTATAGCAATCATATAATCTACCAACAGTTTTTTTGGATACATGTTTCCGAAAGATGGAAAAAGAGTCTAAATATGGGTTTCAAGTTTCAAAATTTTCAAAGCTAGGCTTAAGTTTCCCATTGGAATTTTCAGTAAATGTCAACAAAAAAATAAAATGTTGACAACTTAAAATATACTTATTTTATTTCGGAAATTAATCATATCATAATGACAGACGATATAAATATTTAAAACTAGTTATAATACGAACGCACCTCATTTGTCACGTTTGACGTGCAATTTCCAACTCGTTTTACTTAATCTCAATCAAGACTGGCATAACCTATTCTTATCGATTCTCTGTCGAATAGAAAAATAATAATACAACATAGTAATTTTTTTTAAATCTAAAATACACAAAAATACGTCTTGGTAAGAATATCTCTTTGAGTTCTATGATAAGTCCATTATTTATAATATTTTTTCCAGCATTAGATTTTCTAGTTTAGATATGACGAACTGATTATTATCAATTTGTTTAACACACGGCGGAGATTAAGACTAAATACAGAGAATAGGATAAAAAGTGGAAACATTTTCGCGAAGAAATAATATTTGATTTGAAGCTTCTTCGCGAGATTCTGTAATTAAGAGCCTACTCTAGTCACGCGAAAACACTCACAAGCTAATTTAATTCTGTGGGAAAGTTCTTTTAAAATTTCTCATTGGCATTTAAATATTTAAAAAAAAATTCTTAGGACAGTTGAGGTCGATATCTAAACGGGCTCTTTTTACTTTTTCGATTTTGTTTGCAGCTTTTTTATTATGAAGATGCTTTAACTTTTGGAACCAGTTCTGAAATATATAAAGTGGCCTCATAAACAATCTACAACCAAAATAAAAAAAATTAAAATACGACCAGTTTAGATATATACCTCTACTATCCTATGCAGACAAAATTGTTTAAAAATATGGAAATTCAAACTAAAATTTTGAAAAGAACGCTGCCATTGGTTTAAAATTAGCTTACGTTTTTCTTCGTGTTACTAGCGTGGACCCTTAAAACTTTATTATTGATTCGCTACTGTTTTTCACTACTTGAGTCTAGATATGAAAATTTTGAACTATTTCGTGATCCTTCATAATGAAATTTTTTGTATTATTTTGCTTGTAAACCTTTTTATCTTATGCTAAGAAATTTAATTTTTTTAAGCTTGACACTTTACAAAAAAGGAACAATATGATATACTTTTGCTTGTGCTAGAAAAAAAAATCATAACCTATTTCTATTTTCACTTCCAAAAAAAAAAAACAATTATAAACATAATTCTCAAAATTATTGATCTAACAGCAAAATAATTTTTGATAAGAATATACTTTTGATTACCTAAGATAAGGTCACTATTTATTGTATTTCACTCAACATATGGATTTCTATTTTAGATATGACAAAGATATTGATATTTGTTTTTTGAACAAAGTGTAAAGATTAAAAATGGAAAGAGTAACTCATGTAACAATTAAATCCTTTCCGCGAAGAAATAATGTTTGACTCGAATCTTCCTCCAGGGATTCCGTGATTAAAATTTTAATATGAATTCACTACTATGTTACACTGCTTCAGTTCTAGCCGCAAATGTCATATAGAAAGTATCTGATAGAATTAGCGTCAACAACTTTCAGTGTGTTAATGATTACAAAAGTGAGTACAGTATTACAAAAGTGAGTAAATTATAATTGCTTGCGTTGTACGGTTAAATGTAAATGTTCAATCATGATTATTTTTTTATTTTCATCGACAAAATTTAAAAATTCTTAATTAAATGTTGAGTATAAGAGCATTTCTGTGAATTAATAAATTGGATTGTAAATATCTGTTTATGTTTCTCATATTTTTCGTTTCATTTTTATGAAAATATTTTCGTGCTTTTTGCGAATGATTTCACTTTTTTAACTGTCACACTTTACAAATAAACGTGCCGCATCATATTTTTCTTGTGCTCAAAATAAAGAAAATGATAATCTATTCAATCATTTCTTTTGCGAAAATAAAATTTTCCCAAATTTTTTGATTAAGGACAAAAATAGTTTTGATAATAGCTTTAATTTTCAAGGTAATTCTACCAGTTATTGTATTTTTCTAAACATACGGATTTCTATTTTAAGTCTTATGTTAAACAAAAGATATGACAGAAGGACTCATCTTTTTGTTTAACATAATACAAAGATTAAGAAAGGAAACAGTGACTCGGGTAACAAGTGACACATTTCTGCCGAAGAAATAATGTTTGACACGAATCTTCCTCCGGGGATACTGTGACTAAAATTTTATTGTGGATTCTTTGCTATTTTACAATGATTCAGTTCTAGCCGCAAGTCTAAAAGGGAAAAGCACCTAACAGCATTAGCGACAGCAACTTTAAATGTGTTAATTATTTAAAAAAAGAGAAAAATTGAATAATTTCCTATGACATGCATTGTGCGGATAAAAGGTGAATATTCACTATTGGTTAAACTTCATTTTCGTCGACAAAATGAAAAATTCTGAATTAAGTGATGAAGATTAAAGCACTATCCTTGAACTCGTTTGTAGAATTTATTGATCATTCGCATTTGTATAAAATACTAAATTTTCATTTCTTTATCATAAATTTTCCATACAAAATTTATTTGTGAAATGTAAAATGTAAAATTTAGATGTATTGCACACCATATGAAATTTGAAATAAAAGAAAATTCAACAGGTAGACACACCGAATTAGAGAGACTACTTTACATTAAGATCTTATTTAAATGTAATTATAGCAATAGAAAATTTACATTTTTTATTTATACATTTTTATCGGCAAAATGTTTCGTTAACATTCTCGTAAGTGTCTCGTGTTTGATAAAATCAATATATTATTAAATCAGACTCTGGCGTTCAGACATTTTATTGTAAATATATTTTTAACGTTTCTAATTGAAGGGACGAATGCATGAATTAATCAGAAGCATATGTTTTCTCAGACATGATATTATTAATTTGATGGCGAGCACTATTCACCAGTTTATTAAGTTTTTGATGATGTGTAGTCGCACCTGCACTAACACTTTTCCTTAGTGTGAATTTTATCTGTGATTCAAAACGAATATGGCAGCTCACTTACAAGTTTGTAGATTCGTAAACTGAAGATTCAATCCAGATGATAATTATAAAATAATAATAGAACACTTAACAAAACACTATCGTGCACTGTAAAAAAAAGTCAGAAATGTTCCATTTAATACTTACCTTCCATTACTGTTGCATTCAATACCAAAATTTTAGAACTAAGGATTATCTCCATTTCCTGGTTTGTTTGGAAAGGTAACACACATTTTCGTGAAAACGTTTCAGAGCGGAGAACATTTACAGAAAATCCGAAATGTTACATTCCAAAGCAGAAAGGTTTCCGAAAATTTAGCGTAAATTGTAAGTATTCCCTCACTTTCTGGTTCTTTCGGAAATATAACGCTCATTTCCGTGTAAAGTATTTAATGCGAATATGAAACGAACGTTTTGCGCATGCTCGTCATCTTCTGCACACGTTATTAATCATGTGATGAAAAATCACGTACAAAATAACGTGATAAGAACGCTTGTAATTTCGAATGTTATGAATTTTATTAGATAGGAAAACTGTAATTTAAAGATTTGAAAAAAATAATTTCACTCCATCACAATTTGCAAATTAGTCCATATATTTTACAATTTACGCATATGTTTGACGTTTTGTCGGATACAAGTATTTTAGTATTACTCAAATTTTTTCAAAGGTCTAACTTTAATAACCTGAAATAAAAACAAAAACTAACAAAACAAGTGCGTCGTTTATGTGCCGAAGGTGAAAAGTAGTGAAGTAAAAATGTTACTATTCTCATCCATTTTTTATTAATCATATCCTATAAAAGAAAAAAAAAACAGAAAAACTGAGAGAAAGATAATAAGTTTTAACGTGAAAATTTATAATATAATCATCATTTTTTATAAAATGTAAATAAATTAACCGAAAATAATAAATTTTAATTCTATAATTTGAAACATGGGGTGAGGAAAAAATCATAATTTGTTAACACAACTTTCGCACCTATATATATATTATATATATATTTCGATTATTGCTCTTGTTTATTCCCTGAAGTTAAAACTAAGTTTGATCTTTTATTGTTTTAAGGAAGAGGGATGATATTAGAAAAAAAAATTCGAATTGAGAAAAAAACATCTATAGATACCGGTGCTCGTGAATGTATTAAATATAAAATTCGTAGAAATTTGTTACGTATTCTCATTTTGTCTAAGTAAAATTAATTCAGAGTAGTTAGTAAGTTGTTGAATGTGATGTTTTTCTTGGTGCATAACATATTTATAAAATTAAGAACAAGGTTGTAACTGAAAAAATTGTGTTTTAATTCTATGTAAGAAAAGAGAAAAAAGACGATGCCAAAAAACATAAGTCTACAGAAATTTTACATTTTAACCCTCTGAGAGCTTAAATTTTTTTTCAAAATCCCTTCTATCAATATGCAATCGACCAGTATCTCCTCTATTATTACATATTTCAAATCATCATGCATTTTAAATATACAGTACACTTATCATTTGCATTTTTACCGTTGATTGTGGAATTTTTAATAAAAATTGTTTCGAAAATTGTGTATTATGTAATTTTTTCTAAAAATGTCTTTCTCATGAAAATCGCATGATAATCTGTCAATTAATATAAAATTGAATATAAATTCCACAGGTTGAAATTGCCAAATATCATATTTTTATTTTTATTTTATTTTTTTGAGTAAAATATTTCTTATGCATGATGACTTTTGAATATCTTCTCAATATGTGACTAAACCTTCCGATGCTGCTATCAAACCTGCTATCATTTTGAGCACCAATATTTCCGAATATATGACAGAAATTTGCGATTAAATAAGATGACAATTAGTATTTGTATATACTGGTACTCAAAGATTGGACGATTTAGCAGCTATGTTAAACCATATATCAAATTAGTTAAGAAGAACTATTATGACTGTTTTATGTTTAATAAAAGTAATGACTAAAATTTAATAAATGCTTCACATACAGAAGTTTATTGTTAAGAACTAAGAACTGTTTTATGTTTAATAAAAGTAATAGGTAAAATTTAATAAATGCTTCCCATACAGAAGTTAATTGTTAAGAACTAAGAACTGTTTTATGTTTAATAAAAGTAATAGCTAAAATTAAAAAAAAAATAGCTAATGTAACAGATACAACTGAAATGATGACTTTTGAAAAATATGTATGAAATCAAGTAATAATACAAGATTGACCACTAAAAACCACCACCGATGAAATAAGGCATTATAACTGCTATATTAATAGTAATCTTCGACTTATTTATTTGCAAAAATCTGTGATAAAATAAGGCGAATATTACGCTTAAAATATACTCGTGACAGAAAATCTTAGAAGTTGGCAACTATGACTTACACAGTTTCAACGGTACGAAGAGCCGCATTTTCATCAGACACCTTGTATTACAGCTAATAAATAATACTACATCATCATTACGAAAAAGCGTGCTAAAATTATAATAATTTAATAAAGTTACATAATCAATTAGTAATACAATTATTATTTATTATATGAATAAATTTGCATACCGAATCAAAAAAAATTTTTAATAACTTTTTCATTTATAAAAATTTTATTTCTTAAAATATGTTTGAGAGAAACATTTTTATCAAAATATTCAGGTATTCATGTAGCTATCAAAATATTCAGGTATTCATGTAGCTTATTTTTGCACGAAACTTAAAATTATCACAAATAAACAAAATGCTTATGCGTTTGAATAAGAATATTGTGAATTATAGAAAAATAATTCAATTGATTTGTTTTTATGAAAACCAGAATAGGGCTTTTAACAGTTAGTTTCGTATAAAGATATTTCTTAAACCTCAATAAAAAAGAGCGACTTGGTACAGGTGAATAAAGTTTTTTCAGCTTTTTCAATATTATATATTTTTCAATAATTCATTTATCCTATAATGATGTTATAATGTATAATATAAGGATAATGAATATTTATGTTTATGATAACGGATATTTATGTTTATGTTATGAATGTTATAGTGGATAATTTATGTTATTACATTTTAATAATTTATTTATATTACTTGAAATATCAATGAATATTTCAGCATATTTCCTGAAAACTTTATTAAAACAAATTTTATATTTTATGGATTTTTGGTTACTTCAATCATTTTTGACAACGGGGCAATTAAAAAAAATATCTTGCTTTCTGATAACTTACTTTTGTATCAGTTTCGAAATTATAATGAATAAAAAAAATGTTGTATGTGTAAAACTATGAGGCATTATGGAATATAGATAACTTAAATTAAGTTTTTTTTTTTTGTTTTCATGAAATTTTGTTTCACCGAAATAGAGCTTTTAACAATAATTTTCGTATAAACATCTTTTTTTGAACTCATTAAACAGAGCACCTGGAACAGGGGAATAAAACTTTTGCAATTTATTTAATGCTATGACAACTTTTTAGGTTGAAAGTGTTAGGTTTGTTTGCTGGAAAATCATTATGCACATTGGTACAGGTGAATAAAGACATAGGTGCCAACCTTTCATTAATATTCCGTAATATGCAGGTTAATTTGACCCAGGTTTAACACGTTTCGCCCCAGAAATTTTTTAAAGAAATTAAATTAAATAAATTCCACGTCGAAATTTGAAATTGAATAAATAAAGATTCATTCAATATTTTTACTGGTTTGAAGCGTTGAAAAACTGGGTTTAATTAACCAGCATATTACGGAATATTAATGAGACGTTGGCACCTATGATAAAGATTTTGCAGCATTTTCAATATAATATTCTTTAAATAATGTGTTTATGTTATAATGTATAATATAAAAGTAACGAATGTTTAATATTTATATTTTTGTTATGTATGCTATAGTAGATAATTTATGTTATTATATTTTTAATAATTTATTTATATTACTTACAATATATATATGACTATTTCTGCATATTGCCTGAAAACCTTTTAAAAACAAATTTTATATTTTATAGATTTTTGGTTACTTAAATAATTTTTGACAAAGGGACAATTACAAAAGTAATTATCTTGCTTTCTGATAACTTATTTTCGTATGAGTTTCGAAATTATAATAAATAAATAAAATGTTGTACGTGAAACAAATAAGGCTTTGTAGAATATGGAAAACTTAAGTTTTTTTGTTTTCATGAAAACTAAAATAGAACTTTTAATAATAATTTTCGTATAAATATCTTTTTTTTTTCAACTCGTTAAACAGAGCACCTGGAACAGGTGAATAAAACTTTTGCAATTTATTTAATGCAACGACTTTTTTGGTTGAATTAGAGAACTAGAGTAAGTTAAAATATCCCGTACAGAAGAAAGCAGGAGCGATATTATTCGAAATAAGGGACATTTAAACTCATTCAAGATCCATCGTATTCGTTTAAATTAGCCATTTTCAGGTCCAAATTGCTTCATCAAGGCGTTAAGTAGATTAAACCGGGTGACATCAAACTAAAGTAATTTTTCTCCTGCTTCGAACTAACAAGAAAATTACTTAATCGTGAAAGAATTCTTTGTAGAAGATTGTGCGTTACCGATTGTTTTTGACTTGAATCTGTGCATTAAAAGAAAAAAAAAAACATAAGAAACTATTGTAGGTGCTTTCTAATGTACGATGAAAATATAAATATAAAAGAAAATTTTATTGCAACTGTGATAAAATATTTTTAATTTTCAAGTTTAATTGTGTTCATAAATAAATGATAAGTGAAGAAAAAAAAATGTAAAAGTTAATTACAAAGAAATCAAAAATGAAAAAAATAGTGGCAGAAATATTTACTCTATGTTGGCTGTTTTCCTATTTTAAGGGAAAATGAAACAGTTCATTTTATATTTATTTGTTGTATTGTAGTTTTAAAGTTATTTTTTTATTAGGAAATATTATTAAAAATAAATAAGGAAACTAAAATAAAAATATATGTAGTGACTCCACTCGAGTTTCCAAACACTTTTCAGAATAAAGTGCGTTCAAATAAATTTATAATTAGAGTAGACCGTTATTACTGTTACATGTAAAATATCATTTATTGCGCCGAGTCACATATTAATGCAATTTTTAGAATGTTTTCTACCCATTTCACCCATTTATTGCTGGATATTTTTATAATCCGTTCATAATCAGCATTAGAATCCTAAATTTAGTCTCGTTGCTAATGAAGACCAATATTTGTGGAATATTGGTAACAATTTCTCGGGGATTTTCTCTTATAAAATAGTACATATAAAGTAGTATAAAATAGTACATATAAAATGAGTTACTCATGCACTTTAAAACAGACGGATATTTCACAATCTAGGAAAAAATTATATAACCTCAAACTAAGTATACAATAACCTTTTTCGAGTTGCCCGCAATTCCGAAAAGCATTGCTCATCTTTAGAAACCTCAGAAACCACTATATTTTCGAGATTAAAAGAAACATTTATAGAAACAAAGTTTCTTTTGCTGACAGTTTTTTTTTTCAGAAACGTTTCCGAGTAGTTTTCATAGAGTATTAACAGGGGTGGTAGTGTTCCAGTATTTTGTACACCACTAAATTTATACAGCAAGCTTTTTCTTCTTAATCGATAAATTCTGCGATGACATTTTAAGAATATTGCTATATAAATTTAGTGGTGTACAAAATTCCGGAACACAATCACCCCTGTTGTTAATCAGTTTTCTCAATCCAGAATATAGATTTTTCGGATGCAATGAATTACAAAGTAAAAATTTTCATGTTCGACAAAAAATATTTTATAGACAAACATGACAAAGTAACATCATTTATTAATTAATTGAAAATTTTTGTTTGAGGATTGATAGCATCCTATTCAGATTTGAGAAACTCAATAATACACTATAAAGACTACTCTGAAACGTTTCTAAAAATCAATGGCAGTAAAAGAAACTTTATATATATATATATATATTTAAATCTCGAAAACAATTTGGTTTCTGGGGCTTCTGTAGGTAAAGAACGCTTTGCGGAATAACGATAAATCCAAAGAGGTTATTGAATATTTTCTTTCATGCCAAATTATATAAAAAAGCACTCATTATAATTAAACTAAACATATATGCTTAAAGTGATAAAACAGAATACAAAAAGACATATGAAAAACTTTTTAATAAAAAATTACACATGTTTTGAACACACAAACTGCGGCATTTTCAAGACCAAAATGATAAATAAACGATTCTCGCAAAAATTATTAAAATAAACATGACATACATATATGATCTCGTGGTTTATGTATACCATGTTTATTTCCCAAAATTTTTGCGTGAAATGTTTATATATCATTTTTGTATGGAAAATGTAGCCGTTTGTGCGTTCGAAACATGTCGACCTTTGTATTAAAAGTTTTTATATCCGTTTTTGTATTATGTTTTAGCACTTTAAGCGTATGTATCTTCTAGTTTTTCTTTCGATTATATTTTCGTAGATTAAGAAACATTGGTCATTTTTAAAGTATGGTCTCAAAATGGTTAAAAATGGTTTAGATACTATACACAATGACTGATTGGTTGGAAAGTCTATACTGTTCGTGCGATAGTACTAAGGTACCTGCCAAACTGGAGCTCAAAATAAAATCCACTTGGGATCTCTCTTGATCAGTGATACTCATACCCACATACATCATAAATAAAAACCACAAACAGACTCCGGGGACTTAAAAAAACAAGGAAACACCAGTATACAAATATACACACGCCCATACATGTACAGAATCATTGTAAAATTAACAAAAACAAAAGTGGATTATAGGGACAACAAAACGTAAAGATATATAAATTATTCATAGTAATTTTTTTGTCGTGATTACAATACATTCCTAAAACTAGATGCGTTCGGATAAAAATAAATTAGTCCAAAATTTAACGGGTAGAAAATAAAAAAATGCATAAGGATAATTATTACTTCCATTACACTTAAAGAGTTCGCAACCATACAATTTACCCCCCCCCCCCAAGAAAGATAAAAAAAGAAAGAAAAAACAGGTATAGATTATGAAACACTTTCCAAAACTAACAGAATATTATTAAGAATTTTAATTTCTTCATGCAATAAAATGAGATATCTAAATAAGCAATTTAAATAATATATAACTCAGTAAAAATACATTTTCAACAATTGCGGCCCATATTCGAAGTCTTTCGTGCAGCCATGTGTATAATCTACAAAATTTGTAAACAACACTTAATACACTAAAACTTACATAAAACTGTACAGGGTTATTCTAAATGATGGACCCATTTTCAAAAAATTGTGTTAATTAAAGTACAAATCCAAAATGAACAATTTTTATACCAATGAAAAGAGGAAGTTTCAAAGTATTTTTAAGACATTATAAATGTTCAATGTGTCCACCGTTTGCTGCACGGCAAACATCTACGCGATAGCCAAACTCGTCCCAAACACGAGAAAGCGTATCTGCTGTTACTGAATGCACGCCTTTCAAAGCGGTAATGGTTCCAAAGGCGGCCGGTAGAGGTCACGCGGCAATAGGCCACGATTTCGTGTCACTGTCAGTTGTGAGTGAGATAGCTACTGTGCAGCACAATGTTTTCTGCTTTCTTGAGTTCGCAAAAAGTGAGCAAACGGTGGACACATTGAACATTTATAATGTCTTTTAAAAAATATTGAAACTTCCTTTTTCATTGGTATAAAGATTGTTCATTTTGGATTTGTACTTTAATAAATACAATTTTTTGAAAATGGGTCGATCATTTAAAATAACCCTGTCTATAACAGTGGAAAGAGCACTTCTAGAAATTACCGATCATGTCAGTCTTTTAACCGAATTCTCTTGTGCGTCTCTCTACATGAACGATAAATCCTACGCAATCCATAATCTATACAAAATAAGATGAATTGAACCTTTGTGATACTTTTAAATTTCATTATGTTTCAAGTATCACAACATGTTCAAAATGCATCACTAATGATTTTTCCCCATAGATCATATATGTAAAGGAATTATTTTGTTCGTCCCTGTAATTGAAGTATAAATGCTACTAATTGTATTATCCGGTTAAAACATGCTCCACCTCAGTAATGCATATTAATTTCATTATGTTTGAAATATCGCCTCATCAATAAAATGCGCCGCAAAATATTTTTTATTATAGACCATAATGTAATGGGATTCTTTTGTGTGTCCCTATAAATGAACTATTAATGCATTTTAAGGTAAAATTCAATAAAGTATAAAAATTTCATGACAATCCGAGAATATTTACGAAATTTACAGCACGGACACACAGACAGACAAATCGAATCCATAAACAGATTTTAACTATGCTGAAAAGTTTTTAAAATGTATTCTGTTCTATTTTCATTATTTTAAATACAAAAATTGGGTGAAGAATGATTAAATAAATATATAATATACAATTAACCGTAATTAAGTAGATTAAACTGGGTAGCATTAAGCAATGTTTTTATCGTGCTTCGAATTAACAAGAAAAAATTGTGATATATATATTCTTAACGTTTTTCCATTCGAATCTGTGTATTGAAAAAACACAAGTAGCTACAGTAAAGGACGACGAATGGGCAACGAAAATATATCTAATAACGGAAATAATGTATTGTAACAGCAATGAAATATTTAAAATTCTGAAGCAGAAATGAGTTCAGAGATGAATTTTAAATAAAGAAAGGAATACTGTAAAATTTTATTATAATCAATAACATAATTTTTTTTAAACATGCAAAAGCCCAAAACTTTAAGCATTTCCACTGGATAGACATGCTGTGGTTCTCGAGATGTTTTTTTGCGAATTAGTTGCACTGCTTCCAAGTCTGGTACCACTAGCTTTGAATTAGTAATATTCGTCTAATTTTGTGACAACAATTCTGCAATTAAATAAGAGGAAAATAATTATTAAAAAGTAGTGGCAGGAGACTAGACATTTATGAAAATAATTCACACAAGTAATTTGACTTGCGTGACACATATTTCCGGCACAAGTGGTTAACAATTTGTTTGATCTTTTCCTAATTTCAACTTTCTGTTTAGCCCTTGTGGAAAAAAAATACTGTAACGCCCCAATTAAATAACCTAATTTCAACAAAAACGCATTCAGTACATTTTAAATTATTTGCTGTATTGTAGTTGCCAAATAGTTTTTATCTGCAAAATTTATTTAAAAAGTTAATGAAACTAAAATAAGAAATAAAGTAATCTGAATTTAAGAATTCAAAAACATTATATCACGGAATTTTCTACTTGCTGTGCTTTAAGGTTGTTAGCAAACCTACGAAACACAAAAAATGCATTATGCACATTTTGGGGGCTTTTAAATAACAAAATCAGGTGAAGAGTTGTAAACTATATATACATCCAAATACTTTAAGTAATTTAAATCTGGTTAAATAAAACTAAAGTAATTTTTTCCCTGCTTCGAAGTAAAAAGAAAATTACTTAATCGTGATAGAATTTTTTGTGGAAGAGAGTAACTTACAAATTGTTTTTAATGTCAGTCCAAAATAATACATACAATACATTCTAGTCTTAGAAATAAACCTACCAATTTGAATAAATAACTCGCTCACTCAGAAGTCCACTCCTTCCAAATCACAAGCAGCAATAAAATATCTCTGACTAGTAGGATTCAAATTCAGATTGCAAAAAGTTAAATTTATAAACAATAAAGGCAAATAATTGTTGGTAATCAATTATGAGATCTACGCATTTAATTTTGATCTACAGTTTTATACTACAGGATGATTCGGTACCATGTATACAAACTTTGAGGTGTGGTACAGCTCACTAAAATGAACATCTTTTGTATAAGAAACATGGGCCGCAATCCATTTATTCAGTGGTAAATTGAGTGGTTTCTCACTGCAAGTCGAACCCCAGTTTTCGTTTATAGCTTTAACAATAATGAAAGTATCTTACCTATATTTTCAACAGACACACTTTTCTTTCTATGAAATGTGATAACGTCCCAAGAATTGCTGGAAACGGGTACGATCTACGTCCAAACAACACTGACTGGTCACTTCGTAATTTGGAATGTAGCTCACTTTAAAAATGAGTCACTGACCTAATTACTGTGAACTTCTCGTGATATCTATGACATTTCACACAAAGTAAAGTAAGTCTGTTCACTATATCGGTAAATTATCTTTATTACTATTAAAGTTGGGAACAAAAACTAGGGTTCGACTTGTAGTGTGACACCCTGTATTTATGAATGAATAATTAGAATTCGAACCAGCTTTACCATACAAAAACTGTTTGTTTTAGTGATCTGTACCACCCCTCAATGTTTGTACACGCACGAATGAATCAACATGTATAATCAGTATCCCTTAAAATTTAAATTGAATATAATAAGAAGACCATAATTTATCTCAAGAAATCGTTATTCTAACGTAAAATTTTCCTAGCATTCATTTGTCTTCACAAATCACTTTCATATGAAATAATGTATTATAGTCAAACACAATGCAATGACATGAATATCTGTTACCATAAAGAAAGCATTTTGTAACGGGTATTCCCCTAGGGATTAGGGAAGGGGAACTGTTATGAAGGGTAGATTTGCATTACAATTCAAATCTCATTTTCAGCCCCCACACTAATAAAAGCTGCTTATGATGCGGCTTTTAAAATGATAATTAGTACTTTTATTTAACTGTTACCTTTAGCACTACAAATGCAGATATGATGTTTGCAGGCAATTGTTATTCTGAAAAGAAAAATGAAATGAAGAAATCAACAATCATTATTGTGTGAATCGTAAACAACCATAATAAAGATACCCTTTGTTTTCAATGTTTCATCTACTCTAAAGGATTAAATTAATACATTAAAAATGCATATTTTTAATAGAACATTTCATACAAATGTTCCGTCGCATAAAAGTTTTCTTACAATAATGGTGCAGAAAATAATGACGACAGTTTAGAAAAATGCTTTTTTATTTCTAGTAAAATGACTGCTATTACAGTCCAATAAAGAACTACAAATATAATTTAAAATAACTTTGATTTGATATAATATAATAAGCTCATTCGCTCCAAAAAAAGATAAATGTTTCTTAATATAGGAAAACTTAAGGCAAACACAAGCGAAAATGTACAGTAATCTCTAATGAGTTACCTACGATTTCGAAAAGAGTTCTTTATCATTAGAAGCCCCAAAAGCTATTATAATTTCGTGATTTTGAAAAAGTATTTATAAAAACAGTGTTTCTTTCGATACCACTGATTTTCGGGAAACGTTTCTGAGTAGTTTTTATACCGTATTAATCAGTTTTCTCAACACGGAATGTAGGTTTTTAGGAAGCTATCAATTCTCAAGTAAACATTTTCAAGTTCGACAAACATGTTTAACAGACAAACATGAAAAATTAACCGCATTAACATTAACCTTAAAATTTATATTATTTTGTTACTATTGCATGTATAAATTTAGTTACGCAGCTGAAAATATCTAATTGAGAATTGATAGCGTCGTCCTAAAAAAAATAAAAAATAAATAAAAATAAAAATATATTCCAGTGTGAGAAAACTGTTTAATACACTATAAAAACTACTCGGAATGCTTCCGAAAATAAGTTGCAGCAAAAGAAACATTGTTTTTATAAATGCTTTTTAAAATCTCAAAACATATTGGTTTCCGAAGTTTCTAATGATAAAAAACGCTTTTTGGAATCGTGAGTAACTCGGTAGAGATTATTGTATGCTTCCGTACGTGATTATATTTTTGTATATTAAGAAACATTAGCTTTTATTTAAGTTCATGATTGTTAGGGACATGCACATCAACTTTATATCTTAAATCCTGATGTAAAATAACCTCATATAACTGCGTATTGAAAAACAACCCTTAGAGAACAGTGCATATTTTATTTTTATTTATTTATCACATATAAACCTCATATAAAGTTTAATAATACTTGTGAAATACAGCAATGGATGGCAGACCATTTTTCTTTTCAAATATTTAGTTCAAAAATTTAGCTTCAACAAATTTGTTTCTGTTCTGCTTGAAATATTTTCTTATTGAAATTGTATTTTCATACTGAAATGTATATTTTTATTCGCATTTGGGTTTTTTCTTACTATTATTATACAAAGACATTGTTAACTTTTCATGTCTTCATTTCTTGACTATGTTCCGACTGCTATTTGAATCATAACTTTCTTTAATGGTTATAAGTATCATTCGACGAAAATCACCAGAAATGAAAACAAAAGTTTATTTGAGAAATTAAAAAAAAAGTAAATTGTAAAAACATTTCTTTGTTATTTTATCTTAATTGAAATGTATTTTTAAATAATACGTTTCAGTAAATTATTTTTTTTTACATTTAAATGGTTATAGACGTTTTAATCACATAGTTAAAGACAAGCGAAAATCTATACTAATAAAAGAAAGTTTCGCTCTGTGTGTGTGTGTGTCTGTTGGCGATGGCTAGCAAAATCTAGCCAACCTAGAAGTCTGGAAATTTAGATGTGGATAGTCCAAGGACTGGCCATGTGCACCTGAGCCTCAGAATTTTAATATTTTTATAATTAGCCTAGATATTAATTAGATTCCCATTAACCATCGCTTCTAAAATGTCATCTTTTAAAACAAAATGGCGAATGAAACGGGCTGGCGCGTTGGATTTGCGAGCGGAAATGAACAAATTCGAAATTATTTTACAAATTAGCGAAAATAAAGAAAACTAATTGAGATATCAATTTGAAAATTTCTGAGCATATGTAAAAAAATATTCTGTATCTGACTATGTGATTTTTGAAAAATTGGGATGGTAATTTTTTTTTTTAATTTACGCAAAAAACTGCCAAAAATCTGCCGACGTCAGTGAAAACGATCCGAGAAATTTCCAGACAGGGATCGGCTTTCATTAAAAACTGAACTACAAAGAGATCTGTTTCTCTGGCCGATCCCTCTCATTCAGTTTGCGAAAATGAAAGGAAATAATTGCCAAATTTTACTAATGAACAAATATTTAGGTAACTAATTAAGATATAGATTTGAAATTGAGGTCGGGAAGGGGTGTCATCTGCCGGCTATTTTAGTGTAGCGTCTTCGTTATGTTCTAATTATCAGAAAAATGTAATTATTTTTTTAATGATCGCGTTAATGTACGTGACGGTGGTTCTCTTGAACAAATTATTCATTATATTTGCGGGTATGGGGAGGGAGGGGCTTAACGCCTTTCTCTGAGATTGTAATTATCTCGGGCCCGGGCAACGCCGGGCGGGTTAGCTAGTATACAATAATCCCTAATGAGTTACCTACGATTTCGAAAGCTCCTGTAAAAAAGAAATCTTTTAAACCAGTATTTTATTTTAAGAAAAATTACATTACTCATAGAATTAAATGACAGGTTTAACTTTTTGGTTATCTGTGATATTACTTGAATATTTAACGTACCTCTTTTAATTGCCAAAAGGTATAAAATAAAAACTTCATAAACTGTAAAAAAAAAAAAAAAAAAAAAAAAAAAAAAAAAAAAAAAAAAAACTATTGTTAGACTGTTTACATGTTTCGGCTCCATCGAAGCATACCTTTTAGCAATTAAAATAAGTATATTATTACAAGGTGTTATAATTTTATTATATATTTAATATACCTTTGATTAAATTATATTTCGTGTGATTCCAGATATCATTCTACGAAGTTCGGCAGAAATGAAAAGAAAAATATATACAGGGTGATTATAATTAAAGTTGCACTTTCAAAAGGCTGTAAAAAAAGAACCACTTGTCAGAATGACCTGATATTTCATCTGAGTATACGTGAAGCAATGGGAATTTGTTTTGAAAAAGAAAACAAGTTCAAAAGCTGATCGATAGATGGCGCTGTATTCGTCATAAAGTGCTAATTAAAAGACGTGACATTCTGTTTTGGCACTATTTTTTTCAAAGCTTATCCACCACGACAACGTGGTAGCACAGCGGGTAAAAAGAATCCAGTTTTTAATTGTTCCTAGGCCAAGATCCGAAGAAACTGTGCTTTTTCTTTGGTTTTTGGCCTAAGAACAATTTAAAACCGAGTTTTTCCGCTGTGGCTGCATCTTGTCGCATTGGATAGGCTTTGAACAAACAGTGCCACAACAGCATGTCCCGTCCTTTAACTAACATCTTATGACGAGTACTGCGCCATCTATCAGTCAGCTTTTAAACTTTTTTTTTCTTTCGCAAAACAAATTCCCATTGTTTCACGTATACTCAGATGACATATCAGGTCATTCTGACCAATGGTTATTTTTTACAGCTTTTTGAAAGTACAATTTTAATTATAATCGCCCTGTATTTAAGAATTTTCCGATAATGTAAATTATAAAAGCCTTTCTTAATTAATTTATCTTAATAGTAAATTAATTTTATATAAAACGTCTGAATTATTATTTTACTTGCAAATGATTTATGTAATATGCACGAAACTTATAAATACTGTGAAAAAGACGCAACATACCAAAATAAAAATTATATTTTAAAAATTTTGCTTATTTCTCCAAGTGATATATTTAACTGTAAAGCTATGTGTAATATTCTTCACAGTGGGTGAACCCCTGATTAAATTATCACCATTTTTGTAATTCACGATTTCATACCACGACATTTGGTAGAAATATAAAAAAAAATTATTTAATAATTTTTTCTTTAAGGTAAACTATAGAAAATAATTCTTAATTGATATAAATTAATCGATTATTATTTTTATATAATGCGTTTGAATTAATTATTTTTATGTGCAAATACGATACATAACAGGAAATAATTTGTGAATTAATTATTTCTATGTTCACATACGTTACATAGCAGGAAACAATTTTTGAATTAATTATTTTTATGTGCAAATACTTTACATAGGAAGAAATACTTTTTAATCCGTTACCGATAAGTTATTTGAAAACTTATGAAAAAGAAAAGGTACCATATAACCAAATCTAAATTTTATTTAAAATTATCATTTTAATCGTATCGTCAAATGACAGGTTTAAATGTAAAGCGATCTCTAATATTCCTTGATCGTGCGTCAACCCCTGATTAAACGATCACTTTCTTGCGATTCAAGATATCATGCCGCGAAATTCGACAGAAATTAAAATAAGAGAAGGTATAATGATCTATCGTATACCGGCCAGCATCGATTTCGGTGACGTCAGATTACCTTCTGCCTCCCCAAATACCTCAAATGTTTCCGTCACTTTTAAAGCCGAGAGGAAAAAAAACGGATTGAATTTTTTATACTATTTGACTAATAAAGATAATTATGGGAGAATGAAGTCATTTATATCTGAAACTTATGAGTTAAATGACGTAATAATTTATGATTAAATAAAATGTTTAATAATTAAGGTAATATAAAAAAAAATTCTATAAGAAACCTTAATTAAAAATGTACGTTCATCTTAAATACAGATATCTGTGTTAAGTATTTTGAATAAAGTGTTTATTTAAAAAAATATAACTGCTTATAAAGGGTAAATTTTCACGAAATGAATTTTTCTTGTTTGTGATATTACTTTATTTCATTTGAAATACAATTGGAATGATATATTTTATTACAACAATTTTGTCGTATTCAAACAATATCTTACATATATATTTTTTCATTCTTCTATTGTAGTAGTATATAAATAACAAATTTAATACTTTGAATAAATTACTGTATTACGCATAAAATATTACATGAATGGTATATTTTATGAAAAGCCGATTTGTCTCAATGAAATAATAATATTCTTTTAACATTTCGTTCTTGTATTATTGCAATATCTCTATAAGAAATTTAATAATCTTTGTAAACCCCCAAGCAATAGCGAGATATATGAAATTTTATATTAAGATAATTTATAATGCTGTAAGGTTTTTTTCTGTCATACTATTATTTACATCTTAGATTATATTTATTGCAATACAGATTTATATATATATATTTAAATACCTGGGTTTTTAATCAATGTACTTTATCAAATATTAAAAAATTCAATAATATGAAATAGAAAAACATTAGGTATATTGGTGGCTTTTTAGTTTCGTGATATCACGAAAAACACTTTGTAGCAAATATGTTATTCTAAAAATATCAGAATTAAGATCATTTATACGAATTACAATACATTCTACTTTATGGATTTAATGCTTTAAACGCGCTTCAGATTTATATACTGGGCATACCAAAAAAGCTGAAACGTACTTTAATTTTTTATTTGTTGGAAATAAGTAGGCAAAGTAACTTGACAAAATTTTCAAAATAAGATAGGGATTAAGGTAATAATAAGGAAATACTCATGGCATTAATTTTAATATAAATACATTTAAAAAATTTATACGAACATCTTACACAAAGTTGGTCAACTACAAAATTTCCTCTTTTTTTTCTCTCTTTTTTCACAAAAATTCATTACAAAAAAACTATACATGTATCTTCAAAATAGAATCAGCTACGCTTAATTGAAGACTGATCAATCTGAATGCGGATCAAATTTCAAATAAAAATATAGTTCTGTGACATATATCGCCAGAGAGAGAAAACACGGGCGATAATAGATATGTAGTTGAAATTTAGAAAAATGTAATGCTTAAGAGCTCAGTTGTGCATATTGATTTTGGGGCAAACAACAACTTTGACAACACTTTGCGAAGAATGCTTTGTGCTTTTATTGCTATTTATTATTATTATATTTCTGTAATTTAAAGCTACATTTGATTTTTTATATTTAATATTTTATTCAAATGTGTTTGGGGACAATTTTTTCACACTTGTTAATGTATGTTTGAACGAAAGAACCAAATCGTCTATTTGTATGTGATACCTTTCTTTACTGATGAAATAGCGTTTTAAATTGTACAAAAAAGCAGTATCTAACTTTTTTTCCTTCGTTATAATTCAGTTAATTTTAAAAATAAAAATATGTAATTTTTTGTAATGATATTGTTGAAGCAAAAGATAAAAATTTAATAATCCAATTTTGTGTAGGGAGAAGACAAGGGTTCTTATAAAAATTTAAAATGTGCAACTCCTTGGAAATTAAGGGGACAATTGTTGCATTTATATAATTTAACTATCAACCTGTTATTGAACACATTTGCACTTTACCTGACCTGTTTATTCTAAAACTTTAAAAATATAAATGAGTTTCAAACAGTTTGGGATGGTATATAACAGTATGGACACTGATTCCTCAAAAAAAAAAAAAGTAATTATACCTTTTAAATCTCGCGCGTGCGATTTAATTTGTACTTCGTTTGAGTAGAGGATTACTACCTCAATATAATTTTTGCAGCCTCCAAGACCATTTGTTTATGTTTTATACACGGTTTAAGAAATATTTCAAGGCTTTCTAAAGTTCGTTTCTTTATTATACACTTTTTCTTTTGTCTAATAATGTTTCACTTGCCTTGCGTCTGTATTTCAGAAATTCAGACATCTTAAGTAATAACCATTATGTATGACAAAAATCTTACAGCAGGGAAATTTGAAAAATATATAGTTATGCTTTTTTACAAAAAGTAAATTGAGATGCAAATATTGACTGTTTACAGATTCATATCTAGTTTCATTCATATAGGTATAACCGATGTTAATTAGTTATCTATGGCAAACAATTTTTAAAGTAATTTTTACTAACACTTTCCAACATTGATGAAAATTGTTAATGAAATCGGTTGGTCTGTCCGTCTGTCTATCTGTCAGGCCGTCTGTCTGTCCGTGCTCTAACTCGCGTAGAAAGACTCGGATAGACATTTTATTGATATATGTTATTTAGATTTACCATGGAATGTTCGGTATTGAAAATGAAGTACATACTATTTATGTTTAGTTCACAGAGAAACTCAAAACTATTTTGTTACATTAATGCGAATGGGTAAAAACCGATTTGATGTTACACTATTTCAAAAATAATGAAATTTATATGCATCCCTTAGGTGGACAATAATATGCTTTCTTTCGAGTGAAGAATAAACAGCGATTATAGTTCGTTTACTGGGACACTCAAAATTATTCTGTTGCATTATTGTCAATAGATAAAATTCGTTTTTAGTGCATTTTAATCATGTACTCTGTTTTAAACATAATGAAATTGATATGCATCACTGAGGTGGAGGGCAACATGATATTGGGTATAGAATAAATAGGATTTATAGTTCGTTTACACGGATGCACAAAAGAATTCCATTGCATTATGATACATGGGGAAATATTGTTTGCTGTGTATTTTAATCTAGTTTCACTATTCCAATGAAATTGATGTACATTACTGAGGTGCACTAGAGCATCTTTTCTATAAAGTATTGAGTACGTAGAATTGATCGTTAATTTTCAGAGAAGGTCAAAGGAATTCAGTTATAGGACTGACTATGAGCCATAACTGCAGGATGTGCGTTTTCAGCTGTGATATGCCTTTTAAAACTTAACTAATTTTAGTGTATTACGAGGTGTGTAGATCATATACAGGGCTTCTCGAAAGAATTCGCAAACGTTACAGGCTAGGACAGTAATTACTGTTGATGAATTTTTACTGCGTTGTGTTTTTAGGTGCGTTCGTAATTATATAAATACGCAGCACCTATAGTCGTCTGGTCCGTCCGTCTGTCTGTCTGTCCATCTGAGCGCATATAACAGCGCAAAAACTACCCAACCAAATGGTTTGAAATTTAAGATATATTATCTTTGCAGAATTTTGTCGAGACATGTCAAATTTTATGAAAATTGAATCAAAACTTTAGAAGATATTAATAAAAATATTTATTAAGAAATTTGAATTTAAAAAAAAAATCGGTGCTTTCTTGTTATAGGAGCTTTCGAGGTTTAATCGTCAAGCGACCGAGATACTTATTTTAGTACAGAAATTAATCTGCAGACGATATAATTCATTTCACAGAATTAAAAATCATCCAGATCTGAATATTTATACAACTAGCTATAGTACGAACGCACCTTGTTTGTCATGTTTGACGTACAATTTCCAACTTTTTTTTTTCTTTTTTATTTAGATATTTCATTTCATTGTATAAACAAAAATGGAATCTCTTAATAATAATCCGATAGTGTTGGAAAGTGTTTCATTGTGTAAGCCATGATGCAAGATTTTTCGTTCGTGTCGAATCTCCTATGTTTCCTCTTTTTTAGTTTAGTTTCATTTTCGAACCTAAGAAATGTATCCACTTGGGGATTCCAATGCTTGCATTTTTTTTTTTTTAGAATAGAAAATTAATTTTGAACATCAAATTAAAATATGATTAGGTCCAATTTTAAACTACATTGTTTTAATATAGTTTTTTAATAACCCTTAACTGATAGATTTAATAAATAAAAAACAGATATTTTATTGTTATATTTTATTGTATATTTCTTGTAGAACGTAACCAGAAAATATGTGTATCTAAAGAGTTAAACTTAGTTAGATTCTGGTATTTAAAAAGGTCTTCCTTCGCATAACAAACCGAATAATAAATATAAATATATTTAATATAAAGAAAATATATTATGTTTTTATTCATCTTAAAAATTTTATTTAAATTTAAAAATTCGTAACGTAATTTTAAAATCTTGTTATCATATTACAAAGTACACAAACAATGTGAAATTACAATTAGAGAGTCTGTTATGTCACATTAATTTATCATGGAAATAATCTTTGGCAGATTACAAACAATAATAATATACTTTAAATTTTATTTCTTTAACACAAATTCGTGATATCAGTCATGTCTATATGACATTCGTTTTTATAATTACTCTTTTCGCGCACTGTTATTGTTATTAGCAATGTGATTAATTCAGTCGGAATCCGATTTTATGATATCAAAATGATCCTCAAAAAATAACAATAAGGATTTATTTCAACAAAGAAATCAAAGCTTCTGTCGATGTTTAATAGTTGTCTATGACAAACAATGTTTTTTTTTTTAAGTCCTTTTTATTGAATCTCCCATGTTTCTTTTTTTTTTATTATTTCTGTTTTATTTTAGGAGTAAAAGTGGGAAGGAAGATCTCTTCATCACTTTGAGAGAAGAATAAATGTTTTGTAGTGGCTGTGAATTCACCCTTTTCGCCGGCGGCATTGTTCTTTAATTTGTCATAACAGCCCTTTTCCAACCCTGTAAATGACTGCTTGTAACATCTTCCCGCTGTTGACATAAATGCTCAGTGAGAGGTCTTCAGAATTAATTTAACTGAATACATACTAAGAATTGAAATCGGAGATACTTTCGCTTTAGTAAAGAATAAACTTTTAATAATTCCAAGCTTAGAGAAAAAGAAAGAATTTTTATTCACAGCAAGCAGAGAAAAAAAAAATTCGGAGCTATTAATACTCCTTCATCTGAAAAGAAAGCTAGCGTATTTTGCAACTTTAGTGTGTAAACAAGCTCTCATGTATAATAACAAAACGGAAGTTTATGCAATTCTGAGAATAATATCACAGCCAAGTAAATATACCTCCTATAAACGTTACAGGTGTGTTTTTTAATTGTTTGGCAAGCCTGCAAGTGAAATGAATTTTAATTAAACGATGCTTATTTCTCTTAGTGTTTGCAACATGAGACTAATAGTTTTTGCAATGATTTCCTCTCGATCAACAAATCTCGTAATTGCTATTAATATAGAGCTCAGAAATATTTTTTTTTCTTTCTTTAACCGCTATCTCGTTTTCTGTAGTAACAAAGGGTTACTATATAGATTCTAAAAGATAAATAACATTTCGGAGCAAGTTGCGTCATTTTGCTAAAGAATATAAAATCGGAGGTTTCTATTGTTATCTTAAAATGTCATTTAACTTTAAAATTAAACATGAATAAAGTGAATGAAACAGGTAAAATTAAGCGTTTCAGTTTAAACAAATATCAGAGTTCATATAATTAAGACAAACTGCAGGAAATGAGTAGGGTGAATGAAAAACAAATTTGCAGTATGAGGCATTATAAAAATGAGATTTATGTACGTGTAAGATTTTAAATTTTCCTTATATTTCCAACATATTCATATTATCGATATTTTTAAAATTTATAAAACGTAGTAGGTCTGAATGTTTTAAAAATTCTGAAAGATCACATTTAAAAAGTAACACTTACATAACGTAATAATCACATATGTTTCGAATCTAAAATATGGCCCGCTCTAAATTATGACCTGAATCTAAATTATGACCCGAAACAGAGAAAATTAAGCGTTTCAAATTAAACAAATAGCAGAGTTCATATAATTAAGGCAAACTGCAGGAAATGCGTAGGGTGAATGAAAACAAAAACTGCAGTATCAAGCATTAGAAAAATAAGATTTATGTAGGTGTTGAAATTTCCTTACATTTCCGACATATTCATATTATGAATATTTTTGAAATTTATAAAACACTAAAACGTAGAAAAAAGTAGAAGGTCTGAATGTTCTAAAATCTGAAAGATCACTGTTAAAAAGTAACGCTTACATAACGTAATAATCACATATGTTTCGAATCTAAAATATGCCCAGCTCTTCTTCAGAATGAAAATCACGTGTCGGCAGATTGCACATCCTATGATGAATGGTATTTAAGTGTACCCTAGCTTGGAGGATGAATGCCTTCAATTTAGATTGTAATATCTCCGGCGTTATTATTCTCATTTTCATAAAGACGAATAATAAGCTAGAAGCAGCAGCGGTCGTGCGACGTACTCGGAGCTTCGAGCCAAAACCTTCCCGCTATTCGAAGCATTAAACTTGTGAAATTTGGCATTTAAATTTTTTCCGGTATTGAATTCAGCTTTTAAATTTTTCCCGATCCGGTCGGTAACGGAAGTAAATGGACCTCGTATGCCGCAAGCGTCCCGACTGCCCTGCGAATTCGTGGCGGTAATTATCCGTTTAGTCTTTTTAAGGTATTTTTTTAATTACTAGTAATAAATTTCCGGCTTCTGTGTTTTTATTACCGCTTTACATATCTGTAGAAACTGTAAAATGTATTTTGGAATATAAGAAAAAAATTATTAATACATACCTACATCTTATTGCTTTTTTTTTTTCAGTTTATTATGCAAAACTAGGTTTGCCAGTTTGGTCTACTTTTTATTCAGAAAATTTGAATAATAATTTTTGCTTGAATTGCATATTTCAAAAACTATCAATTAAAACAAATTTGGATACGTTGTCCTTTATATTTGTTTGACAAAATGGCTCATTAATATTTTTTCAGGCATATAAAATTTCTTTTTAGGAGAATATCGTATAAAAATAAATAATTTAAAAAAAACTTTAGAAAAGTAAATAATTTGTTTTCAGCAAGTGACATAAAAATAAAATTTCTTACAATTTATTCAGATTTAAAAAAAAATATTTATAAAATAAACATTTTTATATATTTTTTTATTTATATTTTTTTAACACAAAATATATGATAGTTGTCTCTATTATTATTATTATAACTCTGAAAATCAATTTAAGGTCATCGTGACGAAATCTTCACAATCTGTCCGGAAATAATCTAAAATTATAGAGACACATTTTAATATTGGAAATGCGCATCCAGATTTCTATATATGCTGTCTTACCAGACGACAAGAAAATAGTAAATTTATTTTTTAAATATTTTTACAGGAAGGGATTTACAATATGACGTAAAAAAATCTTGTCACCCAATTTCTTAAAAAACTAGACAGAAACTCGCCTTTAACAAGCAACCCTTGAAATGTAGTGCAAACATTCCGTGCAAGTCATTACTTTGTCGCTAAGCTAAAATAGCGGTAAAAGAAAATTTGTACTCTTTTAAACAGTGCAACTGAGGTATGCTTTACTTTGGCGCATTCATTGCAGAATCCTACATATTGCTCTTCTTTATCTCATAGAGCGTTTTTTTTTTTTTTTTTTTTTTCCCAGGATAAGAGAGAAGAAACATTTTTTCATCGTCTGAGTATCTCTTACAGTTGAAGAAATTCATCGGAAATAACAAAGAAAAAACTATATTTTCTATGAAAACTTGTCATGTATGTTTTCAGACTTCTTTATGTAAATCGTTAAACATCAAAGGGAAGGAAGGGAGTTAAGTACTGTTATCAAATATAAACTTTGATAAGAACGATCCCCGAGTTCAGCTTATCAATAGAATGTACTTTTCATTCAACCGCAGTGGTCGAATATGTGTCATTGACTTGAAAAGGTACACTATTCCACTGTTTTCTTGAAATTTTAACAAATTTGAAGACATCAAAGGAAACGGGAGTATCCTTATGCGTATTAAATATGAGTATTAAATCTAAACTTTGAATAACTTATTGAATAAAACAACTTTTGGGGTTTCAAATGTAATCTTAACATGTACAACCACTTGTTCTTTAAAAGGTAGCTCTTTGAAAATTTTACAAAAGCTTCAAACGGCACTTTGCTTCAATTATTATTTCAAGTGTTTAGCTTTTGTTAGACACAAAAAGATAATCAGCTTTGAATTTTCAAAGGAAAACTTTATATTTATAGCGGTGGTAAAATAATAATTTGAATATTCATGTGAGAAAAGAATCAATTATACGTAAGAAATTACTTAAATTCCTTCCAGTTGAGTTATTCAATACGATTTTTTGAAAATTGGATTTTTTTTATGCAGATAAAAACTGTTTATAGAGGTTCCATAAGTATAACTTTAAAGAATTTAAATGTTGTTAAAGGATTTGGAAATATTAATTCGCTGTTTATTTTTCTTTATAACTATAACTACTTGTAACGATCTATAAAGAAACGGCTAAAGAAATTATTACACAGTTAATTTAAGTTTATTTACAAAGAGTCAAATTTGTATTGTTTTAAAGATTAAACTTTCCACTTTTAGATAAAATTATATTGAGGCTTTTGTGTTAAATAATATAAAGATTAAAATAAATGCAACAATAAGAAGGATGTTTTAAAAGTAATTTAATGGTAATATTTTTATACTTTCGAAGAACAAGCCAAGGAAAACTTTGAAGATTTCTATAGGACATCCTTTTGCATGCTTAGAAATATTCATAAATAATCTGAAGAATTTTATTTATATACAGGGTGGCCATCGAACAGGGAATTTTTCAGGGGATATACCATTATTATCTTATAGAAAAATCGTCTTATTTAATCGCTGGATTAAATAAGGCGAGTTTTTTTTATAAGAAAATACGGGTATTTTTTCTAAAATATTTCCTGATCGGTAGCCACCGTGCATGTACATTGAAACAATATATAAAATGGATGCAGTCATGAGAGGTTAAAATAAATAAAATGATGGTCTCCGACAGAATGAATTCTTCATCTAATAAAAAAAGGATGTCATAGAATTTAAATAATAGATTCCAATAGCACAAGCAGTGTTAATTTATATTCGTTAAATTTATAATTATGAATCTTCTTATGATAACATTTATGATCAAATCAGGTTATCACAAAGCCAGATACTACATTAAAAAAATATATAAAAAGCTAAAATGTGTTCTATTAAATTCAATACTTTCATAATAAAACAAATTTCTTAAATAATTTAATAATTTAATTACAAAAAAAAAACTTGGCAAATTTTTAAAGATAGGGGTTTTGAAAACCACTATTTAAAAATAGAAATTTTCGCCCAATTTAGCCACAAAACCCTCCAATTAAATAAGACAAATTATCATTCGTAAAAAGTAGTATTCAAAACCTGTAAGCCTATGAAAATCAAAGTTATTGTGCAGTAATTTTTATGATGTATTAATTAACAAAAATCGCATTTTATCTTTCAAAGTAATCTCTTTTTAGATAAACTTTTATGAAGAAAATATTAAACATATGTTTAATTGCAATGAAATATCACAAATAATTACTGAAATCAAAAGAAAAAAACAATGAGACGAGTACAACAATATAGAGAACTCCCCCCCCCCGGAATATACTATCATCAGTAACTCAGAAGCCGCTTGGTTGCCTAATCATTTTTCATATATATAATATTTATAATTAACAACTAATTATTAGTTTACAAGCTAGCAAACTTTAACAATAATAGCTTCATATTGTCTCTTATATTATCATTAAGTTTTTTTTTATTTCAAGTCTTTAAAAAGTTATTTTCTTATACCTACAAAATGCTTAAGTATCTTTAAAAAAATATTTCGAAATACTTTTGCAGATAGCTGAAATTAACAAAGAAAATGGAATGTTCTACAATTTTTACCATAAGTTTTATAATTTGAAAAAAAAAATTAAATGTACATTTTTACTTTCATAATTTTGCTAATTAAATGCATTCTAGAGTTCTTCTTATTTCAAAATTATGTTCATAGCAAAATTTATGTTTTTATAAAAGTATCTGAAAAGTATCTAAGTTCATAAAAATAGCTCAGTATCTGCATTTATTATGTACTTAATTTCTTCCCAATATACGCCTAAGAGAGCATAATTCAACAATACATTCAGTATAATCTAGGAAAATGTAATTCTATATCTGTGGAGACGTCCAGATGCAAGGGGTAAGAAAAGCACT
The DNA here is from genome assembly GCA_963931845.1 of Maratus michaelseni. Classification (NCBI taxonomy): domain Eukaryota; kingdom Metazoa; phylum Arthropoda; class Arachnida; order Araneae; family Salticidae; genus Maratus; species Maratus michaelseni. The sequence goes on from OZ007599.1 coordinate 273,837,257, forward strand.
TTAACTGCATTTAATGACTTAATGGATTCTTAGTAAAATTTTTATAGAAAGTTCAGAAAACTTCAGTTTATTATTTAATCTATAAAGAATAAAATATGTGGAATAAGATAGTTTGGTGTTTCAGAAAGATGTCGATACTTCGATATCTATTTACATATCTTTATATTTTAATGTTTTTATTCTTTCAAAGAACTGAAATTCGGACATATGGTATAAATAAAATTCGAGAAATATTTTATTTTAATACATTACCTTATTCACATGTTCGGAACTACAACATCTGCAATTTAAATGCTGTTTAGTATATGTCATCAAAAAAAAAAAAAAAATCCCTGATGGCTCGACTTATAGGCACAGGTAGATTTCGAAGACGCAGACAGTGGGACGTCTGTTTGTTGGGAATTTCAGAAGAAATGACCTGAAATTATCTTTTTGCCATGATGCGACAGTTCCGACCGCCCACTTCAAAATCTATCTTGTCTGTAGGCGGAGTGGGCAGGGATTTTTTAGTTTTTTTTTTATTATTTATTTATTTATTTATTTGCTATAAGGTTTGGTCCTATAAAAAACTTGTCAGTATAAAAGTTTTAGATAATATTAAGAGGATTTATAATAAATTTAAGCGGATTTGATATCTTGTGAATTGACGAAGTTATGAATTTTTTTCTTCTGAAACCCCTCTTCCCCTCCCCCCTTGGGAACATTTTTAATGATATCAAAAATCTGTTATACATAAATTTTCGGCTCTGTTCCTAGAAGTAATAATAACTTTAAACGGATCCGATACGCATCATAATTAAGAAGTTATGGTGTTTTTTTCTGTTTTCACAAAAAGCCCCCCTATCCACCCCCCTGGTTCGATTTTGCCCATTAACGAACTTGACCGAGATTTTATGTCCCTTGATTTTATGTGTCAGTTTGGAAGAGATTTGCGCAGAATTATTGAAGTTATCATGTCCATAAAAAATCGACATAGATAGATAAAGTTTTGAATTGGGGGTGGTTTTGGGTTCTGCGAGTCATGATCGGAGTAGATCTGCAAAACATTTTCAGAAATTCCAACTTAGGGGAGAATGTAATAGGTAGTATTTCTTACGAAATTTACCTAAAAGGGAAATGAGATTTTTAATATATTTAAGCATTAAAAATATGAAAGTATCCCATTTGCTTATTAAGATTTATTTAAAAGGGGGGAAAATGTAACATTTTGTTATTTTAATTTAGTTTCTTTTCTAATGTCTGGAAATTTGTGCCCCACTTTTGTGGAAGTAGCTCTTCTAATAAATTAACGACTAATCTTACTATATTTACTAAGAGTAACTCACTACAGTTAATAACAATTCAAATATACAGTAAAAAGAAAAAAGAAATAGAAGATCGTTCAAATGTTAGTATTTTTTACGGTCGTCGAATAGAATGCTTTTAATAAATTCTGAAATGTAATTAAAATCTAATGCGAAAATTATTTTCTTTTGTCATTTATATGTTTGATCGATGTGTTTCAAAGCTGTTATTCAAAGTTAGCTGTATTTCAAAATTATTGTAATAGATATTGGGGGCCACCGTAATACTTGCCCATCATGGATATGCATAATATAAAATAGGAAAACAAAACATGTGTAAACTATTTATAAAATGCATTGCAATTCGAATAAAATCGTGGCTTGATGACGTCATAAACTTTAAATGCTCTATTACAGAATTGCGTAAAAGAAACATCCTTATAACTCCAAAATTCATAATCATATTAACAAACGGTTTACTGCGTCGGATTAAGCGTCTCATTTCCAATTAAAATATATCTTTGAATTTAAATTTGAATGAAATCAGGGTCATGAAAAATCGAAGAGCGTGGAAAATATGATTACAAATATTTCGGCAACTAATTATCCGATCGACTTCATTCTTTATGCAAAATTTGTGGGTTTTTTCAATTGTCTTTTATATTCACTCCTTAAAATAAACAATTTCGAAAAAATTTATATAACTTTTATCAGAACGAATATTTCGAGAGTCCGAAAAAAATAGTTCCGGATAATCGAGGTTACTGAAATACAATACTTGCTTCTTCCCATTATTACATACTAAGTACATACCAAATTTCAAGTCTATCTTCTCAATTTGTTTGGGAGATAGAGCGTTTACAGACACACACACAGACACACAGACAGACGGATGGCAACATTTTTTTTCCTAAAAATATGTTTTTCGGAATCTCCAGTGTCTGAAACGTGTAAATCCGTCAAAAAAATTTTTTCGATTTTCAAAACGACTACAAGATTTACCCTATACTACGTATGATGGGAAAGTAATAAAAACGACCTTAGCATAATACCTTAATTTCTGGTACGTAACCCGCGGCTCAAATAATTCGGTTTCGAACCAGAATTTTTATTTAATAATATGTAACCCGTTTTTATTTGGTTCTTATTTGACTTTATTTAATAAATATAATTTCTGGTTCGAAACCGATTTATTTGAGTCGCGGGTTATATACCAGAAATTACGGTATTGAAAATAATTTAAGGAAAATAATTTAAGTAAATGACAAAAAATTCACCGCCCTCTGAATACTGGGCAAACGTGCTGACATAAAAATAGCGTCTGTCGCAGGCGGTTTTTTTTCAGCGTTTGTATGATCCCTTAAATTTAAATATCAATATTTTCTAAAAGCTTTCTTCGCCTTTTCTTCTGACATTAAATAAGGCGAAGTATACTTTAAAAAATACTGGTACTAAATTTAAGTGACTGTACAAACGTTGAAATAAATCAGCCTACGACAGCCGCCATTTTGTGTTTTAGGCCTATTATTCAGTTGGCGGTGGACAATTTTAATTTACAAGAATTTCTAATATTTGCATGGAGAATTAAGCTTTTTCATGCCACAAACATATTTGTGATACGTGGTAGATAAAATCAAATATATTAATAAAAATTACTTTATGAATAATATAATAACACTGCGAAAAAAAAAAATGCATGCATTTCTTTCTTTAAAAACACAAACATGATTTTCAAGCTTCATATTTTTCATACTTACAAATACAGGGTGCGTAACATCCTTAATTTTTATTACCATTATTTCTGAATAGTAATCTTCAACATCTTTATTCACTGAAATCGCAGAACTTGTAAAATAATTCCACGATTATATACGGCGACGTTAATTATTCCGAAATATACGCTAAACTACAGACTGTTCGCACCCTGATATAAAGTAATCTGACATACGTGATTAATTATGTTTTTTGAAGCATAGAAACAATCAGTACAGCAAAAATACGATGAATCTTTCTGCGTGCATTTTGTATGTTTTTCAATTATCTCTTGTTTTTCCTCTGACAGGTGGTTATTTTTCTTAAATTCTGTATAAAAATAAATTGATATTTCTTACATACGTACACATAAGTAATTTCACATATATTTTTCAGAATATTTAAATCTCGCATACTATCAAATAGCATTATCCAATTATATTCCTTAATCATGAACTAAAAATATTCAGTTACATGAAAAACGCTAAAACTATATTAAATTCATCTACTTAATATTTGAACGATATATCAAATTTTTAATTCATCACAATCGATTAATTTTTCAGCATATTATATTCCATAGAAAATATTCTTTTATTTTATTTCATGTATTTAATAATTAAAAATCATTTTTCAACCCTAATTTCAGATTCATTCCAACGGCACAAGAGTAATTGCGAAGAAATAGGAGATACCAAATACATACGCGCATATGAATGAAATTAATATATGATGATCGAAATATATTATTTGAAATGAACGACATATTTTCAGTCAAGCATCTACTGAATAACATTGCAGACTACTACTGTCTTAATTAGAATTTATCGTTGATAGAAAATTTACCTGCTCTTTGTTGAAGAGATTACATTCTGCTTGATTTAATTTTATTGCATTGGAAAATTTTCATATGCAAGTATTTCATTTACTTGGATTTCGCGTTTCTTACTCAATAAAGAATGAATTATAGTTATTCAGACTCACGTAAATGTTATGTAGTAGTTAATGTGCTTAATAAAAGATAATTCAGGGCTAGGCGGAAGTGATTTATGCACATTAATAAATAATCAGTCCGTGATGCAGACAAAAAGAACAATGGATAAATCAGTTTAAAACTTCATTGAAAAATCGATATCCAAACGGATATTTTTAAGAGCTTTTAGTGATTTATGCGAAGTTTAATAGATTTAAAATTCTAAGAATGGGCGAACCATCAAGCAAAACATAACGTATACAAAATTTTAACAATATTTATTTGTAATTTCCTAGAAATAAATGGTAGAGTATTATAATGAAAGACACACACACACACATATATATATATATATATAAATGTAGAATATATATATATATATACACTGCTCAAACCAATTAGGGGAGCACATGGTTTTAACGAAATTACACAAATACTTACACCAATAAGTACCTTAAATTAAAACATCCATAATTTAAAGCATAGCAGAAAACAGAAAAATAAAACTTCATATGCAAATCAAAGTTTATGACGTGAAAAACCAGAAAAAGGAGATAAGTGAAGAAATCAGGATTTCGCAGAAATGTCTGTTTCACTGTCTCAGTTGCGAAATTCAATTGCTCAGCTTTTGTTATGAGAAAGGGTGATTTGAAAATTTCACAACAACGTGATTTACCGGAATCCATGGCTTGGCGTATTAGAGATAGACTTGAATCCAGGCAAACACAACGAAGTGTAGCGGATGCTGTTGGAGTTGCAAGAAATGTCCTTGCAAGGCTGTGGAATCGATTCCAAGAAACAGGAACTGTTGGATGTCGAGCAGGGCAACGTCGACCACGTGCACCACAGCAACTGATGACCGATATATCCTGTTAACAGCTCGTCAAAACAGAAAAGGGGATGATACTCAGTTGCAATAACGGTAGCTTTTGGCAACACAACGAAGGGTGTCCAGTCAAAAAGTGTGAAATATGCTTCATCAGGGTGGTCTCTATGCACGTAGGCCAATGATCTGTATTCCGTTGACCACAAGCCACTGTGCGGCCCGAAGAAGTTGGGCTGCTGAACATCAAGATTGAAGGCAACGGATTTTAGTCAAATGCTGCTTCCCTATTCAGTCTGGAGTGTAACACTCGACGTGTTTTTGTATGGAGGGAAAGAGGCACTCGAAATAACCCCACATTTGTTCGTGAAAGATCACATTACAGGCAAGGTGGGTTGATGTATGAGCTGGAATCAGCATGCGTGAACGTGCAGACCTGCATATCATTTGGAATGACACTTTGACGGCCCAAAGGTATACAGATGAGATACTGAGACCTCATGTCATACCTTACGCTTCACCCATGGTGATTCCTTTATTTTCATGCATGATAATGCCTGGCCGGATACAGCTCGTCTGTTGAAGAACATGGTTGAAACTGAAACAATACAGCGTGTGGAATTGCCTGCATGCTTTCCTGACCTGATTCAGATCGAGCATGTTTGGGACATACTCGGACGACGCATTGCAGCAAGACGAAGGCCTTCTTTTATTCTCTGGAAAATGGAGATTTCAATTCTTGAAGAGTGGAACAGTATTCCTTAAAGTCTTATCGATAACCTCATCAAATCCATAGAAAACAGGTGTGCAGCAGTCTTAGATGTTAGAGGGGACCACACGCCGTATGAAACAACTTGCATCATTACTAAACAATACTTTTTTTTGTAATTTACATTTAACCAAATTGTTGCCCTAAACCATCTTTTCATGTTCTTTCCATCCTTTCAAAGAATTAAAGCTCCGTTACAATTTTTTTGCGTCTTATTTTCTGTATTGCGCATTGATACACGTGTACTCTCCATTTTATACCCATGCATGGCTGTCTCGCAATGTTCTCTTCTTTTATTTGCTTGCTCCCCTAATTTTTTTGAGCAGTGTATATATATATATATATATATATATATAGATAGATAGATAGATAGATAGATATATGTATATATGTATGTATGTATGTATATATGCATATATGTATGTAAGTATATATATATGTATGTATATTTATCATTCCATCACTTACAATCTTATCTACATTATGTTTCTCGTACAAGGCTAAATTTTATTTTCTACTATTTTCCCATTTGTTCTTTATAATTATATAAAACTTATTTACCTTCTTTAGTTTTCAATACTTCTTATTTTTTTTACATCAATTACTACTTTGTCTGTACTTTATTTTAAGCAAACTCTTTGTATAGTTCCAGCTTATCCTTTTATCTGATAGATGGCAACACCAGACTTTTTCATCTCAATACTTTTTGTAGATTCAACTATCCTTTTTTATTTAATAATAGATGGGAGCACCAAATTTTTCCTCTTTTAATATAATTTTTTACAGTCTGCTATGACTCAGCTTTTCAGTTCTTCAGTGTCCATTGAGATGTGAAGAGCTTCTGTGATTGTAAACATTTTTAATCATGTTTCACACTTTGTTTTTCTGGTGAACTATGTCCAATGCTTTATGGTATATTTTACATCACTGTTCTATCATGGTTTATTTATTTATTTGTTTAGTTATTTGATCTTTGTGTCTCATTTTTTTTATATACACATCTATCTCATATTGGTTTCTCTGTATGTTATAAGGGACATGATCTTGTCATTTTTAGACTTAATGCTGACAATATATGAGGAAATAACACATATTTACTATGAATTACTCTTATGATGCTCCTCTGAAGAATCCATAAGATATTCATAGTATTCCATTCTTGATTTTTCTTTTTATTAAGTATAAGACTTGCGGAATCCTTTCTGTTGCTTTTTATAATATCCCTTCCTTTGTTTTTCACACATGTGATTTAATTTTAAACATATATGTATATATAATGTGTATAATAAAATGTGTGTCTCGTATGTATATATATAATATGGATATATGGATATGAATACATGTATGTACATGGATATATTTTTATATATAAATATGTTTATATATATATATAACCGTTAAATAACAGCACAGAAACATCATACAATAATTATGAAAAAAATAAATATGAAAAATTAACACATACCTATTTAAATAATAGACTGAAAAATGCAGAGAAAAAAAAATAGAACAAATAAATATGAAAAATGAACGCATACCTGTTTGAATAATATCCAGAAAAATGTAGGGGAAAAAATAAATAAATAGGATTTAAAACAAAGATAATATAATACAGAATGGATGGGAAAATGAAACGATGATAAATATATGAAAGATGAAACTCAAATCTGTTATGAAATGTATCCATAATATCAAAAATAGAAAAAGTGAAATATTGAAATAATTTGACATTGAATAGATGAAATAATTTGAAATAACTGTGGAACCATGGCAGAATTCTCAAGCCCAAATTACTTTTGATTTCACAAAAAATGTATGATTTCATCTTTGCACTAACTAATTAGTTGAAAATGTACTACATGTGGGCAATCATACATTAATAAACCAAAAATTTTAAATAATTACATAATGAAAAATGTAAAGGTGTGGATGATTTTCCCAGAATAAACTAGGAAGAATCGTGGTTACAAGAAAAAAATGGCATGAATCAACAAATCTTCACCTGTTGCCAACAAATAGTTACTAATTCAATAGATGAATTACAAGAGAAGTGAATGATTCATAAATATTCAAGCTACATGATTCAAACCATGACAAAATGAATTTCATACTACGCGTTGAAACAAGAATTAAGTAACATTAAGGAACATGCTGCCACCTATTGGCTGTTCAAGAAAGAGTAATACTCAAGACAGACGCATAAATATTTTAGATACAGATCTGCCATCTAGTGCCAGTTTAAGAAACAACATCAGAATTTAGTTATTACAAGTGGAATTTTAAAATTTAAAGAAAGTGCCTAATGAGAACATTTTGGCAACTAAGAAAAATTATAAGGTGCCATTCATGCCTAATTATTTTTTCGTGGATTCTAAACCTTCTTATGCATTAAGTTTTTAGACATGAGGTTTTTTTTTTTTTTTTTAATGCTTAACAAAAAAGATTACTTAATTAAATTTTCGAAATATTAAAAATGCAATGTCATTTCTTTACAATAATTTGCAGATCATATATTTTTAAAATTTTATTTTCAAGTTCCATTTTTCAATGTCAGCCCTTAGCAGGCAGATTGCAGAAGTGCAAACAAGCACAGCGCTAGTACCGGTACAGAAAACACCTTACTTCACAGATTCAATTTCCGGTATTGCGAAAGTTATTATCGAACGTGTGATATAACAGCAAATTTGCCACAGAATTGGACTTTTTCACTTGTGCAACTTTTTTAGTAGTTAACCCATGTGCTCTGAGAATTATTTATTGTATTCAAATTGCTTGATTGCTAAAATTTTTTGAACTAGTAATAATCGGCTTATTTAATCTATCTTTAAATCAGACATTAAATAAATCGAATATAACTATACCAATAAAAGTAATAACAATCAAGCAGTGTGAATAATAATTAAAATAAGAGCGCCAATTGGCAACGCTGATTAAGGAAATTCTTCCTGTGACACATGCTGAAGATTGATGCCGCGAAACCTGTTTTAAGTTTTAATGTTGTTAAACTTCAAGTTGATTTAAATATAATATATATATATATATTTATATATTTTTTTAAGAAAGATATTTTCTAGAAAAAATAATGAATACTAAATATATTTTGTTGATTTCTTATTTCTTATACGGAAATATTGTTCGAATATATGTGATTATAATTTTTAATAATTTTACACAGGTAACTCTTAAACATTTGAAGGATTTTATTTTTTCTTCTCATTAAATAATAATTTTAGAATTATTATTCATTAAATCCATGTCATTATCAGATGTGCCAAGCTCTCACTAATCTTCCGTAATATGTGGGTTAATTTGACCCAGGTTTAATACGTTTCACACCAGAATTTTTTTATGAAATGAAATTAAATATATTCTACTTACAAATCTGAAATTAAATAAATAAAGATTCATCAAATAAATTTTCTGGTTCGAAACGTTGTTAAACTGGGTCAAATTAATCCGCATATTACGGAAGATAAGTGGGAGCTTGGCACCTCTTCATTATTTCAATACATTTGCCCGTTATACTAACCATATATTTATATTAAATATATTACAGTCATGCTTTTTTCCTTTCTTTTTCAATATCCATACTGATATATACTGATTATGTTTATACATTAAATCATTAACTATGATAATCTTAATATGCTAAAAAAAGAGACTATTTAATCAATTTTTCGAAATATAAAAAATGCAATGTCCTTTCTTTACAAAAAACTTCATGTCTTATGTTTTTAAATTTTATTTTCATGTTCTATTTTTCAACGTCAGCCCTTAGCCGGCAGATAGCAAAAGTGCAAACAAGCGAAGCGCCTGTACTGGTAAAAGAAGACACCTTACTTCATAGATTCAATTTCCGGCATTGCGAAAGTTATTATCGAACGTGTGATATAACCGCAAATTCGCCGCAAAAAAAGTGCTTTTTAACTTGTGCAACTTTTTTTAGTAGCTTAGCTTACTGAAGCACTATTATCAGGCGTTGCGTATTAATTATTGACACATGCTGAAGATTGATGCCGCGGAGCTTGGTTTGCATTTTAACGTTGATCAAGTGCAAATAGAATCAAGTATAGTGTGAGAATTTAAAAAAATGAATTTCGTAGAAAAGAGAATGATGCATACTAAAAATATTTTGTTCATTTTCCATGTCATTTAAGATATTGTTGTTTAAATTTATTATAGTTATTTTTTTAATATTTCTGTACAAGAGATATTTAAATGTTTGAAGGATTTTAATTTCTCGATGTCCTTAAAAGTTTTATGATAAAATGAAAAATATTTAGCATATGTTTAATATGTATAGTTATTATTTAAAATAAAATAAAATATGTTTAAAATCTATGTTGAGATAACCTATTACCTATTATTAACCTATACAGGGTGTATCATAATTTCTTCTATAGTTTGGTTTGGTAACACCGGAGTAAATTATGATACACTCTGTATTAAGAATTAATTTACAATTTAATAGAACGTTCCGTGGAACTGAATTTTTTATCAGGTAAATGTGCCAATAGTTAGCCACTTAAGGACATTTATCTAATTATCTTAATATTAGTGAACTCTAAAATATATATCGTTTCAGACTAGTCCTAACCTTCATCTATCAGAATAAACATTAATAGTTTGAAAACATAGTCTGAACGGAAAATGGAAATTTTTTACCTTCCTATATGCTTCAGTAGCGGGCTTTGTAAATTTCTGATTCATCAGCTGTGGGGATAGTAAATTTCTAATGCGTCAGTATAGTGGGCGTAGTAAATTTCTGATGCACCAGTAGCAGGCCCTTAAAAGTGATCCACTCAAGACTTGAGTTTATTGTGTGCCATACAGAAGAGATGAATTTTTTCCAGAGTTCTAGAAATAACTATATATAATAAGGAAAATGTATTTAGAAGTTTAGATGATTACATTACATAATTTCACTAGTAAATCTGCAAATCAGAGGCCTGAACAGTTGTGCAGATTATTTTCATTTTTATCCCATTTTACATAATATCTAATACTAATCTTCTGCAATCTACAATATAAAATTTAGAGTATATACAGGGTATCTGTTTCTCTTATCGTTGGACAATAGCTAATTCCTAAGCCGCTACTTTTAGAGGTATAGTTCCAGCTGCAGAAATATTTCAAATGTTGATCTTCACGTTAAACAATAAAAATTCTTATCTTCTACGACCAAACCGAGTTATAATACTTTGAATTTTAAGAATTTTCAGCGTTTTCTGGCACAAAAATGCATTTTCCCGTTTGTTATTGCAGAATGCTACAATTGGTAGGAGAAATACCATAAAATTTATGAATTTCTATCAACGAGAAGAGTACTCATTAAAGCAAGCTTTACTTTTGTCGAAGGGCGTAGTTTTTCTCTTAATATTCCTTTGTTCTCTATTCATATTTTTTCACTTTCAGGGAGAGAATCATCTGTATTTCAGAAGATTTCTGCTTAAAAAAATTTTCTTCAAAACCTTTATACCTTCTTCTTGCCAAACGTTCCACTACTACACCTTTGCATTCTCCTACATACAAAATTTAAAATCTTTAAATTTTATTGCATTTTCTGTTCTATTTGCTACTTTGTTATAACAAAACATAAATATTCATCTAAATTATTATTACCCACCGAAATTTCTGCTTCAGTTTATTGTCTTCGAACCCTTCCAAAAAATATTTAAAATTATTTTTAAAAACGTCTCTGCGCTACTTGTAACTTTGCAATAATGCAAATAAGCAGTGAATCATCTAATAACTGAAGGTAAAGGGGGGGGGGCAACAAGGCTTTTTTTTTTTTTACTTTTGAGACTATTTCAACAGGAAGATTTTGATGATAATAAAGTTTGTCGTAAAAAGCATAGTACTTTTCAGCCACACGGTCTTCATGAATGCTAAATACTGTTTTTTTAAAAACACTGTTTTTAATGATTATTTTCACTATTCGAATTATTTATATTATATTGAGCAAATGTAAGAATTATTACAAAGAACGAAGACAATTTATTTTATTCTATTTACGTTCATGCGAATTTGTATCAATACCTACAACAGGACCAATTACGTAAAGCCCGTATTATTGAATTTGATTTAGAGTATGTTTTTCTGCACATAGAAAAAATAATTAATTAGCTCATTTTTTGATACTTTTTGCACATGACCACATATATGAACGTCAGCCACATGAATATGAATAGAAAGAAACCAAATTCTAAATTTTCATGAAAAAAGATGTTTTAGTGCAGCGAAAAACTATTACAAGCTAGATATCGATTTTAAGTTTATCTAGAAGTGGTCCTTTATGCCCACAATTGGTACAGTTTAAGAAATAGTGACCCGGAATCGGAACACTCCTCAAAATTAATAAAATTCTTACATACAAAGTAAGATTTATTACTTAATAAAATACTTAAATTTCACTATAAAATTTTCGGGTTCGCTAAAAAATTATTTATTGTGCAATAGCGTATATATCAAAGTCCGTTTAATGCAAAATAAAACAGTGATTTAAATAAAAACTTATTCCTTAAAGACATCATTAAGATTTTCCCAAAAATACGTTTTTGATGACACTCTAGAAACTAAACTTCTCTACAAACAGAAAAAAAAAACAATTATTTCAAACAGTTTATGAACAGTTAACACCTAAGCGGTTTGGTCAATCATATTTATTTCCATAGTAGTTCAGAAATGCGTAATGTACTTGTTTTTAAAATTTAAAAATGAATGGTTCACCACGGTACATGACTCACTATAGGTGCATATACGTTATATAACACTGTTATCTTTTTTACGGCTTTTTATATGCGTAAATTAAAAAGTCTTATGTAAATTAAATATATTTTTAGGAACTATCAAATTATTTACCAGATGATTAGAAATGAAGGGGTAGGTAGTCATTAGCTTACTATCCTAATATGATAATGTTTTCATGAACAAAGTCATAGAAATAAAAATGTTGGGTTTTCCTATATATTTTTATTATTAAAACTACATTTACTAAAATGCTTGGAAATTTAAAGGACATTCTATAGCAGGTTTTGATAGTCCTAAGACCATAATTATTTTTTCTTTAACCTAAGGCTGAAATATATATTTAGTAGCTCTACTTTAACCTATTCAGGACGATGTCACGTATACATTCAACGGCGCGTGTGTTTTTTAGTTTTTAGTACCAGAATATTTTAGTCGTAATCTTTACCTTGTATAATCGTAGAAACCTTAGAATTAATAAGGCGAAAAATAATATACAGAATTACTGGTATTAAAAATTTAAATGTTGTTAAGTGACTCCTGTCTTGAAGGGGTTAAAGCTATCGTTAATCGCTTTTATTTGGGATTTCGTAGTTTAATTTAAGATGTAATTATGAAATTCGTGTCATTTCTTTCGCTTTCAATTTGTAATATAGTTTATCTGTAATTTCGATTAAAAGAAATTTTGTATGAATAATTCATTGATCCTTATAAATATACCCTTGATCCCGATTAATTTTTTTCACTATCTTCATAAAATTTCATTCCCTGGGTTTTATTTTATTTCTTGTAAATTTCAAAGGACTTTTCTAACCATTTTTTAAATCATTATTCTTGAAAAATAATTTGTGTCCGTAAAAGATAATGATATATCAAATGAGAAATATTTTACAGATGACAAGTTGAAGCTTTATAATATATTTTACTCCTTAAAATTTTAATATGTGCCTTTAAAAAAACTGAATTTAGAAACTGAAACATTATAAGCGGTAAATATTTAATTCGATTATAATAAAAGATGTGATGTGACTTTCATGAACATTTGAAACTACAGATTATCAACAAATCCCTGCAGATTATCAACACATTAAAATTAAACTAATTGAAAACTTTTCTCTTATGCTTCCGATAAATTTCCCATTTCAACTTAGCTAGTGTAGTAAATTCTACTTTTATTTCAAAACGTGTAAAATAATGCTTGTTTTAGCATTTAAATATTTTTTTAATTGATTGCAAATTTGAAATTTGTGAACATTTATTTTATCGTTCTTTGAAAAAAAAAATATATATATATATATATTTCTTAACATTATTTAATAATAAATAAGTAATAATAAAAATATTACTATTATTTCTTAATAATTATAATAAGGAAAATATTATTATTATTTTATACACGTAATCATACATGTAAAGTAAATATACATGTAATAAACATGTAAAACATTTTATACATGTAAGCTTTGGTATATTTGTTCCAGTACTTAAATTCACAAGATACACTCAGAGTATATAAGAAATGTATTTCTAAACATTTAACATACTTTTGGTTGCTGTACCCATTTTCAGTATCGAGAGTTTTCTTTTTTATTTGTATATTTCCATTTTTCGCTATAAAAACCATTTTTATAGAAGATGAATTTACCTATTAATATTTTTAATCTTTTCAAATTTTAAAGTAGTTTCTCCTTACAGATCCATCGCTGTTCTTTTTGTTTTATTAATCATCAATTTTATGTGAATTCTCCTTTTTTATAAATGTTCCTATACTGACTTTGTCTTCACTTTCTTAACACAATTTTCTATTGGCATTTTATTCGAGTTTTAATGGTTAATAGGTTATTTCTAAGCAGTTATAAATGCACGGTGTTACGAACAGATAAGCTTTTAGATGTACTCTAAAAAATATTATTCGTATATTTCATAGATGCACAAACGTTTATAATACAGAATTCCTTTACTTAATAAAAGTTAATATGTGTAATAAAAAAATAATTAAAATAAGATATTCATCACGTGCTTCGGTGTAAGTAGAGTTTTGTGAAAATGCGATAAATATAGTTAAATATTTAAAAGAGCACAGCATTTAACTTTCAAAATATTAAAATATATGTTATATGACAGCATGTTTAGAAATAAATATTATACTTTAACAAATTACATACATTACGATTTTTATGAATGAGTAAGTAAATGTAGCTTTATTTTAATTAAAAGTGTATAAAATTATGTATCTCAATAGATAAAAATGTTCATATGTACGTAAAAGTAATTTTAAATATGTTAAAGATATCAAATTTAACAAACCGTCTTATTTGTTTAAAGTATAAATTTAAGCTAAAAGAGATTATTTATTTAGCTGCATAAAATAACTATTAAGCAATATTAAGTGTATAAATTGATAAATGTAAATAGGAAATCCTCCTCATCAATTATCAATCTTTCCATTTTTAAGTAATTGGAATTTAGATTTTTGTTAGGAATGGATGATGTTTCAAATATTTCTCTAATAAATATTCAGAGCATATTCACATTGTTGCTTACATATTCCATTCTTAACTATAATATTATCATCCATTCAAAACTTCCGTTCTTCATTTTTATATAATAGTTGAGTGGAAAAATTTTAATCTTTATTTTCTTTGAAGAATTACAAAGTTCATTTTTCGTACGAGAACAAATGTTTTGAGCACAAACATATTCCTCTTTCTTTTTATTACTATACTCTTATTATCATATAAAAAAGGCTATGAAAAAAGTTAGAATTGTTAAGTAAAAATTAAAGATTAAGGTCCAATTCTTTCTACAACAAAAAATTCAATAATATATCCTAATATTACATGCAAAGCCACGTTTATATAAATATCATTGTTTCTAACTTTTAAAAAACTTTATTCTTATCATAATTCTCTTCTATTTGTTCTGAAAAATTCTAATATGCGTTGTCAATTAATTTGACAATAATTACAAAAATTGCTAAACATAGCACTCCCATTTATATGCATAATTTATTTTTGAATGGCACTTTAATGAAACTATCAT
Organism: Maratus michaelseni; assembly: GCA_963931845.1. Classification (NCBI taxonomy): domain Eukaryota; kingdom Metazoa; phylum Arthropoda; class Arachnida; order Araneae; family Salticidae; genus Maratus; species Maratus michaelseni. Next base: position 273,852,646 of record OZ007599.1, read on the forward strand.
GCAGACAAAACGTCAGCTGCGATATCCGAATTCCCTGCGTGCCCGCTTCTGCAACAGGCGAATTCCGTAACTATTCTTCTATCGATAAGCGCACCCTCCCCCCATGGGAGGCCACTCTCCACATCGAGTGCAAGTTTAACCTATCCGGCTATTTGCATAGAACATCGAGAGTCAAGCAGGTATTAACAAGTCTGCGACTGCAATATCTAGCTAATAACGTCTATGGGTCGGTGAATCTCGTGAAACATTAAGCGCCTGCTTGGGCGATCAATAATACAAGCACATATGGCCGCATGCAGGTAAATCCTAATATCCGTCCATCTTGCTGCTCTGTCAATGCTAATCGACCGGTCTCTTATATGATCATCTTTGTCTCTAGATACATATCGCGTTCTCCTAACAATCGGTGGCAATAAGTCTTAACGTAAAATTAGTCAGGGCGATTGGAGACCTTAATTTCAGACTGCAGAAGAGCCAGCTGCAAACTCGAATTTTATAAACATTGGTCGCCATGAATACGCTCTGAGGTCTGAGATACCTGACGTTAATCAAAGTTCGAGCGCATTCAATCGCATTTGCATATTTCTAGTTCACTTTAATATCTGGTCGCGGTGAAATTGTGATTCTGCACGTGGTGGCGTCCAGATCGTATGCAAAGTAACGGAAACTGAGATTTCAAGAGCCAATCACGTTCTTTTCCGGTTCATATTTGTTGCGGAGAGCTTAGAGAACACAGATTAAATATTTATAAACCCTATGATAGGATTTCATGAGATTCACGTTTGTAATCCTGTGATGGCAAATATGATTCTTATGAACTGCATATAAACTCATTATCCTTTTATATTTTCGATTTGATAGATGATGAATTGTAAATAAAACTTTAATAAAATGAAATATGCAACAACGAAAACTTTTGAAAACTTTTGCATGATATTTTCGTATTTAAAATATTCTAAAGCCAATTTGAATTTCATGATCTAATTAACAGTAATATCCAAAATATTAATTATTGCGTTATAAATATAATTCATATATATTTTTTTAGCTTTGAATATAGACAAAACTTTTAATTTAATGTATTTTATGAGGCTGTTAAAAATTATTTTAAGTAAAGGAAATTTCACAAAGGCTATCCCAAAATGCCTTACTTCTATGAAAATTGTGTCATCTTAATAGACATCATTAAGAAAAGTTTTGAATCTATTTTCTCGAATCGGAAAATGAAAATATAAATGTACAATCGCTGTTACAATAATGAGTTACTGACATTCAATTTTTTTATATTTAGCGAAATCCTTTAAATTTCTACATTATACGTTTTCATTCTGCATTTATTTCATAAAATTGATTTTGCATTTTCCCGAATTAATGTTTTGAGTTAATATTAGACTAAAATTATTACACTGTTTTATTTATATTGAATTATTATATAGATTTGAATTAATATCAGCTAGCAATCGTGTACATTCTGATTAAGTAAGTCTAACGATCTATAAAAAAGGTAAAAATTATTTAAGGTGCGCACACAATTTTTATTACCAGGATTTAAACCTGGGCCATCTACATGGTAGACGAGCATTCTACTCTTCAGCCACTAATGCTAGAAGACAGGATAAGCATCCTTATTTAACCCTTAGCCTTCGAATGCACCCTACAAAGTGCACCCCTTTTTAGCTCCGTAATACTTAAAAAAGGGGGTCAGGTAAGTTAAAACCCACATTTTCGGTTCTTGGAGAATTAGTGAATGTATTAATATTTAATCAACATTTGCTGTTATAACCAGTTGCTCCTTATAACTTTTTCAAACTTCCTCGTACTCGAGATACTTCGAAGTTATCTAAATTATATGTTTACCATGACTTGTAGAAGGTGAGTACTGATATTGTTTCATGAATGATCGTTAGTATAACAGTTTTAGAAATCGCGTGTATTAAAATTCTCAAGGAATTATTGCTCCAGTGCCTGATACACACCGCAATGTCCACTACTATAACAGCCAAATAAAAATCAAAAGTACATTAAAATCGCATGCATTTGTTTTATTAGGCTAAATATCTAAAATCAATTGAATAAATGAAAAAATGCTCCAGCATATTTTATGTGGCAACAGAAAGATTATATAATACACAATCTTCATACGCAGGCAAAGGATACGTAGATCGTGACCTTTACGGTGAATTTTGTGATTCAGATTAATTATATATTGAATAATCATATATTCATAATTTTGAATATGGTGCTTACATCCTGCGAATATAATTCTATGTAATATATTATGTAATATAATATCTAGTATATATATATTTTTTGTCTTTCCCAGCATACTGTTTGATTATTATATTCTCCAAAAACACATACCCAAAGTTTTTAAATCTCACTTTGTTATATTTTGAAAAGTAAAACTTCTTCAAAAGAAAAGTACTCTAAAAAAAGAGAATAAGAAATTGAAAGTAACATATAAAGTTGTCAAGTTGAATAATGTGTGCTGTTGAATTTAAGGAGTAGTATTCAGTATAACTGATTAACTAAGATGTACAACTTTTAAATCTCAATAAAATCTGAGTTGTTTGTGTGATGTTCTATCAAAATGGAATGACACTGACACTTTCTACAGCTCCTCAACAATAAAGTACTGCAGCGATTCCGGTAAATATGGGAACTATTTTAGAGCTAAAATCACTATGGTTTGAAAATAGCATGTTTCTAACATATAAATGTAAGTGTGATATAAAAAGCTATATTCCAAATTATTATGTTCTATGTCGCCCATTAAAACCTTGCGAGTTGATGCCGTATTAAACTTGAATACTTGTAATATTCTCTCTCCTGGAAATAGGGTTGTGTTTTACGTCAGTGGCATCTTGGTAAATAAAACATGGCTCCGCTCACGGTCAAGAGGAGGTAGTCTACTGCATTTTTAACAAGTTCTGAATTTTATTTTATGCTGTTTTAAATTATCTGTAGCTGAGTTATTTTTAGGATTTGGTTTTGTAATCTCTGTCTTAAAAAGCCATAGATGTTACCAGGCATCATGAATTCTTTTCTTTGAATTTAACTTTGCTAAATTCCATTCACTTCCGTTTACCTAATTTTCACTTCGGTTTTTAACTTCTCTCTGACAGATTTTTTCTAACTGATTATTACAATGTAAGTTTTCAGAATAAATGGCAAATATTTTCTGTTAAACAGTAGTAATATTGCAAGAAAAAAGCTGTATTTTCGCAAACCAGAGTCACATAAATGATACAAGTAGCTTTATTGTGTGATTTGATTTTGGTAGTCCGCCAAATATACTTAAAGAAAGAACATATAGTTTTTATGCATTTACACTTGTGTCCAAATATTCAACAACAAACACAAAATTCTAATTTTCACTTTTGTGAATACTCAAAAGATAATGATAAAAACGGCAGTTGCAGCAAATATGTATAACTCTCACAACACAGCTAGTTGATGTGACGTTTAATTGATGTCACAAATGGTCAAAAATGTCACAATGACCATAGTGAACTGAAATGTGATATCTTTGATTGGTGTCATTATTACACTCAAGTGATCGTGGTTTGGTCACTCCACTGAGAAATTTCTGGGACTTCTGCTTGGTGACGAGTCACCAGTTGACTTTACAATAGAGTCACCTTGACTGTCATTCGAAATTTCTATTATAAATTCACCATGATATTTGCTTTGTGACGAGTTGCAAACCAACAGCAAAATGAAATCATTGTCACAAAGGAGTACTCATGGCTATTTCACAATAGAGTCTCCAAATTTTGGTCATCTGCGACAAACCATTAACTTCATTGTGGCGTTATTTGGTGACTCATCACAATGCAAAGCTCATAATGACTTCATAACGGAGCCCTCAAATGATGTTAACAAGAGACTCACAAGGTGACTCGTCACAAATCAGCAGTCACAGTGACTTCTCAGTGGAGTCACCAAATGACGACCACTTGAGAGTAATGAGACGAATGAAAGATATCACATTTTGGTGCACCGTTGAGACTACGACACGTGTGACCATTGGCAACGTAAGCAGCGAACGTAAGAGTGACGTCTTATCGAATGGCTGTACTATAGGGATATTATCTATTTGCTACAACTGATGTTTATATCAATATCTTTTGAATACTCACAATAATTGTTATTAGCATTTTGTGCTCTTTGCTTAACTTTTTAGACACGTGGGAAGTTTTAGGTAGAGAGTATATATAGTATTAATTGAACTTATAAACTTTGCTGTAATATGCATTACTCTAAAATGTCAGACCTTAACTAAAAATAACAAGATTTCTAATTTAAATTCACATTGTCTATTATGTTATTTACATACTTAGCGAATCAGGTCCAATATGTATGCTAAAAATATAAGGGGACAAAATAAACATGAAAAATTTAGTATTTAGCAAATGACAATCAATATAGCAATTAATATACTTTAACTGAGAATTGAAATCTTAAGAGTAATTTTTCCGAAGAAATTTTAAATGTAAAGCAGATATTTATAATTAAACAAAATCGCCTTAATTTGGTATTCTCAGCACCTCATTCTTAAAAAAAATTTTTCAACCATTCAAAAAACACATTACATATGATACAGTTCACAAATTGCACATGCAAAAAGTTGAAATTTTATAATTGGTAATTTTGAATTATAAGTTAGCTGCATTAAACTTTAAATTTTATACTTTAATTTTGTGATTTATCTCCTTTGTGCGACTAATTTCTAACCACGAAAGATTAAAACTATATTCAGTAGCATAAAATGATTATCCGATTAACTTCATGCATTGATTCAATGTAGCTAAAAGTTTCCTATTCTCAAAATATAGCTTTAAAATGAATCATATTTACAAAAATGATTATTGAAATTTTAATATGATTTTGTATTTAGAAAGATAATACAAAATCTGATTAAAATAATTCGTTACTAAGAGAAGCTGAAGACTTAAATTTTAATAAACATACTATTATAATGTAGCTTAATTTTTACATTTAAATAAATTTAGTTACATCTTTTACTTTAATTAAAGAAAAATTAAAGTAAATCCGCACTTTCTGTCATATGCATTTCTGAAGAAAAGGTTTAATTTTAAAATATAAGTTTAATTTTATCGATTTTAAATAAGGTATGTTTTTTGTAATATAAAATAAAAACACGCTTATGTATATAATCTTTCATCAGTTTTTAAAAGTTGAATAAAAAATTGTAGTTTACCATCTTAAGTCAATAAAACTTAAAACATTATATTGCATCAAATTTATAAATATGATTATGACCATGAATCTGATTGTTCTGATTTCTGTCTTTTTGATTCATAATCAAGGGAATCAGGAGTCAGTAGTAAAAAAGATTAAAACTAGAAAATCTTGCTAAACTGCTTTCATTTTCGGACATAGTACTATGAAAAAGTTGATTCCAAATAAAAATTTCACCAATCGGTGTTGCGTGGAAGAAAAATACACGGATTTCCTACATAGAAAACATAAGATACAACATCAGCTACAAGTTGCTTATACGCACAGAAAGTAAGTGTCTGTGCACTCCTAGTTCTGTATGGGCAATTTTTTTTTTACATTTCTTTTATCTTATTTAAATAATTTCTATTTTTAGGTAGCTTTTCGTATAAGTCTATACAATAAATGAACCATATGCATTTAATAGCTTAATTAATTTTAAATTCAATAAAGATAGACACAAACAGAAGGAAATATTTATTGTTATTTTTTTTTTAAAAACAGCAAATGATAATTTTGAAAGAAGCAGTAAGGTATAATTGTACTTATTTTAAGTATAAAAAACAATTGAGATAAAGTGAAACGTGAAAGATATTATTTTCATTTTTGTTAAAAAAAAAAAAAAAAAAAAAAAAAAAAAAAAAAAGAAGTATGCTTTTTTCTGACACATGTACTTTAAATAATTTATACAATATAAAAGAGTTTTAGAACCTTTTATGATTTTAAACTGCGATATCAATGGATAAAATTTTAAAAAATAAAGGAATCTCTTAGATTTATTAATATGCTTCACAGGAAGATAAGGAGAAATGTAACAGCTTCAGTCAAATTATTTCCAATTTTTTTTATCCCTTTTTCACTTTACATTGCGTGTACGATACAATCAAGTGAAGAAAATAATGGAAAACATTAGTCTGACTAAAAAGGCGAATCTTTTGGATATTTTTTTCAATATTTTTCCATCCACACGGCTGAGATGAGTTCATAAGCATTTTTGAAGGTATAGTTCAAACCGCATAATGAAATTTCACTGTATGGTAATTGTCTGATGTTCCACAGCCAGTAAAAGCTCAAAACGAAAGCTAAATGCACGATAAAAGGAATAAGCGCCCTACCACGCACATACATTTTAAAATAAGGGAAGGAAAGCGAATAGTTTATGTATAAAGGGAGTTAATCTCTTCGAAGTGAGCACATAAATCCATTATTTATTAAAAAGACTAGTATTCTCTCTTTTTTCCAGACAGTAAAAACAGATTATGAATTAGTCCTTGAAAGAATGAAATCCAAAGTAAAAAAACAAAAAAATTGTTTTATCTCCATTTTTAGTTTTTTTTTAACGTTTTCTTCGTTTTCTAAAACGAAACTAGCTTTCATTCTTATGTAAATATTAATTCAATTTGATTTTTTTTATATTATTGATTTTTTGCAAAACATATTTCGAAGAAAATTTGTAAATGTAATGTCTTGTTAAAGGAGTGCAGTAATATGTAATTTTTTACAAAAATACTTTTCTATTGTTTCACATCTTACAACTTACAATTTCATGTTCTTAAAAGTAAAAGCATAACTAAAACTGCAAACGCACATTGATAGTTTTTTAAGTGAAACAAATTGTCAGATGAAAAACAAAAATAGGAATTTACATTTTATAGTTCAGCAATTATAAAAAAAAAATACCTCCCATCCTTTAGCTTTTTATCTTTTCAATACATTTCAAAAAGTTATTTGTATGAAACTTAAAGGAAAAATTGTTTTAATTTAATCGAAAACACAAGTCATATTATTTTCATAACTTTCTTTAATGTTATTTCCCACAAAGTTTTGTTTATGCAATATAGATTTCTAGTATCGTTTTATTTATTTTTTTTTTTTATCATTTTTATTTTTATTTTTCATTTAATTATACTTTTCCCTTGCTTTCGGTTTTAAGGAGATGGTTCTATTAAACTTTGATTTAGTTTCTTTACTCATTCAAATGGTATTGTTCATTTGTAAATATATTTGATAAGTATAGAAGATCTTTTTTTTTCTCCTCGTAATGCGTAGAGAACGCAACAATAGTTTCCAGAAAATTTAACCATCAGTTCTCTTCGTCAGGTAATTAGTAACTGAGCTGAGGGTTGTTAATCCGACAACGGAAGGTTTAAACGAAAACATAGGTTCTTCAAACAGAATTTTAATTCTTTGATTTAAAAAAAAAAAGTGCTAAGGAGAAGGAACGGTGAATGCAAAAATTAATAATCATGCCAATGGGAGGAAGGTTGAGAAAACGAACGTACCAAGAGAACACAGCCACCCACTCATATAAACATAAGAAGGGAATATAGGAGATGCCAAAAAATATTTTCTAGGTAATTGACCCAAATTTAAATATCGAAGAATGAGTATTGCAGCAAAAGAGCTAAAAGCGTATTAAACTAAAAGTTATCATGACAATAATGATTACAAAGTGAGTAAGAAAAATTATTAATTACTGAAAGATGAAGACTGTAATTAGGTGACAAAAATGTTTTGTACTAACGAAAATATTAGAAAATAAATAAACGGTTAAAATGTTCTGAAATATTAGAGAAACAAAAATAGGTAAAATAGTAAAAAATATGGAATAATAATAAAAATACTTTTTTTTTCTTTAATTATTGACAGGAATACCAAAATTCTAATATATAAGTATTTTTTTAACAAGTTCTTCCAAGAATTTGAGAGATAACTTACGCCAAGTTTTACCTTAAAAAATTCTATCTCAGTATAAATGAACATATAGACTTTATAAAAAAAATCCATTTACTTTACGGAGATACTGGATAATTTTAGTATCTTAAAAATTAAAGACATGTTTATTTTGCCATGTGTTCCTTGCAACGGCCGATTTAAATAATTGTTGCTTCTTAACATAACTTTTGTGCTCAGATATTATTTTAATTAAGGAAAGCTTAGTCTGATCGATATAAGATAAATTGCAATTATTACAAGGAATCTTATAAACCCCAGATTTATGGGACATCGCAATATCAGATTTTGTTAAAAGGAAATGAATCTTATTTGTAAGTTTAAAATTAACATTAAAATGAAAAAAAATAGGACTTTGGCTAATTTATATGTTAAAGATAGATAAAATGGAAGAACAATTGTTTTATTAGAAATATTGTTTTTAATGGCGGTAAGAATGGAAGAGAAGAATGCTGACAAAAGTTTTTCACAGCTTTGCCAATAATAGAAGGATTGAAATGTCTATTTATTGCTACCAATGTTAAATAATTTAATTCACTGGAAAATACTAAACATCAGAATAAATAGTCAGCGTGTGGTGCGCTTATGTGTAAAAGGCTACCAATTTTTGTTTAAAAGGGTGGTTTGACAATGCGAAGAACAACAAAGCTCTTTCTAAAGAAGGGAGTATGGAAATGGGATTCGAACCTCGTAACCAGAACGTCGAGAAAAAAAGCCTCTTTTATGTTCGATGAAAAAAAAATGAAAAGCAGAATTGTTTTGCATATTCTTGTGTTTCGTATTTTACTCCCCTCTCCCAATTTCAGTAATAAATACTTATTTCTCTTTATGGGATCTACTAAAATACTTTAACAGATAAATTAAAAAAAAATAATAAAACGTGATTTATTTTAATAAAAATTATCAGATTGACTAATCAATATTTAATTATATGAAATTAAATAATAACAGGATCAATAATGTAAAATTTAAAATTAAACAATATTACATTCATGTAATATTAAAGTTATTCAGGACCCTTCCTGTTCTACCTTTCTTGAGTGCATAAAAATAACAATTAGATACTTAATAAATTTAATAAAACACAACATCCTTCATTTACACACTCAGTTGTGAACATCGTTGTTATACACTATTTATATATTTTCAATGTTTCTTTGTCCTTTATATTTTCCCAAGGGTAACAATTCGAATTACGTAAATTTGTTTCGTATGTTGAAAATTACGAAATTCCACTTCATAAAATCCAGAAATGATATTTATTTTATTTAAATGATATAATAAAAATAAATACAGATGGATCTTTTGCACTTAATGTATTGTTTTCAAAACTGTTGACAAAATGTTAATGAAAAGTAATTAAAAGAAAGGTAAAAATTAGAAATGAAATTTGGACTTCCTTATAAATACTATTTAGTAAGAGTAGTTTTAGTAGAGTAAACTTCAGTTAGAAAAAATTTAATTTTACGTATAAATAAAAAAAAAAAAGTAATTTTTTTAAATTGTATTTATGCATATTTCATATGTATATTTCATTCACGAATGAGGAATTCCTCTTTGTTTGACGACTGTACATGAAACACAATAAAAACATATGACTTTGAATTCAAAAGTGGATACGTTTTTAAAACAAACTTTAAACTGCAGAAATTTAGAACCCTTATAATAATGTAGTAATAAAATACAACAACGAAGCTTACAAAAGCGTAGTAAAAACTTTAGTTTTTTTCTTGAAAATTTTAAAATACACATTTTAATTTCCTGCTGAGAAAATAAATTAAACGCTTTTGAAAACTTAAAAATATGCATTTATTTTGATTTCTTTTTCAATTTACGGGCGAAAAGAATTTATTCTTGCCTGAAATAAAGAATGATGCATTTATTTAATATATTTGGAATACACTATGTATAGTATATTTTTCTCTTTATCTACATAGAAGCTGGTTTAAAAGAAGCCATGTTTGTAGCCACAGTATTAGAAAACATTGCTATGTCAACCTTTTTGTTTTCAATTTAGATAAAGGTAATTAGATTGCGATATATATACGAAATATATTCGAATGCTTTCATCTTTATAAAAATGATGCTTTAAATAGGTATGTCGTAAGAATTCTTTAAAACTGCCCTTTCCTCTTATCAGATGTGAATCACATAAATAGTGTTACTCTTTAATTGTTTATACAGCTGCGTAAGGCTGCGTTTATATGATTTTATCAAAAATCTTTCACATAATCTCGTAAATCATTCGACTAGCCTTTCTTTTCCGACGATTCTGTGGTCATCACCAAAAGAAAGGGGCGGTAATAAACCTGTCAGCGATATCCACCACTGACCTCTGACCTCTAGACTCCCTACAGAAGTAATAAAACATGAAAGGGAGCACCTTAGCGCAAGAAAGGTTCCTCTTAGCAAATACCTAGTGTGTTTTAACCCTTAGCCTCCCAGTGGGACACTATGTTCCAGTGCAACTTCAAAAATTACCACTGGACACAGCAGTCCCTGAAACGCTTGGAAAACCATGTCTGCTTGTCCCACTGCTCTTTCACTTTCATTTGGGATCGTAGTTGGCCGTTTGCTCGGTAGATGGCACTGTGCTGAATTTGATTTAAAATATCCCACAAAAAATTGGTAATCAAGGGGTTAAACATAAGAAATTGTGGTGTGATGGGCTATCAAGCCCTCGCCATTCAAAATCAAGACATTTATTTTAACATAAAATCCACATGGGCTGTTTCAAAAACTGTTATTTTCTGTTATTTTTAATTTAAGTGTAATTATTCTTATAAACGTTTAATGCAGTTATACCTCGGTTAACGACGATAATTCATTCTGGAATCACATTCGTTACCTGAAATCTTCGTTAATCTAAACGTTATTTTCCGAACAATTAAAATACAACTCGGTTGCATTAATTTGGTGCGTGAATAAAATAAACGTTCGTTAGTCGAATCCAAGTTCGTTTATCGAGTCAGAGAAACAGGAATGTACAGAGCTCGTCAAAAGAAATCATACTCGGTTTTTGCGTGCATGCGCGGGTACTGGAGCTGTGTGAGAGGCGGTATTAATTTTAAACGAAAATTCAAAGTATGCATAAAGAAAGCAAACGTAAAGAAAGCAAACGAAAAGAAAGCAAACGTTTGAGCAAAAAAGCGTTGTTGCATTTCAGTTGTGATTTTTTTTTTTCAAATTTTTGTGTCCAACAATAGGAGTTTTTAAAATTGAACCTCCCTACACTGTGTACTGTAAGTTTGATTTTTTTACGCCAATTAAATGCTGTCATTTTAGGCTATCAGAAAATGTGATAGTTTGTACGGTAGGGTGTTAGTAGGTATGTAGGTAGGGTTAAGTTGTTATTTAACTTTGAAATTTCAGTCAATCAGACCAAATTGACCAAACATGCCTAACAAAGCTTTGACGCTCGAGAAGCGAATTTTCAATTTTTGTAGTGGATCACCTTCTTTATTGTGTACTCTTTCTGAAAACACTTATACTCAATGCATCTATAACTCAAACGATAAACAATTTAGCAGTTTGCCGTCTAGCAACACCATAGTGGTGTTGTACGTAAATTAACTTAATTTTAATCCTTAAATGCTACATTAGTACCAGAATTTTGGAATGAAAAATTGACGGAAATGAAGAAAAGATTTTACTTACTTTCGAATAAATTTGTTTCTAAATTCTGGTGTCAATCAATCATTTCAACATTTTACGAATAGAAGTATTTTTACGACACATGCGGACAGAAAAGTGTTAATAACCACATTTATGGAGACAGGAAGTGTTTTTGATCATAAGGTAAATTTAACCGGAAGAGCACGATCTGCGAGGACCGTTGAAAATATCCAGCAAGTGGATGAATGCCTTAATGAAGATCCATATCTGTCAAATTCGAGACTTGCTCAAGAGATCGGCAATTCTGAGACAAGTGTTTGCCGCATCATAAGAGCTGAATTGTATCTTTAGCCATAAAAAATTAAAATTGTGCACAATTTGAATGCAAATGCTAAAGAAAAGAGATTTGTTTTCTTTGAAAAGGTTCTTTGGTTATTGCGAGGTAAAAAAAAAAATCCCGCTTTCAAACCTTTGGTTTAGTGATCAGGCTCAATTTCATCTGAACGGACATATTAATAAGCAAAATTAACGGTTCTGGGGTAGAGAAACCCTCATGAGTCTCTTGAAAATCCCTTACATTCACAAAGAGACTACCTGGATAGCCATCTGCTCAAAATTAGCATTAGCAGCATATTTTTTCAGAAATACAGTTCATTCAGAAAGGTACCATTCGATGCCTCAGGAACATGACATCACTGTAATTACCTTCCATGACCGAAAAGGGTGATCCATGATTTCTGCAAGATGGAGCAGCTCCTCGCCGTTCTCACGACAGCCACGACATCATCGAAGTACACTTTCATGGCAGAGTTATCAGTCTAAGTTTCGAAAGCCGATATGGATTTGATGTTCAGTGGCCACCGTATTACCCTGACCATAATTACGTGATTATTTCCTCTGGGAATATCTTTAGGATAAATGCTATCAAGATGCACCATCAAATCTAGATGAATTAGAAGATACAATTCCGGAGGTGCTAGAAAACATTCCGCCAGCCACTTTTCTTGAAGTAATTAAAGGTTTTACGAGAAGGCTTGAAATGTTTGTTGAAATTAGAGGTGAACATATCGGTTAATTTGTATAATGTTATGTATATTCCAAGCTTCCCTCTGTCATTATAATTTCGAATATAAAACGGGTAAAAATAAAGTTCATGATCAAAACCCGGGTATGATTCCTTTTGACAGACCTTGTAAATTTCTGTTAATAGAAGAATTCCAAAGCAGAGGTATTCATTAATTTAAGTATCACTGTAATTTTGAATAACACTAACTGTTAAGTTATTTTTGTTGTTAGAAAATAACTTTCCAAGCCTATTCCAAAAGTTTTTAACTTCTACCCCACTGAGTGACTAAACTGTTATAATATTTTTAAGTACACTTTTTAAGCCACCCCACAGCCATAGGATATCATCTGAGATTAGGCAAACAAAGCAGTCATCTCATAGATAAATCTCAACTAATAATTTCTTTTTCTTTTATAATACTGGCATTGTACTTATTGTATTATTCTTCTAATAAGTCTATCCATGGGGAGATCATTTTTCGTCTGATTTATTTATTTATTTTTGAAAATGTATAAGCCTATTATGAACGCAGCAATAAATTCACATGGTACTGTAACGTGCGGGTTTAAGAATATGTACAAAAAATGCTGAGTAGTCTCTTGTTTAAGTACGACAATTCAGTAAATTTACAGTGCTACAGAGATTATATAATATAGTGCGCTTGATATCCGCGTAGGATGTCTGAACTCCCCGCTACCTTCCAATAGAGAATATTGAAAAGGTTCTTATTTGTTTCTACATTTTCACGATACCGGTGACGGACTTGACTAATCTTGTGAGAGAAAAGGCTAGCATATTACGCCTGCTTTTTTTACGGTTGCTATAAACTTTCATAGATATAATATATTATATTATAATATTTACCAGTCAAAAGTAGTCAAAAGTAGTATTGTCTATCACTATGCGATTTTTTTTCTGATTGATTTATTTATTTTTGAAAATGTAGAAGCCTATTATGAACAGAGCAATAAATTAAGACCATACGGTAGCGTGTGGCTGTAAGAGAGTGTACTAAAAAGCTAAGTAGTCTCAGTTGTTTAAGTGTGACAATTGTGTAAATTGACATTGCCACTGAGATTGTATAATGCGCTTGATCTTCGTGTAGGATGTTTCAACTCCCCCGTATCATTCCCTATATTTATATAGAGGATGATAGGAAAGGTTCATACCTGTTTTTACGCTTTCATGATACCGGTGACAGACTTGACTAATCTTGTGGGAAAAAAAGGCTAACATATCACGCCTGCTTTTTTTTACGGTTCAGTATGCTATACACTTTTATAGATATAATATATTATTATATAGATTGATATCATCTAGTCAAAAATATATTCTACTATGACTAAAATATGTTCTAGTTCTTTATTTGATGTATTTTTATGTTCACGTCCTAAACACGTTTGGAGAAATCTTGTGGTTGTGCATTATTTTGTCTAAAGTCTTCAATTGCGGCAAGATACTTGTGTAAGAGTCTACACATTTACTGATAATCAATGAAAGCATCACAGTTACTTCAGTAATTAAATTTTATGAGCAATAATAAATCTAACAAAGAAATGAATTGCGCTGTTTAGCTATCCAATAATTCAAAGAAGATCGACCAGACCTTCCATTCTTGTAGTGATTTTTATATGCAACATTGCTATGATAAGCACATAATTTCAAAAATTTATTGTCAATGAGAACAATGAAGAATATTTCCGTACAGAACCATTTTTTTCCAAATGACGATATTTCCTGCTATGTTTTCTTTTAAAATCAAACTTCCATTTACAAAATTTGGCTTGTTTTTAACAATAATCCTGAATGTAAATACTTTCATTCTAGTTATTGGTATAATTTCTTTAAAATAAAACAATCTACAAATTTCTTTATAATAAAACAAATGTGTCAATATACCATATTATGCTGATGATTTATATGTGTTCACAATTTAATCCTGGAAAGGGTGTTTAGACCAAAACAGGGTCGTAAGAAAGGGGACACGTAGTATTCAATCCCTCCGCATTGAAATTAATGATATTTTCTTAAGTCGTATGAGCAATTCCAAAGACTCATATTTCCTGCTTTCAATATGTGATAATCCATCCATGAAAAAACATTTCTGTACATAAAGAGGCAATATAAATATTGATTATATTTCTAATACTCAAATAGGCATATCAGCAGAGGCGTAGCGTCAAGGGAGGCACGATCACATTACTACAAGTATATTTATGTACTATATTTGGTCTTATTTAATTCATACCGTTCAAAGATTAAATAAGGCGAAATGTAGTATATAATTATACTGGTAGTAAAATGATTGTGCTCCACCCTGACGTTACGCCACTGCATATCAGAGATCTTAGCTTCAGCTCTGTGTGCATTTTTATTTTAAACCATTTAATTTAACATGTGAAATTTTCAACCAGAAGTTTAATTTTTTTCATTCAAGATGGTTTTCAAGTAGTTTTAAAGTATGAAACACCTGTAAATAAAAAATGAAAAATACGATTACAAGCACTGATACTTCATTATTTTGAATTTATTTATGATATATATTTTTTTTTATTATATCATGGGCACTCTATCCCGCTGATCCCTCCTCTGGTTTCATTAATTTCAATAAACATCATTCTACGCAATTCAGTATTGTAACTGTTCTATCTAAAATAATTAATATATTGATTTCGTTATAACGGCATGAATAATTATTTTGAACAGTTATTTATTCCTATAAATACTTTATTAAATTGTTATCATCCTAATCTCTTAATTTATTTAAAAATGACTACTTGAGCGCATCCGATAACTTTTGAAATGCTACGTCATTGGACCAAAATAAAATAATAAGCAAAAAAATATTTCATTTCTTACTTCTATTAAAGAAAACTGTTTTATAGACCTTTAAACGTGACACAAAATTAGATTTAGAGCATCACTAATGTAACATGTACGATTGTATTTTCTCAACTGAATTAATCCCACGATATAGTCCTTTTCTTAATTTTAGACAAAAAGATCGTATATTGCTAGAGAAACTTTTTTCTCTTTTATAGTTGCATGAAACATTTAAGGATGAAAATCATTTTAAACATATGTTATAAACATTTTCTTATAGTTTTTCTTGTTCTATTTTCACACATCTTTCCCAACATATTCTGCGTGAGGAACTGCTCTTTTTACGAAATATTCTACCAAAGAGGAAAATGAAATGAAGTTTTTCAACAAAACACCTAAATGGTTTTTTGCATGATTTTGGCATTTTATTAAATCGTAAATTCCATGCATATTAGAGTTGTAGCGTCAAAAGTGCACCAAAGTACTTAATATTAATATTTCTTAATATTTTTATTTTTCATAGTTGTGCAATATACGGATTTAAACAGAGTTTTCTAGTGTACAATTTTTAGTAGAATTTAAAGGTATTTAATGTTTAAAATAGAGTGTTACAATATACAGATTACAACAGAATTTTTTAGTGTACAAATTTTTAATGGAATTTAAATGTGTTTATTGTTTAAAAAAGAGTATTTAAAATTATTTTTCATATACTTCGAAAGATTTTTTCCGCGGAACGAAAAGGTTTTTTCGGTGCTTATACAGGGAAAAAAATATAAAATGTAGAAAATTTTCACAAAGCATTGAAAAATCCATCTTCAAAATTAAAAGAACTTTTTAGTCAACAACATGTAAATTAAGCTACATTGTTTTCATTGTTTTAAACTGGCATATGTGAGAGAAAGATTTCATTTGTTTTCTGTAAGTGTTTTTCACTATTTTCTTACTTAACTTTAAATAACTAATAGTTGTATTCCCCTATTTTATTCTAGCAATAACTAAATTTCAGTATCGAATGTAAAATGAATAATATAATTAATTTCTGATAATATTATAAATTATATCAAAATTTATGATTATGATGATGGTAAATTTATGATATAAGTATTTACAATAGCAATATATTTTTTTAAAACTCAAAAAGAAAAGAAATTTCAGTTTTCATAAACGAAAGGTGTTAGAGTAAATTTTAAAATTTATTATGTCAGTATTCCGTTAAAAATAGTTATGGATTCAATACCTTATAGTTATTTCGGAATATATTGAATATACTTAACTTTTAGTTTTCAATTCCATTCCCACTAGAATTTAATAATAAGCCAGAAACACACAACAGAATGAAATTTAGAAAATAATTTAAAACTTCTATCAATATCATGTGATTCGTGAGAAATTGAAGAAAGTTGAAAATGGATAGTCAGAAAGAAAATAATGATAGCCACAAATATGTTATTCATCGGTCTTTCCTTTATGCATGACTTTCGTTGTGGACATCGTTATTTCCCTTTATACATGTCTGCAGCTGGGACTATCTTCATTTTTGTCTCGAAGCAAAAATTACCAACTGATATCACGCCTCTAAAACTAACAGATAGCACTGTCACCTCAAATCAACACAAGTCACAAACTAATTATTTATTTACATACTTTTTTAAATGATTACCTTCATTGTTGACTCCACACAAGGTTATCCAACAATAGTGCTCCAACACATGATACTGTCAACTAGAGTTGCAAAGGCTAGAAAAAACCCGGTTTAAACTTGGGAATAAACCGGTTTTTGGGAATAAACCAGGTCTTTTGGGGATAAACCAGGTCTTTTGGTAATAAACCTGGGAATAAACCGGGTCTATTGGAAATAAACACGAGAATAAACCGGTTCTTTGCAACTCTACTGTCAACTCAATCCTCACAAAAATAGATTATCATCGTTTTTCGCTCTAACCCTTAAATTACTTCTGGTTCATAATGAACCACAGCAATTCACTAAAAATTTCAAGATAAATTTCAAGGTGGGACAAAAACCTAATCACATGATTTTAGCTGCAAAGAGTGACTTAAAGAGAGAATAATAATCATATAAATTGACCATATGTTTGATATAAAATAAATAAAATAAAATTTAATTTACCAATTTTTTTTTATTATTATTCGTCCGACGTTGCCCGGAAATCAGTAACTTTCTTTTGCGGTTTCGAAAAAAGTGGTCATTTTCGGCGCGCATGCTGTTCTAAACAAACAACTTTCCGAACAAAACTCATACACTCGGCACTCGTCCCCGCTGCTTACGGCATTGTATAGCAGGCGTGCTACGCAGGCGCTGCAAGTTAAGTTGAATGAACCAATTCCCGTTGAAGAAGATTACAAACATTGTTTAGAACATTTTGGTCGAAATATGAAAATACAGCTATCGGCATGCAACCACGTGCACGATGGGAACTCGAAGCTACTACCACACACAAACACCAGTTGTGTGACCTGGGTAGTTGTGGCTGTGAAATATAGGGACACACACGTCTATTTATATATATATATATATATATATATATATATATATAGGGTGATCAGAAAATGAGTATACATTTGAAAAATTAATAATTCACGGAATAATGTTGGTAGAGAAGTAAAAATTGACACACATGCTTGGAATGACATGGGGTTTTATTGAATCCGCAAAAAAGTTCATAAAATGTCCGAAAGATGGCGCTTCGTGTAATAAGAAAAGCAATAATTAGCATAACAAATTATGACAAAGCAAAGACGATGTTCTTCAGAACGAATGCTCAACATGTCCACCGTCATCCCGCAACAATAGCTGTAGCCGAGGAACAATGTTGTGCATAGCACTGTGCAGCATATCTGTAGTTATGGTGAAAAATTGGCGTTGGATGTTGTCTTTTAGCATGCCTATTGATGTCGGTCGATCGCGGCAGATTCCCCATTTTGATAGTAGAGCTTCACTAACATTGCCTTTTCTGGTAACGTCAACATGCTGCGATTGCTGGTGCATCTGATTCTCTCTCTCATTACATCTCCTTTTATACACGATTCTCAGGCAGAGTCACTGACGCTTTGCTGTTCAGTGCCATCTGTCGGCCTTTTTTTAACCTTTTTTGTGTGGTTACAATAAAACCCCATGTCATTCCAAGCATGTGTGTCAATTTTTACCTCTGTACCTACATTATTCCGTGAATTATTAATTTTTCAAATGTATACTCATTTTCTAATCACCATGTATATATATATATATATATATATAAAGAGAGAGAGAGAGATTAATTGCACCACCTATACATTTTCGCATGTATTTGAAACTCTTTCTTTAATAACTTGAAGAGCGATGGTATAATTTTTATACTACTTAATTTTAATCAAAATTTTCACAAGAGTTTTACATAATTTAACTTTTATAACTTCTGAGAAAAAAAGCTATAAAATTGCATGTCTTTATTTTCAAATAATTTTTTTTTAATTCTGGTGTAAAGGCAACATTACAGAAACACTATTAATTGCCACTGACAGGGTTGAGCTATTTAAAATTTTTTAAAACTTTAAAAGAATATTCCAAATTTTTCCCGAAAATACTTCTTTTTTTAAACAAATAAGTAATCGAAAAACAATCCCAATACTACGTATTATTTTTGTACATGGTTTTATGATACAAAGCAGGCTATATTTTTTTATACATTCAGAATTTATACATTATCATTTAAAACAATTAACACTACAAATATTTAGAAAAATGAATTCAGCATAAAAAGTTAATTTCAAGAGTAAAACATTGATAGTCGTGTATAATATAGATCAAAGGTTTAAGATTTAGATAAAGGATACTTTTTTTCTGTAACAGCTGGTTTTTGATCCACCAGTGAGATAAATTCGTTTGGCAGGGTACAAATATCGATTTCATTCGTTGATACCTGATTTTCTGGTAGATTTTTTTCAGATAAGAAAACATATTACTCTAAAAAACTACTTTGAGCAGTTTAGATTTAATCTTATTTTTATGAACTTTAAAATATCAGAAAAGAGATAGATTATTAAAAAGTTTCACAAAAAATTAGATTCAAAGATATTTTTCATTATTTCGTATTAAAAACAAATTTAAAATGTGTTTCATACGTATTTAAAATATATGTGAAATTTAATAGAATATTTAAAAAAAGTCTAATATATGTTTTTTTTCCTTAAACATAGATCAAAATTTCGAAATATTAAAATACACACACTAGCATTTAAATAAATGAAATAATATTTATTTATAACCGTTACTAGAAACTTCCTGCTCTCTCACTGAATTTGAATTGATCATTTAAAGTTAACTGGTTCATTGTAGGGATTTTTTTAGTTGCATCTGCTGCATTGCTTTGGCACACGTTTTGCTAGTTAGGCTATTTTTTTATTTTCAGATTGTTTAATTGCTACTGCTTTATCGAAAAAGTGTAATTCGCCTTAAATATTTTGTCATTAAACAAGGCGAATAATGTTATTTCAAAAAAGTTATAGCTATCAAGCAATCTAAAAACAATAATAATAATAATAATAGCCCACTGGGGGGGGGGCGGCAATATTAGTACAGACTGTCACTTTAACCGTGCCGACGACTGTATATCTTGATACCGGTCTTTGCGTCAGATAAGGATTGAATGCTTTCAAATATTCCCAATACAAATCACATGATAGGACTTTTACCGAAGATGATTCCTTACAGAAAAGGGTTTCGACCACTTTAACCCTTACCAAAAATGGCTTTCCAAACCCCTTAACCGAAGATCATTTTCTAAATTCTCCCTTTTTTTAAGGTATCCGAACACCTTCAAAAGCCGATTTTCGGCCAAAATATCGATTTTTAGATTTTGGTATAATATAATAGCCGGACTCTTTATCTTTCCAAATCTGTTTGAATTTTGTTTATATCTTATTTAGAAGTCAAGTTATTGCCTTTTTAAAATTACTAAGTATCAGTATTTTGAAACCAGAAGTATCGTACTGCTCACCGGAAGTCAGCACGTTTTTCATTGCTATGTAAACCGAAAAGTAAAGAAGCAGAGAAAATTTTAAAAGAATTTGAAAAAGAAAAAAACAGCATTTGTTTTAAACAAAATAGATAATATAGTGTATAAATTGAGTAACATATTAAGGTTTGCTTTTCAAAATAAAGGTAAGATTTTGAATTAAATTTTGTTTTTGCGTTTTCTGAAAATCAATTTTTTAACATTTTATGTTTACGCAAAACATCATAACGGAAAAAATTATGGCTGAATTTCTTTCAAAATTTTTTTGTATGCTTTGCCAAGTGCAATAAAGGGAATGAACTACACTCGTAACAGTAAGTGTATTAGTTTTTTTTAAATTATTGATAAAGTTTCCAATTTGCAATAAATTTTTAGTAATTTTTGCTTCATCACTGATTAACTTTCTATATAGTTTTAAATATTTGACTCACAAATATGAGAGTAGTTCATTCCCCAGAAAAAGGTTTAATAATTATAATAATACTTACAAAATAAAATTATCTTGATTTAAAGTTGAGTTATGATGTTTTGCGGAAGTCATTATTTTCGCTGTTTTTTTTATTATTTTTTCCCCAAAATATAAAGAAATAATTTGAAATGTATAACTTTTTCTGTTTTATTTCAATTTTTTAATCACATCATGATATACAATGCAAAAAAAAAGTCATATTTTAAAATAATTTTAAAAAAGGCCCTCCGAAGGTATTCTGATACCTTAACCACTTTTTCCGAATAGTAATATTTGGCGTATTTAATTACTGAATTGCTGTCATTAAATAAAGAGTATATTTCTACAAGAAAATAGTGGTCTCAGAAAACGGGACGGTTGGCAACTACGACAACAGAATTTAACTAGCAGAAAATGTAATACTCACAGCAACTGTGGAAATGTTATTGATTAAACTAAAACATCTGAGATTGATATATACTTCGATTCTCGTTAACGTTGACCTCTCACTTTAGAACAATAATAATAATAACATTAACAATAGTTAACGAAATATTCTGTTAATCATGTCCACCATGTTACACCATTTTTAATGAAATTCGGAGAATTCAATTTACGTGGTAGGCTAGAGAATGTGTAGCAACCGTCTGGAATGAATAACAATAAATTTACTGAAAAAGGTGCTTTTAGCTCCATATATTTGTTTCCTTTGTGGAAGAAGTAATTAAGGTAAAGCCAGGAGAGATGGCGCGGTCGGAGAGATTGCGCACATAGAGGTTCAGGGGGAAGGAGTAGAGTGAGCGCACAACGACTGCAAGTAGTTGTACAACAGCAGTAGTGGAGTGTCTACTTGAAAGCGAACGTTGATTATTTTGAGCGTTTATGATAAAGCATTGCTATTTTGTTTTTTTTCCCAAAGTCAGTGCTTGAATTTTCATAGCTATTTGTCAGAATTTCTATACCGTGTCAGTAGTACAAAATATTTTTAACTTAAACGATTTCTCAAAAGCTACTAATCTAGACTAACGGTGTGAACCCCAACGGTTCGTTTTAGTAGCGGCCATGTTTAAATAAAAGGCCGCGCAATCTCTCCTACCAAAATTGGAGAGTTTGCGCATATTCTACTTAGGAGAGATGGTGCATTGTTCCTATTAGTTTCTATGCTAGGAGAGATTACGCAGCTTATTGGTAAAATTGCATAAAAAATGAAAAATGAAAATGGACTAATTTTAAGTTAAGCGTTTTATCAAGTAACTTAATGTTATTTTGTAATCTTATCTAGACTTGCTTTTTCTGATTCTTTAATTTTTTCCCCTTTAATTAAATTTTTTTAACTGTTTTTAAAATTATTTCATTTTTCTGATTGTTTAATCATTAGGTTAAAATATTCACTCCTAATACAATGAAATTTCTTCACAAAAACCTTACGACGATGACATTTAAGTGTAATTATTATTGTTAACAATTTAACTGTAGTTATTATTAGTAACAATCTCTCCTACCCATGTGCGCAATCACACCAACCCTGTAAGGACAGATTGCGCAAAATAACTCTCTTGGTTTTATTACAACTGTTCTATTAAATTACAACATAACAACAAAAAAGCACTGGAAATGCATAAAAAACAAATGAAGTCAAAATTATTCATGGATAGTTTAGCAAAAAATTAATATTTAGATTTTTATTGTTATTATTTTGAATTGTGCGCAGACTATCCTCGCTTTACCTTATGCTTCAAAAAAATTTCTGAAAACTGATTACAAATATCCACATATTCCTAAATGATGTTCTCATTCTAAGTTCAAACAGTCTTGTTCTTCCATTCTACGTAATGATTTAGCGACGAAATTTAAAATATTTAAAACATCATGAGGCAAATATAAATTACATTTTTAATGACAAAATTACATCAGTTATCAAATGAATGATTGATTATTAACTGGATTAAAACTCATTTGAATTGTCCTTCAAGGTTCACAATCTGCTGCCTAATCCTTTTGTATAATTATAGGTATAATCGCCTGATTAGCTAATGATTATCACTAGACCGCATTTATTTGATCTTTGATCATTTTCCGTTTCTGTGAATGGAACCGAATATTAAGATGTCTTTGAAATACATTTAGTTATTTAGTACGTAGACTGGACTTCATTTTAGTCTGGATCGATTGCAGTAAGTTACGTTAGAAACCGAGTCTCTTAATTAAATAACTTCCTTCACATTTTTTCCACTTAGGTAGTTTTACAACAATATGAAATATGTAAAATAGTTCGCATTCATTGAAAAATATGGCATTTTTTTTCATATTGTATTTACCTGTGTAATTTAAAATTTTCAATTGTTTTTTATTTATTTAGTCTAAATACGACAAGTATAAGGGCGGATCAAATGAAAACGGAACAATGGCTATAATTTAGTTTATTTTTGTATGAGTGTGGTGGCACTTTGTGCAGAGGCAAACCGGAAAGTAAGGAAGATAATCCCTAATGCGGAAATCGACTTGAATTAGATAGTCACGCAGAAGCGCGTAATATGTGCTGGCGGTCGGCCAGCAGTACCGTCCGGCCCGCAATCGGTTGCTGTTTTTATTCATCTGCATCTCTGAAATGTTTTCGAGTAAAAAAGAGCAACGCAGTGTCATTCTTATTTAGCGGCAGAACGAGTTGGATTTTGCGATGTGCATCGGCGAATAAAGGCAGTGCGTGGTGAACATGCACTGTCATTGATTCGTGTGGAGGACGGACACAAGCACGTCCGAGACGGAATCTGGTGAAGGTTCGGTGGATAGTGTTGGACTAACAACCGTCTACCCTAGATCTTGCGCCGTATGACTTTCCCATCTTTGGTCCACTTAAAAAGGCATTGAAAGGTTGCTGTTTTTACTCGGACAGCGAAGTCATGGACAATGTTCGAAACTGTTTCCTATTTCAGTCAAAGGACTTCTACGAGCAAGGTATTCATTACTTGGTGAAAGAGTGGGACAAGTTTATGTGTAACTTTGGAGATTTTGTTTAAAATAAACTATGTAATTTCATTCTGTGGCTCCTGTTCCGTTTTCATTTGATCCACCTTAATATATGCACTTTTAACTATTTATTATTGTTATTTGGTTGTGATAGTACTGCACACTGCAATGTGCATTGGGCACTGAAGCAATAATTCCTTGACAATTTTCATGCTCACGATTTTTAAAACTATTATAGAAACGGTAAATCGTGAAAGTAATGTTAGTACCCACATATTACGGTAATCATAAAACTTGGGAAACTTCGAAATCTCGTGAGTCAAAAGTAATATGTGAAGTCTAGAAATTTCTACAAAGCATCTGGTTATAAGATGAAGTCATGATTAGATTTCAATACCTTCTTTAGTTCCTCAAGGAGTAAACAGATTGGCCTGAACTTGTGTGTGGCGAATTTTTTTTAATTTTTTTTTTCAACCAATACCGAGAAAAATAGGCGAACACTGGAGGACGCATTGGGGACTAGAGTGTTAAAATACACTTCATAAATTTATCTTCTACTTATTTTTACCATTAAAATTTTCAAAATTTTTGAAGGAACAATTGAAGTTAATTCAGGTTAGAAAAACGATGTACGCCCTAAAAATGTATTATACTTTGTATATTTTCTGTCTTTAAAAATCTTACTTAAAGGAATGGTAAAGTTTACAAAAGTTTTACATACATATATTTCCAGACATAAAACTTTTAATCTTTCTATACAGAGTATATAAAAGAAGAGAGTCTAAAATGTCTCTCTAAAAAATGAAAGATAGTGAAAATGAAACAACAGCTATGTTTAAGAGGATAACTTGAAATTTTAAATTATCTCGTAGTAAAATTAGATACATATTTGGCGATTCTGACGCCGGAGTCTCGGCTCAATATTTTATGAAGAGTTTGTGAATTTACATTTCATGAATGGACATCAAATCTAATTAAAATAGATTGGAAATGGACACATTGCATTGCAGCAACATGATCCAACAAGAAAGTGCTGCACTACCTCTACCGGAATAGATAGATGCTCATGCCTCATAGAAAGAAGTAGTATGGATTGAAATCTAGAAAGCATGGATGCCAATAGATATCTGTGTCAGTTATTTACGAATAATTATGAATAATTGTTCTCTTACGAAAGAAAATTATCTGAAGGAATGTGACCAATGGAAAAGTCCGTTGTGTTTGCGCCGCACCATCCTGTATAAATAACAACCTGTAAGGTATTGTCACGTAGCCTGACAGTACTTTACACTGACAGGGTGCCTTAGCAGGGTTATCGGTTTAAGCTCCTTTTTTATTCAGAAAATCCAGATTATAACAGATATTTCGAATAGTAATTTTTGCTTTATTTAAAAACAGACATTTCGAGATTACAAAGAGTAAAAATTCTTCTTTCGGAATTTCCGGAATGTATTGGAAATTTCTGAATACAAAAGGCGGCCAAACTGGCAACCCTTTTCCCGTTCACAAAAAATACACCCACCTCAGTTGACAGATCATTTACAATAAAATCCCAACAAGGACATCATGAGAAACGGAATAATATCTGAATATATGATTGATTACATCAATGATTTTTTTCAATAAGAGATCATCTATAATAAATTGAATCAACATTTTTTTTTTCCAATTGTAACACCCACTTTTGACAAACTAACCGAGTATCTTTCAAACAAATCAATCCCGAAAATTATATTCATTTTCACTTAAATTTTTATAATCGAGCCTAAATTTGAAGATGATAATGTTAAATCCGTGGGCAAACTTTAGTTTGTATCTTCCCAGATATAGCATCTGTCTGAATTCTTTTTTTTTTTTCGATGAATGACAAACAGTGGACTCAAATGTAATAGAATAATAGTTTGAACACTCAATAAAATAATTTATGAATTATTACCAACATGACTTTATAAATAAAAATAATCAGCATCATGTATCATTCAAAAACATGGATGTGTAAATTTAGTTTATTATTATCATTAAATTTTAAAATATAGAAAAAAATGTTGATGGTTTTAAAGATTCCGTACGGAGTCTGTTGTTGTTGATTGCATTCGCAAAAAATAAATCTTAGAAAGTAACAGGTAAAGTTGTAAAAAATTTCTTTTATAAAATTTTGGATAATGATTTAGTTTTTTGTGCATTTAGATTTTTTTTTTCAATTTTTCGGTCACTAATTGAGTGAACCTGGTACTTTTGCCTTATAAAACCCTTTTTTTTAATTCATGGATAATACGCTAATGCACTTTTCTTTATACATTCTTTAATAATGCAGGGTTCGTACACTTTTACCACATCTTTTTAATGGAATTTTTCGGCTAATTTAAATGCAGAAAAGTATTACAAATCCTGTCTTACAAATTAAACTGCTATTTAAATATTAAATAGAAAAATTCTATTTAAAAATTGTGGTAAAACCGTACGAACACTGTAATGGATATATTTGCAAGATATTTAATATTTTTGGTAATGTAATGCGTCAGTTCGTTTTAGAGTAAAATAATTCGGTGTTAATTCTTAAAAATTTAATATTGGTACAATTTTTATTATGTAGGTGGACTTTATACAAAAGTTAGGTCCATATTCGAAAAGACAATGTTCCAAGATTACAAAGTAATACAATTTTGTGATTTTATTTTAAACGATCAGCGATTATAGTCAAGTGTATTGTTGTTTCATAAACGTGATTGTGATAAAAAGAAGAATTGTTTCGAATAAAGTTTCCAATGTGTTGTTGCGTTAAAAAATGCAACGATTATTATTCGGAAATTATGGTACTCAAAAACAAGCACAACTAAGCATCCTATTTTCTAGTTAATTCTTTTAAATATCTACTTGAAATATATCTAAACTTCGAATAATGCGAAATACTTATGAATTCATATATATTTCTATTTTTGTAAAGTTGTGCAAATTTTAATATAAAATAATGTATCATTTGTATGCTTTAAATTGTATGTTATGCATTTCATTTTTTAATTTTAAGACAAAAACTAAACAAATAAACGCGTGAAAAAGCTGGTTACTTACAGAATAAACCTGGTGCATTTAATCTATAGGATCTTTGTTATTTTTTTAAATACATTGACAAAATTCTAACACGTGTTTTGTTTATCTTCTACACTAAATCTATTTGAATGAAGTTTCGTATTTTAGGTAAATGCGATGCGTTACCTAATACGTTTTACAGGAAAACAATCCGATGTTGTCATAGGAAAATTTAAAATTGGTACAATTTTTAACACTTTGCCGTCCGTTTGTCTCGTAAAAATACTTCTATTCGTAAAATGTTGAAATGATTGAATGACACCAGAATTTAGAAACAAATTTATTCTAAAATAAGCAAAATCTTTTTTTTTTTTTTTTTTGGCATGTACTTCATAAAAGGGAATTTTTCATTCCAAAATTCTGGTGCCAAGATAGCATTACAGTATTAAAATTAAGTTAATTTACGTACGACGGACGGGAAAGTATTAATATGTAGACGACCGTTGTTCAAAAGTAGATCATATTCGGGAAAACATTATTTCTTGTCTAATGACAAATAAATTTCAGATTGGAATTATTCGTGTTCAAAATATTTCTAAATTTCATAAAAAAAATAGCAGGATCCTATAATACATTGTTACATTATACATAAAAAATATAATAATTGATTGGATTGCTCCATATTGGATCCATTGGATACCTTGCTAAAAATTATTCTTTTAAATATTTAATACTGAATAAAACGCTTTTCTCTATATAAGAAATTATATAAGCCTGTGTTCTCTATAGCACAATATTTTTTCTTAAATGATTATATCATGACTGTGCATCCAAGCTGAATAAAATTCAGGTAAAATGTCTGAAATAAATCATATACTTATATTGAAAATCATTAAATTTGTGAAATCATAAAACAAGATTATATGCTCCCACTAACCACTGTCTTTTAATGAATTATATCATCAAAATAATTAATTTTTATACCTATTTAAAAACTGTTGACTAAAAACCGCATATTTCTTCAATGAAGTTTTCAAACGAGATAATCGCACATCAACTCGAATAACTCTCACACCATCTTTTAATTAAACGTATAAATATCCTGAGCATGCCAGAAAGTTTCATTTATAATCAACAACTAATTATATTCTAAATATATAATCATTTCTATCTAATTTAACATGAATCACAGGTATTATTAGCAAATAAAAATGTCGCAAAATGTATCTAATCACATCAGCGTAAATCCAGTTGCAGCTTGATTTCACTTTTATGATAACTGTTGATTGTTAGCAATGATATAAAGGAATTATTATAATACTGTTGTTTTAGGAAACACTGCTAAACCCGCAGATATTTAAAGTATATGAGCTTGACGGGGAAACATATGCATTGAATATTTATTGTTTTATCTCCATAAATATTAATCATCCCTAAATACCATTGGATTAACTGTACAGGTGAAGCTTTTAAAGCAAGCTATTTGGAATTGCATATTTAGTCAAGTTTTCTCTTTGGTATCATAAAATACCGTAATAATGGAGATTACCTTTAAATTAGTGCATTTTTATATTAAATGTTCATGCATTTTAAAGGATGAAATTATCATTAAAAGTTTTATGCACACATGCAAACACGAACGGATGCGTACATGTACGCACACAAACAATCTTGGATTATAACTATATAACGAGTATACATTTTTGTCATGTTACTTGTTATCCCAATGATAAGTGGAAAATAAAGTTTATTAAAACTGCGTAGCTTCCAACCTCTTGATTTTTTTTTCTATTGAAATAAATAAGTCAATTAATAATCACACAGAAACAAGTAACATATCATGAAATATATTTCTAATCCTTATTATGTTTATTTGACTTGGATAAACCCAGACAGGTTGGCAGCTATGAAACTTTCTTAATGAAACTACATTTTCATGAAATTAGACCTATTAGTTGCAACTTCTATCGGCTATTCCCAAATTTGAAAATATGAGATACTCCGATAAAATATTCTCACCTATAATTTTTTATCCTTATTATTTATTGAATATAATTGTTTTAAATAAATATTTAGAATATTTCGTAATGCTGCTTCATACTTTACCGTTTGTATTGCAGTGTTGTTAGTAGGGTAGAAAGCTACGAAAATATAGAACGGCGCACCGAAAACCGGCCCATTTTCAAGCCAATATACAAAACCATATTACATAAACAAAAACATACTTTCATACAAACATTGCTGATATATTTGCGAACAAATGATTGAAAAAAATAAGCAAATACATGCACACACACACACATATAATATATGTGTGTGTGTGTATGTGTACATGTTATTTACTGAAATGATGTTGTTCTCCGTCTGCTTACAGAAGGTGCTAAAAGTCACGCGGGCTTGATTTTTCTGCGTCACTTCTTCATTGTACTGTTATTACCAAAACGAGTTCTTTCCGTTTTACTGAAAATATTTGAAAAGACTATGAGGGCAATTTGATGACAATTTATAATCATTTGTAGTTTAGATAATTTCATTTTATAAATACATAAATCATATAAGTTATTTTGTTTAATTACTAAGCATTCATTGCAGAGGTTGCAATGAGGTAACATGGCAGTAGCATGGCAAGTAAAATAGCAGTAGCATGGCAAGTAACATGGCAATAGCATGGCAAGTAACATGGCAGAGGTAATGCATACACTCACTGGAATTTCCAAAGAGTATGGCACCATTATTTCAGATTAAAAATTTTCCGTTTAATATTTAAATTTCAGATTTTGTAATTATTTTATTTAAAGTTATAAAATATTTTGCGATTAAATAGGGTGAAAAGATTTATTGGAAAAATGTGCTAGAATTGCACGCACTTGCATATTGTCATTATACGGATATTGTCACTTTTAAAGGAATATTCCCGCTCAGAACTGAAAAGCTGTGAAATTTTTTAAATATGAATTTTATATGCCAAAACATGTCTTGAAATAAGATAAAATTATTTTTAGGGTAAAATGATGCAAACGGTTTTATTTTTTATTTTTACAGTTTTCTAAAATATTTTGTACACAATTTCTGATAAAATGTAGTAGTTAAATTCAGAAATGCAAATTGTTATTTAATGGTAAATAACTGGAAATATAAGTGATTGCCTTTTCTTAGTACATTTTCTATTATATTGAGTAATTCTTGATATTTGATTATGGTCAGGATCTTAATTTTCGATCAACGCATGTAGGGTTTTAAATCGCCTAGCATCTTATTATCATGATCGAGTTGCAAATAACATAATTACATGTTTAAATAACAAAATAGATAGAAATAATCAAGAATTTACTGTAGCATAATAAGTTGAAATTACTTACTTTTATTATTGTAGGCGATGATGAATCGGTCAACAATTATTTTAAAATATGGCTTTGCGAATTTGTAGAAATATTGTTGTTTCGAATTGTCGTAATCAATAACGGTAATCTTCTGTTTGAGCAGAGATATCACTAGAAAGCCTTTTGTTGTAGAATGTGTATATGTGTTATGTGGAAGATACCTATTGATGTCTGTTCTAATGCACATTTTAAAAGATTACATTAACATTATGAATAAATATAATCAATGATTTTCTTTAAAATAAACCTTATGTACATTTATCTATTTGTGCATTCAGTTTTAAATCCATCAATAAGAGAAGATGATTTTTTAAAATATAACTGTGGAAAAGTTCTCAGTTTTACATTTGATAATTTATGACTGTGATTACATTTGTTGTAATTGAAGGGATTATTAGGATTTTAGACAAAAGGAAGAACTAAACTTCTGGAGAATTTTAAAAAGTTTCGATGGAAAACTGCGCAAAGAATTGTATCAAGAAATTTAAGAAGCATTTGAGTTTATGATATGTTTCTGGACAATTCTTCAATAAATGTTTTATGTAATGATGTAATATTTTATACTGTAAAAAATACAGATATTTCTTAATTTAGGAAAATATAATGGAACCACGAACGAAAATATACAATAACCTCTTCCGAGTTATTCGCAATTCCAAAAAGTGTTTTTATCTTTAAAAATATCGGGGACCAACGATTTTCGAGATTTAAAGAAGCATTGATTAAAAACAAAGTTTCTTTTTCTGCCACTGATTTTCGGAAACGTTTCCGAGTAGATTTTATAGTGTATTAATCAGTTTTCTCAACTCGGAACATAGGTTTATCTGATGCTATCAATTCTCAAGTAAATAATTTCACGTTCAACAAACATGTTTCATAGACGAAAATGATGAATTAACAGCATTAACATCAACATAGAAATTAATATTATCTCTTTATTTTCGGTATTTATGTACTCAATGTACTCATGTGTAAATTGAATTACGCAGCTGAAAATGTTTAATTAAGAATTAATAGCATTCTGAAAACCTATAGTCCGGTTTGAGAAAACTGATACACTATAAAAATTACTCGGAATCGATTCCGAAAATCAGTGGCAACCAATGAAACTTTCATTTCTTAAATGCTTCTTTAAATCTCAAAAATACATTGGTTTCTGAGGTTTCTAAATATAAAGAACACTTTTCGGAACCATGGGTAACTCGAAAAGGGTAATGTATATTTTCGTTCTTGGTTATATTATATTTTCTAGATTAAGGAACATTTGTCTTTTATTTACAGTGTAGTGGACGATTTTAATCACTTCCACTTACACATGCCTTCCTTAAAATGTCGTGTATAAACAGTCATTTTTAATCGTGATAATATTTAAGATTCGTGTTATATTTACTATATATTTATATAGTCATTTTTAATCGTTTTAAATTTAGGGAATTTTTTCTTTGGTAATAGTCAGTGATATTGGAGTTGCAACGTTTTCTTTAAGTTATTGTTCATTTAAATCGTGTTTTTTCATAAAATGCATTTAAATATTTATTTCTGAAAATATATTAGAAATATTCACCTCAAGTTCTCAAAACTCTACATATTTATATGTACCTTT
Organism: Maratus michaelseni; assembly: GCA_963931845.1. Lineage (NCBI taxonomy): Eukaryota > Metazoa > Arthropoda > Arachnida > Araneae > Salticidae > Maratus > Maratus michaelseni. Next base: position 273,884,567 of record OZ007599.1, read on the forward strand.
CTTAATATCAATATTAGAAGTCCTTTTCTTTCTTCAGGCCATTTAAACAACATCTTCCAGTTACTTAAATACAAACTTCCCGTTTAAATGCTAAAACAAACATAGCCATAACTACACTTCCAATGTTCTATGAAAAAAATAAAAAAATAAAAGCCGTTTAGGTTAGGTAATTGTACATTTTCAAATTAAACATTAAAGTAAATTGTGATATTTATCCAAAATTGGCTACTTAAACGTAGTGGGACATATTGAGAACAATAATAGATACAGAGCTCTGAAAGTCACCAAATTAAAAAAATAATAATAAAAAAAAATAATCAAGCAATGCAAAAATGTAAGCGGAATTGTCATATTATTTAAAAAATAAAAAATAAACAGAGTGTGAAGTATAATATATACAAATTGAGAAATTTAGACATATCGAATACTAAAAAAAATTACGAATTTATTATATTTAAATCTGGCCATGTATTTTTATTTCAGATCTATCCTAATAATAGTCTAATTTAGGAGTTGAAGAAAAATGGCCAAGTATTTGCGGGGATCAAGAATGTCACAATAACTCTCTAAATTTTGAAATTAGAATTAGTTTCCTTGATATTATTTTTCTTTTGCAATTTTTAATGAAATTGCTGTAATGGTAGCAACTAAATTACTCCATTTTTCTTGGTAAAAGGAAGAAAAGGGGTAAATAATATGAATTATTATGTTTTTGTTGACGCTATTTTCTCAATAAATTTTAAAGGAAAAAGGCTTCCCAATTTCCATATTAAATGATATTTTAAAAGAACATTCAAGGAAATAAAAACCTATTTTCACCTATGCAAATTATGCGAACCTATTTATTCTAAAGAACAAATATCCCTGTTCACAAATTGACATCTAGAAATCTTTACATTGTAGCTATTTTGCGTTTTGAATTCAACCAAAAAGGTAAAACAAGTTTCAGATCCCTGCATTCAGCTGGAAAATTATTGCCCTCCCCCCCCCCCATACACAATAATTGAATTCAAGAAAATCATAGATTTTCAACTATAATTATTTGTGAAAGATGTTAAAACTTTTAAAAAGGACACAAAAAGTGAACTATTTAGCGGGTAAAATTGACATTTTTAAGCATTTAACTCATAAAATTGAAATATTTTGTCTTACTTAAAATGATGTCATTCTGTTACACCAGTTAAAAAATAAGAAGCTTAATCTTGACAGAACGGAATGCTTTTGACAAAAGACATCAGCAAAAACATGCATTTTCATTGAGAAAACTTTTAACCTACATTGTAAATATGATTTTTTTAATTTAAAATTTCTTTAATAAAATTAATATTACAAAATTTTTACAATAAAATTAGATATTTTTCCTCCCAACAATCGAAAGATCTCATTCAATTTGAATGCAACACATTGGGTTTCTGCGCAGCTAGTATTACTATTAAAATTGAAGATATGCGTTTTAAATTTAGATGAATTTTGCTATAGAAATGAGCATAAATAACAGAAATCAATAAGTGAAGCATGAAAAGGGTAAAGAATTGGTGTGAAAGTGTAAAAATATATTTAATATAAGTTTGTGTCTCTCGTCGGTCTGTCTGTGACGTTGGTACATTGAGTGTACGAAGAATAAATAATGTAGTTAGTGTCAATCTGAACCGACAAAGGGTTACCACACTTCTTCGAAATGCCATCTCATTCTATGTTCAGAATTTATTAGCGCAACAAGTTGCAGTGGACCTGTAGATGAGGCGACACTAAACGCGTTACTCTGCAGCTAATGTAAAGTTGAGATTACATTACTTATTACAGCTAGCACTAATTACATTGAACCTTTTTCGAGTTTTGAATTCAACAAAAGAGGTAAAAAAAAAATTAAGATCCTTGGATTCAATTGAACAAATATTTTCCCCTATTCACAAGAATTGAATTCAAGAAAAACATAGATTTTCAAGTATAATTATTTCTGAAAGATGGTGGTTAAAATCTTCGACAACGCACTAAAAGTGTGCTAAAAGTATTGCGGGTAAAATTGACGTTTTTTAGCATTTATTTTAAATTATAAAACTGAAATATTTTTGTACAAGTTCGTAAAAATTACGTCAAGTCATTTTCTTCCGCTAATTCCGAAATAAGCAGCTGAATCTTGAAAAACGAAATGTATTTTATCGCCCTCTGAATACTATGCCTGAGCGCTGACACAAAAGTTGCGGCAGACGTAATAGGCGGAATTTTTTCAGCGTGTGTACGGTCCCTTGAAATTCAATACCAATAATTTCTAAAAGTTTTCTCCGCCTTATTTTTCTGAGATTCAATAAGTCAAAGAAAACTTTTAGTAAATACTGGGGTGTAAAATTAGGGGTCCGTACAAAGTTTTAAAAAAGTCCGCCTACGAGCACCGCCATTTTTGCGTCAACACTCAGGCCTAGTATTCAGAGGGCGGTGTGCATTTGACAAATGACGTCAAAGAAATAAACTTTTCACCTACATTGTAAATATGATATCTTATTTAAAAAAAATTAATATATTAAAACTTTTCTTAATGTACGATGAAATTAGATATTTTCCCTGCTAATAATCGAAAGATCTCATGAAAATGCAACACATAGGGTTTCCGCGCAGCTAGTTTTAATATTAAAATTGAAGATACGCATTTTAAACTGAAATGAATTTTGATATAGAAATGAACTTAAATAATTAAGATCAATATGTGAAGCATGAAAATGGTAAATAAGTAGTGTGAGAGTGTAAAAATATATTTAATATAAGTTTGTGTCTCTTGTCAGTGGCATTGGTATATTGAGTGTGCGAAGAATGAATAATGATGTTAGTGTCAATCTGAATTGACAAAGGATTACCACACTGCTTCGAAATGCCATCCCAGCCCATGTTCAGATTTTATTAGCGCAACAAGTTGCAGTGAACCTGTAGATGAGGCGTCACTAAACGAGTTCCTCTGCAGCTAATGTAAAGTTTATTTCGGGCCATCTGATGTGATTATCATGCGTATATAATAAACTCCAACATATCGGTGCTATGCAATAGTCGGAGCGCTTTCCAAACAGTGACCTGCGTAGCGACAAAAGATTGGGGAGGAGTAGGACTAATAACCTTGCCGGCTTTTCTTCTCGTCTCTCTAATCCTATGGGATACGGCTAATTAGAGTGTTTATTAGCACTAGCGGTATTTTACTCTTTCAAGCCGAAATCAATGCTGGCGCATCATTCTGAATTAGCGAGGGCTTTAGGAAGAGATATTTCCTTAACCATTAAAAGGATTACACTGGTCTTTAGAGAGTTGTGAAATTTTAATAAGCGAACGCAAACCATGCGTGAATAATTTAGAGGTGAAACATTTCATCCGAGCTCGTTTTGTAAGAGAAATAAATATGTCTTTTTAGTGTTAGCCTGTAGAATTGGGGGGGGGGGGATTTCCCCGAATTCATTGAAATTGCATTTGTTTCTTTCTAAAAAAATTACATTGATTTCATTAATACATAGCATAGCTCAACTGGTTGATTAATTAAAATATGTAACATATTTTTAGTCAATACTGCAAACTGATACTTATATCATTTAGTAAGACAAGTAAAACATGTTTTTATAGCGCTAGCTAGCAGATCTGTGAAAAAAAAAATTCTTTAGATTCTTTCAAACTAAACTTGTTTCATTTTTTGATCAGATGGGTTTGATTAGTTGAAACATATTATGTATTTTCAATGAGCTTTTTCGGTGATAGTCAGCATCCTTGAGAAAAAGTTTCACCGGATTCATTCAAATTGAACTTGTGTCGTTCTTAAAAAATATTTCGTACTGATATCATTAATACACAACCCAGTTGAAGAGTATGATTTTTAAAATTATATTATATATTTTTAGCTAATACTGGAAACTGACACTTATATCGTTGAGTAAAAGAAGTAAAATGTTTTTTTCTAGTATTACCCAGCAGACTTGCGAAACAAATTTCAATAGATTCATTCCAATTAAACTTGTTTAATTATTTAAAACATTTTATACTGATTTTATTATTAACCCTATATTTCTTTGAATTGTTTTTTTTCCACCATGTTATTAAAAAAATAAATAAATAAATAAAAAAATAAATAAATAAATAAAAAATTTAAAAAAAATAAAAAGACTGATGTAGCAAAATTTAAAATGCGTATGCTTTTTTATTAGTGCCTAAGATAAATAAATGTATAAGGTATTCAATTACAAATATACATACTCTTAGTTTTCATAGCCATTATTTTATGAATTATTAAATAAATGTGGAAAATATTACCACATAGTAAGAGAGTTAATATACAGTCCTGTTGGGAAGTTTCAATGATTAAAACATATTACATATTATATTTAAATTCTGAAAAGGGATACTTATTCTATCTAAAACCATTATTTTATAATTCAATAACATAATTTCTCTTGCATGTAAAATGCTTAAGTAAATAGTCAGATAAAACAATAAAAATTAAAATGTATATTCTAATGTTATTCTGTGTAATATAATGCGGATAACGCATTCAATTAAAATAAAAGATTTGTCAGTATTTTTTTTAAATTTGACTGTTCTTTAATGACTTGTATTTTTAACAATTTCCAACATTGTTGAAAAGCATTTATGAATTCGGTTTGTCTGTCTGTCCGTGCTTTAACTTGCGTAAATATACTCGGAATGCCATGCAATTTTTATGTTTTAATGAGGTACACTATAATAGAATGTTTGCTATTGAAAATGAAATATGTAGCATTCATAGTTCATTTACAGGGACACACAAAATAATTCCGTTATTTTATGGATTAAGGAGAAAAATAGTTTGCGGTACATTTTATTTAATTTGCTTATTTAAATATCCCATTTTCTTGTATGAAAAAACCAAATTCCTTAATAATATTCTGTTAGTGTTGGAAAGTATTTCATAATCTATGGCTGATGCATGATTTTTCTTTTTTGTTTCATATCGCATTAAAAAGACAAAATGAAAACATAATACATGTTTTTGTATTTTTTTTTTTTTTTTTTTTGTGCTATGTCATTTGCATTTTATAAATTTTATTTTAAGATATTTTTAATAAAGTCAAAATTTAAATTGAATGCAATCGAGACAAAGTAAAGACGATAACTTATTCTGTCGTATGACGCTACTAACATTAATTTCAATTTTATAAATAAAATGATTCATGGTTTGTGTAGCGTATTTTTTTTTCTCTATATGAATTACAACATAGTTTTTTAGCATATCCGACTTGTATCAAAACACATTTCATGAAATATTCTCAAAAATTCAATTACTAACGCGATCAGTATTCTCAAAACATTAATTTTATTTTAACGTGGAAAAAATGAAAAAAATATAGTTGTAAATAAATAATCTAAAAATATTTCATAATATTATTGCCTATTCTGTAACATGACGCTGCAAATTTTTACTTCTAATTTATAACCAAGTACCCTCAAAATGACTCATGATTCGCGTAATGCAGGTGTGGTGAACCCGCGGGCCAGTGGGCCAATTATCACCACTATTTCCGAATGGTAATATTTGTCTTATTTAATGTTAGAAATTATATGATGAAATAATGCGACAATCACTTTTCCGAAAGTATGGTGAAACGTGCCCCGCTGACATGTGGATTTGCTACCCCTGGGGGTTTATTTCGTTCAGTAGGGCACGTTTTAGTACGTAAGACTTTAAAACACATTTCATGAAATAAAGTTTGAATTTTATACATCTAACGCAATCAGATTTCGGAAAATGTTAGATCTTATTTTAACGCTAAACAAAAAGAAAAAAATGCAGTTATATTCTAAAAATACAGTAAAAACTCCATAACCAACATTCCCGAATAGCGGGCGCCTCTATTTAGAGGTTATTTTTTCAATCCACAATACTCATCTATTTGTACATTTTACCTCTAAATGGCCGGAAAATTCGCGCTCCAGAGTTGTCCGTTATACATAGGTTTTCCTTTTTCCCATTATTATTATTATTATTATTATTATTATTATTGATTTTATTTAAAAGGTATTTATATCTGAATCTGATATCTCACAAATAAAATTTTCATTTGTTTTTTCCAAAAACTTCATACTGAAATTTCAATATCTAACGCACGCTGTACTTTGAAGAAAATACTGTTAGTTTTTAGTGTAGCTTGGAGGAAAAAAGTAAAAAAGTAGTGATACATATACAGGGTGCTCTAAAATTTCGTTAAAACTTAAAAAAAAACATTAAAAAGAAACAAATGATAGTAAAAAAATTGCGGTTTGCAGGAACAGGATTAGAGGGCGATCGGATTTTCTTATAATAAAAGAAGTTGTGGTTATAAAAATTACCGATAGATGGCGTTGACATGCATAATATGCAACAGCTACATGGAAATTAGGCTTACAGTAAAATACACTTTTCAGCGAAGCTTCTGACAAGCGTAGTATCCCAGCACATGAAACAGTCCCTTTTCTCTTCTTCAGTCATTTTAAAGTGCAGAATTTTCGCAATGCACCAGTTGCCGATTCCCCGTTATTGTAAAAGTGTTTATTCAACAGCGCTTAATCTGGTAACGATAGCATACTGCTGACATCGAATGGAGAATCTGTGTGCACTGGGGAGTTTTATTGACAGCCTGATTCCCATAAATTTGTTTCATATTATGCATTCAGCGCCATCTATCGGAAATTTTTTAACCAAAAAAAATCTGATCTCCCTCTAATCCAATTCCCGGAAACCTCAATTGTTTAGCATCATTTGTTTCTTTTTGAAGAATTTTTAAAGTTTTAACGAACTTATGGCCCACCCGGTATATCTAATAGTAAAGAAAATTGACCATAAGGGTCACTCCCGAATCGAGGATACGCCTATTTAGTGAGCAATTTTTCAATCCCCCAGATATATATATTTGTACATTTTTACGTCTGAATAGCGGGAAAATTCCGCGTTCGCGACGTGTCCATTATTCAATCAAAGTTTTTTTCATTTTCCATTATTATTATTCTATTTATATTTAGTATTATTATTGATTTAATGAAAAAACATTTATACCGGAATCCGATTTCTCACAAATAAAATTTTCTAAAATTACGCATTGAAATTTCAATACTATAACGCAATCTGTACTCTGAAAATATTGTTAGTTTTTATTTTAACATGAAAAGAAAGTAAAACGGTAGTTATACATATATATATATATATATCTAATAATACATAAAAAACTCCACAACGGACATTCCCGAGGAGAACATACCTATTTAGCGGGCAATTTTTCGATCCCCAACAGCTATATATTTGTACATTTTTACCTCTGTATAGGGTAAAAATAATGGTGAAAATGTAAAAAATGTACACGGAATTTGTCCGCTGCTGCGGACACTTTGGTACTTATACTAAAGATTTTTTTTAATATAAAAGAAAAGAGTTAAGTTTTCGCAAACGTTTCTTTACAGGATTTCACATTCAGCTTTATTTTTATTGTTGTTGATTTTCTTGGAAAAATTAAATTTAAATCTGATTTCTCACAAATTAACCTTTTACTTGTTTTTCTAAAAGTACACACTGGTTGCGCTATTCCTACTATTATCATTATCATTATTAATATTAAAGAGAAAATAAATGTATTATACAAAATTTTGTGTGTAATTTTGACAATACGTAAATAACCTGTATTAGAAAATTTAAAAATATGATTAATTACTACTGAAAATTTAATTCATTTAAATAAATCAGAAAATCGATAAGTAAAAATGGTTTTAAAATTTCTAAATTTTGCTAAAAAGTAAAATTTTACTACTTTCCTGACCTCACTTTTAACTAAAATTAATACAAATTTTCATTTGGCACTGCCGTAACTAGTTTGATTCCAACTGTATACCCTAACTATTTTGTAGAGTAACTTTTGTCTTATTTTACTTTTGAAATCATGAGAATTGATTGTTAAAAATAATTTTAAGGTTTTAATTCAGTTATTCTGTCACGTCTCAAAAAGTATGTTTTAACAGTATATTAAAGGATTTACAATTAAATTTTCAATTTGTTTGCTGTAATAAACAAGTTGGAAATTGTACGACAAACGTGACAAATGAGGTGCGTTCGTACTATAACTAGTTTTATAAATATTAAGACCTTCGTGCAATAGCTGTTGTACTCTTATGCAAAAGTGCATGAATACAAAACTTATTTTAAATGCAGATTTTCATATTATAGATATTAATTTTATTTTAAGAAATTAAGTTCCAATACACTTTTCCAAACAATTAATTACAATTCTGTTACATTAAAATTATACTATACGCAAATATCTAATACAAGACACTATAAAAAAACAAATTATCGTTATTTTTCACTGAAAAAAATGAATTATATCGTCTGTTATTATAAAATGATTAATTTCCGTAATAAAATAAGTACATTTTAAGTTGGCACATTTATCTTTTGTTGACATTTACGGAAAATTCCAATGGGAAACTTAAACCTAGCTTTGAAAATTTCACAACTCGAAATCTACATTTAGACTCTTTTTCCATTTAATATAAATTTCTGCGGAAAAATCTATCCAAAAAACTGTCGGTAGGTTATATGATTGCTATAATTAAACAATTTTAGCATACAAATTCGGTTTTTAAATTCAGTAATACGGAAATAATATGACTCCATCGTAAATATGACATAATCACCATGGCAACCTAGAAACAATACCTATAATGGTATATCATTGAATTAATTACGTATGATAGGATTTAATAGAATGAAGAAAACTTTTATTAATATCTTTTTAAGTTTTGATTCGATTTTCATAAAATTTGAAATGACTCGATAAAATTCTGCAACGATTATATATATTAAATTTCAAACCATTCGGTTGGGTAGTTTTTGTGCTATTATATGCGTAGAGACGGACCAGAAGACGACTACACGTGCTACGCATTTTTATATTTACGAACGCACTTAACAATTAGCTTTTACAGTAAACTAAATCTCATGTCTTGAACAAACAAAGTTATCTTTTCGAAACGTAGTTCGAGTACACTATTAGAAACTGCAGAAAAAGTTGCTTATACTGCACATACGCTTAAAAATCTCAATGAAATCTCGCAGTTGCCCACCATTCTCTAATTTATTTTTCTTATCATAAGAAAATATTTTAAGATTTTCAATTAAATCACATCAGAAATATTGAAAACAGTAGATTTCCGAAGGTTACAGAAATGTTTAGAAAATAAAAGTCTAACCGTATTTTTTTTTTTTTTTTAAGGAATATTCCGGGAAATTTGTTTGTAAAATTTATAATTGGTACTTCTTCTAAAGATTTTTTAAGATAAAAGAAAAGAGTTAAGTTTTCGCAAACGTTTCTTTACAGGATTTTAGATCCAACTGATATATCAAAATTTTTCTTTAAAGTAGGAACCTAGAGCTCACAGGAATAAATAGACCTAGAATCAAAGAATTAAAAAAGTAATATACCTTTATCAAAGAAAACTATTATTAAAATATCAACGTGGATTTAGAGGTGAACTTTCAGCTTTTGTGTGAAATATTTTTATATGCGTAGTAGTGTGTCAAATAATATTTGTCATAGAAACCGAAAAGAAAGGTTAGTCAGTATAATGTTAGCGAATATGTGGAAGCTAAGGGCCAAAGAAAAGAAATGATAAGTATTGTATTGCGTGTCTTGTATACAATGGGACCGAATCTGGTGTTGGTACGGTTTACGTAGTGGAATAATAGAGACAGTATTAAGCGTAATTAATATTTACTAAGTATATTTACTGACTGCTATGACTTAAAGTGGAAATGAGATGACTTTTAGTGCTTAAGAAATCCCTCTTATGTAAGACAGTTTTATTAAGGACAGGGGTTTCATTCGCGTAAACTTTTGACATAGCAACGACAGTTTTAACAATGCATAGCAAATTTGACAATGCATGTAAAAATAGCACATTTTCAAACTCGTGATAGAATGAAATTATATAGCTACTTCCAAACAAATTAACTATCAACTATTTCATAAATGTAATTTTATATGCTACATATTCAAAACTTTTAGACTTAAATAGCATATAGATGAACATTCGAAGTTTAGCAATATGCGTCTAAACCAAAATTACAAACTTGTAGAGTATGTTTGAATTACCATAATTTAATTAAAATATGCCATGTTAAACCAACCTAGAACTTTAAAAAATCAGTCATAACAAAATGCCGTTGTGCTACCTATTAATTAGAATTCACCCCTTTTATCCATCTTTTAGATATCCTAATTAAAAATTGACAAAAATGAAGTTCAGTGAAAACTTAAGAATATTGGGGAGGCAACATATTTAGTAGTAAACCAGCACTTGCACTTATTGTCTAAAATACTATGTTCAGTCAGTTTTTATGACATTGCATCAATATCGAAGAAATGTTTAGAAGTATATAGGAATAACATGCAACTATCTTTTACATGAAGTTCGTGTAATTTACATAACATTAAAACACATTCGAAATCAACGAAATATTGTATTGTTCAAAATAAATTTATAAAACTAAAAAAAAAATAAAATAAACAAAAATTAATATTACCGCGTGCTGACAAAATGTTTACAAAACTGGTGATACATTTTGAATACTATTAGAAATATAATGCAGAACTTAAGAAATATATGAAGCATTATCCCAACATTTTGTGAACCATTAACCCAATATATACCTGGCAACAGGGATAACACATACAAATTTTCAAATTAAAAATTTTTATATAAAAAAAGACAATAAGAAGGACATAAACATCCGCAAAAGTCTTATACATTAAGAACTAATTGACTTTCATTATTTAGATTTAAAATATAAATACAATAATCAATCGAATCTAAACAGTGTTTTTTAAATTTTTTTATAAAATGTATATTTTGATATTTCGATAAATTTAGAAGAAATCTAATTACAACAAATTAAAAATATTGATGATTTTTTAATATATGTATATTTTTGATTAAAATCATAATGAGAAAATAAATTGAATATCTACCGTCATAAAATTCCATAAGAGGCAGACTTTTTTTCTTTTAATAGTGTATGCACATTCTGCTATATGGAGTATACATAAAATTATTTTCCAATTATCAACTTTGAAAAATTAAAAAAATCAGTAGTAACAGATTCGTGAACTTCAAACTTGGGCATAGATTACGATAAAAAAACAAACAATACTTCTAATAATAAAACTACTAATAATAATGACAAACTCTAATAATAAAACTGGATTACGAATTATAAAAGTAATGTTTTAAATCTTGTGTTATTTTACATTTAAATTTTTTTTTTCTTTTAGAATGAAACGAAAGTCCTATATTTGTATTTTGACTACACTATTTCTTATTAATAGTTTTCGCCTTACTTAATCGGAAAATTCTGCGATTAAATAAGTCGAAGATTATTTAGCACTTGTAGTACAGCAGACTGAAATGAAAAAAAAAATTCAAGAGACAATATTCTTTTCCTTCCAGACAATAAGTAAATTCACAATCTGTGAATTTATTCACATTGTAAAATTATTAATTCTTTAAATGAAAACTAATATCCCCGTTTAAAATCTATATATTCCAGCATTGAGTCAATTTATTTTGTGCTCGTACAGAGATCACAGAAGGTCAGAATAATTATAAAGAAGAATTAAAATCCTAACATTTTAATTTATTTGTATACACTAATATGCACAGATTACAAACCAATATTTTATTCTATTATCCCACCATTTCTGCATTCAAACAGTGATACGTAAATATTGATAAAAGGATTCACGAACGAAAATATTAAAGCTTACATGAAACGTTTGTCCTTATACATTAAATTATAGTTACGAAATTGCCTATCATCAAAGCAAGTTGCGCTCAATACCCTTTGTTTACAAGGACACAGATGAGGATTATAGTTCGAGTCAATTATTCTGTCAATTGAATATATCGAAACAAATATCGCAGCTAACATTCGATCACATACACATTCCCCCTACTGTCCTCAATATTTACTCTTTAGCACATTAACTGTCATCCTTTCCCAGTTTATTGATGATAGAGATCGCGGGAGGTTTTAGTTTGTGTTATCCGAACGAATGATCTGCTTGTATGGAGTAAACATAGAGGTAGATTGGCCGGCAATCCAGTCACAATTGAGTTGAATCGAACAATTTCCCCGAACAATGATGCAATACAAATGACTTCAAGAAAATGGTTGTAAGCGTCGGAAATCGTTACTGTTTTTGTACCTGTTACACATAGGGTGTTAATCGATTGTTTAAAAAATATTTGTAACAATAATTATTACAATTCCTACATTAATTAATATATCATATTTTATCATTATTCAAGGTGGTTTGTATGACTCAGGGAATTTTAATAGGAGATTTTTCGTAAAGTAATATTTGCCTTATTTAATGAAGAAATTCGGTGTTTAAATATTAAATTTAAAAAAAAAATCACTTTTTCAAATCTCATTAACCTCATTAGGCGTACAAACCCTGTTATTATTTTTTTTGATAAATTACAGGTGTTTTTTATATGCAGTTAATACTTTTAAAATGTTCCTTGCATCAAAAGCATTTGTTTGCTAAATTTAATTAAGAAATATTTCATGTGATTATATAATTTTATATAAAATATATTATGTATTTTTTTTTATCCACGCATTACATTCTTCTAGCAGGTGATCTCATATTCTTATAGACGGCACGCTACTTTTTATAATAATCATTCTTATTTCCGTAGAAATAAATTACAAATAATTTTTATAAGTATGAAGTACAAATAATGAGCTGTACCAAAATTCTTCCATTAAAATTCTTTGATTAGAAACTGTATTAAGAAATATGCCATATCATTATATACATTTATATAAAAATATATTGTATACTTTTTTATGCACACATTAAATCCTTCTCGCAATATTATTCTTATAGACAACACGCTAAATTTTCTCTGTATTGTTTTTTTACCTCTGTTTCCAATAATCTTTGTTATTTTTATGGGAATTAGTTACAGATAATTTTATAAGTAATTAATGAGCTTTACAAATTCTTCTTATATTTAAACAGTTTGTTTACTAAATTTTATTAAGAAATATGCCATATTACTATATACTTTAACATAAAATAGATATTAAGTGCTCTTTTATCCACAAATTAAATCCTTCTTGCAGCGGATCTTGCATTCATTAGACAACAGGCTAAATTTTCTTTGTATTATTATTATTTTTTTTTTTTTTTTTACAACCATCATTATTGTTTCTATAGTATAAGTTACAGATCATTTTAAAAATAGTTAATGAGCTTTATAAAAATCCCATGAATTAAAACAATATGTTTACTAAACTTTTTAAAGAAATATGCCATGTTATAATGTACTTATATATATATGGAGATATATATATATATTTATCCATACATGAAATTCTTCTTGCAACTAATTTCATATTCATTATTCCTATAGCTAACCTGTTGCATTGATTTGTTTTTTTACACTGCTTCCAAACATCATTATTATTTTTATTTGAAATATGTTATAGATAATATTTTTAAGTATTTAATGCGCTTTACAAAATTTCTTTCCATTAAACACATTTGTTTACTCAACTTCATTAAATACACTTATATTTGGTAAAAAAGAACATGTTTTGGAGAATTGATTTTTTAAAACTAAGATAAAGATATTAATTTCAGGGTTTTTGCCTACATTTATTGAAGTTTAGAAAAGTTCCATGAATTTTTTCAATCAAAAATATTTGAAACTTTGCTTTATATGACGTATAGAATGTTCAAGTGTACGCGGACCATCTCCAATCCGCCGGTCATATTTTTTCACGACTCATTTATCTGAAACAGATTTTTGATTTAGATTCTAAAAGATTATGACAATCTTTGGAGCTTATGCCAACATTTAGTTTATAAAATTCATAAATGATAAACCGATGTGGTCATTTAAAAGTAAGGTTATTTTTTAGTGTTTATTTTTAAGTGTAGTGATCTATAAAAAAAAATAGTCAATTATTAAAAGTGACACATATTGTTGGTATAAGCTCCAGCAAAAAGGACACCTTTTCATAAAAAGTAAGAAAAAGAAGATGACGATTGTGCGTGTCGTTTCGTAGCCAAAGACCGCCCAGTTTAAAAAAACGGTGTCATACTTTCTATCGTATGAAGCAGATTTTTAAATATTTTCGATTGAAAAATTCATGGGATGTGTCTAAACTTCAACAAACAGAGTGTTTCCCCAAGTGACAATTATTTTTATTCTATATCCAAGAGTTCGTACCGCTTTTTCAAAAACTATAATTTTTGCCGTAACTACAACAACAAGAGAAATCTACGATAAATAATATTTTTGTAACCATTCAACTACGGACATATATACTACCCAATATACCACTTTTTGAAAAATAATCTCTGATATACACTTATACTGGGATATTTTCAAGAGAAGAATACCATGAAGAAAATATTTGTAAATTGTTGTCCGATTGAATATAAAAATAGTCGCTATCCTGACCCGTAATCAAAGGGTTAAATGGTTGTACGACTAGAATATAAAATTAGTCGTTTGCTCAACCCTGCAAATATAGTACAAAAACCACTGCGACGAAGTCGTTATCCTGGTTCAAGGGGGAGAAAATTCCCTTTTCATTTTTATAAAGATAGTAAATCCCTTAAGAAAATTTCCATAGGCATTACATTTTTTATCGACGCATTCAATCTTTTATGATAGTAATTTCATGTTTCTCTAATAATGAAATGTAGAAGCTACATTTAGTATATTCAGTTTTGACTGTTTGACATAAGACAGCAAAGTCAAACACAAGTACCATTTTGATTTCTTTTGACTCATAATTTTAAAAGTTTATATATCTTCAATGCAATCCATTCAAAGTTACATAATCTGTCAGAAACCACTTTTGGGAAACTCTTTTGCGTATAAATTGCTTTCATATATATCATAAACACATTTTTTCACGCAAAATATCATGCTTTTTATTTCGACTGAGTCAAAAGTAAATCAGATGTCAGGGATTTTTAATCAGTTTTCAATTTCATTATATATTAATAGAATTATTATGATACTTATTCAAATATAAAAAATAACTACAAATATTTTTCATGTCACTTATGGCACAGAAAATGTTAATTTTATATATTAAAGTGTTTTATAACATCCCTCTATTACATGGATGAAACTGTTGCGTACCAGCGTGCGAATTGTCACCAATAATTTTTAGTAGTATTCTTCGTATTATTTAATGACAGAACTTCTGTCATTAAACCAGGTGTATTATAATATTCGGAAATTGTGGTAACAGTTGGCATGTTTGTGCTTAACAATTTCATCCTTGATATTATATAAGCTAATATATTCCTCCTTTACTTCAATTGACTACATGTAAGAAATATCTTAAACATTTGACCTTATTAGTTACAATTACTCACATCAATATATTACAAAGAGATGTTAGATTCAATTATTGCTTTCAAATTCTGCGGTTTCTATCACAGTATTTTCGAATAGTAATCTTCGCCTTATTTAATTGAAAATATCTGCGACTAAATAAGGCGAAGATTATTATTTGGAAGTAGCAAAGACAAAGAATACCGAACGTTGATAACTACGGATTATATATACATAGCATGCATCAAATACAAAATATACTTTTAAAATGGAATGATACATTTGCTCTGTTCACGAACGAAAATCAGGCGGCGCGCGGGAGAAGGAGACTAAAATATAGAGTGGGTCTATACCGTTAATGTAAGCATAGTGAGCTTGAAAAGCTTGCGTTAGGGACATTGATTTGCTAGTGAGTATTGATAGTGAGTATTTTAATGATATTTTGTTGAAGTCTAGATGTGAACTCGCGGTGGTCAAATTGTTAGAGCGTTGAGCATTACTCTGGAGGGAACCGGTTCGATTCTCCTACCTTTCTGGTTCGCTTTTTTGTTTAAAAATGCTTTATCCGTTACTTCGTATTTTTCATGTTAAATGGAATATATTTCATAAAAGTAAATTTTGAAATTAATAACAATTACAGATGTATTTCTATGACTAAAATTTTACATTACAGTGCCTTTTAATATTTAAACATTGCATTTTTTTAGCAAATGAAAAATAAGTAGCGAAAAAATAAAATGAAAATGTCCGTTTGCACATAGGATTAATTTCTCCAGGGTTTTTTATATTGAGTATTTCAACAGTGAATTTTTATTACGAATAGAATGCAAAGCATATTTTACAATCTATTAATCAATGTGAAAAATATTATAAAAGTAAAATGTAAAAGATATACATAATTTAAACTAGAAATATCAGTACATATTTTCTAAAGAGGTAAAATACACGAAGTTTCCCGTCTAGTTTCATAATGAATAAAATGTAGTTAGAATGCTTATAATGTTTATTGAAATTTAATAAATAATACAATTTACATCAAAAAATTAATTTCAAGTAAAATATATTTTTACAAATTAATAATTTTGCTAATTATATATTTATGTTTCACTAATGTTGTTATCGAAAAAGATATTTTACTGAAATGTTTAATAGCTTATTTTTTATCAAATTTTAACAAAGATTTAATTTTACTATTACAATAATTAAATCTCATAACATATTGATATCACGATCTTGATTTACTTACAGTAGTCTATTTATCTCAAAAAATATAAAGCAACTGATAAATCATTTTTAAATTAATAAAAATAGAAAAAAAAACCTGAAATAAAAGGCGAGCATGGACTTTTTTGTATCCATATCGTCTAATGTAACGTCTGTGTAATACAACCCAAACGACTGTAAAGTACATAACATCGTAAGAATATTTGTAATATTTTTTTTGAGAGTTTATACTCAGGGCTATTCTCTATCTTTTTTCAAACCAACACTGTGTTTTAGGCAAATCGGTTATCCCAACGTCTTTCCTTGTTAGTTAAAGGTGCATTGGTTATAGAAAATTAAACTTTATTTTATTATATGCAGTGTTTTGTAGAATACATATATTTATATAACTGCTGTCAACTTAATATATATATATATATATATATATATATATATCTTACTCCGGTATTCTATTATTTTTATGTTGGATCATTAGAAAATATTAAGGTTTAAAAAATCATTTCAGAATGTTAAAATTTTGAAAAATTTTAGATCTCCGATCAAACTGCTACAGCTGTATCAATCAACCTACCAAACCAAGTAAAACATTAAAAAGGAAAAAAAAATCACGTGATCAAATTAGCAACAGATTTTTTCTGTGTCGACCGAGCACAGCGCGGCCGAAAATTTTGGTCGCTGATCGGGCTAATTCAGATCACGCAATACCTTCATGAATGTTGTGGATTTTGTCTGAGTAAACATAGGCAGTATTCCTATTACAAGAGCCATTGTTTTGGAAGGATGTGTAGTTGTTGTTTTTACCTGTTCTGAACCATAAAAGCGCGAAATAATTAAATTATCACAAAATTCCCTGCTCCGATAAGACCTACTCCATAAGGAAATCTCCTTTGCTCGCGCAATACCTGATCGTCGTTCGTGAACAGAGCTATTTTCTCTCCAAATTTTTTAAACAAGATATTACAAATGCTATGTTTTGTATTGAATATTACTAAAGTTAAATTAAATTAATTTATTCGATTGAATGTTTTCAATTCAATATTTATATCATCCTCTAGGAAAATCTCTACTTATTTGAGAAAAATACAAACAGGAAAGGAAAATCATGTGTAACGCATAGATTATTAAACACTTTTTGACATTTCCAGACTACGTTACAGTTTAATAAGGTAAACCTAATAAGGTACCTAAGAAAACAATTTTGAAAACCCATAACACATTTGAAAACCAAATTTCAGTCCAAATGACCGTCCATAGCCGGAAAGGTACTCGAATCCCTTTGAGCAGTCCTGTATATTACCTATAGATTTGTATATATTCTTTACAGTATGGAGGAAATTAATTTAGTAGTTAAAAAATGCATAACACAGTTGAAAATTTACTTTAAGAAATTTACGCCAATAAACTGAAATGTACTTGAACAATTTTGTACAGCCCTGTAGATTATCTACAGATTTTTATACACGCCACATATTAAACTGAAATTTAATTTGGCGAATAAACGCTTAAAACCACTGAAATCACACTTTCAAAAATTATCATCCACATACGGCAATGTATTCTATATTGTAGTAAATATAATTTAGTTTGAAAATGCATAACTCAATTAAAAACCACCGTTAAGCAATTGACGCACATACTCAGTAATGTTTGTGAATTCTTTTGTGTAACCCTAGATATAGAATTTATACAAAAAACGTAGTATTCTAAAATTTTGTTAAACTTAAAAACGCATACCATAACTGAAAACACACTTCCAGCAATTATCGCAAATAGGTCCTATCCGAAATCTATTATGCTCATGTAAATGAATAATAAATTCTATGCCCATCATATTCAACAGCAAGCGTTATGTAGTAAACCTCAATAATGAATATCAATTTCATTATGTTAGAGATAGTGTAACATAATTTATATATACTTTTGTTTTCATTATGTAGCCGAAATATTTTGTGTGACCCAGAAAATGAATGATAAATGCTTCGCACTCCATTTTCTAAAGAAAGCATGTTTTAGTGCTCCTACGAGATATTAATTTAATTATGTTTGTAATAGTGTAACATCATTAAAATACACTTCGTACGACTTTCCCCATAGAGCATAATGTAATGCAATTCTTTTGAGTGTCTCTGTAAACGAATTGTAAATGTACATGCTTCATTTTCAATAACGAACATGCCATAGTAAAAATTCAATATATCAATTACATAAAAATCCGAGTAGACCGATGCATAGAGACAGCAAATGGCAGACAGACAATCTGAATTCATGAACACTTTTCAACTATGCTGGAAAGTGTTAAAAACGAAAACCAACATATCAGCCAAAGGAATTTCGGTTAATGGTAATCGCTACCATTCTTTTGGCGAGAATTGACGAAAATATCAGTTTTTCAATTTTTGTTTCAAATATATTTAAACATCCATAGTATATTTTGGCACAGTTACGCACAGATTCGATAATTTTAAATATGTGAAAAAGGGTTTATACTGCATCCATTTCCATTTTAATTTTTCGGAGATGCAATCTTTAAATTTACTTTATTTACTTTTCTCAGTTTTTTTTTTTTTTTTAAATATATTAGTATGGTCCAAATGACAAAACTTCAACATACAACTCTTAATTTACTTTATTTTTTATTACGTTCCTTTTGGTGTGTTTTATGAATAAAATGATCAGATTTGCTATTTACATTATAGCATATCTGATCATTTTATTCATTAATTCTATGAATGTAAACAAGTCTATCCGTGCAAGGCTTTCACACAGAAATCTTTGAATATATTTGGTGATACGTTTTTCATTCATTTTTAATTAACTGCAATTTTTAATCAAGCAATTTCTTTTAATAAAATATGAGTGCAATATCTCAAAAGCTTGTTCAAAACCTTTCGAAGACTGCTAATTTTTACGCTTTTCTAATGCCAGTAAAATATAATAAACACATTTGCCTTATTCAATTTCGGATTTTGGATATTCGATTTCGGTGGAAAATTTTACTATTAATTTGTAGTGTTAAGAAAAAAGCGTTTGCAGCTATGCTTTGTATGATACCGCATTTATCATTGTTCTGTATGTGAATAGAAAGGGAGATATTGAAATCGGAAATAATATGTATAATTGCTTTTTTAAAAAATAAAAATGTAAAATATTAAATTGTCATTTTTACTGCAATTTTACATATGTCATGAAATTTTATTTATTTTGAAATAAACTAATTAACTTTTTGGGAAATCTGCTAAATACAGTTATGGAGCACACTCCTAAAGAATGTGAGAAAAGATTGTGGGGGAAGAGAAGTTTTAAAATTTCCTTAAATTTGTTTAAAAATTGAATTTTTAAAAAATTACCATAAGAATTGCAGTTTTCTTGATTAACACTGTAGAAAGAGGGAACATGCACCAAATGTAAAAAGATATGATAGGTTTACTGTAGAAATATTAAAATGGGAACTAGAGAATTACAATGAATTTGTATTTAGATATATTTTAATTGTGAATTATTAATTTATGTATTATATTATATTTTTCATGACCGTATAGTATAAAGATTTTAATGACACAGAAGAGTACAAATAACACAATTTTGAATAATGAGTTAAGATAAATTATTACTTTTAAATTAATTAAATCATTCAACACTATTGCTGTAAAAGAAATTAAAAACCTGGAAATATTACTTCAACAAATTAAAATATTAAAATAAGCACATGAACTAAAAGGAAATATTCAATGCAAATTATGATTATTCTGGATTATGAATATGTAAATGTTCAATGTATTAGAAACACACATAGATGTGAAAAAAACAATTTAATAAAATATATTAAATGAATATATGAAATAATAAATAATTGAGGTTGTACAATGGCTTTTCAGTAGTGCTGGAATCAGTATATTTTTATGATGGCCAAGTTAGGTCTTATAATATTAACATGTGCATCTCATTTAGTGATCCTTCATTTAGTCTTTTATCATCAACATTTTCGCTGATCACTTATTGATGATATTATAATCATTTAAGTTGGAAGTCGACACTTTGATCACTGGTGAAATTTTTCTATTTTGACATTTTAAGAATAGATTCTCTACAAACACATTTACATCATAGCGCATATATGCGTGCATTTCAGGAATTTATTTTACTCAGAAATTCCAAATTCACACTAAAAATTCTAAATAATAATTTTTGGTTTTATTTAATGGCAGACGTTTCGTGATTACATAAAGTGAAATTTCTTCTTTCGGAATTTTCGGTATGGATTCGGAGATTTTGAATAAAAAATATATTCTTGAAATGTACGCATATATTCGCTAATGAGGCCAAATGGGTTAAATCATTTTCCTTCATAAAATCATTTAATAATTGTCAAAAATGTATTATAAAATATTAAAAGGAAATTATAGTTCGAAGAATAGTGGGTCCCTTTATGTGAACTACATCTAGTTCTTCTTGTACCCGCTCAAGAGAAAAACACAAAGGTCTGAGACAAACGAGATTAGATATAGTGGAAATTGTTTCTTATACCTTGTTGCGATAGAAAAGAAATATAATACTCATTATTTCAGCAATTACCCAACTGAGTTGCACCTAAAACTACCTTGCAACACGAGCACTCTAAGAAAGTATTTTTATTCTCTAAGACTTGGATGGCGTAAAGATTTATGTAACATCTTATTATCAAAAATAATATTATTATTTGTATAGAATATACTTTTGATTTTGGAAGAAATTATATTAAAAAATTTTAATTTTGCCTATTTACCCAGTTTTAAATATTGTCAATATCTCAATTGCGACAAGTTAGGAACTTATAAAAAATATCACTTAGTCTACGAATTGTAAAACATTTTTTGAAACTGAAACCGCAATAAATGAATTTTATGTTTTTTCGAAACTGAAACTGAAAATGAAGTCAGTTTTTTTTTCATCATGTATCACATTTTTGTTATACAGCTTTGATAAATTGCTGGAAAATTATGAAATTTGCAAAGTGACCATGGTTATTTCGGTACTCATTTAATGAATTAGAATTAAGCAGAGTTGCCAAGTCTCCGGATTTTTGCATACCAGTATTTTTTTAGAGAAAATGTTGTTTTTTTAAATCGCAAAATGCTCCGATTAAATAAAACAACATCTTCTGTACTAAATTACTGTTATCCAAAAATCCGGAGATTTGGCAGGTCTGGAATTAAGTAAACTGGCGTAACTGGCAGAAGTATAGGGCACTTTCTGATCTCCTAGAATTTAATAGGAAGTATAACACACAGCCGCAGTATCAATGGCTTTAACTGCACTGATAGACTGCGTGATTTTAAACAAGATCTGCGGGAAGGACTCATTGGATAAAGCTTTGTCCATTGGTTCCGGGAGAATGACTCATTATTTATTGGTTCGGTGTGGAAGAATCTTTGTTTTTTATGATAGCAGATCGATTCTATTACATGCCAAAAATCATATAATAGAGTCTTTAAATAGTTTTGAAGTCATTTATTATAATGTCATATTCAAACATATTTTACTTCACATTACCAATTTACAGACATTAAAACAATGTTTCACACATTGAACTTACGTAGATGTCATTTTTTAAAAAGGTATACTTAACTTTCTTCTAGATAGAAAAAGTCAGTCCTTTAAAGCCGTCATATGTATCGTAAAAAATATTTTCACCCTAACTTCTTGGGCATCTTAAGTTTACTGACAGTTCTTCATCGTCTTCTGATTTAATTGAAAATCTCCCGGTCTTTCTAAAATTTAAAAGATGGCGCCATCTATTGTCGATTGTAGCATGCAATACATCATTACAGATCTCTGATTTTTCTGCACTAATCTCAATAGCTTCATGCATTTATCCGTAATATAAATTGATGTAACTTGCAAGTTTCTGTATTTCTTCAAAATTTATCTGTATCAGGGATTTATTGTTTAGTCGGACTAGTGTTGTAGCTCTTCTTGCGAAAGCTCGAATTAAATCAGAAGGCGATGAAGGACTGTCAGTAAATTGAAGATATCCAAGAAGGTAGGATTAAAATATTTTTTACGACACATGTGGCGGTTCTAAAGACTGACTTTTCCTACCTGGAGGAAAGTTAAGTATATCTTTTAAAAATATGACATCTACTTAAGTTCTATGTGTGAAAAATTGTTTTAATGAAAATAGGTAATGTGAAGTAAAATACTTATTTGCGATTACATTTTGGGTTTCAACTATAAAAATACTTTATAAAACACCCATTGACTTATTTGCTTAGAAAAACGTGTTGATCACTGTAATTACATACACCAAAATCAAAATATTTGAATTGGTCTAGAAGCATATTAATTTAATTCCATTGTGTTTTTATGTGTGATAACTAAAACACAGCATCTTTTTAAAATTTAGTTGGAGCTGAATGCACAAATAAGAATTGCTTTCCAACACTATATTTCAAACGTAATTTTTTAAAAATATTTTATAGTTCAAAATGTAAACAAATGATACAAGTAATAAAAGAAAAGTCTGTATATTAAAACAGCGTATTCTTTTATAAATATTTTAAAGTAACTAAAAGAAAACTCATTCCATAATTTTTGAAAAATTAAAGAAAAATTATCTATACTAAATTCAAAATTTTTGCCTTAGTCTACTTATTTCTTTACTTCATATTATTGCAACATAATTTTCATTTTAGAATGTATTACTTTTTATATCTATGTAAATGTATAGTTCAAATGCATAACACTTCCCGTGTCAATGCAATGCACATTTTTAATAAAACAAGACTGGTCTAATTTTAAATATGAACTCTAAAATTAATAAGTAATCCATGCTTCTCCGCATCTCGTTTTCAATATTACCAATTTCTCTCATCTAGACTTTTTAATGCCTTGAAAATCCTAAATTTCAACATGAATTCATCAGATTCAATCAATATTAAACGAAAAGAGGTGAAAGATCAATCTGCATGATTTTCTTGCACTGATTACGAATTTTCTTTCCTTTGAAGCCAAATTCGGTAATGCTAATTGCGGGAATCGTTGTTTCATTTCGAAGATTTTAAAAACGGAGCATAAGTGTAAAATAACGAAACTACGGAAACACCGGTTCATTTCATTAACAGAAAAGAGAATAGAGGAGAATATAAAGTATATTCTCTGTTAAAGAATTTTATTTTACAAAAATAAAACTTTCAAATATTGCATATTAACTAGAACTTAAGAGGTAATGTGCACCTTATTTGGGTTTCAATGTAAAGGAATGACAAACTATTTCAGAAGCACTTGTTGTTGAACTATGTAATGGTTTCTAAAATTATTTAGTAGTAAAACTTTAAGAGTATGTCTAGAAACATTGAGAAACTTTTTAGAATTTGTATTTCATTAATTAAAAATATGTTATAACTTACATGCTGTAAGATTAATTATATAGTTTTCTCTTACGAGAGAATTTCCAGCATCTTCGTTTCGGCCAATAAGGTATGATAATGATTGCGGAATATTTTATATTTCTTTATGGTTTATAATTTTAAATTTCTGCTAGGAAATACAAGTTCAGTTAGGGAAAATTGAGACATTTCACAATGAACTTGTGATATAAATATGAAATTTGGCAGCCATATTACACTGCAAGGCCGAAGCCTGGAGAATCTGGTGTTATGTATTGCAACCCCTGCCTCCTACATTTCACAGAACTGTGTTTATTTATCAAAAATTTTTGAATTACTTTACTTTTAAGAAATGTTCAATGTATTGAATATTTTATATAATACTTACTACAATATAATGAATGTGTATACTATTGTTATAATATAGTGAATTATTGTGATATATTGTATTACTAAAAATATTAAAATTGTTAATAATATTATATTAACAATATTAATTTCACAATCCGAAATATTTTTATAGCTACGACCCTGTTATATCTACCTCCAAAAGTTAAGGTACAATCTCATTTTGTGTACAACTTTTAAACAAATAGGTATAGTATAAAATAATTAAAATTTTGATGATTTATTCGTTTTCCAATATTTCTTTATTTTTACATTATTTTAAATTCTCGCCTAATGCAAAGATTTATAATTACATTATTTTTGCAGACGTCCTTGTTGGAGAAAACAGAACATTTACAATTTAAATAATTTTCGGGGTAGATTTCTACCAAATTTTCAAGAAAAATCTAAAAAGGATATTTTTGAATGAAAGAAGTTATTATTCAAAAAACGAACCGATTAGGAGCTCTGAAATAGTTGAATGTTTTGTTGCCTCAGCACATATAACATATTCACAATTAAGCCGATACGTTATAGTAAAAGAGTTGTCAATGTAAAGATCTTATCGTAATAAATTATCAAAATTACATATTATATTATAAATTATAAATTATAATATCATAATAATATAAATAGTATTTTATTTTTATATTTTTTCTTCATATTTCCAATTTTCGACATGCAGTATTCTTTAAGTTTCTTTAGTTTTTAATACATAGCTTAAGCCTTTTTATGTTTTAATCAATTTTGATCTACAGCATCTGTAATTACTGTTTTATATTTTGATATGTAGTTTAAAAATGTCGATTGCACGAATGAGTTAACGCTGTATAACTGCGAAAATTATTTCTGTTAACACGTAATTGGTTTTGTGGTGTCATTTAGTCCCCACCTATTTTTACCATCGTGTAAGTTCTTCACCAATCAGTAAGATTCAGATAATAATAATAAAGTATGTAAGTGATAAGGTCCATCTCAAATGTTTAAGCACAAGCATAAAATGTCAAATTTTAAGGAATAATAAAAAGTTAGAATAAATAGCATTTGCTAATTTGCGGATTTCGTAACTTTATTTAAATAAATGGTATCAAAAATAAAAATAAATAAATTACATAATTGTAAAAAATATAATTAAAAATATCTTCAAACGAAACTGTCTCACAATTTTATGCACAATGGCAAAAACAACAGCAATTATCATGTTTACAAAACTGTTACATACAAGTTATTTTTTCTTTATTTCGGTTTAGTTCAAATAAACGTCCGTCCATCGAAATTATTAGCTTTTGCAGTGTTTCTGGTGGCAAAGAGTACTATGCTTTCTCAATGCCCTCTTGGAATTCTTTAAGAGAGTCATACTGCTTCCATTGCTGTAAATATGATGTCTTTAAATGCCTCAGATGTTTTCAAATGGGTTTATGTCTGGACTTAAAGTTGGCTAGTCAAGAAGTTTAATATTTTTTTCTGTGAAAGCCACAGTTTTGTAGAACGTTATATGTGAATTGGGGCATTATGTTGTTAAAAGATCCATTCTGAACCCCCCAAAATGTCACCGAATGGAAGCAATTGTTGGTTCGGCGTCTCTTGATATTTTTGGGGATTTTGTCTTCCTTTTGGAAAAGCCATAGAGGTATGGCCGTTGAATCCGAACGACCTCCAATCCATAACAGACTTACCGCCTTGTTGCCTCCTGAAGAATGCCCTTGGTTCTTTTCGTAGATCATGCCAATATGTGTTTCATCCATCAGGGCCATCTAAGCTCCATTTTCCCCCATCACAGAATAAAACAATAAGCCACTTGTTCCATAGGACCTGTGTTTTTTATTTCAGTTCATTCTTTCCTGTTTGTGGTGTAGTTTGAGACACGGTGTGCGAGCCATTTTCTTTCGTATGACGTAATCGCATTCTTTAATACGTATATGTGCAGTGCCTTTGAACACCTGTACACCGAGATTATTTTTAATGTGCTGTAGGGACAAATTTTGTTTGGACACCCAATTTCCGTATTCCCCGATCCGTCTGAACAGTCACCGTACATAGTCGTCCACATCATATTTTCCGTTTGAGATTATCATTTCTACAGAGTACTTGATATATACCTTGCATTGATCGATTTAAACTTTTTAGCAATTTCAGAAACAGTTTTATTTTGTGATTTCAATTAAAAAACTTTTGAAACCTCTCTTTTTGTGAATTCTTTATCCTTCGGCATTTTAAAAATTAGTGGAAATGATTTCTCCACTTTCATACTTTTATAAACCTGGAATGAGACGTCATACAATGTCATTCCGTCCAATGTTGTGTTTCTAAAAAAAATTGCATAAAGTGCTTAAATTTTTGAGACAGTGTTTCTTCAAGAAAAAAGTAAATTAAATAAAAATTAATGTAATTTTTATTTTTACCAATAAAAACTGTTTATTTTATTTTATTTTGATTAAATGTTGAGTATTTATCGTATATTGGCTTCATATATTTCCTTTTTCAATGTTTTTTAACTAAATTTGCAGAATGCTTAAACTTTTGGGACGGACTATCTTACTTACTGATATATTCAAATAATAAATACAGACATGTAAAAACCATTGTTTTTATCGTCGTATCGTCGTTATGGCGTCGTGAACAAAAGTTTCACGACGCCAGTTAAGAGTTCAATGTACTTGCCAATATTTCTTTAAGAAAACATCTAGTAATAAATAATTTGATGATTTACCCTTTGGAGTTCTTTTATAAACGCACTCATTCTTTTGCAGAATGGACCAATGGCTATTGCCAAATACTTTATATTTTTACTTTCAAACAAAACATTCCTATCCACCACAATGGAATTTAATTTTTAGATAAAACTGCATATTATACAAACATTCTAAATATTATATATATAAATATATTTATATTATTCGGCCAGTAGGCCTTATCTGTTTTTGTCGACTGATAAAGTTTCTCTCATTTTTTGTCTTGTTAAAATGCAGAATATCTGCATAATATAGTGAACATTTCTATTCGAAAACAGTGATACTCGAAATTCAGGAGAGTTGGCACCTCTCTCACTATAATTTTATGCAATTTTCTATACATCGACCTAAGAATTGCATTAAATTAACAATAAAGTAGCTGACAGAGAAAATATGTACATGTCATTTGATATATAAACGTGAAATTAATACGTTATTTTATATTTTTTGAATTTTTTTTATACATTTAAGAGCTGTAAAATATTTTTAATTAAACGTTCTGAAGTCTGTAGCACTGAAGTCTACATTTGATTTAATATTATAGAAATCCCTTTTCACTTAAGACCTATCATTTCATTTTCTATGATATGTTTGTCATCATTAAATATGTAATCCCAATGTTTAAATAGCAGATTTCAATTTCGAGGAAGTTTCTGAATCTGCCCTATTAAAATAATTAAACCCTCTCTTCATTAATATTAGGAACTTCGTGAAAACTCTGTTTAAGTTAATAAAGATTGTAGAGTTTTCTGGTCGTGTCAAATCTGGGTGTTACATTTTGATGCTTTAGAATGACAAGATTATAACTGATAAATTGAGCAAAAATGAAATGACATCATACACAGAATCTATTTAGTATTTTCTATAATTTGAATTGATATACAACTCATATTTGCAAATATTTTGAATATATCGAAGCTCTAATAATATAGCTCTTATTACAAAACTATAGGAAAGCGAAACTTTCATCTAATTTTTCTGAAGTGAATGCTCTAAACGTCTAAACAGTTAGAATTTTATCATTTCAATACAAATATTTGTAAAAAAAATTAAGTTTGGTTGTACTGTCAAACGTTAGTTTTCGGACGCCCTTCTTGTCGAACGATATGGTTATGGAACAAAATATTAAACCGAAGCTTGATTTGGTCCTTGAACAGAAACTTGGTTCTCGACCAGTGAAGTGACATACATAAGGATGTCGTTCAAGCCACTTCTATATTTAATAGAATTCTACGCTTTATTTATCCGCAGATTTTTTCTATTAAATAAGGCTAAATTTTGCATTAAAACTAGTGATAGCTTCGACCCCCCCCCCCTTTTCCTGGCACCACTGGTCAGTAAGAGTGGTCGTAAAATCCACCGAATGGAAAACACGTAGCAAAACGGCATGAATTTATTTATTTATTTATTTTGCTCTTCATGGGCGCGAGGGCCATATACTATATCGTGATTGCAGCGTTAATGAAAATAATTCATTTTGATATTCTTGTACAGAGAAATTCTTTTATTTTCAATTATTTTCTATATTTTTCTTTTGTTATGGGCTGACTCGAAGCTATAATATGATACTAATGAATTTCATGTGTGCTAACAAATTTCAGTCATTTTGAAATTCATAACAACGAGTTAGCTTACTGGCCTAAAAAAATAAAAATGCACGCTCCTCTCCTTCTCTTCAATCATCGCATGTCTCATTAATGAACGTATGTTTATAGGGCTTTTTTCTTAATATGTTATAAAATTGTCTCTGTCTTGTTTAATGCACACCACTATAACTGTTTTTATATTTCAATGTGCTGTACAGTGTATTATTTAAAACAGATAAACAATTTCGTAACACATAGGAATTTTTTAACTGTTGTTACAACTCTTGACTAGATTATTTATACAGTGTCCGCCAAAAATCACACACTACCCCACCCCTCCTTATCAGGAAAACGCGTTGGAATTTTGGAAAACGATGAAATAAGTATTTAGCCAGGTCAAGGTGGACGTCATCTGTTTTAAAAATTGTGGGTCTGGAGTTGCTCGGGGCTTTTTAAATGGGAGTAGCAGATTTCTGTGATTAAGAAAGACAAAAACTACAAATCTCAAATAGTGGTGAGAAAAAATCATGGCAGTTGGTGGCTATTTGTTAACGCCATTGAGCAGATAATCTTATGTTTGAACAAATAAAAGATAAAGTAAAGCATTTGGAAGGTATAATTTTGGCAGAATATTTATTCTCTAATTCAAAATTTTCCTTCCATTATCTGCGTAGATTAATATAGCTAAGATTTTTATTTCGTCAATATTAGCCAGAATATTTCACTGTTAGATTCTTAACTTCGATTTGGCAATACCTTCTTAAATACTAGTATATGCCATGAATGTTTTTCTTCACAAGCGCGATTGTGAGTAGATATGTTTGGTAAAAGTACGAAAGAACATGCATCTGGAGAGAATTTCCAATTTATTTAATTTTCAAATATAAAACAAAACAGTTCTAAACTATGTTTCATTTGTATATGAACTACGCAAAATATTTTATAATCTTATATCCATACTTCGTGTGCCAACCATAGGCGTAGAGTTTTGAAAATTATTCGTGGGGCTCAACTCTACAGGGTGATTCATAAAAGATGGGCAGAACTTTAAGGGGTTATAGTACACTTAAAGACAAATAATATTAAATAGGAGACTAAGGGTCCCAGACGTATTCCCAAGGAGATAGGGGGCATTAAAGTTTAGGGTCCGAAATTTCAAATGATTATAAAACATGGAAAAATTGGTCGATTCGTTTGCGGTTTTTGCAAAAAATTTTCTTTATGCCAGTATTTTCTTGAAATAAAATTTTAAAGTTCAATTTCAAAAAATGCCGATAGGGGGCGCTTTAGACTTTGGAGTAACAAACAACTATTTTTTAACGTTATTTTTTGTATTTCTTTAAATGATTTCGAAAGCTTAGACTTAAACTTAAATTTTGATCTAAAAATCTGAGTCCTAACGAGTAGTTAAGTAGCGTAAACTGAAATTTGAAATTTGAAACCCTTCTCCCCCCAGAACAAAAATCAGTTATTCCCGATCTTTGTGTCGTAGATTAGGCTCTAACTACTGCCGCGTTTTGCTAAAATTATTCTTTATGTCAGTATTTTCTTGAAAATAAATTTTAAAGAAAATTTTCAAAAAATTCCGATAGAGGGCGCTTTAGACTTTGGAGTAACGAACAACTATTTTATACCGTTATTTTTTGTGTCTCATTAAATGCTTTCTAAAGCTTAGACTTAAACTTAAATTTTCAGCTCAAAATCTGAATCGCTGAGCGTGGTTCAGTAGCGAGGGGAGGGTGTTCAAATTTCAACTTCTGAACATAGTTCAGTTTACCATGTCCACACATTGTGTGCTGTGATACGAGGTAAAAAGACACAAATTAGGATTATGTTACCAAAGCATATTTATTAACATGTAATCACAATAAATGTTCAAAATTGTGACCACCAGAGGTTATGCACGCAGAACAACGGCGACGAATGGAACGGCGAACATTCGCGAAAACATCAGGCTTTTCGAGCACTTCCCCTACAGCGGCGGAAAGTCTGGCGACCAGTTCCTCGGGGGATTCAATGGGTGTCTCATACATAAGAGCCTTCAATCGTCCCCAAAAAAAGAAATCGAGGGGTGAAAGATCTGGCGAGCGAGCAGGCCAAGCAACAGGACCACCTCGACCAATCCATCTGTTCGGAAATGTGATGTCCAGATAGTTGCGGACGTCTCGTACGTAATGGGCTGGCGCTCCATCGTGCTGGAACCACATGACCCGCCGGATGCGTGGAGGAACAACGTTTAACAGGTCTGGCAGCACATGTTGCAGAAATGTGAGGTATGTTTTACCGTTGAGGCGTTCAGGAAGAAGGTACGGTCCGATTAGGTGGTCTCCGAGGATTCCTGCCCAAACATTGATGGAAAAGCGTCTCTGATGAGCATGTGGATACGTAGCATGTGGATTGGCATCCGCCCATACATGTGCATTGTGTGTGTTAAATGTACCTTCACGTGTGAAGGTACATTCATCGGTGAAAAGCACAGTTCGTCCAAAATGTGGATTTAGCGCGTTCTGCTGCAGAAACCAGCGGGCGAATTCAATACGATTTGGATAATCCCCTGGAGACAGTTTCTGGACTCGTTGCACATGAAACGGGAGCAAATGTTCATCCTTCAGTACCCTCCAAGTCGTGGACTGTGAGGTATCCACCTGGCTAGCCACTGTTCGTGTACTTGTACTTGGCTGCGCCGCTACTACATCCAGAATGGCTTCTGCAACAACTACTGATTCGTCCTTTTTTGCACGACCTGCATTCGACCGGGAAGCGAGAAATGATCCCGTCTCACACAACTGTCTGTGCAAGCGCTCGAAAGTTTTGCGGTTAGGCAACCGCCTGTTAGGAAATCGCTCTCCGTACATTCGTTGTGCCTCTGCACCATTTCCATCTGCCGCTCCGTAAATTAAATGCATCTCAGCCTTTTCCTTATTCGTGAAGGGCACCATCTTCCGATTCATTACTACAGCGACTTACACTTGACTCACCGTTCAGTGGTTTTTATGCCTGAATCGTGTCGAAATTTTGCATACGTGTTCTTCTTCTTCCCCATTTGACATTTGCATACTTTCTGTTTCCTTCTTCACCCGGTGACTAGCGTCAGGAATGGAGCTTTAACGTTTGCATGAGCGACGTTTCCAACTGTGCCAGTGCCTTTATGAGTGAATTCCGACTATGCAGTCCTTGACGAAAGTTGTATTTTTGCCTCGTATCACAGCACAGAATCGTTGGGCATGGTTAAGTAGTGCAAACTGAACTATGTTCAGAAGTTGAAATTTGAACCCCCTCCCCTCGCTACTGAACCACGCTCAGCGATTCAGATTTTGAGCTGAAAATTTAAGTTTAAGTCTAAGCTTTAGAAAGCATTTAATGAGACACAAAAAATAACGGTATAAAATAGTTGTTCGTTACTCCAAAGTCTAAAGCGCCCTCTATCGGAATTTTTTGAAAATTTTCTTTAAAATTTATTTTCAAGAAAATACTGACATAAAGAATAATTTTAGCAAAACGCGGCAGTAGTTAGAGCCTAATCTACGACACAAAGATCGGGAATAACTGATTTTTGTTCTGGGGGGAGAAGGGTTTCAAATTTCAAATTTCAGTTTACGCTACTTAACTACTCGTTAGGACTCAGATTTTTAGATCAAAATTTAAGTTTAAGTCTAAGCTTTCGAAATCATTTAAAGAAATACAAAAAATAACGTTAAAAAATAGTTGTTTGTTACTCCAAAGTCTAAAGCGCCCCCTATCGGCATTTTTTGAAATTGAACTTTAAAATTTTATTTCAAGAAAATACTGGCATAAAGAAAATTTTTTGCAAAAACCGCAAACGAATCGACCAATTTTTCCATGTTTTATAATCATTTGAAATTTCGGACCCTAAACTTTAATGCCCCCTATCTCCTTGGGAATACGTCTGGGACCCTTAGTCTCCTATTTAATATTATTTATCTTTAAGTGTACTATAACCCCTTAAAGTTCTGCCCATCTTTTATGAATCACCCTGTATATTTTATGTGAATGTAAAAGCGATCGATTACCAATTTAATGTTCCCGTTTTAATTCCCCATTAAAAAAAATTGAATAGAATCATATATTGATAAATTATAAGTTAAATGAAACGTTAAGATAATGTAAAAATGCGAATGTACACACCTGCTTATAAAATGATATACTCATTATTTTTTGCGAATCGTTTATAATAAAAACACAATGAAAGTTAATTTTGAATAACGTTTTTTTTTTTCGGAATGTGGATTTTTTTCCTATTTTCGTTTTTTATCAAAAAGTTCAAACTGTTAGCATTTTATTTTAATAAAAAAATAGAATATAAAGAGAAAAAGTTTTCCTAATGTCGTTTATACCTGTAATAAAAGAAAGAAATGGCAACATTCAAAAGAAAAAATTATCTGCTGAAAAATAACGCATTAAAAATTTCATAAAATATCAGAAAGTCAAAAACTCAAAACTTTTTTTAAATTGAGGAATTAAAAAGAAGAGTCCATTTTAGAAATGATTGGTGGGGCTCGAGTCCCACGAGCCCATACAACTCTACGCCTATGGTGCCAACCGCCGGATATTTTTTTGGTCTGTATGTTTCTATCTGGCTCTCTCTGTTATGTGCCTCTTTCTGTCTACTTGTCTACCATCTGTCGACTGTCTGTTTGCCTATTGTTTGTCTGACTGTATACATTCTCTAGACTGTCTATTATTAGATTATTGACTTATATGCTTAGATTATTGACTCAGATCTAACGAAAGTTTTTATCAATATCTATTATATTATACAGATATTTATACAGATATTCAGTTAGGCTCATACTTTATTTCTATTTATATAGCAAAATATTTTCTTAAAAAATGGTATGTTAATTCGTCATGAATGCTTTTATTCACAAGTGCAATTTTGAGTAGATAGGTCTGTAAAAAGTACAAAACGCCACGCATCTGGAATGAATTTACCTTTTCCTTATTTTTCAAATGCATAAATAAAATAGTTGTTGACCACTTTTATCTCTATATGAACTATTTAAAATATTTTAACATTTCAGAGCCTCAAATGTGTTGCAAGAGCAGTTGCAAAGCAATACCTTTTATCCTGATAGGTGTAAATTAATAATTTTTCCTTTTCTCTTTTTTTTTCAATTTTTCCTAACTTTCCTTCGTTGTCGATTTTTTATGCTAAGATGCTTGACTCGTATCTGGCGAAATTGCGTGTTGATATATATGCTTATGCACACACAGAAATAAGCTATATATTGTTTGCTGTATTATTATTGTTTGCTGTATTGCTATTATTTTGCTATATATTGCAGAATTGCTTTTTAAATAGTGGTATGCAATTTGTCATGAATGTTTTTACTTACGATTTTGGAACCGATATAATTACCGGAAATACAAAATTCCGTGCAGCTGGAATGGATATTTCCTTCTTTTTAGTTCAAATTAAAAAAACAAGACAGCTGTAGACGGTTTTACTGTTTTTTACCTGTATATAAACTACGCAAAATATTTTATGATTTTATAGCAATAAATTTACTACACGAGCAGAGTCGCGCGAAGCAGGAATAGCACCCAGAGCAAAACCATAGTTTGGTGTCCCCTCCCCCCTCTCCCTCACACCACTGTATTCTGTTAAATCCTTACCTGATTTCCTGATTAATAAGCAGTCAATTTATATAATTGAAATATCCAGTATTAAAACAATTTTTGTAAGAAAAATTAAGTATTCTCAGACAAAAATTTAATATAAAAAGGCAGAGACGGATACGGTTAAAAGTTCGAGATCACCTATGTCTACTTTCGCAGGAGTGTAAACCGAAAAAAGAATTAAATATTGGGTACATACATCCAACCCAGTGCTCCTCGTACTAAAGTTCTCAGATAATTCCATCGAGCCGCCATGATAGTTCTCTTGCCAAATATTGTTTGAACAAATAATAGATAAAGTAAAGCAATTAGAAGGTATGATATTGGCAGATTATTTGTTCTCTAATTCAGATTTTTCCTTCCTTTGAGATAGGCTCCTCTATGCAAGCTAATTTTGCCGTGGTTTATACTTTTTCTGATTTTTGTCTACATAAGCCACCTCTATTGTAGGGCACATAATGATCGTATATTATGTGTTTAGCTAACCCTAATATAGTGAAATAACATTGTTGCATGTTTGCAAACCATGGTAATAGAATACCTTGGTAATAGAATCTATTTATATCTCCCTGTTGCAAACATATGAATAACTGTCCTTTGCCCTTCCATTCTTTACCACGAAGTGAGTTGCGCCCTTTCTTTCTGAAAGATAGGACAGGCCTGATATAAGCGCCAGTTAATATTTTAAGAATAAGTGAGGAATTATTACATTGGAGATCAAAGAATTAAGAAAATTGGCTTACTTTCAATGTTTGAGGGGGAAAAAATCTTTCTTTTAAAGTCTTTGTTAAAAATACAATGGCAGTATATTTTTAACAAATAAAACGAAATAAAAGAGGCAAAAATAAATATTTCTAAAAAAACATTTCGTGATTTTGGCGACCCTAAATTCTTGAGCCCTGTTCTCTCCCTTTCCTTGCACGGCCCCATACACGAGCAAGCAAAGCAACACCTTTCATTCTAATACGCGAAAATTAATATTTTTTTCTTTTTATTTATTTATTTTTTCAATTTTTCCCAACTTCCCCCTAGTGTCTATTTTCTATATTCCTGATTCTGACATGGGGCGATAAATGACCTCCTACATGGGTTGCTGAGAAAAGAGTGCTTGAAAGGCGGGTGTCTGCCTAAGGGAATATGCTCGCTAAAAGGGGGGTTTGGTTTTGTCATCCATCAAGATGTTATACATGGAAGGTTGATTTTGTGGTTTTATTCTTTTTCCCCGGTTTTGTTGCGTAAAACCACGAATACATATGCAAATATTTAACAACACTTGTCAATCTTCAAATAGATTTTAGCATGCTATTTTTAAACACATTTAGCAGATATTAACGAAAAATATTAAACTTTAAATTTATTCAAGTGGTTTCATACGGCATTCTACCTACCAGACTTTATTCGCTTGTTGAGTTTTGAATGTTTTGGGATAAATTTGATGTTTATACTCTAAAAATGATGTTAATCTTTCTATCCTGACTATTTTCTGAAACAAATGTATTAAAATTCCCATTATTTGAAAATGTTGTGAACAATAGGAAACAAATTTACAATGATGCATAAGGTTTGTCGATTTGCGCAACCAGAGAAGGGGGGGGGTTATGGATACCACTATTTTGAATAGAAATCTTCACCTTACTTAATCAATACGTGACTATACTCGCCTTACTTAATCAATACTTGTACCCTTGACTACGTCATTCAGAGCAGCAGAGCTCGTGCAGTTTCTATTTTTGAATACCACTATTTCCGAATAGTATTCTTGGCCAGGGGTGTACAAACTGGACACCAATGGGCCGATTGTCGCCACTAAATTTTATTAATATTCTTCGCCTAAATTTTATTTGTATACTTCGTTTAAATTTTATTAGTATTCTTATTAGACAAATAATACTAAAATTTAGTGGTGGCAATCGGCCCATTTGCGCCTAGTTCTTCCATCCCTGTTCTTCGCCTTATTTAATCGCAGAATTTCTGTCATTAAGTAAGCTGACTATTATTACTCGGAAATAGTGATGCTCAAATTTAAGGTCTTTACAAATCCTGCAAAGTTTCAGCCACGTACGAAACGTACGGGGACGAAGTCAAGGGGTTAACATAGAATAACAGTAAAAAAAAATAAATAGGTATAGGGTGAAACCCCTGGTTATTGACACCTAACCAGTAACTAACACTTGAGCTAAAATCTAACTCAAATAAGCATTTTGTTGTAAAATTCTGCAAAGTAATGTCGTCTAGTGGTAAATTAGACATTTATGTTTATTCTTGAGTCCATTTATTCACCACTAGTGGGCCAAGAACATATTCAATAAGGAAAGAACTTTTGAGACTACAAAAAGTGCCATTTTGAAGCAACCAACTTATTTCTAAAATTAAGGAAGTGTTTTTCTAATCTATTTGTAATGCAACTATCCTAAACATTTTTCTTAAATTTATACTTGTAGAAATTAGTTTAAAGATGCATATGATATATTAGGGCCATGATTTAGGGTTTATAGCTATTTAATTTAGCTTAACGAGGGGTGCCAGTTATTGGTTCCTAGAATTTCATTTCACCAGTCTCTGACAGAGGTGTTAGTTATTGGTTACATTAAAGAAAGTTAAAATCTATTATTTGAACTGTTTAAAAATGCATAATAATAAATTAAATTTATCTTGTAGTAAACACCATTAAAATTTAAGTTGTTTTACCAGTGTCTGACACTAGATGTCAGTTACTGGTTCATAAATGTCAGTTATTGGATATCTGCATTACTAATAATGCAGTACTAAATATTACTGCTATATACTCTTACTATATACTCTGCATTACTAATAATGCTGTACAGTGTACAGTTGACTATATCCCACTTTTTATAATAAATAATAAATAAATATATAATAATAAATAATTTTATAATAAATTTTATTATAAATAATAAAGAATTAATATAATAAAGAATTTTATGATAAAGAATTAAAAAAAAATTCAAAGCATTTTAATATTTTAAAATAAAATGTCAGTTACTGGAGTTTTTGACCATATTTATGAATAAAATTATTTTTTAATAATAAAATGTATAATTTTTCAAAATTTTGCCAACAATATTTTTTTAATATATATCTACTATTATTTCAGAAGCACAGGTAAGTATAAAATATATTTAAATTTTTGTAATAGTGATTTGAACAAGAAATAATCCTTCAAGTGTCAGTTACTGGGAGTTTAACCTACATAGAAAAATACTGTTAAAATTCTATTTATTAAATAATAGTTTTTGAAAAAAATTAACAATCGATATTATGTAATAACTTAAAAAATGTTATTTTTAAAGTCAATTACGTTCATCAATTTGAGACGAAAAATATTTAAGAAAAGGAAAAAATATATTCTAAGGTAAAAAATCGACTAATTAAAATCTTCATCATGTAAAATAAAACGTGTTTTGGAAAATTTAAAATCTCTATTCTTTTTAAGCGACTTCAAAAAACAAAGCTTCTTTGTTGTCTATTATACGTTTATGTATCTAAGGAAAGTATAGAGTAAAACTGCATTCAATATTCTTAGGTACTTCTTGAAGCCAGGATTTCCAACATAATTTAATGCATCTTTGCGTACATACTCTGCACTTATCATTGTGTTATAATATCATTTTAAATAAATGATTAGGTCATCACATTTTTATTAATAAATTCTTATTTATAAAAGTCAAATAGTCTGTTCTTACCCCACCGGTGCACAGTGGGGCGTTTTGACGATCTAGATGGACAAAATTGTTGCGTTGAAGTTTAATTAAATTTTGCTGGTTTTTTGAATGTATCACTAATAAAATACTCAAACAGTGATAAATATTTGTTTTAATTTTTAATTTTATTATTATTATTATTATTATTAATATTATTATTATTATTTATATTATTATTGTTATTTATATTATTATTATTATTTATATTATTATTATTATTTATATTATTACTTGTATTATTATTTATTTATATTATAATATAGTATTGTCATTAAAACTGCACATGTATTCAACATTTCAGTTCAATCGAATAATTAAAAGTGGTTTAAAATTGAATTGCAAGATTTTAACTAAACGTTCTTACATACACTTCACGTTAATATAAATTAATAATTCGCAAATTTTCGCAGGAGTTTTCTTCAGTTTCCAATACTTTAGGAGTAGCACTTTGATTTAAAAAAAATTCTTATTGCTTAATAATGCTGTGTTAAAAGTTAAGATGATGGCGCTTACTTTAAAGCAACAATGGGTTAAATCTTGTGACAGATATGTGACATATGTACAGTAAACTCGTGCTTTCAAATCAAAGAGAACTGTCACGACGTGCTTTTGAACTTACAAAAAACTATTGCAACCATTGAAACTCCCTCAAACCAACTGCTTTCTTTCTGATCGTAGTTAATCGACTCCTCGGATTTTTTCAACAAAACACTTACGGAACTGGACAAGAGAGACATTAAGCTACCGGTATACGCGGTCTTGTTAAATTCCGAGATAATCGGAAAAATGAATTTTGCCCACAGATCATCAAAACGCCCCACTGTGCGGTGGGGGTAAAAACGCATGGATATGTTAATATGTTAATCTTACAGGAATTGGAAAAGGTGGACATTAAATCCGGGAGATTAACAACTGTCCTTTCGAAATTTTACGCCAACAGTAAGGATATTAAAAAGAATTTCAACAGCGCTAAGATTATTTATCAGTCTAACAACCCACTTAAAGCTACAGTTAGAGAGTCAATTGAAATCACTTTAAGCAATAGGTTACGTATAATGATAATTTTCATGTGGATAAACATTCTGAAAATGCCTTAATACATTTTTCATCATTTGGTTGGTTTTGTTTCACTTTTTTATCGGTAGATGGCTCCAACATATTATGTGCATTTTTCGCTTTTTTCATTCTTGGTTTTTCCTTTCGTGTTTTCCATATCTCACTTCTTTCTCGTCAAGATGTAAACATCACAATTTTTGTCTTTTGATGTTCCTGATGATGGCTATATAATTTTAGCCGAAAGTGTTGGAGGAATGTGACTTTTAACTAAGTTTTAATGTTTTCATTTTACACTGCTTTTAGCAAAGTACAACTAAAATTATGTACTGTTTATATTTTTAATTTGTATATTAATCAACGGTGTAACGTCCATATTTCATGCTTTTATTTTTTTTCAATAAAAATGACACAAACTTTAAGGGGTGACAGAACTATAACAGGAAATAAATTTTGTGTGGAAAACCGGAATTACAATCCATTTGTTCAATCAAAAATACGTGATGTTTCTCTTTAAACCAAAACCGATTTTTTGTTCATAAATTTAACAATAATGAAGCTATTTCAACAAAATTTTCAATAAACTTTATGTCTAATGTAACGGTAACACAAATACTGGTGGAAGTTATCATCATCCGCGTCCAAACAGCGCTGAACAATCCATATATCGGAATGAAGTTGAAATTCTATGCAATGTCACTGATCAAATTACTGTGCATTTTCATCATTTTTAGTGATATTGTGAGCAAGGTAAGTCTGTTGAAAATTCCGTTAAAATAACTTTATTACTGTTAAACCTCTGTATAAATACTAGTGCTCGGCTTCAAGTATGTACCCTATATTTTTGTTTGATTAAATTGTATGCGACTCTGGTTTCCTGGGCAAACATTGTTAGTTGCAGTTTGCTCTACCATCTCTTACAGTTTGTTCCACCTTTTCTTTTTTTTTTTAAACAGGCTGTATTTCACAAATATTTTACTTTTACCGTAGAAAAAATAAAATAAAATATTTGTTATTCTATGACTGCATATTTAATGGAACACGCCGCACCATTTTCTCAAAGCACAATGCCATTTTTGTGTGGTGCTATTAATTTTCTGTGTGTGTTGTGCTGCATTTTCCCCCTATAATAAATACTAACTGTTTCTGGTTGGCAGGGGAAGAGGTCTGCACGGACCGAAATTTCTAAGGCTGGGCCCGTCAGTTATAAAAAATAAAATTTTAGCCCGGACACCTACGAAAGCTTTATTGGCTGTTCTCGGACCGTACCAAAAGATAAATATTCTACGCAGTTCCGGTTCATGATGCTTATTTTTTCATAGTTTATGGGTCCGTTTCGACCAAATTTCTGCAAAACATGCTGATATTTCTTAGCCAATATTATCGTATAATTAAAGTTTTTTTAACTGAATATTGCATACATATGTATGTAAACTTTTTAAAGTACAGCATATTATATTTCCGCAATCTATGTAATACGAATGATCATTTAAAGACAATGGCCTACATGAACAGGCATTGATAAATTAATGTAAGTTTCGACTGAAAGAAAAAGTTGGTTCATAAATTTAAATCACAATTTTAAAGCTTGATGAAAAAATAGGGATACTTAGCATGTGTGATTTAAATATTTCTCTATTATTTATTAAACCAAATTCAATTTCTAAAGATTTTTTAAATAAATGTTCAATTACACTATTATTTTTAGAAGAAAACTGTGGAAGATCGCGCAAATTTTCTTTCATTATACTCGGCCCGGCACTGAAAAATATGAGGCCCAGTTTCGAACCGACCCGAGACTCCAGTAAAAAGTAAGAACCAGTCCTAGGCGCAAAATCTATAGAAGAAGAAGTAAGCCGGTGGAGGCCCACTGTCACGAGTCAAATGAAAGAAAAATTTCCCCAAACTAAACTATAATATTGGTTTATAATTTATGTAAGCCTGTGAAAATGGAATCGATAGGGACCTTGAAAAAAGTCCTTGAAAAATGGTAGATTCCGACTAAGGTAAAAATACTAATACTGTTTTTCTTTGTTTCATTGATTCATAAAAAGCCACTTATTTGACAAACCAATGATTCTTATAAGCGACAATAACTGTATCTTTTAGCTCTGGAAGGGGTTTTAACGCCAACCCCCCCCCCTCCCCCGTCGCTGCGCCACTGAATAAAATTGTCACCAATAACTCTTTGGTGCGTAAAAATGAAAAAAAAAGTAGACCATGTTTATAACATGCGTGTTTTTTCTCGAATGCAAACATTTACATTTGATTACATTTGACGTTAAGAACATTTACAGTTTGATTTATTGTTTCAAAAATACCTTTTTTATTTAAAACCTCAAAAAATAGATATCAATTATGAGATATAGTGTAATTGTTATGAAAGAAAATTTCATTCATATGGGATAGTCAAGAAGTTCAAAATAATAAAATGCTACTTCTTTTGTATCTTTTAGATATAAAACATTCTCCTTTAGGCATACATTCTAATCAAATATTTCACATGAGTTTTTTTTTATTCACATTTCATTTGTATTTTATTATACTTTAAACTGTACCGCTTAAAGCTTGTGTAACATTACATTTTAAATGATAAGGTTTTACATCTTCAAGTCCTTACAATAACGTGAAAGTTTAAGTGGAATAATTTATTTATTTATTTATTTTTGATTTTATATAATAAATCAAATTTTTATATTCTTATTTGTGACACCTTCAAAACTTTAAAATTTAAAGAAAAAATATTTTTGTACTCAAAATAAGAGAAAGTACAAGTTATTTTTCTGGAATAACTTTAAAATAAAGCTAACGCTTTCGTTCACTTTTATTAAAAATACCGGTTGGAAAGATAAAAAAAAAAAAAGTTGTTTTATAAAATATGCTACATTTTTTCTATGATTCTATCGGAATCAATTATGCGAAAGGTTAAGCATCCCCCAAATCTCCTCGTCTTGCCACGTCATCTTTCCCCCCTTTCAACTTCTACATCGGATGAAAGATTTTCATGTCAGTACAACTGGATATAATTTCCCACTTGTATATGAAGGGTTTCAATTTTGACGTTCTATGCCTACAAACAAGTTGACGGACGTACTGTCGCCATTCAATCTTTTAAATAGCCAATTTGATTGATGGATTAGTTTCAAGGTAATGACATGATAATGTGCGGAAATAATTTCATTTAAAGATATGTAAATGAATGATGTATGAAAAATATTTTAATCTAAAATTAAGTTATTTGCAAATGAAGCTGCTTTGACTATTTTGGTTGATATTATATTATTTATATACTTTTTATATTTTTTAGTTATTATAATTATTATGTTACTTATATTATATATAGTTAGTACACCTGGATAAAATTCCCCAGTTGTATATGAAGGGTTTAAACTTTGACGTTCTGTGGCTACAAACAAGTTAACGGGGCTATTATTGGCATTTAAACTCTTAGCCAGTTTGATTGATGAATTAGCTTCAATGTAATGACAGCATAATGATCCGGAATAATTTCATTTAAAGATATTTAAATGAATGTGGTAAGAAAAATATTTTAATCTAAAAAAGGAACTTGCAAACGAAGGTGCTTTGACTATATTGATTGATATTATTATTATATTTATATACTTTTATATTATATAGTTATTATAATTGTTATGTTACTTATATTATATTTATATTAAATTATACCTATATTATATATTATATTTATTATATATAGTCAGTACAACTGGATATAATTCACCATTTGTATATGAAGGGTTTAAATTTTGACATTCCATGCCTGTAAACAAATTGACAGAGCTATTGTTGCTATTCCTTGCGTCTTTATCCATGTTATTTAAAACACGTTTTAGAAGAAATTTTTGAATTTCTCTTCTGTAGAAGATATAAAAAGAAAACTAGAACAGAGTTGATGCTATGTAATTCCTATTATTGTGTATTGAAAAATATTGCATTATTATACACTGTAATTTGGTTGAAATTTTCAAAACACATACAAATATGGATCTTATTATCCTCTTTGTGAGACTTATTATCTACTTTAACCCAGCATTACATTTGTTATTTTATATCGTTTCAAACATTGTAATTTTTTAAAAAATCAATTTTTTTTAATTTAAAATTGATACAGAAGTATTAATGAGATATTAATTTAATTAAATAGGAATTATTTTGTGTTTTATAAAAAAAATACATTGAATAAATTAGGTATAAAGGGCTACCATAGTTGCCAACATTCCAGTTTTTTGTTTTCAAGTCAATTTGAACCAGAAAATTATTTAATGAAATGTTTTGTGTCTCTATGTAATTATTTATTAACCTTTTCCATTTGATGAAATTTCTTTGTTTTATTTGAAAAAAATTGTTTATTCGGATGCTAAATAGCTAGAAAATTTTATTGTAATCCCATATTTTTTAATAAATCCTTTCATCTATTATAGCCCGAAAGCAGAATAAATAATAGATTTTATTTTACTAATTAAAAAATATTCTCACCGTAACAACCACAATTCTCTACTAA
Source organism: Maratus michaelseni (assembly GCA_963931845.1). Taxonomy (NCBI): domain Eukaryota; kingdom Metazoa; phylum Arthropoda; class Arachnida; order Araneae; family Salticidae; genus Maratus; species Maratus michaelseni. The sequence goes on from OZ007599.1 coordinate 273,928,193, forward strand.
ACTTCCCGAAATTATAGATTCAACTGTTTTCAGATCGCCGGCTAAAAGCGAAACACGATAAACTCGGATAATTTTATCCGCTTTCTTTTTTTTTTCGACCATGAGACCGGAATAAGTGATCCAAAATGATTTGGAAGCGAGTTCAATTTCTGTTGATTCGGCTTCTAAGGAAGATCTATGCCGTGAAAACATGAGTCGCTAGGGGACTTGCATTTTTCAATAGTGTGCCAGATTCGTGCTCCCGACAATGAAAAGGTGAAGGAGCAGATACTGCATTAGGTAGATAAGAAAATGCAAAAGAAAACTCCTGTACTCCGAGGTTTGAGTTGGTTTGGTTGGCCCCTTTTATTGGATTAGAAAAAAAAAAGAAAGCCAACGGCACGCTTATTTCTCTTTTTTTACTTATACTCAAGGAAGAGGGTTACCACTGCAGATGCCGCCATCAGCCGTAAATATTTATTTTTTGGCGATGTTGCATCTTATGCAAAAACAAAAACACATACTATTTTAAACATTTTTTTTTTCTATTCAAAATATTGTTATGAGATATTTCAATAGTTGAAGCTTAACAGAAAGCTCCCGCAGGTATACATCAATGACGGTAAATAAGGATATAAAAATTCGAGAAAATTCGGATGTTATCATAGAATACATAATTCAGTAATTGATTCCCAATAAAATTTGAAGGAATTTAAATCCCTATTCAGAGAATAAACAAAGAGAACCAATATAAATTTTGAGTGATGTTTAATGTTAAAAATAATCATAATTTCAATTGTATTCTAAAAGCATTTTATTGAATTAAATTATTTAAATTCGAAAAATACCTGTGAAGCATATGATATATACTAAAGAAGAAAATACGATTTTTCCCATAAGGACATATATTGTTAGTTTTTTAGGCACATGGTTAATGATCTAACAAAAGCTATCTTTATTTTATACCTCACGCCTTGTTGAACTTAATACTTTCCGTGTAATTATTTTAAATTTATATTTAGCACATAATAGGGAATCCATTATTGAATAGAAAACTATAATGCCCCACGAATGTAAATAATCTGAAAAACAGCTTTATGGCCAATCTTACATTTAGACTGAGATATAGAACACAATGTTATGCAGAGCCTGATTATCACATAATCAAATTTCTTCCAGTATTTCATAATAGTATTTTTTTCTTTATATATGACAGAAATTCAGCATTTAAATAAGGCTTCGATTATTATTCAAAAGTTGTGGTGAAAGTTTTCCCATTCTATAACCAGGCTTTGATGTTAAAAAATAAACATGGGCGAGCATAGTTTTTGCTAAACAGAAAGTATCAATTCATTCAGAATTTTGAACAATAATGGACCAAGTAACGGCCAAACTGCAATATATACTAGATAATGCAGCTTATGACATTTATATTTATACTATCTGGTGTAGCAACCAGATGTGTAGCATTTCCATGGCAATAGATCTTTCAATTTTTAAGATAAAAAAGAAATCTAATTCAGTTCAACATTTAGATAATAATTATAATATTAATTTTATAAAATTTCTTATTATAATTAAGAAATCATGTTTAAAATGTAAATGAACTAAAAATTATGAAAATTACATTTAACAAGCTATGTGATTTTGATGCAATTATAGAATAATACCTTTATTAGAAATGGCGAGATACAAGTAATAAAATTACATTGGTGGAGGGGATTTTAGATAAAAATTTGTAGAGCTTGACAATATTGTCAAACTAATTTTTGTTCACTTGTCTAAATTGTCGAAGCAAATTCGTCCAGGCGAGTATCTTCAAGTTCTGTTGAGTGGCTTGCTATGGTTTGGACAAAAATCTTGTAATCTGATAATATGCCCTATACATATGTTCGGATCCATGCTCCAAACTCCTCTATCACAGTCCATACATTTACACAACAAACAAAACAATTCAAACAAAACAAAAATAAATATCACCTTTTCGGATAGCAGACGATATCCCATTATTTATCTTTTTCTTTCATTTTTTTCACAAAAATGGGGTAATTTAGTTGCCATCTTCAGAAAAACTACTTTAAAAGTTACAACAAATAAATATCTCGGAAAATAGTCCAAAATTTAAATATCTGAGAATTTATATGACATTCTCGGATCCATGCGGATAACTGGTGTTAAATTCCTAGTTCAGCGTTCCATATTCTAGGATAAGTAGTTGCGAAATACAACTAGATTGTCAAATTTTAATATAATAGATACCATATTCAAATACCAGCTATAATAGAAAAATGTTACTCAAATTCTTCTCTATAAAGGTGTAAAATATATAAAAATTTAGAAACTTTTTTAAAAATAAAAATAAAATCTCGCATTTCATTCCAAAATAATTATTAATTTCAAAAACTGTTGAGAATTTTATTTTAGATGTCAGGACGTTGTGTGAAAAATAAGTATGGAAAGACGCGCATCCTTATCATTATTCATCACAAACTGATCAGATATCTATGGATTCATTTAGGTTACACAGAATTTAAAGAAAAAAAACTATTCAATTCATTGCAATGACAGTATTGGTAAACATGACAGTATTAGACAGTACACGTTTAGAATCAATTATGAATTTTTCATTTGACAATTTTCCAAATTTCGTATACGACAGACTGCCGATATGCGTACTTATTATTGATCAACTTCAATCACCTTATTCCAGTGGTTCTTGTCAAGCAAGAAAATTAAGAGAATTGAACGCTAACAAGAAAATTAGTAAAGTAGTACGTTCCGATCATTTTCAAAATTTGGTGGTTTGAAGGTTCTAACTCGGTATAAAAGATACCGTAATTTCCGGCGTATAATCCGCAGAGAAAAATCCGCTTAAAGAGTCGTTTTTCGACCCAGAAATTTTATTTTATAAAATGTAACTTAAAAGATCGCTGTAAATATTTAACTACAATTATTGAATAAAATTTCTGGGTCGAAGAACGACTCTTTCAGCTGCGGATTATACGCCGGAAATTACGGTACCTTTGGGTTAATATGCATAAAAAGTAGTTTTAGATGATTGAATTTTTCAGCATATTAAAGCTATTATAAATACGCCGTACTCTTTTAACTGAATTCATTTTCTCGCTTTTGTTTTAATGTGTCATACATGGAATACAAAGTTACAACAAATAAATATCTCGGAAAATAATTCAAATTTTAAACATCTGACAGCTTATATGACATCCTCGGATCCATGCGGATAACTGGTGGGGCTGGTTATTTTATATTAAGTTTTGCCAGTTCAGCAGGTTCTTTTTTTATCAGATTGATTGATTACTGTTACTGTTTTGAAATAGAAACATTTGCCTTATAATAGCCTTATTTAATCGGTCATTAAGTAATGTGCATTTTGTATTTCAAAGAAGTGGTAGCAATCATGCAATCTGAATTAAAAAAAAAACACAGTTGGCAACATTGTTTATATTGGTGTTCCTTCATTAACCCTTTCATAATACTATTTTAAAATATATTTTTAAGACAATTGAATCCATTTGGAAACTACACTGTTAACTAGTATTTTAAAAACACAAATTGCACAAATTGTGCTTATTAGTTGCTAAAATCAGTGTAAAAATTGTTTTAAACTCATAAAAGAGCTAAATTCCTACATGTTTCGGCTTTAAACTTAAAGCCATCATCGGGGAAGAGGAACAACACAAACGACTACTGATCTTTTAATTTTCGACACGAGAAAATTGAAATCAACAGTCACAACAATCAACACTGGATATTCAATTAATTAAAGATGACATAGAAGAAAATTCATCACTGCCGTTCCTGGATATTCAATTAATTAAAGATGACAACAACCTAAAACGTAAAGTCTATCGTAAACCGATGAGAAGTAACACAATAATCCCATTTAATGCCTCTACAACTTTCACTTATAAGATTGCTGCCTTCAATTCATTCATCAAGCGTGCTTTTCTGGTTTGTTCAAGTGAATTCATCCAAGATGAACTTAATTTTATCAGAGATATCGCCATTGACCATGGTTTCCCCGCTCATCACGTACAGAAAATTATAGAAAAATTCAATGGCCATTTAATTCAGCATCCTGTCCCTAGCAATAATAAATCAACCTATCGTAAATTCCAATATATACCTATTATATTTGAAAGGATTAAAAGGGCCCTCCGTAAATACAATATCCATCTTATTGCTGTCCCTCCCAGAAAATTGGTTGACTTAGTTTCATGTAAATTAGATCCTATCCCCCCTGATCAATTCGCAGGTGTTTATGAAATCCCCATTAGCTTAAATAATAATAGTATAATTTTTTACATTGGTATGACTAAAAGAAAGTTTTTCGAAAGGTTAAAAGAGCATAAAAACGACATAAAATTTGGAAAGTTATCCACTGCACTCTCCCGGTTTTACGCTAAAAATAATGATACTGTAATTAATTTCGATAAAGCAAGAATTATCCATAGGTTCAATAACCCATTTAAAGCCGCCATTAGGGAATCATTGGAAATTAAAATTAGAAAAGATTGTATTTGTAATGATAACTTTTCTTTCAACATACCTAGTCTATGGGATACATTTGTAACCCCTTGTTAATTCCTTGTTTTGTTTTTCGCTCTTTGGCAACAGAGAGCGCCCGCTTATTTTATTTAAATTTTTCCATACTGTTGATTTCAATTTTCTCGTGTCGAAAATTAAAAGATCAGTAGTCGTTTGTGTTGTTCCTCTTCCCCGATGATGGCTTTAAGTTTAAAGCCGAAACATGTAGGAATTTAGCTCTTTTATGAGTTTAAAACAATTTTTACACTGATTTTAGCAACTAATAAGCACAATTTGTGCAATTTGTGTTTTTAAAATATATTTTTAAGTTTTTCTTTTTTGACGCAATATGGCCCTAAAATGACCTTCTGCTATTAAACCCTTTTCAACCAATCAACCAACCAATTATTAACCCGTTCAAGGCAAAAGAATTATGCTGCTAAAATGTTAAATTGATTGAAGGTTACCAAAAATTACGAACGAATTGATTTAAAAGTAAAGAATTTTTTTTTTTTTTACATATATTATAAAGGTAAAAATCTATTAAAAAATCTGGGTACCATTTGGCAGTTGGCAATTGAAATTAAGTGGTATATAAAATCCCCTGAAAGAGTTAAACCTGCTTTTATTTAATGACGTCGCTACAAAGTCTGTTAGGTTACTACAGTCTTAATGGCAATGATAGTAATAAAGATATAAATAACAAAACGTGTTCGTAGATACCAGTTTCAGGTGAAAGTATTTCTTACGGCTTTGGATAAAGTTAAATACTCGATAAGTAACAAGTACCGTAATTTCCGGCGTATAATCCGTAGCTCAAAGAGTCGTTTTTCGACCCAGAAATTTTATTCAATAATTGTAGTTAAATATTTACAGCGATCTTTTAAGTTACATTTTATAAAGTAATATTTCTGGGTCGAAAAACGACTCTTTGAGCTGCGCATTATACGCCGGAAATTACGGTACTTACAATATGATAGTAAAGTTAAAATTTCAACCAATAATAAAATTCTTCAATTCAGCAGATATCTTTAAGATTTTTGTTTCCACCTTCTTACTTTCTTGATCAATTTTCATATGTGTAATAAATATATAGCGTAAAAGAATTTAGAGGTGTCATTAATTTGCGACAGGTTTAATGAATGAATACCAAAATAAAGTCATATGATACATTATAACCATATCTAGAAGATGATTCCAATGAAAAAAGTTAATACTTGGAAATTTTTTCCAGAGAAAATTTCTCACGCCTTGCATTCATAATATTCAAATTTTAATTGCTTAATAGGCGTATAGCCAACATAGTAAAAAAGTACCCAAGCAAGATGAAATTTTCTCTTGAAAAAATTCCCAAGTATTAAATATGAATTTATTCAATTGTCGATGCTGGATTTTCTTTGATTTCGTGTTTGCCCCAGGTTGGCGGCTCACGGAAAATATTCCATCTTGTGCTGCGTTTGTAGCCTTGCCAACATGTTATGGTGAAAAAGTTCCAGGCTGAGTATCGTTCCCAAGTGGTTCAGTTGGTAGCACGTCAGTGCTCTAATCTGATGACCCGGGTTCGAGTCCCGGGTTCGAGTCCCCGGGTACTTTTTCACTATGTTGGCTATACGCCTATTAAGCAATTAAAATTTGAATATTATGCAAAAAGTTAAGCTGTACTTATAAAGTCTTAAAATATTGAAAAATTTGATCAGCTAAAATTTTTTATTTATGCATATCAGCAGGAACTCCATACGGGATTTTTTATACATAGGTAGGAAATTCATACCACCACCGTTTGAAAAAGATCGGTAGGAACCATTTTTCTAATTTGCCTTGTAAGGGGAGATGTTTTCCGGTATTGTGTAAAACATTAGAAATGGTAATATTTATATTATTTTTGTACAAAGTTTTATAATAAATCGTAATTTAATAAAAACAAAAGTAGTATTTATTGCAATTTTGTTAATTTCACCCCGTGTATAACAATAAAACAAATAATTATAAGATGATACCGAAAACGCAAAATGTTGTAACATGTAACTTTCAAAGTTCTGTTAAAATTTTGACATGAAGCATAAGCTAAATTATGTATTTATAGAGGCGTAAGTCATTTAAAAATTCAAAAAGGTAATGTTTAAATAATAAAAGACCTACTACTATCCGTTCTATTAACGTCAAATTGACGTTTTTTAACCTTTACTCACTTAAAATCATAGATAAAATTTTCTACTATCTTCATTTTATAAATCAAGAAGGAATTTTGAAATTTTCTGATGTTTATTATGCGCTTTATTAATTTAAAATTAACATCTAACCTTATTTTTTCAGTTTTCGGAAAATGACATTGCTAAGATTATTACAAGATATTCTACAGTCATTTAAACTCATAAATAGTTATAATTACCGCGAACTTTCGTTTATAACTAAAGAAGTTATAAGATTACTGAAATCATGTTAGACATCATGTTCAATTCCCATCAAATTGATTGGCAAACGTAATTAGCCTGCCTTTTTATTCATGCTCTTTATAAAGTGCTAAATATTTACTTATTTAAAATGCATATTTAAACATCGTGTCAAAGTAAATTAGACAGAGTGTCGTGAAAGTTTTCTTGATAATGGATTTATTCCCTGGCTGAAAAGACGTAAATGGGGTATATCTGATCAACAGATACTTTTGAACTTTTTTAAAGCTTGTAAATTTCGTATTCCCAGCGGTCTTTATAGCGTTTCATTTTAAGAGATTTTATATTATGTTACTTTATAGGAATTATTTTTATCTAAATTAGAATCAATTTATGCACAGTAATGCTGACTTTTAAGAATAATACATAAGGAGAGTCAATATTGCAAATTTCTTTATTTATTCAAAGATAGCAGAAAAGCTTAGACAAAGATAGTAAATGTGAAAATTTCCTTTATCGTGTACTTACTAAAATTTTCCTTTTCATCTTAATTTAGAAATCTTTAATTGTGTCATATTTTTAAATTATATTTTACATCTCTTACAGTTAGAATACTTTGGTACCAAGGAGAATAAATATATACTAGAGACTAGTAAAGGAACTGACAATTATGAAAAAGTAAATTAAATTAATATTTGATTTTGATATTCAAAAATTGTGATTGCCACTTTAGATACATTAAAAACTGGAAATTTATTAACTTATAGTTACGTCTAAGATACTTGCACAGAGGTTTGACCACAATTTTAGTAGACATCTATTCAGATTTCTAATTCAGGTTTTGTGAAAACTAATGTGATTTAATAACTTATTATCGAGCTACTAATCATTTGCTGATAAAGTCACAAAATATACTTGAGTTATGCTAATCATTTATATTTATGTTAATGTCATAGCAGTAGAGTTTAAAGTTTTAAATAAAATATATGCATAAGCATAGCTGCAACATTCGGGGCTTTTTTATCAAGTGAAGTAAAGAAAACTTGAACAAGAAAAATTTTAATGATATTATTATTGTTTCTGTGAGGTTATCAATTAAGTTCTAATCTTTAATATAATTTCTGGTTTTATTTAGAGAAAATTGGAAAGTTGGCAGTTATGCATATGTTTTGACTTTTATGCGTTTCTCAGACTGTGTTTATATACATATAGTTTTACTTTACAGTACCATTTACAGACATTAAAACCAAATTTCACATATAAAGCCAATGTAGATGTTATTTACAAAAATATACGTTAATTTCTTCCAAATAGAAGAAATCAGTCCTTTTAAAAACATTTCTATGTGATAAAAAATATTTTCACCCATCGTGTTGGTCATCCTGGGGTTCTGGGGTGTCTGGGGTTATTGGTAAACTTAATCCAATTTTTTTAAATTATCTTTTAAATTTTAGAGAAACCCCATTCATAAAAATACTAAAAATAAAAAGAGAACTTTAAAAACTTGGATTAAATATACCAATAACCCCAGACCCCTCAATAATCAAATTAATAAGAACAGACAGAGAAAAATTCAACCTTTTAACAACCTCAGGAATATACAGGATAAAGTTTCATGACAAGGAAGGAAAAGTGGGTGCGTATATAGGTATGACTAAACGAAAAATAGAGGAAAGTATTAAAGAACATGAAAGAGATATAAGGTTAAATAAAAAGACCACAGTAATAGCCCGACTAAGTAAGAAATCCCTAATACAGATAAATTTTAAAGAAGTACAGAAACTTGGAAATTACTGCAACTTAAATTATGCTTTAATGCGTGAAGCCATTAGAATATATATATAAAAAAACAGTAACTTGCAATTATATAATGCATGCAACAATAGACAATAGATGGCGCCATCTGTTACATTTTGTAAAAAAAAGGAAAGTTAGAATGAAATCAAGAGGCGATGACGAAAATCAGTAAAACTGAGGATGCCCAAGACGATGGGCGAAATTTTTTTAATCACATATAAATGTTTTTAAAAGGACTGACTTCTATTTGGAAGAAAGTAACGTATATTTTTGTAAATAACATCTACATTGGCTTTATATGTGAAATTTTTTTTTAATGTCTGTAAATGGTAGTGTAAAGTAAAAATATGTGTATATAGTTGACATTATGGTAAATAATTTAAAAAACTGTATTTATATCTTTATTAGAAAACAAAATTTCTTACCCTCAAGAAAAGCATATATATATATATATATATATATATATATATATATAAATATGCTAAATAGAACGTTCAGGCCGAAAAATAAGTATACATTGTATATATTTGTACACAAGAAAAGTAAACATTTCTGTCTTCTTCATCGTTTATTTAATTTTACTATTTAAACATCCCATAAAACATACATTTAGTATTTATTATTTGAATTCTATGAATTCTCTGCGTGAGTGGGAGAGTTTTATACGAAAAACCATTAAGAAAACAATACAGTGTTTCAAAAGAATCGCCCGGTTTGAAATGCGTATATTATGAAAAAATATTGAACAGAGACACTTAAGATTAATTTTATATTACATGGATAATCATTAAGTTTTTTTTAAACCACTGCTGCTGTTATGCGTATCTTCAGTTCGGCTAATGTAGCTGGAATTGGAGGCACAAAACTGTAGTCTTTTATAAACCCCCACAAGAAAAAATCGCACACTGAGAGGTCCGGCGATTTTGGATGCCAGTGATGTTTAACTGAATCGTCAGGTCCCGTACAGTCGATTCAGCGTTGATGACTGTGATTGTTCAAAAATTAAAAGAGGGTTTTTCAAAAATTAAAGGAATAAAGGCTGCATAGTTATGACTTTTTTTAAATCGGAGGATTATTTTGAAACACCCTGTTCTTTTGCGAGTTTTTGGACTACAATTTTATTTAGTGGTACTCACTAAGCGACTTGGGGGTTTCAGAGTTACCACTTTTTAATAGAAAATATCAACTTATTTAATCGCAGAAATTCTGTCATTAACTCCTTGGGGACGAGCGACACGTATACGCGACGTATAAGATGCTCAGAATCCTCGATTATTCCCACCAGTAACTTTTTATTGTACGCATTGCCTTATTTAATGACAGCATTTCTGCGATTCAATTAGGCGAAATTTTCTGTTTTGAAAAACCGGTGGTAAAAGATTAAAAATTCTGTAAAGGACGCTCGTCGCGAAGGGGTTAAATAAAGCATATATTTTTTCCGCAAATACCGGTGTGAATTTTTTTTTTCGTAAAGAATACCACAGATGAAATTATTACAAATGACTTCCGTGTGTTTTAGATTAATATGAAATTGAAACAAAAAAATTCAATCAAACTATATGGGAGAAAAAATTTAAATGGAACAATAAAATGAAAGAAATGTCTTTAGAAGTACGACAACGTTTTTATCACACTTTATTGGATAGGAATAACTAAACATATTGCGAAATCACGTCAGCTGTAAACGTATCGAAATCTAACATTTCTCTTACTTAAAATCATTTGTTTAAAATAATTTTGTTCATATATATATATATATATATATATATATATATATATATATATATATATATATATATATATATATATATATATATATATACTAGACAATAATGAAGGAACTGACAACTAAGAAATATTATATTAATTTTATTTTTGATTTATAATATTCAAAAATTGTGAATGTCACTTTAGATACTGTCAAGAAATTTGAAAAATGGAAATTTTCTACCTTATACCGAGTTGTACGCTTATACCATAATTTTTTAATAGAATTTTTTGCCTTATTCAAATGCAGAAAAGTATTACACATCCTGCAATTGAACGAGATAGTAGAGTTTGAAATGTAATAAAAGTAGCTCCAGCTGGATTGACGTGCCAAGTTTGACATATATATATATTTTTCTGTATGTTTGAAATGTAGATTCCAAATATCTTAGGTGCCATTTTTTTCTTACACATTTTTGAGGGGATTTTCAAGTTTTAACATGGCGTCCAAAAGATGGCTACCATTTACTGACTTCTTTTATATTTGTGGCATATTATTGATCAGTGTGTCAAATTATATGTTTTAGGGGTCATTAAATAGATATCTACAATCGAAATAGGAGTAAATTGAGTTTTTGAAGTGTTTCAAGTAATATGATGCAAATAAAGCACAAGAAATATGAAAAACATTATATTATTATATATATTAGTGTTTTATTAACCAATTATACACAAACAAAATATTTAAATGAAATAACATAAATGGTTGAAGATATTGAACAGAATTATTAAAAACAGCATTTATAGGTATATACGGTACAGGGAACAGAGGCGTAGCGCCAAGGGGGGGGGGCACGACCACTTTACTACCAGTATTTTTATATACTATATTTGGTCTTACTTAATTCATACCGTTCAAAGATTAAATAAGACCAAATGTAGTATATAATTATACTGGTAGTAAAATGATCGTGCCCCCTCCCCCCTGAGGATACGCCACTAACTGGAGAGTTACATATCCTCCTCTCAATCACTACTAGCGCAGTGGCTACATTGATAGTCCTTTGTATTGTTACAGTCACTGCATTTGCAAAAGGTAGTACAAACCAGAGAATTCTTTAAACAAGAATATTTCCCAACTGCACACGTTCTCTTACACCCACATTTCACAAGTTCAATAACTCCTTTGGACGCAGGTAACTAAAGCTATTTGACTGAAGAAATTGCTCATTCGTCATGTATTTCACAAGTCATGTAATAATTGGGGGTATTGATGGTGGAGGATTTTTCCAGCCCTTTGCGTTGGTGAAAATTAAGTTGGATCGTAGAATATGTGGTTTCAGTGCTCCAAGTGTTGGTGGTAACGTCTCCCCCTCGAAACTTTTAGTTCTTAAAAGGTATCTTAACTCTGGAATGCTAAAAAAAATATTATCTTTCAAATAAGTCTAATTGGTGAATTTTCCAGACAAAGGTAGATTGGATAATGGATCAATATTAGTTTCCCCCAGTTCGTGAAAAACTGTTACATAATCATCAGACTGAAGATTGAGGTACACTTTTATCCACTTCTCTTTTAAAATGGCCTGCAAATTTCTCTCCCCAGTCTCCACCAGTATCTATATATATATTACGCTATCGTACGTGGCACAGAAATCGCGATTATTTGTTAATTTTTTAATGGCAACGCCCGAATGAAACGCACCTCATTGGTTATTGTGTAAAAGTCCTTTGCACAGTAACCAAGAAATTATATAATTTTACTATTATCTAGCTATTAATTATTTAATGATAAAGTCATACAAATATACGTTATTTATGCTAGTCATCTGTATTTATGTTAAAGTACTAGCAGTAGAGATTGATCTAATAAATAATGTATATGCAAAAAAATAGGTTAAAATAGCTAGTCTCATGATAAAAAAATTTACATTTTTGGCTTTTATCATGGGAATTACACCCTGATTACGTTTGTCATTATGTAGCAAATATTGCTTTAGTTTCTTGTTGACTACATTTTTATTGTTCCTGTTCGTGTTGTGTGTTGATGTTGGAAAAATATACATTTGAAATGAAATTACAAAATCACACGTGCAAACATAATTTAAAAACAAAATGGGGGAAAAAAGGAAGTAAATTGGGATTATAATAATAAATGATGCAAGGCTAGTATAGAAAATCACAAAAATAGATTAAAGTGATAAATTATAAATATAACTCCGATAAGGGCGGTGAGAACAACAAAATATTACTAGAGAACTCACAAGGTAAAATTAATGAAATAAAAATAGTAAAATTACAAACTCAATAAAATTTTAATGAAATACGTTAGCCATTTTGCTTGTACATGTAGCAACATACCTTAAAGTTTTATTTGTAAGCAAAGTGTTTTCTTTTTTTATCTTTTCTTTTCATGATTTCAATCGTAAAAGAAAATTAAATGTAATGAAGAGCCGTAGACAACATTTGAACTACACACACACACACACATACATATATATATATTTACAAATAACAATTTACATTCAGAAACAGTCAACATATGAAGCATTGCTGACTCTTTGCTGTCTGTAGCTTATCATTAAATGTTACTTTTTTTTTTTACAAATGAAGTTATAGAACAGCAAACATTAAATAACTCCCATTAAGAATAGTAATGTTTGTCTTATTTAATTTTACCATTAAGAAGGCGTAGATTAATATTTGAAAATACAAATAACAAAAAATCGTAGCGATTAGAAATTATGAGATGAACAAGAAATATAACATGGCTTTCTTGTTTCTTTCTGATTTTACCGAGTGTCAATTTTGTAAAGATAATTCTCATGGACACTGTATTTTCTATTAAATATACAAAGCTATTAAGAATTCCCTACACGTATGTCTTTCATTGAAGCTTTAACTTTTTAAAAGGTCACAAAAGACATATTATGTTTCCTGTGTTCATTTTTCTTTACGGAAAAATGTATTTGCCTATTTAGAATAAACTTTAGCCAAAAATTTATTCTATAAGACTTCCCTTCACACCACAAACTTCTTCACTATTTTTTAAACTATAAAAGTAGAGTTGTAATCTTAATGTCCAATTAAGATCCAGGTACACTTTAATCTTTTAACATCCCGTCTTCTATCACTTTTGTTTTAAGATATCAATGATTAAATTGGGGTGAATGTATTTTATATATCATAGAATATCGAGTATAAAGTAGAGCTGTAATATAAATATCGAATTAAGATCCGGGTACATTTTAATCTTTTAACATCCCGTATTCTACCGCTTTTGTTAGCTCACAGGCTATCAATGCCTGAGAGCTAATGTGCCCGCCGGTTCTGTATGTACGTAACGCGATAACTCTTGATAGAAAAATCCGATTTGTTTAAAATTTTGTAAATAGATTCATTCTTATAAGGCGTTTCCCTGATTAGTTTGGGGGTTCATTGGTTAAGTATAAAAGGGAAACGGGGGGCTAACTCCCCTTAATTTAGATAAATGGGTTTTCCAAGCAGAATTATCCGATTTTCTTAAAATTTTGTACCGTAATTTCCGGCGTATAATCCGCAGCTCAAAGAGTCGTTTTTCGACCCAGAAATATTATTTTATAAAATGTAACTTAAAAGATCGCTGTAAATATTTAACTACAATTATTGAATAAAATTTCTGGGTCGAAAAACAACTCTTTGAGCTGCGGATTATACGCCGGAAATTACGGTATATAGATTCATAGATTCATTGTTGTAAGGTGCTTCCCTTATTAAGTTTGGGGGTTTATTGGTTAAGTATAAAGGGTGGGAAGGGGGCTAAACCCCCATTAATTTATTGTCGATTTCTTTATTTTTCGAAGGCCATTATTCTTTGAAATAAGAGTATAATATACAATTAGTGTGAATAGCCTGTGCGCTCAATGCCATCAGTTTAACTGGGCAGTTTTCTTTATTTTAAGATATCAATGATTAAATTGGGGTGATTGTATTTTATATATCATAGAATCATTTTATATATCATTAGATTATAAAGTAGAGCTGTAATATTAATATCGAATTAAGATCCGGGTACATTTTAATCTTTTAACATCCCGTATTCTACCGCTTTTGTATTAAGATATCAATGATTAAAATGGGGAGAATGTATTTTATATATCATGTCCACTCGAGTATATAGTAGAGCTGTAATCTTAATGGTGAATTAAGATCCAGGTACATTTATTTATTTATTTTTAATATCTCGTCTTCTACCGCTTTTGTTTTAAGATATCAATGATTAAATTGGGAAGAATATTTTTTATATATCATAGAAACTTAACAGAGATTCGCCACAAGTACACGAAACAACATCTTTATGAACAACAAAATAAATGAATTTCCGCCAGTTGTTGCCATACAATTTTTCAAGAATAAGATCTGTCTAGTTTGTACCGTAATTTCCGGCGTATAAGCCGCAGCTCAAAGAGTCGTTTTTCGACCCAGAAAATTTATTCAATAATTGTAGTTAAATATTTACAGCGATCTTTTAAGTTACATTTTATAAAATAATATTTCTGGGTCGAAAAACGACTCTTTGAGCTGCGGCTTATACGCCGGAAATTACGGTATCTTTTGGACTGAACTAAATGGGGTTTTGTCACCTTTATAGCTCAAGTTCTATTCGTCATAGAAACAAATTGTGATTCATACCATGTGACTAATTAGTCAAAATTAAATTAGAATCCGTCGAATAACTTTTTAGTAAATGCGTTTATAAAAGTGCACTTTTTCACCTCGTTTAGATTCTTGTTCAAGCCTAATCTTTTGACAGGGCTCTAGAGATACGTATATCTGATTAATCTAATAAATCTTCATAATAATAATAATCTAATTAATCTTAATTATCTGATTGATCCTGTATAAATACCATCAAAATAAGAAATTGGTATGTTTGGCTACTCCACATTGTCTTTGTTTCGTTTTTCTAGGTTCTAATTTTTGTAAACATTTCCTATCGCTACGAAATTTTAATTTGTTCTAAAGTTTGCAATACTAATATTTGTTTTAACATTAGTTATAGCGTTGAACAGGAGTTAAATCAATTTTGCACGAGTTTTTCAATATATTTTTCGTCGTTTTCTTAATATACAGATTTTACTGAACAACAAATTTATTTATATGTAATCTATTCCAAATTTGCACCAGCATAAAATATTAAAAACTAAAATGAAATTTTAAACTCCAAAAGTTGTATTTGAAGTAAAAATATGCAACCTCTGTGACTGGACAACATTTGCTCGTTTTATAATACATATACTTTTGGGAAAGGTAACTTTTATATGTGATTTTAGCAATACAGGGCTGCCACTGGCGACTATTTTTTTTAAATTCTATCTCGCACAACTCTCGCAACCAAAAAAAAAAAACAAATTTTTTTCACATGCACTTTGACAACGTGTGCAAAAGAAAAATACTACAAAATTATTATTTTTTAAATTGTGGTGCGAATAGAATATAAAAATAGTCGCCAGTGGCAGCCCTGCAATAGGGCCGTTTAGTTAAAAATACTGTTTTTTATACATAAGAGAAAATGAATAAAAAATAATTATTATAAAAATGTTTATTTTTTGTTACTCAGTAAAAAATTAAATAAACGTTAATAATATTGCTATAATTTTTTGAAAGGTATGCTACATTGTATTGTACTTAAAGAGCACAAAATACTTCCTCGCTTATAAATATTAAGTTTACTTTACATCAGTATGTACGGCAGGAAAGAAAATTACAAAATTGAGTAACAAAGGATTGCAAACTTAATTGCTACAAAAATTATAAGCTTTGTGACAGAGGTTTTATAACGAACATTGCACGTTACAGGGGCTACATATAACAGAGGTAACATTTAACAAAATAAAATTATCTTTAAAAGTTTATTTGTAGCTTTACATCTAGATTAATAAAAGGGTTAGCTGTCTAAAATAAAATCTAATTTTTTCGAAATTTCTTGATTTTTCTTATTTCCAGAATTAAGATATTTTGTTATAAGAAATTTAAACTCAAGTGAATGAAAATTACTGTTTGATGAAACATGAATAACCATATGTGTAACCCATAATAAACTCAATAAAATATAACTACTTTTCATGAGAATACATAAAATTGTTTTCAAAAATCTTCTCACCTAATTCAGTTTTCTCAGAAAATCTAAATAAACGAATTGCAAGCGATATAATAATTTTGATCGGCCTGTCTTGGTGAAATAACTGTGGACACATTCAAAGTGCAGCAAATAGATTGTTCTATATAAATGTAATGAGAAATTACTTATACATTATTATCAAGGAAGCCCAACCCTTTTATTATTCGAGAGTATTTTATTTCGAATTCAAATTTTCAATCAACACATCGTATTGATGATATTTTTCTAAATTTTCACGATATTCTACTGGCCTCTTTATATAAGTTGCCCTATATTGTTGATTACCAAATAGTCATAAACAGATTTAGCCGTCGTTTGTGCATACTAAGTTAATAATTAATTCATGCAAATGCTCATATCTCATGAAACATTAAAAATCATTATTTTTTAATTGCAGTATAAAGTTTCTATTACACTTTGTCAAGTTTCCGGAAGATGGTGATAAATTTAGTTGAAAACTCAATATGCTATAAAAAAATTTTTGAACTTTTTACAGAAACGTTTATATTTCATGAATATGCGTGCTATTCATACACAAATGTATATGGACGTTGTACAGAGCCTACATATTCATTTTCTACACTGAGAAATCCTTTTTGTGGGAGAGTGAGCGCAAATACTTTTTATTCAATTTATTTTTGCTCCCCTAATTGCACTCGGGGCTAAATCATTGCGGTAAAGTATGAGGTCTAACATGTTCTTTTCATATCTAAAGTTCAAAAGCCCCGCTTCATCGTCAAGCATTCCGGTAGATATAAAACATAACGTCTAAAATCGAAAGTGTCCGGTCATTATTCTTAGAGTGTAAAAAAATATGTTTTTTGGATCTAGCAAAACTTTACAAAATTATATTATAATTTGTGCCAAGTTATCCACGATTAATAATCAAAACCAGTTCCTTTCTCTTTAGAAACATAAGAAACCAATAGGTCTCCAGGATTTAAAGTAGCATTTTTGAAACAAAATTTCTTTTGCTTCCCGTTAAAGAAAAATAATAGGTCAAGTACGACTTTTACTCGCGTACAAAAAATTCCGTACAATAAATTTATTTATCACTAATTGCATTATTACAAAAAAATGTTGCTAAAAAATAATAAACTTGGAATTATTCTATAATTATTTTTCAAAAATTGAATTCCTTTGGAATGCAAAACGCTGACTATTTTTCTCTATGATTCACCTTACCTAAAACAAGGACTTTGTAAAAAAATTACACTTGGCATCGTGCCAAGCACGCTTCAAAAAGAGGACGCAAAGTTGCAACACTGTCTTGATCCATGCCTCGTTTTACCAAATAAGTTTTTAATTAATGTCTCACCTAATTACCGACAAAATTATTCGAAAATCATTATCATTAATCCTTAGATAATTCTGCGTTGATAGGTACCTCGAGTGCCCCTCAACTTCCCCGCTGAGCACCCACAAAGTAAAGTAAAGTTTGTGTGAAACCGAAAAATGCGATTTTCTCCTAGGATAATCGTGTGACCTAGGATAATCGCTATAGTTTTCCTGCTTGTTTTAAATAAATTCCTACAACTCCTATTTTTTTTTTTTAATTTTAGTTTCAGTAGATTCGGAAATGGGGGGGGGGCATATTTTTACAACACATTTTCAGTAATATCTCTAAAATATAATACCTTAAATTAAAACAAATAAATTTTTGAGTTTGTCGTTAAATCGTTAATCGTTTGGCATATTTTTACAGCACATTTTCGGTAATATCTCTGAAAATATGATACCTTAAATTAAAACAAATAAATTTTTGAGTTTGTCGTTACGAGATTTTTCGAACGATATATATATATATATATATATATATATATATATATATATATATATATATATATCATCAACCGTTTTCAATCCACTGCTGGATGTAGGTCTCCCCCAGATTTTTCCATTGCTGCCTGTCTAGTGCTTTAGTCATCCAATTAACACCGGCCACTTTTCTGATTTCGTCACTCCATCTTATTTGAGGTCGTCTTCTTGGTCGTTTTACATCTCTGGGATACCACTGTAGGGTGTTTGTGCTCCATCTATTGTCTTGTCTTCTTGCAATGTGCCCAGCCCATTTCCATTTTAGCCGTTTAATTCTCTCGATGATGTCAAAAACTTTCGTCTGACTTCTTATCCACGTTATTCTCTTTCGGTCTCTTCTGGTTATGTCTAGCATACATCTTTCCATACTTCGCTGTGTTGTTTGTAATCTTTGTACCATCCGTTTTGTTAGTGTCCAAGTTTCTGCTCCATAAGTTAGTGCAGGCAAAACACATTGGTTAAACACCTTTCTTTTCAAACAAAGAGGCATGTTACTCTTCAGAATAATATTGTTCTCCCCAAAAGCACTCCATCCATTTCTTATTCTTCTATTGATTTCATTCATGATACTGTTGTCTGATGATATTTCTTGTCCAAGGTACGCATAACTTTCAACATCTTTAATCTCAGTGTTGTTGTAGACGATTTTCTTTTTTGATGCAAATGAATTGAACATCACCTTAGTCTTAAATATATATATATATATATATATATATATATTCAAGTAACTTAATTAGCCCCCTAAATTTTCCCTAAAAATATTTGTGAATGACTAATAATCTATAAATATGTAGGTCAATATCCTTTAAAATTCTGCAAAATTTGAACTTTCCACGTCCCATAGTTTTCGAGAAAAACGGCTGTGACAGGTGGACAGACAGACCCAGGAGTGAACTTATAATGATTTCATTTTTACTGTTTAAGTACAAAATCTCAAAAAAGAAAAATAAACATGAACATTTCCGAGTAGATTTTATAGAAAATTTATCAGCTTTCTCAACACGAAATATCTGGTTTTTGTATGATTCATTTTCAACAAATATGTTTAACAGACAAACAAGTTAAATTAACAGCATTAACGTTAATGTAAAAATTAACGTAATTATTCTTCAATATATAAATTCTGTTACGGACCTGAAAAGGTTTATTTCAAAATTGATAGCACTTGAAAGAAGATATTTCATGCTGAGAAAACTGATTAATGCACCGTAAAAACTACATGGTAACTTATTTTTTTTTTTTTAATCGGGCAGCAACAGAAAAACTTTTGTTTAAGAAATGCATTTTTAAATCTCAAAAATCTATTGGTTTCTGAGATTTCTGAAGATAAAGGGACATTTTTTGAAATCGTGGATAGCTCGGAAGAGATTGTTATATTTTCGTAAACTTGTGAGATATACAGAAACATTTCTCTTTTTTTTTAGTGTATTTTATCTATATTGGATTAAAAATTGGAATACAGTGATAAATAGAGAATATCTGTTTTAAATATTAATTTTCGTGTTTTTTTAATCGTTTGAAATGGACAATATGATAAAGCGAAGATAAGTAATATTTGGACATAGTTGTACCCAAAAATAACGACCACTACGCCCCCTTAAGTTGAAAATTTAAAAATTTAAATGAAAATATTTTTTTTAAACAGAAATCATACAATTTATCTTTATACCTGTATTCTATGTTGCACAGTAAAATAATCTATTTCTTTTTTCGCTCATTCAAAGCTATTCTTACAAATATTTAGTATCCAGTGTCTCAGTTGGGAACATGAATCATGGCTGCAAACGTATACGCTTTTTTATAAAACATTAAAATAGATTTGAACCAGACATTTTACTTAATAAATTTTTTAAAAAATTCTACATTTCATTAAATAAACTCTGCGCACATTTCACTATCTACTCTTTTGAATAAAAAACATGTTTATAAGATTTAGAAAAGCGTAGAAGTTGGCAGCTGTGATGAATGTTTAACGAATTACCGAAAGTGCATTTCTTACTGCTTATATTCTTTTAATACAGATAATCATTTACGTACTTCTACTGAATATCATAATTATTGCCATCTTACGCTATTTTGTATGAATTTTTAAATTGCGCACGGTTGAAATAGCAGAAAAATTATTATTATTATTATTATTTGTAAATTTCCTTTTAATGGCCAAATTGTAATTTCTATCTCAAAAAATCAAGCCATATTTCAATTATAATTGCTATTCTATTATATATATATATATCAGTATAAATTGAATTAAATTTCTACATGATACTACTAATTCGATAGTGCCGATTGGGAACACTCACGAGCAAAAAATAAATAAATAAATAAAAAGGAAGAAAAAAAGAATGTAAAAAGTTTCCACCAAATAATTTATTTCACTGATGCGTTATTAAATCTTTTGACACATTTAGTTTTAAACGTATTCAGAATATCATTTTCGCAATTTTTATCAGCCCCTTTTTAAAATTACTGAAAGATTGTGAACATTTGCTGCGAGATCTGATTAATGATATTGAACGGAGATTTCCAAAGGCTTCAGCCGTGAGTCAAACTTCTCAGGAGAAATCACTGATTAAATTTAGAAATATTTTGTGTTGCTTTCTTCACACAATAAAAAGGCAAACTCAAATCAATTAAATGAGACTAAATTTATCACATTTTTTTTTCTGTTTGAGTTTATTCCATGTAACATTTTTTTGTTAGTTCATATTACAAACATATTCACCTTTCTTTTTTTTCTTTCTTTTTTTTTTTTTTTTTTTTTTTTTTTTTTGAAAGTTGATTTTGTAATAAAATAAATATAGAAATAAGAAATGCATAGCTGCCATTCTTCCGGTTTTTTTTAAATCTAAAACAATGAAATTTGAATCAGAAAAATTATTTAATACAATGTTTCTCCTATCTATGTGGTTATTAATTAATTTCTCTTATTAACTGCAAATTCTGGTTTAATTCGATTAGCAAAAAACAACAACCAGAATTTGACAGGTAAGGCAATAAAGACTCAAAAAGTCTGTTACAATTGCAGTACTAGATTTCCAAAATTTGCATTAAACAATTAAATAACTGGAAAGTGAAACGGTGATTCATAAATTTAGTATACACATTACAGATACTATAAAGCAGTAACTATTTAAGACAAAGACTACAACCGTAAATCTTTAGACAGATGTACTCAAAATATTTGCGTCTTATTACTGAGGAAAGTAATACAGGTAATAGTGCGCATGTTACATGACTTTTCTGTCAAAATGCAGATGAGAAAGCAATTTGTGTTCTTGGGTATTGTTCTCGAATTGGATGGTGCGACACCATACTGTGAAGTGCGGCATCACTTCGATGACCATCTTTCTCGATGATGTACTAGATGAGCTACTGAATGAAACATGCCATTGAACCAATGGCCAACCAGAAATCCTAACTTAACACCATGTAATTTTTCCTGTCATTGTACAGGGTACTTAAACTCTTCAGACCTGAGTCAAGTCAAGTCAACACTGGGTTTAAGAAGAGTCAGAACCTCCCGTGTAACAGAGGTGCCACGCTCTCACTAATCTTCCGTAATATGTGGGTTAATTTGACCCAGGTTTAATACGTTTCGCACCAGAAATTATTTTCTGAAATGAATTTAAATATATTCCACAAAATAAATTCTGAGATTAGCTAAATAAATAAGATTCGTCAAATAAATTTTCAGGTTCGAAACGTTGTTAAACTGGGTCAAAGTAATCTACATATTACGGAAGGTTAGTCGGAGCTTGGCGTCTCTGGTGTAATGTCCAACGAAAGATGAAATGAAACAGAAATATGAAGTGCAGAAATATGGTGGCATAGAAGTGCAACGAGAAGATTTTCCTTTAGGTCGAGGCCTAAGCCCCGCCTCCGGTAGTCAACTCAAGACAGAAATGTTGAAGCTGTTGAGGAAAATGTGGAATGCTGAAAATGTTGAGGTTTAAACTTCAGACCTGAGGTACACAAATGTGAACGTCTATTCTTTTCCTCATAAAAACTAAAATATTTTGACTTTACTTCTAAATAGCTGATTGTTTTTTGATTTTGAACAAAACCAATAAATGGCAGAACTGGTGTTTATTTCCTCATTAAATAACTGATATTTTCATCTGAGTTTGCAAAATGTCTTCAAGACAGTGTTGCCAAGAAAGTAAGAAATATTCATAATTATTTAAATTAAACCATATGCAATAAAATCTTTTGAGAATTTGTAGATCATTCACTTGTTTAAAGCCCTTTAATTTGCTATTGTGTGATTTTAGGTTATTGGTAGTTAAATTGATTTTTTAAGGGGGAATAGTAATTTTAGATCTATATTTGTGAACCTAAATTACCAATCAGTTAAAGTACCGTAATTTCCGACGTATAATCCGCAGCTCAAAGAGTCGTTTTTCGACCCAGAAATTTTATTCAATAATTGTAGTTAAATATTTACAGCGATCTTTAAAGTTACATTTTATAAAATAATATTTTTGGGTCGAAAAACGACTCTTTGAGCTGCGGATTATACGTCGGAAATTACGGTACAGCGCCTAGAATACATAGTGTGGAAAACGGTTTTACCGTTTTCCACACTATGTATTCTAGGATTTTCGAATTCAAACCGGAAATTCTGAAACAAGAATTTTTACTTTACGAAGTCACGAAATATCTGCCATTAAGTAACCAAAAGAACATTATAGGGAATTTCTAGTATGAATGCGAAATTTCGGAATTTAAAAAAGCCAAACTGGTAATGCTTTAAAAAATGCTAAAAAATTGTAGCCGATAAACGTGCAACGATGCGGTACAATAACAGGGCGATCGCAACGACATCTGCTTTAAAAATAGATTTACCTCTAGCAAAATTAACCGTTTCACTACTGACAACATGAACATGATTTCTATTAATAAAATCGTCTTGCAAGTGTTGGAGTGAATTTGGGTAGAAATGGGTTATTATCAAGACGTGCGTCGTGTGACTAAGAATGCACCTTATACAACATCCTGTGACTGTCTTTAAAGAAACTTTAAACCTTTCCTAAAATTCTCTTATAGATAACGTAAAATAAATTTCATTTTTCTTGTTTATTAACCCATTATGTCACACATGTAGTTTTCTCTTAAAAATGGAAAACAATGCATTTCACACTACTTTTTTTAGAATAGAAATTTGGTGTCTTATTTTATCGAGGAGTTTTTGTCATAAAAAATGAAGTATTCGCTTCAGCATTACTGGTATGCAAACAACAAAAGTTGTTTTAGCTTCGGTGTTGCTTTAACCCTCTGACTTCTTATACCGCGATTTCCATGGGCAAGATATTTGTAGAAAAATTTATGTAATTTAAAATTTTTGAAGCAATTTTGTATTAAAAGTTCATATACAGGATGATTTGAAATATGTAATGGTATAGGAGATAAAGGTCGATTATATATTGGTCGAAACGATTTTGAAAAAAAATTGAGCAGTCAGAGGGTTAATGCAATGCTAGGCTAATATGAGTTAATGTGTTGAAACTGTATACTTATTTATGAATCACCCTGTATATTTATTAAATATATATACTAAAAATAAAAATAACATATTAAAAAAATAGCTTTTTTTAAACATTTCGAATTCTTGACACATTTAGCTTTAAACATGTTGAAAACATCCCGTTTTTACAAACCGACACTTTTATTTGTCCCCTTTTAAAATTACTGAAAGATTGTGAGAATTTGCCGCGAGATGCGATTAATGAGATTGAATGGGGATTGCTAAAGGCTTCGGGCATGAATCGAAATTCTCAAGAGAAATCACTGATTATTTAGAAATCACTGCTCAAGTTTAAGAAATATTTTGTGTCGCTTTCGTAACAAAATATAATGATAAATGTTTAATCAATTAGATTAGAGATACTGGCTAATATTTGCGAAAAGTAAAATTCATATTATTTAATGACTGATTCTGTGATTAAACAAAGTGAAGGACGTGGACCTCGTAGTGAGTACCACTGAATTAGATGAAAATAATTCATTATTTTTTTCATTTAAGTGTATCCCATATAACCATTTTTCTTGTAGTTCATATCATAAAGATATTTCCTGTTTTATTTTATTTTTTATGTGTGACTATACCAAACTACGAAGTATGGAATTAAGAAAAGTAAGAAATGAAGTAGAAATAAATTTTACAATTTCAGTAAATTAGAAAATTACACTTATTGCATTAAATATTTTATTAAATGAAAAATTAAAATACATTTAGATATTAAAGACAAAAAATATTTTTATTTTAAATTTTGAAAACTATCTTATTTGAAAAATTAAGTATTTGTTTTAAGTTTATCCCATATAACCGATTTTTTATGTAATTTTATATGTGATTATCTCAAACTACGCCTCTTGTCAAACTGGCCACACTACGTCTACACTACCCTCTTACCACATTTAGCGCTATAATAATAATAATAATAATAATAATAATAATAATAATAATATTTAGTAATTTAGTAATTAGGTTTACAGAAATATAATACAACCTTTTCCAAATTACCCACGATTCCGTAAAGCTTTCCTTTATCTTTAGAAAATACAAAAACCAATATATTCTCCAGATTTAAAGAAGCATTTCCGAAACAAATTTCTCATTTGCTGCCCTTAATTTTCTGAAACGTCGTATTAATCACGGTATTTTATTAATCAGTTTTCTCAACCAGGAATGTCAGTTTTTCGGATGCTATCCATTCTCAAGTAAACATTTTCAGCTGCATAAAATAACTTATACATGCAAGAGTAACAAAATAATGTTAATTTTAATGTTAATGTTAATACTGCTATTTTAGCATGTTTGTCTGTTGAACATACTTATTGTACATGAATTGATAGCATTTGAAAAACTAATATTCCGGGTTGAGAAAACTGGTTAATACACAGTAAAAACTACTCGGAAACGTTTCCGAAAATTACGGGCAGCAAAAAAAAAAAAAAACTTTTCTTTCTGAAATGCTTTTTTAAATCTCGAAAAACTATTGGTTTATGAAGTGTTTGAAGATAAAGGAACGCTCTCCAGAATTGTTTTCAATTCGAAAGACCTATATTATATTTTAGTAAACCGTCTTGCTATATCAAGGAACATTTCTCATTTTTTACAGTGAGCTTCAAACATGCTCAGATCATTCCGTTTCGCACACTTTTTATCTGTCCCCTTTTAAAATTACTGAAAGGTTGTGACAAGCTGCCGCAAGGTGTGATAAATGAGATTGAATGGGGATTGATAAAGACTTCATGTTTGAGTCAAATTTCTCGGGAGAAATCACTGATAAGTTAGGGAACGCTGCTCAAGTTTTAAAAATAATGTGTGTCGTTTTCTTCAAGAACTAAAAAACTAAAAATTAAACCAATTAGATGTAACTAATGTCTTCATTTTTTTTCCACTTCAGTTTATTCCATATACTATATTTTTTTATTAGTTTATATTATAAATGTGGCTTCCTTTTTTTATATATTTTGATTTCACAATAAACAAAGTTTAGAACTGATGAGAAATTTAAGAAATGAACTTGAAATAGATTTTACATTTTCAATGCTTCAGAAATTTTCAATTACTGCATTAAATATTTAAATAAGAGAAAATTAATATTTTTTATACTAAGGACAGAAAAATAGCTAGCTTATTTTAAATATAACTTGTTATTTACTCATTTAGCTTTAAACATATTCAGAACATTCCGTTTGGCAATTCTTATCTGTCCCTTTTAAATTTATTGAAAGATTGTGAAAATTTAACGCGAGATGTGCCTAAGGAGAAACAATAGGGATTGCTAAAGGCTTCGGGCTTAGTCAGAATTCTCAGGAGATATCATTCATGTCTTGGGGATAGCTGCTCAAATTTCAGATATATTTTGCGTAGCTTTCTTCACGCAATAAAAAGAAAAACTTTAAATTAATTACATGAAAATAAAGTAATCGCTTTTCCCATTTGAGTTGATCCCATGTAACAGATTTTGTTATTTTTTAAGTGCATATCATAAAGGCATTTTCGTTTTTTTTTATATTTATTTTTCACAGTAAAATAGAAATATAGAATTAAGAAATGAACTCGAAATGTATTTTACATTTTCTGTAGTTCAGAAATTTTCACTTATTGTATTAAGCATTTAAATGAGCAAAAAATGAAATATATTTTGATATTAAAGATAGATTTTTTTTTTTTTTTTTGAAAAAAGCTTATTTCAATTATTACAAGTTTCTTATTTTTTTTTATCTGTTCTCTTTTAAAGTCTCCTAAATATTGACAATTTGATCCGAGATGTGATTAATGAAT
The DNA here is from genome assembly GCA_963931845.1 of Maratus michaelseni. NCBI lineage: Eukaryota > Metazoa > Arthropoda > Arachnida > Araneae > Salticidae > Maratus > Maratus michaelseni. The sequence continues at coordinate 273,954,885 of OZ007599.1, forward strand.
TGAATGTGTATTTTTCTAGGTTTCGGGCTTGAAAGAAAATGCACAGGCAGCAAAAAATGAAATATATTTTGATATTAAAGATAGATTTTTTTTTTTTTTGAAAAAAGCTTATTACAAGTTTCTTATTTTTTTTTATCTGTTCTCTTTTAAAGTCTCCTAAATATTGACAATTTGATCCGAGATGTGATTAATGAATTGAATGTGTATTTTTCTAGGTTTCGGGCTTGAAAGAAAATGCACAGGAAAAATCACTGAGGACTTGGGGAGGAGATCGCTGCTCAAGTTTAAGGTTGTTCTCAAAAAATCCAAACTGGCTACTTTATGGCATATTTCTTAATTCATTTTTGTTCGGAAATGCATGAAATTGGCAGAAATTGAAATTTCAGAAACTTTGAAGTCGAAACACGTTTTCCATTTTTTGGTAAAGGCTGGAGATCTTTTAGAAAATACTTTGTAAATCGACCGAATTCCCGACGCAGCAGCCCGAGAAGCGCGAGAAAAAGTGCCTTCAGATGACCAGAATAGTTTATAAATCGATAAGTAATCTATATATAAAAAAATTGGAAAATTCCAAATCACTTCCATAGTCAAGACTGCCAATTTTATGCCTTTTCGTTTAAAAATGTGTCAGAAAATGCGTCAGAAAGTTTCGCGTAGACACAAAACTTTTAAATATGAATTACTAATTTTATCGACTAAATATACTTTTATACCCAGTTCTTTATTTATTACTGAGAATAATAATACAAAATAGTCTTTAACTATGTAAAATTTTGAAACTAATCTTTTTTTTTTCTTTCCTTTTTCTTTTTTCTATGCAATTCTTTATAGTTTAAGCTCAAATGTGACAATAAAAGTGAGAAAATATTTAATTGGGAAAATGTTGTTTTATCATCTATAATTTATGTAACATAATTTAAAGGAAAAACTTTCAGAAAAACTGATTTTGTTTTGTAGAATTTAAATATAAATTAGTTTAAACAAAAGAAAAATGACTAAATTTAGACTAGTAAAAAAATATAAGCATCATTATTTTATTATCTATAAAAAACATCTATTTTTATGTAATATTAATATAATTTTATATTAAGTATTTCAGTATAAAAATGAAACATAAGCAGCATGAGTGGAACAAATTAAACAACATTTTTTTACATATAATTTTTGCTTGTAAATAAACTAGTTTGATCAATTCCGCTACAGCATTTTTTTTTTTTTGCAGCAATTGTCACGAATGCGGTATCGTTCATTTTTATCTTAATAACACAAGAAGGAAACTTTATTTCTTTTTCGAAAAAAAATCGTATTCTGCATTTTTCATGCTTTTTAACCACTTTTAAACTACCAATCAATTTTCAGAATTATTTTATTTTTTTATAACTACAATACAAAAAAAAAAAGCCAGGGTTCTCAGAAGCCTACATTGTTTTATATATTTGCTACCACAATTTTCAAACTATATATATATTTTTAATGTTCAATAGGAACTTATCACGCAGATTATATTAATTTTTAGGACGCCAAGAGTCCTAAAAAATCGAAAAACTATACATCTGTGTCAGTGGGGGTTTTAAAAGTTTGACCCCGCTAAGCTGACATGATTTGCAACCTACATAGGTTAGGCGTGTGTAGAGTGCATTAAAAAGAAAGAAAAACACTAAAAATACTGTTATTTTATTATAATATAATTAAAAAAAATCATAAGATATTTAGTTTAATGGCATTATTATTTTGAAATTATGCCACCATTATGTAAAATATAAAGCATGATGCAGAAATTTTCGCGACTTTCGAAATCTGCCATCAGGCCAGGCCCAGATTGTCTATTGTTAAATACCGCTGACAAATAAATTGTCTGATACACTATTCTTGTTAATGGTAAATTTTCTTACGGGACCATATATATATATATATATATATATATATATATATATATATATATATATATATATATATATATATATGTATATATATATATATATATATGAATCATTATTAAACGATCCTGTTTTGGCATTTTTGGACACTGGCTACTCAGCACGTGGCAGAAACCACCCCCAAAAATCCAGAAGCGATGATCTCAAGTTTTATTCTCCACAAAGAGCAGGATGTGACTAAATCCACTGTAACTAACCTCTACCATCGTATTTATACCACACAGATGACCACAGAAGCCTTATTAGTATATTGTTGCACAAAATAACCGTGAAAATGTGATTACGGAGATTCAAACACATTTTGCTAAAATGACAGGGACTACAAAATAGTGGCTCGTTTACGCACAAATGTTGAAATCAGGAGAATGCGTTTACACACAAAACTCAAAAATCCATTTGACCCTAGACTATTTCCATAAAGGAGTAGCTAGGAACATATGCTACAAGGTACACACGCAACGATCACATGAGGATTGCACTATATCCTTGAACACCATACGTTTTATTTTTGTTGGTGCGCTGATATCAGAATCAGAATCTTTTTCACGTTGTATACTGTATGTAAAAGAATGTTATTGGTCTGCAAATTCCTTAGTAGTTTGCAGGCCCCACCTATGACTGAGAGGATCTGCTCTCAAAGCTTGTAGACAGAAGGTGTTGGGTTCAAACAGCTGTCGCGCTCGTCGACCTAACCGTTCAGTGTTTTTCGTTGTTTTCTTCGAACTTTTTCGTAAATACGGGTTATGGTCCCGTAGAAAGACCCCCACGAAAGGCACTCCCCATTAGGGCCAATATCCCTCGCGTAGATAATCGGCCGTTATAAAATCAACCAATCAACCAACCTTAGTAGTTTGCCCAGCACAGATTCCAGAAATTGCTGTTGCTCTAACTTCATATTCTTTTGACATAATCAGTTCTATCAGCAAGTAACTCTTTTATCTGAATAAAATATTAAATAATACCCTTACATAATTATTCAAAATTATTAAGAAATGTGTGAAATAAGGAAATGCGAAAATGGACGAAAATTTATTCTGGGGAATCTATTAGTGGCGAAATATATATATATATATATATATATATATATATATATATATTTCTGCTTATGAATTTTTAATATATGTAATATTGCAAAACACTTTAATCAGATATATGCATGTACGTTGTGTTTGGTTGTTATCGTGTCAAAAGTAATGAATCAAGTATATAACTGTTAATTTTAACTGTTAATTTCTCCTGTTAATTATTCAGAGAAATTGTAATTAGTAATTCTTCCTAAGCACTTTTTTTCAAAGTACGTACTCGTTTTAATTAGGCTCATACACTTACAAAAAAGTAGGTACAATCACTTTTTACTGAGCATATTTCAATTTGATTGAGTGTTAATATAAAATTTTAAATCTATCATTGAAAAATTACAGAAATGGAACAGAATAAAAATGTGCATAACCCTTAAAATAAACTTCTATAAATTTACAAATCCGAGTAAGAAGTATTATTACTGGCAAAATTCGAAGGAACGCCTTTTCCTTAAAATATTAAAATGCGATAATATTCCAAACGAACTAACAGCAATTGACCAACAAAGAAGTATCTTCTAATTATTATAAAAGTGCCAAAAATTTCAATTGATATTAAATAACACTTACATTTTTTTCAATTTGTATTCAGCCATAATTTAATTTAGGGGTCTTCAACCTTTTTGCTTGAAAGTCGTTTGCCGCCACAAATTCCGAAAGGTAACCTTCGCCTTATTTAAATGCAAAGTTTCTGTCATTAAATAAGACAGATATTAATATTTAAATACAGATCTAAGTGGCCCTCGAACCACAGTTTGAGGACCCCTGATTTAAATCTATACTATAAACTTATTGAAAATTTTAACACAATTTTTTAAGAGAACTCTTCTACTTAATATTTAAATAGCAGAAATTGTAGACATCACGTTTAATTGAATGATTTGTAATACTTTTTATGCATTTAAATAAGGCGAAAAATTCTATTAAAAATTGTAGTAAAAGCGTACGAACCCTGGTATGCTATTTACAGCCCTAACTTCTTGTTGGGAGGTTCCATGTTCAAAACTTTATTTAGGCTTTGTTGTTTCGAGTGGATCCAGTTATTGTTTTCGTAAAATTAAATGTAGTATAACAAAATAATCTAATAACGATCATCTTATAACTTACAGGAATGTAAAATAAAACAAATTTAAATATGGAAAATTGTGAAATATAGATAATTTTTTAAACAAATATGAATGAATGGAAAAGTAACACGAATTAATTTCATAACTACTTTCACAGTAAAAACAAAAAAAATTCCCCATTTCTTTGTCATTTAATCATTTATAAAATTAACAAGAACACAAAATATATATATAAATAGATAGATAATTGCAAAATTCGCGAAAAATTTAATCTTCTTAAAAAAAATCAATTAATATTAGAGTTTAAAATATCAAAATACCAATTTTAAGAAATAAAAATCCTTTTTGGTGTTTGAAACATTCAACTAAATGCAAATTTTCAATTAAAGTTTCATAATGTATTAAATTAACACCCTGAAAATGCTAAAAAATTCGAATTAAGATTTTGTCTTTGCGTCTATAACTTTTTAAATTTTACATATTTATAAATTATAAAAAATAATAAGTAAAATCTTTTAAACATAACTAAAGGTGCTTAAATTTTTAAATAAAATTTTAGACTAATTATCAAAACATTTTTCAAAACGAATTCTATAATTTTATAATTTAAAATCTGCCCTGGAATTTCGCCATCGTATGTTTTGTAACAACATATATGAAAGCACTACTCGATTGCGTATTACAAAAAAAATTAAGCAATAATCTTTTGCCATAATCCCTTTTTTTTCCTAAAGGAAATTAGTAATGTGAAGGATTTATTTTCAAATTTTTGGAAATAAAATATTTAATTCTGATGCTTTATAAAAATGATGGTTAACAATCTAATTTCAATTTTAAGAAAGTTTTGTCTGTGGATAATTTTCTTTTTGCTAGTGTCAAGTTTCATTATTGATCATATTGCATTATACAATTCATATAATCTTAATTAGTTAAAAAGACTGTATTATAACAGTCGCATAATTTCAAATTAAAACATTGCAATTATGTGATCGTTGTTTAAATTTAAACCATAATAAGAATACAAAAAAAAAAAAAAAAAAAAAAAAAAACATCATACACAAATGGGAGGGGAGGAGGGGAAATCATAAAATTGAAAGATGAAACTCTCTCTCCTTCTATATATATACAGCGTGTCCACGTATAACTTGACCGACCTTTATTTTCGCAACCGTTGGTCCTAGATGCATACTTCCAATTACAAAAATGGTTTAAATAAGGCAAAGAATTACTTTTAATGCGATTTGGGTCAAGAAAAACATTTATTAAAAAAATACGAAATTTAAATTTTTATACGGTCCCCCGGTCCTATAAGTGATATTTAGTAAAAATTTACTGTGACACTAACAAGTACGACAAAGAAAGTCCCATTCATCTAACATTAAAATTGACCGAGTTATGAAACTTTGAAATGCATGACTTATACCACTTTTTTGCATCTAAAAAGAGATGATTTCGGCCATGCTTTCAGGGGTCGTATATAAAGTACTTAAACTTATTTCAAGGTATGTGCGCTTTGAAAGAAATCGTTCCGAAAGAAACTATTACGATTGAGTTAATTTTTATTAGTTAAGTTTCAGATTAATTAAAATAATTGTATTTTAACATATGTTTTATTTTGAAAGGATTTCAGGCTATGATTTCTTTTAACAAAAATTATGTTATTTTCATAAGGTTTTATTTAACTTGCAACGATCGTCTTTCCAGTTTAAAATTTGTACTCGAAGTTTAACTCACTTTCAAATGTCCGATCAAAGTTAAATTTTACATACTGACTTAAATCCGATGACAATGTAATATTATTATGATTTTCGACGCTTACTATCTTATACATACTTAGAGGATAACACAAAAAAAAAATTCGGATAGATTATCGTCAACAAGTTTAAGAAAGAGTTTTAGATTAGATAATATAAACGTACGATGGTTGTGTTTTTTAACTTTTATAATTACGTTTTATGTATTTTTTAACGCTGAATAAAAAAATTGCCTTCACTTTTAACCATCATGTCAGGATTCTTCGCAGGAAATTTCAAGGTTAAATAGCGAAAAATCTGTTACTATAAAATAGATGTAAGACTTTTTTATTCAGTTTAATTTTATTTAATTCAATAATTTATTCAATTTTTCGACTTATACTAGGTTTCTTACAGCTAAACAGCTCAGAGGTCCGATGAGGTTGGAAGGGGAGGAGGGTCAATTTTAACTTTGAAATTTACGATTTGAGAAAAATCCTGATGTGATGGTTTAAAATGAAGGTCATTTTCGGATTCAGCGCTAAAAAATACATACGAATCAATTTTCAAAAGCTAAAAAACAAGCCACAACCCAAAATTTGAAAGACAGTGCAATCTAACAGCATTTTATAATCTGTATCATTTTGTAAACAATTGAGGCTGTTGTTTTAAATACTTTTATTTAACAAAAATTCAGTTATTTTTATCCTCTTATATGTTCAGTAGAAATTGTATATTTTGCATTAATATGTCAGAATGATTATAGATTTCACTTTCATATTAGATTGCAATGTTAATTTTGCTCTCAACTATTTTTTTTTTTTTTTTGATATATCTGAAAATTATTTCTATTTCTACTACATTTGTGAATGACCCCTATTTCGCAGCAAAAAATATACTCCAACTTTAAACAGCTATTACTCGGTGAGTTTTAATGTTAGATGAATGGGACTTTTTTTGTTTTACTTGTTAGTGTCACAGTAAATTTTTACTAAATATCACTTATAGGACCGGGGGGCCGTATAAAAATTTAAGTTTCGTAATTTTTTAATAAATGTTTTTCTTGACCAAAATCGCTTTAAACATAATTCTATACTTTATTTAAACCATTTTTGTAATTGGAAGTATGCATCTAGGACAAACGGTTGCGAAAATAAAGGTCGGTCAGGTTATACGTTGACACGCTGTATATTTAAAAATGAAAAAGCCATTATAAAAAGCAATGGAATGGAGACTGCAGGAGTTATATTTAATAGATATAAAGCAAAAATTGGAAAATTATGAATATCTTATAGAATCTTCAGAAGGGCTTTATATGAATATCCATAGTAAATATATCTTATTTCATCAAATATTGTCGGCATTATGCCTAAAATTGACAATATTGAGCCCCTAATAACATATATATATATATATATATATGAAACAAGATAATTAATCACCTACATGAGATCAAATAACAAAATAAATAAATAAATAAACAATTATTCAACTTAAATAGAAATTAGATCATAAAATAATGTGCAAGACTCACCAAAAAAGACTAATTTTACTGTAGATTGAACAAGATTTAAAGTTCTTGTCAAACAGCCAGCCATCATTAACTCAAAATGGCTGCTATATGCTCAAATATTGCTTTGAAAAAATGATAATAGGAAACTAATTATTTACTGCTGCCATCTATCACAGAAAAATATAAGTAAAAGCTGAAAATGTAGACAAGTTAAATAATAAGTCTAGTGCTGCCATCTATTATAAATGAAGAGAAAATGGAATCAAAAGAAAAAATGACAAAACAAATAATATTTGAAATGTGAGCAAACTAAAGGAAATAAATAAAATTTAAATATGATAAAGATGAAATGGGAAGACAAGTACAATAATTAGCAATGTATGACAGTGTGTGAGTAAAATGAAGGTATTTTTATGTTGTAAAAATGATTTTCTTATTTAAATAAAATGATTAAATACATAAAACCCGATTAAAAAAAATAATAAATTTTGTATCTTTTTTAGCAGTCCCACTACATCCCTCCTTAATGCTGTTTTTGTTTTATATTTTCGGGGGGGGGGGGGAGAATTTTGTTATTTTATGATTTTTTTTTTGTTAATTTTTTTAATACGTTTTTATAAAATTTATATATATATATATATATAACTTTTTGTTAATAATAACTATTAAATCTCAGGAAAATTAGCAATATATATGAACCAAAACTTATAACACAATACAAGAATGCATATACAAGAATGTAAAATTCACAAATTAAAAAAAATAAAGAAAAAAGGAAAGTATGTGGATAAATAAATCCCTCGAGCAGAGTGAACATTTTCAAGCAAATGAAAACTTATATTTTGAAACAATTTATCAAGGGAAATATAATAAGTAAATCGCAATTGATTTCTGTTTGAGTAAAATAAGCTGTTAAGGGTAATTTACTTTCCTCAAATTTCCCGATCAACCACGATGCCATAGGTAAATGTATTTGAAGTAAGATTACAGGAATTCAACGGATAAATACTGAAAATCAAACATTAGAGATGCAATATCAATTACAAGGAAACATTAAAAAATCACAAACTATTGTAAGGAAAAGATTATAATCGAAAATAAAAATTGAGAATCTAACGTACCATTTCAATGACAACATTGCAGCCATTCAAGCAATTTTTTACAAGCACATGGAATGATTGTATAGTTACAATTACAGTTAAACAAGTCAGTTAATCTAACAAATTGTAAAATAACCGAAAAGTATCGATAAATGTATTCCATTTTAAAACTAGTAAATCTAATAAAAAAATTTCACCTATGATAATAACCCAATTATGAACAAGAAGATAAAGAATAAATATTAAAAAAATAATTCGTGATACACATTCTCAAAACAGTTCTTCATCCATAGATAACATTCAATGCATATTAGCAACATCAGTGCTGCTATGGACGAATGCGATGCTTAAATACACTTAACAGTAAATTATTTAGACTAAAATTGACAGAATTTATACTTGGAAAAAGAGTATATCCGAAGGGATTGATCAAAAAGAGTAATTAATAAAATAAAATTACATGTAATCCCATATTAAGAACCGAAAAATCCAATTTGGCAACAGATGAATTGAATATATTAATAATTACAATGAAATGATATTGTTAGTTAATACATTGCATAGTGCTGCCATCTATATTTTAAAATAGTAAAACTTTATTAATTTATAAATATATATTAGGAAAAATAACTAAATATGCATGTAGCACTTAATATATTTTGAAATTTATTGTAATAAAGTAAAGCTTTATTAAAAATAATACAACTTAATTAAAAGTATAGTTAAAATGTAAAAGATAAAGTAGTAAAATAAGATTAAGAAATGTTTAATCATTTATATCTAAAGGTAATGCCAATTAATTTAAGGCTATCATAACATTTAAATGTATTATAACATAACAAAAATATTCCAAATTAGAAATTATAAAAGTAAAATCATGAGAGTAATTGAAATATGCACCATTAATATTATTAGATTCTGAATGATGTAAAATAAAAACTCAAATATTTAACCTATTAAAATGGACAAATGGGATTCATAACTAAGTGAAAGAAAATTAATGTAAATATAGTCATTAATATATATACATATGTACCGACACATACGCACACATACACGTCCTGCTCTATTAGTATTATAGCAATAAATATTAAAGAGAACAAAGTATATAGTGACAAAATTATAATTAAATATATTGAATTATATATAATTAACATATAATTAAACATAATATAATATTCTAAGAATAAAATTAGAATTTACTTAAAATATCTATGAAAAGTGTTGACAATATATCTAAATTAAAAGATATTGATATGCTTATATTAGATATTAACTGTAAGAAATAAACATATAATGGATATTTCTATAATATATTATAACCATCGTTACGATTTGTTAATATAAAATACACTAAATACAACATACATGAAACCAATGAACCATAACTGAACTTTTCTTTACACACACACACACATATATATATATATATATATATATATATATATATATATATATATATATATATATATATATATATATATTATCCACCTATACACACTGCCATCTATACAGGGTGTCCACGTATAACCCTGACCAACCTTTATTTTCGCAACCGTTGGTCCTAGATGCATACTTCCAATTACAAAAAAGGTTTAAATAAGGTAAAGAATTATTTTTTAAAGCGATTTGGGTCAAGAAAAAAATTTATTATAAAAATACGAAATTTAAATTTTTATACGGTCCCTCGGTCCTATAAGTGATATTTAGCAAAAATTTACTGTGACACTAACAAGTAAGACAAAAAAGTCCCATTTATCTAACATTAAAATTGACCGAGTTATGAAACTTTGAAATGCATGACTTATGCCACTTTTTTGCATCTCAAAACAGATGATTTTGGCCATGCTTTCAGGGATCGTATATAAAGTACTTAAACTTATTTCAAGGTATCTGCGCTTTGAAAGAAATCGTACAACTATTACGATTGAGTTAATTTTTATTAGTTAAGTTTCAGATTAATTAAAATAATTGTATTTTAACAAATGTTTTGTTTTGAAAGGATTTGAAGCTATGATTTCTTTTAACAAAAATTATGTTATTTTTATAAGGTTTTATTTAACTTGCAACGATCGTCTTTCCAGTTTAAAAATTGTACTCGAACTTTAACTGACTTTCAAATGTCCGATCGAAGTTAAATTTTACATACTGACTTAAATCCGATGACAACGTAATATTATTATGATTTTTTGACGCTTACTATTTTATACATACTTTTATTAGAGAATAACACAAAAAAAAATATCGTCAACAAGTTTAAGAAAGAGTTTTAGATTAGATAACATAAACCTGCGATGTTTGGGTTTTTTAACTTTTATAATTACGTTTTATGTACTTTTTAACGCTGAATAAAAAAAATTACCTTCACTTTTAACCATCCTATCAGGATTTTTCGCAAATCGTAAATTTCAAGGTTAAAAAATAGCGAAAAATCTGATATTATAAAATACATGCAAGACTTTTTTATTTGGTTTAATTTTATTTAATTCAATAACTTATTCAATTTTTTGGCTTATACTGGGTTTCTTACAGCTAAGCAGCCCAGGGGTCCGATGAGGTTGGGAGAGGATGGGGGATCAATTTTAACTTTGAGCTTTTTAACTTTGAAATTTGCGATTTGAGAAAAATCTTAACGTGATGGTTTAAAATGAAGGTCATTTTTGGATTGAGCACTAAAAAATACATAAGAATCAATTTTCAAAAGATAAAAAACATGGCACAACCCAAAATTTGAAAGACAGTGTAATCTAACAGCATTTTAAAATCTGTATCATTTTGTAAAGAATTGAGGCTGTTGTTTTTCATCCTTTTATTTAACAAAAATTCTGTTATTTTTATCCTCTTATTTGTACAGTACAAATTGTATATTTTTCATTAATATGTCAGAATGATTATAGATTTCACAATTATTATAGATTGCAACGTTAATTTTTCTCTCAACTATTTTTTTGATATATTTGACGATTATTTATATTTCTACTACATTTGTGAATGACCCCTATTTCGCAGCAAAAAATATACTCCAACTTTAATCAGCTATTATTCGGTCAATTTTAATGTTAGATGAATGGGACTTTTTTTGTCTTACTTGTTAGTGTCACAGTAAATTTTTACTAAATATCACTTATAGGACCGGGGGACCGTATAAAAATTTAAATTTTGTAATTTTTTAATAAATGTTTTTCTTGACCCAAATCGCTTTAAAAATAATTCTTTACCTTATTTAAACCATTTTTGTAATTGGAAGTATGCAACTAGGACCAACGGTTGCGAAAATAAAGGTCGGTCAGGTTATACGTAGACACCCTGTATATTTTTATACTTATTATATATTTATAAATATTTATATATATACTTGTATATTTAATCGTTTATTTCTATTATTAAATAAGGTCAATATTACTTTTCAAAAGTAGTGGTATTTAAAATATATAATTATTTACACATATGTTTGTATATGCCGTATTTTCCGATATACAAAACGCACATTTTTACCGTTAATAAGTGCCTTAAATTTGGGTTGCGTCTTTTACAATATAGGTTAAAGTTTATTTTATTTTATTTTGCGTATTCCCTTTGGTATTTCTCATGTTTGTATGATGTGTATTACGCTTTTGTTAGTACATTATTTAAAAAAAATAAAAAAAAGAAAGAAAATTACAGTAACATTGACTAACGTAATTTATATATGAAGATATTTATATATGATTTATATATGAATCATATTTCATTAAAAAAAATAGATATTAATGTGTTACTGAATTTCTAACATAAAACAATTTTTGAATGTAAGACATACGATTGTGAGCTGTTAAAAAAAAATAAACTGTGAGTTATTGATTATGGGTCTTCCCTGGTCACCCACAAATCGAAACATTTTTCGATGAAATAAAAATTAGTTATTCAGTCACTGAAATATATTTGTAATTTGTGTGTTTTTTTTGTTAAAACTTTATACAGTATTATAAATATCATTTTAGATAGTTATATAATATTCTTTCTAAAAATTAACTACTTGTATATATGTAAAAAGAAAAATGTATCATTAAATTGTAATTTTATTTCAAAAATTACTTTTTAACGCTTTTTCTGAGTTCTCACCATCAGATTTTGTAACTTTTAATGGAGAACGTTGAGACATTTTTTTTTTAATTTCAAGTTTCTTACTGTCTATAAAACGTTTATAAATAAATTCTTAAATAGAGAAAAGAATTATCATATAATTTCTCACAAAGAAATCAGCGCAAAATATCCCAGTTCTCAACATTCATTAAGATAATTTGAATTAACATATGGTTAACAGATTATACAGTGACGATTTCTTTTATATTAATTGTAAAATATACAAGCATAAAACAAAACAAAAGGTAAGAAATAATCTCAAAACAAAAAGAAGTTTTAGAAGTTATCTAATCCTTTCGACATGATTGTATAAAATTGCATTGTCCATAAGCGAAAACTTTTCTTTCATAATTTACCTTGCATAAAACAGTAATATCAAACTAATCTTTTCGGCGTATTTCAAAGTTATCGGATTATTAACATATAAATATGCTACATATTTGCGTGTATGATTTTCAGAAATATTTAGATTGTTTCAAAATATATGCCCCTAGAATTAAAAGGCATTGGTTAACATTTAATTTGTATAAAGCTTAATGAATATGAATTAAATATTTATGTATGATCTTCAAAAGAGGCTTCACATTCATCCGATTACGCCAGACCATTTTACTTTTATGCTGCATGTCTCCACTTTTACACCTATTTAGGCATGCAGTCATTGGATTCGTTTGGCCTTTGAGGAATTCCCTAAGGGAAGCCTCTGATCGAAACTACGCGTAAAAGTTTCGGTTCAAAGTTCCTTACTTCGTCCAGTTTACATATTATAGCGTTCCATTATAAAATTCTGGACGCTTATGAAATTTCAGATGACAGAGAAGATTTTATTAGAGTTTCATTAAATATGAGCATCATAAAGTCTTTGTAGTTTTCCGATTTGAAATCACGTGCTCGAGTTAACTCTTTCAATTTTGCGCGATATTAATCACAGCCCTCATCTTCTATACAGATGGAATCAATAACTCTCGTGAAAATTTAATGGTGTCTGAAATATTAATCGTATTCCATACAAGGCGTATAGGTTTTCGGCCTGGTTTTAAAATGCAAAGAATGAATAGCATTTGGAAGGGGAAAAGAGTCCAACTTCTCTATCCCAAAATCGAAAAGCAAGGACCTAGATACATCGAAATGCTACACGGTGCAAAGGGGAGGCTGAAGTGGGGTATATAATCGCTGATCGCTAAGCTGCTTTTATATGTGACGGGAAATTCCAAAGTCTAAATCCGCTTTCGGAGCTCTGAGTCGAACACCGCTCGCGGATGTACTCATACTCTAATAGAAAATAGAGACGTATACAAGATGAATATTGAGTCACATGTATCGTTTCCCGTAAAATATTATACTACAATTGAGAAGAACTTCTGATATTCTTCTCCAGGCCGTATACTTCAAAGTAGAAAAAGTCCATTACAATAAAATTGAAAACTTCACTTTGTAGTCTGTCATACCTACGTTTAGCTAGATACTAAATCCAGTGGATTAGAATTTCTTTCCATACAGTTTTCAGAAATATAGCTCGTATGAATTTTTTTAATACAAAAATATTGTTAATAATTAGATTAATGATTGTTCAAACTTTAAAATTGCATTTTTTTTCTTAAGCAGGTAGGAAAAAGATAAAAGATTTTGGTTGTGAAAGTGATTGCTAAAAGAATGAACTTCTTAATTTTCATTTTATTTATGCTTTTTTTTTTTTTTTTTTTAGTACTATGGGGATAGAATTGCGAGTCATTGTTTACAACCGCTAAACTAGATTATGGGGAAATTAATTAAATAATCAAAATGAAGTATTTTAGTAGATTTTTTTTTTTAATTGATCGTGTTCCATACGTGTTGTTATGCGTTTCACTACGCATAATCGTTATTATTCGACATTAAAAATACAAAAAATATATTTACATTTCTTTAGCACACAATTTTCCCAACATGTAACTTTTTTTTGATTCTGCAAAAAGGATTTTTGTTGAAAATTGAATTTTCGCAAACTAGCAGTGCACACCAATGACAATACTTTTTTCTTAGCAGCAAGGGTATACTTAGATATTTTCATTTGCACTAAAATGTGTCCACATTGTTTTACGATTCGACGATACATGTTATATGCGTATGCCTCCCGCTTATTTAGTACTATGAGCTATATTATTGGTTGTTCCACTTGTGGGATTGGATACAGTATAATATATAAGTTTTATATTTCTATTTTTACTATAAGTCTTACTGTGGACTGTGAACTTAAATCGAAATATGTTTTGAAGATTTTTTGCATCTGTGCGTTTTATCACTGATAAAAACTTTTACTTCTATAGAATATATAACCATTTTATAAAATACATAATCATATAATATGAGAGTTTTCTTTTTAGTATATTTCACTGTTAAAAATAAGCAGCAAACTGCACGGTGATTCGAATCGACTCTGACCAATGAGAACGCTTCAATATTATGGTCAAGTAAATTTTATTAGGAAAAAAAAAAAAAAAAAAAAAAAAACGGTT
The DNA here is from genome assembly GCA_963931845.1 of Maratus michaelseni. Lineage (NCBI taxonomy): Eukaryota > Metazoa > Arthropoda > Arachnida > Araneae > Salticidae > Maratus > Maratus michaelseni. The sequence continues at coordinate 273,969,931 of OZ007599.1, forward strand.
GAATGACTAGACATTTTGCTGCAGATTTTTAACAGCGTCTTTTCCATTTTAAATTAAAAAAAAGATAATTTCATCGATCACTGTTTTCTTTACTCAGTAAAACCCGACAGTATATCTGTGAAAATGCACTGTACTACTCTCTTTAAAGTCCATTCATACTGTTTTGTGAATAAACAGTTATATTTATTTATTTATTCATTTTATTTTATATCATATTATTTTATTTATTTTACTTTATTTTTGAGCGACTCCTTCAAAACTTCTACCGCTCACAAAATATTCCTTTGTTGCATTTTAGATTCCCTCCTTCTACTCATTCATAAACAGAAAACCAAGTAACCGTTATCACGCTTTACTTTGGAATGCCGCAAGACTCTTGCTCTGGCATTGTACAAAGCGCAGATACAAATATGACAAGGAGTGCAGATATAAAAGGGCTGACTGACATCGGTACTCGAGCGGGCATCCTACAGTAGCTTTCCGATCGTTGACAGAATCTTTAGTTACAGACCTCTCCTCTTCCCGTAACAAAGAAAAAAAAGAATTACAACAAAATAAAACCGTATCAAATAAGTTTATATTGCTTTCGATCATTTGATGCTGATATTAAATGAATGTCGTAGGAAGAAAAAACGATATTCAATTACGAGTAATATTTCATGGTGGACGCTTCAATCATTTAGCGAGATATTTAAGATATGACAGTTAAATGAAATATAATAGACATTTGTTTCGATATTAAAATCATTATACACGGCCACTGTTTGCTAACATTGCGTGTTAAAAAGTTTATGTAATAAGTTTTGGTAAATTATATGTTAAATAATCAGTTTTAACTCTTAAACAAGAACGAAAAATCATGCGTCAAGCATAGATCATGAAACACTTTCCAACACAGCCAGAAAACTGTAACGAAACTTCACCATTAAATAAGGTGAAAGAAGATATGTAAGTAAACAGTTTAGAAAACATATAACATATTGAAAAATACAGTTTCGAAATTCCCTTCCAGTGTCAAATAAGTAGTCGAATTATTTTGAGCAGCCCTGTACATGATCAACTGATGGGGGTATATAGCATGATAAAATATAGTTCTGTTAGAATATTCACATTTAGCAATTTTCGCCAATCGATCGAAATGTACTCAAAATCTTTTGTACCGTCCTGTATATTATATGAAGGCTTTTGTATACACCACCTATTAAGCTAAAAGGCAATTTAAAACTCACTTGCAGCAATTACCAAACGTAAACGACAATGTATCTTTTTTTGCGTAGCCCTGTACATAAATTTATTTACATTCCACAAACTTCTATTAGTCTACTAAATATAGTTCAGCAGGAAAATGCGTAAACACAATTAAAAACTACCCTTAAGCAATTCACTCCCATAGTCTGTAATACTTCGCTTGTGTAGCCCTGTATAGGATCAACCGAGTTTATAAACACACACGTACTATGAAAAAAAATTAAACCTAAAACGCAAACCAAAGTGGAAAACGCACTTATCACACATAGACTGTAAATATCGCACATGTACTGTAACCAATATCTTTTGTGTGTCCCTGTAAATAAACGCAATGCACAAGAGAGCAATTTATAGTGCACCTCAGTAATGCATGTAATTTTCATTACGTTTGAAACAGTGAAATATCACTAAATTTCACTACAGACGATTTTTCCCCATTTAACGATGTGTAACAGAATTCTTTTGTTTGACCCTGTAAATGAATAATTAATGCTTTGCACCTCATAGTCTACAAAAAGCATGTTTTAATGCGCTTGATTATTATATATGAATTTCATTAAGTTTTAAATGACGTAGCGTCATCAAAATGCACTTGAAAGGATTATTCCCCATTGGCTGTAATGTAACGAAATACTTTTGGCTGTCCCTGTAAAAAAACTGTAAGTGCTACACACTTCAGATGAAATAAGGAACATGCTATAGATAACGACAATAACATATACAATTTTCAGAGCAATCCGAGCATATTTACGGGAATTAGAGCACGGCCAGACGGCCATCCGGCAGACAAACCTAAGTCATAAACACTTTTCAACCAGGTTGGAAAGTGTTAAAAAGAAAGAAAGGTTTTATATGCACTCATTCCATTTGTTAGTTATTGAGAGAATGTTTTTATTAAACGATACAAGCATATACAAACGGCAAAGTTGTAAGTAATTTAAAATATTTAAATATGAATTTTTTTTTTCTTTTTTTTTTTTTTTAAAGCAATAGGAAGGTTTTTATTTGTCAGAAAAAGTGTCAAGCAAATTAAGTATTTGAGTTTCTTTTTTCAGTAATTGTTTTATTTTTTAATAAATATACATACAAGGGTCGCTGAGTATTATTATTATTATTATTATTATTATTGGCTACCATTATTTTCAAACAATAATCTTCGTCCTAGATGCCTCTTGAAATGTTGTAAAAATCTGTCACGAAGATACTTTTTATTGCAATGTTTGTGCAAATTTATTACAAAAATGATTTCTCTTGCAAATTTTCTACAAATCTACCAGGAAGAATATAGTTTGAAATGGTATTAGCCAGGGGTCGGAAGTAGCGCGCTACAAGTAACGAAACTACTGTAGTTGCTACTTTTCACAGTAGTTTGTAATGTAGCGAGCAGCGCGATACAAAAATTCAGTAGTTTGTAGCGAGAACCGACGCTGCTTTTAACACTACTTCAGGAGAAAAAAAAAGTGCCATTCTGCAAATCACGTGGTTGAAACTCGCTTCTTTCGTACAGAATTTGTTCTGCTCAAAAATTTCCGAATAGCAGTGGCAAATCTCAGCTACAGTGTATAGCAACGCATCGCATGAAGTCACAGATTTTATCCAATGACACTTGTTCCTGAAATCAAGTATTAACCCACCAAAGGAATTAATTTCCTTGTTGGCAACACTTGTCTACTTACTTGTTAAGAAGTCTTCATGTTTTAACGCCGGATTTCTTATTATTCGGAAATTGCTTCATTTACATATTTATTTATTGTTTGCATTTAGTGTTATTTTTCTGTAATTTTCGAGTTTATAATATACCTCTTAATTTTGCTACGAAATTTGTTAAGTGTGTATAAACTAACGTTTTCGAGATGAACACAAAACATTTCCTTGTATCTTTCTTAATTTTTTAATGCCTTCGGTTATGTCGCATTTATGTAATTGTATCCCGGCACACGCGCTATATCGAGGGGTCACTTTATTATTTAATCCGTGTCTTCAATTTCTAGTGTAAATTGAACACTTTGAAAATTTTTTAAAGTAGCGAAGTAGTGACTACTTTTGAAAAGTAGTCAGCTTAGTACTACGCACTATTAAATATATTTTGAAAGTTTTTTTATCAATACTCTTTTTAATCAAAAGAAATATTTTGTAAAAGATAGAGTGAAACTTTTTAAACATAATAATTTCTGATAGCAATTATATTTTCTGCTAAAATTTAACGTTTCAGTTTAATAATCTTCTATTAAATTTCAATATGCACAAAAAAAAATGTAAACGTTTTATAATTTTTAAAGATTTGTAATTTTCGATGCATAGAACAGTCTATTTTTTTAATAATGAGCAGTATAGCTTTCTTCTAAAATTTTTTTTTAAATTTGTATAATTAGATAGCATTGTTCACTGAACTATACATACATGCAATATGCAATTACGTGCAATATTGTAACTATCGTAATTGTTGTATTAAAAAATAATTTGAATAAAACTGCTTTTGCTTGCTGAAATTCCAATTTTTTACATACATGAGAACAGGATATATAAATGTATGACATTTGTTGGAAAGATTACTGTAACTGCACTCCTGTACAACAATATGTTAATTTTTCATAAACTTTTGATATTGCAACTTTCTATTGCCCTATATATATTTTCTCTACTGCTATAAAAATACAACACTTTGTGAAATCATATGGTGCAAACCGCACTCCGATATGACAGTTTTTATTTGTAAGGTAATGATTATATTTAAAATTTGAAGGGACATATTGACACCCTGTTACTCTTACCTCTAGTCCCTCAGTTTTCTTTATTTTTTTCCGCCGTTTTTATATTTTAAAATAGTTGGAAATTGTAAGTCAAACGTGACAAACGAGGTGCGTTCGTACTACAGCTAGTTATATAAATATTCAGATCTTGATGATTTTTAATTCTGTGAAATGAATTATATCGTCTGCAGATTAATTTCTGTACTAAAATACAGTCCTCAGCAAAAGTTTAGACACTGATCATATTTAACCTTTAAATAAAAAATACGAACTCTTGGATTACACAAATCGGTATACTTATTTTTAAATATATTTTAAACATTTTAAGACGGAAATACTGATTTTAATGTAGGATAATATTTAATTTAACTGAAAAAAGTGAAATTTGCGTATTGCAAAAGTTTAGACACTTTTTGGCAGTTTATTTGCTTTTTGGCAGCTGTTCACGAAAAAAATGCAAATGTTAAACGTATGACGTCATATTCATGAAGTATTTAAGTGCACCTTGCATTAGCATCGGTTACTGAAGATGCCGCGAGCTAGAGAGATTCAGTAAGATGAAGTAATTGAGGTATGGAAGCTGAAATAGAAAGGGAAGACTGTTACTTTTACTGTAAATTTCAGCTACTTTGAATCATTTAAAGAAGTCTGTCTATCGAGTATTGTCTAAGGGTGACTCCGACAAGGCAAAACGTAGATCTGGAAGGCCTCATGTGACCAGAAAACGAGATGATAGAAGGATCCAGAAACTGGCATCTACACAATGAGTTCTAGTCAGATTAAAAGTGAGTCGTGACTTTCTGTAACAACAAATACGATTCGTAGGCGAATTAAGAAAAAAGGTAAATTAGTTTATAGGAAAATGAAAAAAACATTCAGCTTTGAAATCTCACTACAAATTGACGAGAATACAGTGGGCTCATAAACATATGTCATATGGACACCTGTGGTGTAGTGTGATATGCAGTGACGGAAAAAAGTGGAATTTGGATGGTCCAGATGTGTGGGCATATTATTGGCACGACTTGCGTAACGAGCCTAGGACTTCTTTAATCGACAACAAGGTGGTGGCTCTTTAATGATTTGGTCCGCATTTTGCTTTAAGGGTCAAGTAAATCTAGAGTTCCTCAGTGATCGCCAAACAGTGCAAGACTACATGCATACATTGGAGAACAATTTACAGCCATTTGGGAAACTTTTAGCTGGTCTAAAGTATGTATTTCAGCAGAGAATGCATCCATTCATGTTGCACACAAAACAAAAAATTGGTTTAAGTCTCAAAATATTACTGTTCTCGATTGGACCGCGTGTAGCCCTGACTTGAACCCAATCGAAAACCTTTGGAGCATCATGTCTCGTAAGATTTATGCAAATTTTCGACACTACTCCTTTGTTAATGAACTTCGAGCTGCTGTTGAATATGCTTGGTACGAAATAGACTCCCAAGTGTTGCAGGATTTAATTTCTTCGATGGAAAGTCGCATTTTTGCATTAATTGCAAACAATGAAGGTGCAATTATTTCAATGTAAATACACAGATTGTCTATATTTTTGAAACAATGTTAATTTTGTTTTTTTGTCATCATATATTATGTAAAGTGTACAATTTAAAAATTATTGTTTGTGAATAAAGGATAAGTCACAAGCAATATATGACATTTTTGAGTTACAACAATTCGTTACATACTTCTCAGTACAGAAGCGTAATCGATCATTGTCTAAACTTTTGCTGCGCACTGTAAGTATCTCGGTCGCTTGACAATTAAACCTCGGAAGTTCCTATATCAAGAAAACACCAATTTTTTATAAAAATTCAAATTTCTTAATAAATATTTTATTAATATCTTCAAAAGTTTGATTCGATTTTCATAAAATTTGAAATGTATCGACAAAATTCTGCAAAGATAATATATCTTAAATTTCAAACCATTCGGTTGGGTAGTTTTCGCGTTGTTATATGCGGACAGACGGACGGACCAGACGACGACAATAGGTGCTACGTATTAATATAATTACGAACGCACCTAAACAGTGTATGGGGCGGGGCTCGCCTTTATTCCTGTACTTGTGGCTAGCACGGTAAAGTAGGGTAAAACAGATTGTGGGGTGAATCTCAGTTTTGACTCGATTTGAGGAGCCCTCTAGCGGGTAATGGTTGAAATAATTAGCTTTAAACCAGGAGGTGAAGCGGCAATTTCGATATATCCATACTCGCATTTATGTAGTTTCTGCTTTTAAAAGTTTATTTTATCATTTTTGTGTTTTAATTTGTTTCAAGTTTTCAAAATTCTTAAATCTAGACACATTTAAAGTTTCTGAAACTTTATATTACATATGTGTAGCATATTTAATAAAGATTTATTTCCTACAATGAAATTGTTGTTAGCATTTAAGAAGACACATGAATGTCGTGCTTTACGAACCGCATTCTTTTGGGATAAAAAGGATATTGGAAATGAATAATTGAAAAGCCCGTGAATAATATTTGAAGAAAAAGTAGTCAAAACTACTTGGGCAATGGTGATTATGATGTTTAGAAAGCTGATAAAGATGTGAACATCTTTTCTGTACATTCTTAAATTACAATGAAGGTAATTATCCTTTTGTGTTGAAATATTAAATCATTAAACTTATGATTTAAATAATATTAGTTTAAAATGTAAAATAAAATATATTGTTCCTTTTTAAAAGAAAGTCTAAACTTTCCTATTTTCTGTAAGAGTACGTGAAGAGTATGTGAGTGTAAGAGTATGTGAGTATATTATGTAAGAGTATTAAAGTTGACTAGCTAATAAAAAGTCACTGCATAAAAGGGGTAGGTAGTCAGATATACCTAATTGACACAGATCCATGAGGCTTTACCCCATCGGTGGAGTAAGACTGGATGATGTAATTTGTTTATAATTAACCTTTTATTAATAAAATATGTGATGAATCTTATCTTTAAATTTATATTATGGTAGAAGGACCTGTACCAGGTATACATGCAAAGTTTCATTAAACTCTGTTGAAAATTTTGACTTTAATAAATAAATAATTGTAAGGTATGCGGTTTTACCCCAATTTTCCCTACACACACAATTACAATATTTGATAAAAGCAACATTTACTATTTCATTATTTTAAATTATTCAATTGGGTACTTTGAACATATATTAAAGTTGATTAGTTACTAAAACATAGATTAAAGTTGATTAGCTAATAAAAAGCCACTGCATAAAAGGGGTAGGTAGTCAGATATACCTAAGTGACAAAGATTAAAACAATTTCATATTCTGTTTAGACTCCAAATATATATTTTTTATTTCTGCTTCGTATTTTTTACGAAGATAATGTTTTTATTCAAGTTTATACACCGATATTGCCTAATTTAAAGAATTCATTAGCATAGATATTACGCTATATACATAGTAATTAAGTTTTCATAAATTTAATTAATTATAATCCTAAAAAATTAATAAAGAATCTATTTTATATTTTAATTACTAAATACATATTTGTATGGGCGTACATGTATATTTTTCTAAATAAACTATTGTAAGTTTAATATTATAAGCATTAACTTTAGCTTATTTATTATTTAAACCTTCAAACACTTTTTCCCCACCTAGCTATGGAAAGCTTTTTTAAAAGAATGTTTAATTAGCATCCCATAAACCACACTTTTATTTTACTTAAGTTTTTTTTTCTTGCTAAGAAAAACAAATTCTCATTACACGTTTATGAATTTTTTCCGACAAATATTTTAGCAAGAAAGTTTTTAAAAAGACAAAATTAAAAATGAAAAAAAAGTATGTTAGAGAGCGTCTTTTTTCGTAAATGTTCTTTCAGCTGTATTGTTTAAATATTTTGTAATTTTAAAAGATATCGATTTTGTACACATATATATAATGTACTATATCGAGCACACTTTTATTTTTAAAGGATTGAACTGGCGTAGTCAGTGGTAGAAAATATGCACAGGCCTCGCATGTTTTCTACTCTTGAATACCAATACTTTTAATTAGTAATCTTCGCCTTATTTAATCGGAGTATTTTTGGCATTATGTAAGGCGAAGATTATTATTCAGAAATTGTGGTATTTAAAAGTTGGCCCTGTGCGTGTACAGCGCTTATTTTTTAAATCTGGTGCATTATGTTTCAACAGTATGCAAATTGTATACTGAACCTAATATAAATTTAATTGACGTTTTATTCAAATGATTAAATTTAAAGCAAAAATCTGCTATTTTATGTTACAGCTAATTTATTAACATTTGAATAGGCCTATAGGCGCGCTTAATTTTTTTCAACAGCATGTGCATGAGGTATTTTTACGCACAGTACTTACACCATTACAAATACAAGATATTTCATAACTATAATATGCATATGCGTCAGGGGAAGGGCACAGACAAACTTTCACAATAAAATTTTTCGCTTATTTTGTCTTATTTATAAATACACTGACAATTTCTATCAGGAAAAGTTGTGGAAGTTTGCTTGGGCTCCTCCCTGACGCTATCCCTTTGGCAGTAAGGACATCTTACAAGAACATATATACATATCGGTGGTAAAAATGAAATTTTATTTTCGGTGTCATTTGTGAGAAAACAAAATTTCGGAAAAATCAGGATTATCATAAAAGGATGAGAGACCGTTTTAAGTAGAACTATTTTCCAACAGTAATCTTTGCCTTATTTAATCGCAGGATTTCTGTCATTAAATACGAATATTTATATTGAAAACTTCAATGGAACTAAAATATTGAATAAAAACATGATACCTTGCTTCCAAGATTAAAAAAAATATGGCCCACCTGGTTTTTGGTCCAAAATATGGTGTTTAAAAAATTATGTTCCAATTACGTAAAAAAGTTTATTATTTTAAAATTTAATATTAGTAATTTCAAGTTTAAACGATCTTTTTACCGAATTAGTGGGATTTCTATATCATTAAGACCTGTAATTAAGGCAGGTTTTTGGCACAAAAAATGGTGTATAAAAAATTATGTCCGAATTACGTAAAAAAGTTTATTATTTTAAAATTCAATATTAGTGCTTTCAAGTTTAAGCAATCTTTTTACCTAATTAGTGGGATTTTTTTGTCATTAAGACCTGAAAACATTTAATTCATTAAAAAAATGCTTGTTTTTGCATATTTGTTGGCATTTTTTTATATCAGTTTGTCGTTAATAACTCTTGGCAAATGATTGTATTAAAGTGTTTAGAAAAGTTACAAAAATATATTACAGGATTACTTACGTAATATTCGGGGATAGAGATATTCGTAAAAAAATAAATAAGAATTTTTTTGTGATTGTTGCTTGAAAGGACTCAACCAAGTTTGAAAAAAGCTTACACAGATCAATATCTGATTAATAAATGAATTAATAATCAACATACAATTTTAACAAGTGTTCGGGGGTTTTTCCATTGCAATCTTGACATTCCGCTTCCAAAATGTAAAATGTTTGGATAAAATACAGGGTCATTCAAAATGAATCATGCTATCTCAAAATGCTATATTTTCGTAAATAAACGACACAGAATGATAAGTAATACATGACTACAAAGGAAAAATATTAAAGTTTGTTTTACAAGTGTTCGATATAACTTCATTAGTTACACGTATTATGTCACGAAGGTATGTAAATTCCTGTCAAACACATTGTAAAGTGTGATGTAAGAATGTCCAGTTCTAGACTGGTGCAAACAGTCGATTTATTTGGGCTTCGTAGAAAAGGATCTCTCACAAGGTTTTCTGAAGATATGCCTGGTCGCATTGCACTTTTCCCAAAGACATCCACTGTTCTCTAACTGATGATACCACCTTCGAATACTCTTAGCCGTAGGTGGATTAATTCACAATTTTTTACGAAATTCACGCTGAACGGTGACTACAGATCCATATCGCGCAAACGACAGCACACAAAAAGCTTTCTGCTAACGCCATTATCACTTCTGCCAATGAAAAACTTCTAAAACAGCTTTCGTGAAATGTCTTCACGAAGAACACACGAGAACACATCTATTGTTCACAATATAAAACTTTCATATTTTTCTTTGTATTCATGTATTACTTATCATTCTGTGTCGTTTATTTTTTAAAATATGGAATTTTGAAATCGGACAATTTTTTTCAATTCATTTGGAATGACCCTGAATAACAACAGTTGTTCTCCATTGATTTCTTCTTGATACAATTAATGTAAAGTAGAATAAACACATGTAATAAAGTATTGTTCAAGCGTAACTTTCGTTTTATGATAATTTGGGTACAAGAGATGCGTCGATGAAGTGAAACCTCATCACTCGGACTTGAGGCGGTTTTATCATAGATGCTATAACCTCCAAATGGTTATAAAGCGATAAAGAAACACATGAGTCTTATAAAGTTAGATTTTATGTTGTTAAAATTTTTTTTCAAACATAGACAAAATTAAATAAATGTCGAAAAGCGTCATTTTTAAAGTTTCGTTCATCTCACGAAACCTTATTCGTCCCGCTACGTTGTCTGTCCGTCACAGAGCCAGTTCTCAGAAACTATATAACTTACAGACATGAAATTCTGTGTACTTATAGCTGAATACCTTCTATGAAGCTCAAAATCATAAAATTTGAAAAAATCGTATTATTTTAATCTAGAGAGATAAAAAACCAAAAATCTAACACCCTTTTCCTATTAAATTTAAACTTTTTTCGTTATACCAGTTGCCAACAATTAAAATTCCACAATAAAATTCTTTCTACAATAATTAATTTTCTATTGAAAGGTTTCCACGTGAAAATGAAAATGAAATAAAAAGTTTCACCAATTGAAAAAAAAATATATTAATATGACGTCATATTGGTAATAAAACGGAAATATTCAAACATCTCTCAATAACACGAGGAGTATGAGTATGTGTAAATACAGAAAGAAGCTTAATATGACGTCATTAGAGAATTAAAAAGAAAATTAATCTGAAGTCATATTGGAAGTTTAATGGACTTTTTAAAATGTTTGAGAATAATACAAAGAGAGTATCAATATGAGTAATAGAGAAAGCAAGTAGATATGACGTCAGCAAGTGATTATAACGTCACATGAGTTTGAGGAAATTATTAAATCATGATAAAAACCCGATTATGGAAATAATGGAATATTTTAACATTTTGAAGGTCAATACAATATGTTTAATTTAGAAATTGATTTTTTTTTTAATATCACATTTAGTCCCCATGACAGATATTATTATTACAGAGTATAATAGCGGGCGTCGCCCGCTATCGGCTCGGTTCAGATATTCGAAAAGAAAACGAGAAAAATAGACCAGTAAATTTTTACTTAATAAAAAACATGACTTTTATTTTTTTTCCCTTAGAAAATGGAATTTATTTGGATTTATTAAAGAAAGGATAAAGTGTTTTGGAAGGAATATTAAGCGAAACCCTTTGTGCGATCTTCTATCACACTTACCCACTTGTTCTACGTGCACACTTCTTGGTATCTCACTTTATAAATTATGCTTTTAAATAAAACTAGGGTCATAATCCAACCCGGTTTACAGAAACAGTTTTTTTTAAGGAAAATTCTAATAGATATTTCACATTTAATATATATATATATATATATTACCCACTAACAACACCAGAAATCCTTTTTATATGAAATATATCAATAATGTATTCAAATAGAGTTTTGAAATTAATTAAAAGCGATACTTTTGTATTAGCCGCATGCCAGGAGTTAATAGCCGAATACAGCTTCAAAGATTTCGCTACTTGCAGCCTCATTTGATTGTGTTGATTTCAGTAGTTTAAACGTGTAGTTTGATTACATTTCTGTTAAAATTGTTTTATTTATATTATTTTAGGCTGAAGTTATTCATGAAGTTTTAATTTCGCCATTGAAAAGAAACCGGAAAAAATGGTGGACTATTTATATTATTTTAAGTGCAAACGGGTTCATTGTTCGTAATGATATAGATAAATTTTTTAAAAATCATGCTTGAAAATTATTTTAAAAACCCTAAAAAACAGTAAATTGAGATACAGTTTTCAAACAAATTTAATTTAAAAGAAAATTTTTTTTTCTCTATTCGACGGTGTGAAAATTCTTATTGTGCGATATTTAGAAGTAAACAAATTACACTAAACGCAAAATTCAATAGTATAGTATGATGTTGCCACCATCAATATGATGTCAGCATTAGTCACAAACATGTTTTTATTTTATAATATAGCTATTATTAACAAACTTATTTTTTTTTCTTATTTCTTGTGATGTTACCACACATATACGGATTTTAAGGACATCAAATTTGTTTGAGCCAAAAATCCGCTTTATTAACTCTTAAACTCTGAGACAGCGCAATCGCTGGAATGTTAAAATAAGTACGGACTATGTTTTTATGTTTGATTTTTAATTTTTAGTTTTTCATTCTAATTTAAATAATTTTCTACTAATAATATCTAATTAATTTCCATTGTGACTGTTGTTATGGTATACTATACTTTCATGAAATATACAAAAATATTATGCGCAGGCTAAACAAGTTATATTTCTTTCATGAGAAAGGTCAAATTTTAGTTATTCAAATTCTTAACAGTTAATTTACTATGCGAACGATTGGAGTACATTATTTAAAATATTTCTACAATTTTAATGAGAAGGATTTTCAAGATATCAAGTGGTGAATTTAATTGAAATTTTAAAAATTTTACCATGTCGATAAGTATTCTATCCCCTTGATAAAATTCTAGTTTTATAAAAGCTTGCACTGGAAAACTAAGACAGATATTCTTAATAGCATAAAGATATAAAATATTATAAGATATACAATTAAATCATTAATTCAGTATACAATATGACTTATAGTACAAAAATTCAATAACATAAAATGCATTAATATTTTGAAAAACGTATAATTTACTCCCGGTATTTCCTATAACTCTTGATTAGATCTTGTAGCTGATATAATGTGAATCTAAATTATAATTCTGGGATGAACAGCGTTGTTTATAATTTATGTGATTGTAGTAGGAAATATCGATCCTCTTAATAGGTTCCAATATAGTATATTAGAATTTCACGAACATTTAGTTGACGGGAATATATTACATATATAACGACACTTAAGTTTTTTTCTTGCTACTAAAATTTGTTCTAAAGTTTAAATCATTTAATCGCCTAAATCTGTGATTAAATGAGGAAAAAATTTCTATAAATTTTAGTGGTAACAAGAAAGCGTAAAAGTTGGTAGTTATTATGATACGAAATCGCATACGTTTTTAAATTATCCCCTTTTACTGTATTAAAAATCTCATTTTTTAGTTCATTGATTAAGTTATTTTAAATTTTATTCAAGCGCTATGCTGTCACATTCTAGGTAAATGAAAGAAATAATTAAGCTCGTTCCATCATTATGTTGTGGAGTTTTGGGGTTCTTTCTAAAATACAACTTACTTGAACTTAAAAAGCTCATTTATTACTCAATCTTCACTTGACAATTAAATATTTAGAAAAAAATAAGTATACCCTGATTAGCTCCACTGAAATCTGTTGCCATGGAAAAGGTAGCAAATTATATTAAACTAATAAAAATATCAAAACTTAAGAATCCGAATAGGTTAATACAACAATGATAATTTTGAACTCATCATTTTAAGACAATATTAAATGTAGTAAGGGGCAACAGATTTCTAAATCAAGTAGCATACTGGATTGCATAAAGAACACCCAACTCCACTCCAACCCGATCAAGCTCAAATCTCCATACACATTAAATTAACAAAAGTGTAATCATCATATAATTTGGAAAAATGCAGACAACCTGAAATTCCTCCAATATGAGGACCAAAAGGGGAAACAGTTAAATCCGTTAATAGAATAGGGATATGATGATGTACTAAAATTTTAGAACAACCATAGAGATTCTGAACAAGATCCGATTGGTTAACCAAGAATCGTATAGTGGTGTATAATGACTGGATTTTTTTTTTTTTTTTTTTTTTTTTTTTTTTTTTTTTTTTTACTTTTTAAAATAAAACAATTTTGGTGTATATTTTAGAAAAACAATGTTTCTGAAAGAGGAGAGTTAAAGCTTAATTTAACATTTTATGAAATTAAATTTAATATTACTGTTTCACTTATTAATCTATCCATCCTTAAATCAAGATCAAAAATACGATTGTATAACATTGAGTGAACTTCAATTTATGTTCATTAAAACAGTCAGTTATGAATTTAAACTTAAGAAATTTTAAAGTCCTAATTTAATAAAGTTGAATTTTCTCTCCCTTTTTTTTTTTTTTTTTATTAATCACAGAGAGGTTAGGCCATTCTTATAGGTCTACTGTGAATATAAAAAATTAATTATTTAGAGATTTATACAAAGAAAAACATACCAACTTTGATAATAAACAAAAAAAAAACACAATTTATTTGAACATTTAAAATAATGAAGCAACTAAGTTATCAAAAATAATCTTAATAAAACAATATAACAGCTGATCTTTTAAGTTGAAACCACTCACTGGTTACTTTTAAATTACACATCATATTTTTAAAATTACCATCATATTACCATTTAATGGTCGTTCAAACATACAAACATTATATATTAACCTACAGACTATTTCTGTTCATAATGTTTATTCTTATTGAAATTATCCAAAGATATTCATTTCACTTTTAAACTCTGGTATAGCAAACATATTTTTTTTTTTTTTTTTTTTTTTTTAAAGAGGTACAAATAAATAAAAAGAAAAACTATGCAAATAGTACTTACAACAGGTAGAGAGTTCTACAATTTTAGTCAATGAGCACTTAGGAGCATTTCCTCCTTTTTCAAAATCTGATGAAGCACTTAAGCTGGAGTATTCAGGCTGGGGAAAAATTCAGACGTGGTTTCAAGCTAACATTCATCAATCCTCTCATCTCACTGCATCACTTGCCATCAACTACTAGGTCCATCATCTAGTCCGGAGGGGAAAATCGTTCTACGGTCCAGAACTTCACCGTCGGAGTCAGTAATTTCACCTTCCTGAAGCATGTGTTTTATTCGAAGATAGCCATCACCGTAACTCAGAACACTACGACTTCTAACGACCGGTTTAGTTCAATATCTATGATCACTTCTGATGGTTAAGAAGTCATAATCTTGGAGCGCCACTACGCCAAAAAAAAAATAGGCTACACATATCTTCTTCTTAATTTCTCGTTAACAGTTATAGATCCGCAATTCGAAAATGCCTTTATAGCCTCTTTTCATCATAACATCATGATTTAGGATGGTTAATGTAGGGCCATCAATGCCCCACTCTCAAAAAAAAAAATCTTCCAGAAACCTGTCCGCCTTCAACAACTTCGCGATCCAGCCCACAGGCCAATCTTCGAGCCCCGTAATAAGTCGAATTTTTTTTACGAGTCAAACGACAGGTCTCTTGGCCAAGCAACAAGTGTCGTAAACATTCATTCTCCCGCGCTGCTTGAAAAACGGGACCGATCCACTCTGCCAGGGGTACGGGAATGGAAACAAAAGGAAAAATGGACTCATCGTGAAGACTACAGCTTGCCGCTCCACTCTGCCGGCCGCTTCATGGGGGAAGGAAACCATGCATCACCCCCATGGCGTGTGCTGAAGGGGGTCCTGTTAGCCTCTGTTTACATGGGCGCCAGCTATCCGCCTGATAGCAGAGCCAATTGAGGCCTGACGTAAACTTACAAAGCCTAATTGCGTGTATAGTACACTCATAAGATAACGTAATTCTTATACAGGGCGGTCGGTCATTCTTATATCAAAGTCAGACTAGATGACTCCAAATTTTCCACCTGTGCAGTCTACTGACAAAACATCCCTCCCTTGCTGTCTGCTTTTCGTATTTGAAAAACAGGAAGCTACGTTAGACTATAAACGTTGAAATTACTTTGCAAAAAGAAAAAGAAAGAAGAAAAAATAAAAACTGATTTTATTATAATTATTACAATTACTTTTATTTATTTAAATTTTTATTAGAAACAGAAAAAAAGAGTGCTTTTAAATAAATGTTGAGAAAGTGATTTAAATAATTAATGTAGATTAAAAAAAAAATTTGTTGAAACCAACCGTAACAAGATTGCTCCCCCCGGCTAATTAAAAAAAAAAAAATTTGAGAAAACAAATTATTTTTTTGAAAGGTAACTTGGTACCACATGGCATGCTGGGACCTCAACACTGAAAAAACTGACCCACAAACACAGATCATACATCGATCCGGGACGGGATCC
Organism: Maratus michaelseni; assembly: GCA_963931845.1. Lineage (NCBI taxonomy): Eukaryota > Metazoa > Arthropoda > Arachnida > Araneae > Salticidae > Maratus > Maratus michaelseni. The sequence goes on from OZ007599.1 coordinate 273,986,160, forward strand.
AGAGAGTTCACCGCTGAAATACCACCCTGACAATATATTCCGGATATATACAACCAGAGCTCGCACATCCGTAGAAACCATTACCTAAAATATTACCTGAAACATGACCATAAAAGAGTACTACCAGAGGAGGGACCACAAGGCTGATTTTACCACTAAAATGACCAAGATATTTTCTGCACCTGTAAAAGAACACATGTTCCACCTGATTGTGAAACCTCACTTCCCTACTACTGTCATTCCTACGCATAACTGCATCCTTCCTGAGACTTCTGGCAACAGAACTGTAAATAATACATAAATTGAATTTTGAAAAAAAAAATAGCCGAAAAAGAAGAGAAGTGCCCACTGATTAATTGTCACTATACTGCTTATATACATAACTTCAATAATTGGCATCACAGTATATTACAACACTATCTATTAATGTAAATAAGTACTAGTAATATCATAGTTACAACACTGTAAATGTCAATGAAATTTGTAAAACACATATTAATTCTATTATACAAAAATACACAAGAGCAACTGGTGACACACAAAAAAAATATATACATATACATCTGTAAGACACAAATTATGGTATCACAGACCATGTTAGAGAATTACGCACACAATTGTAACAATTTTATATGAGAACACATGTTTGTTTTCGAACACAGTCTAATGATTCGGGATATTATGTAGATTTTACAAATGCACGTACAAGTAATGTGCATGGGAAAGAGTATCTCTGCCTCTGTGCTACTTATAGCAAAAAGCAGTTTCGGGCCTTTTGGGCACTACAGGGAAAACATTCCACAAAATAAAATAAAAAACAGGGGTGGTGACATATATCACCAGGAAGGAAAACACACATTCCACAAAAATAGGAAGTAGAATAAATAAAATAGTTAATTTTAGCACTTTTAGCCACACACAACAACATACAGGCATGTACATGAGACAGTATGTACTAGAAAAAGAAAAAGGGCCCACACTCCTTAAAGTTTATGCTAAAAAAAAACCACAAACTGTATAGTAAATAATAAATCTATCTAGTTAAAATGTAGAAATTAAAGTAAACACATACTTAAAAAGTTATATACAAAACACTGATGCATTAAAAAAAACTGAACTAAACAGATCTACCTCGGCAAAAGGGCATACAAAACACAACATCCTAAAAAAATTTTAAAGTAACAAAAATTACATTCGTTTCTTTTTTTTTTTTTTTTGCAAAAATATACCCAAAATCTACGAAAACGGGGTGCGGACGGGTATATACCACATAATCTACCATAAAACAGACAAAAACCTTAAGTATAGGCATAAAAAGGGTTAAAAATGCCTACATGAGAGTATCAACACACAACCAAAACAAACCTTTAATACGCTAGAAAAACTAAGTTCCGTTTTAAAAATGTCAAAAAAAAATAATTAAATATACATACACATTAACTAAACTATAAATAAATACAAATAAACAAGGTAAAATTGAATAAAAATGCTTGAATAACGAAACAAGGTAGTTAGTATTTATAACTCGGACGGTCTCTTCTATCCCGTAGCGAATAGTCGGTTCTAGAAATCGATATTGAACGACTACTTCTATTCGATTTAGCAGCTGGACGAATCGATGAACGAGACCTGCGCGAATCGCTGTGCTCAGCAGTTGAACTGCTTTCTGCCGTGGCTGAATTTTTACCTACGCGCATTTCACTGCCTTCTGCCGTTGCTAAATTTTTATTTACGCACATCTCGTTATTCTCTGCCGCTGCAATCTCCGGAGAAATGGAAGGTGGGGGAGAGGGATTTATGATTTCAGTCGCGTCGCTGTCTGTTTCCTCCACTTCCGGCGCTACCGGAGTTTCGTTATTGTTGACGTTCACTACTGCTGGTGCGCGGTTACTATCATATGGTGCCCAGGGAATGAATCGGTTACGCTTATACCTGCGTACAGGAGGAGAATCGCGCGGTTGGTGTGGTGAATCGATGGTCACGTTTTCAGTCGATCCCAGGCCAATTGTTTGTTTTGGTTTACTGGACCAGATGGGGAGTCTGTCTTTGAAAGAAGGCAACCTGTCAACATGGACAACCTGACAATTTTTGGGATTAGCAACTAGCGCTATTTTAAAATTAACCTCATTTAGCTTCTCAATTATAGTAAAAGGACCATTATTTTGCTTGCTTAATTTTTTTGTATTACCAGGGGCGACTGTGGGTGTAAATAACCACACAAGATCTCCTATTTTAAAATTTTTATCAACAGCTGTCTTTTCACGGTATTTTTCCTGCTGCTCAGAAACTTTAATTAAATTACTATGTACTTCAGTGTATACTTTTTGAAGAGCTGGGATTAAGAGTTCGCAAAAAGAGGGTGCATCATTATAATTAAAAGAAGGTGGTTGAGAAAAGAGATTATATGGTAGATTCATATTTCTGCCATACATAACTGCAGCTGGGCTAAGTTTAGTTGAAGAGTGGACAGCTGAACGCATAGCTAGTAGTGCAAATTTGAGTTTAGTGTCCCAGTCAGATTGATTTTGGTTGACTATGTGACAAAGTGCATTTTTAAGAGTACGATTCTGTCTCTCCACTTGCGAGTTGCCAGCCGGGTGATAAGATGAGGTCTTAATATGATTAATACCAAACATTTTATATACGTGCTCTATCGCATCTGAAATTAGATTCTTCGCGTTGTCCGTCGTAATAAAACAGGGCGCACCGTAGCGTGATATGAAATCAGCTAAAGTGTCCGCAATGACATCTGAAGTGGTTGAACTAACCGCATATGCTTCTGGCCACTTAGTAAATGAATCTATATATGCGACAATATACTTATTTCCCGAAAAAGTTTGCGGTAAGGGTCCAATGAGATCCAAATGAACCTTGTTCATGGGAAACTGGGGGGTCGGCATACGTTGCAGAGGGGCGAGCTGGTTCGCTCTATAAGCTCTCTTCTGCTGGCAACTAATACATGACTCCACTAGATGCTTGACATCTGACGACATTCCTGGCCAATAGAAGTGCTCACGAATGCGATCAATGGTCTTTTGAAAGGCTTGATGACAAGCCGCTAGGGACTCATGTGTTAGTGCAAAAACTTGAGTAACCAATTCTTTTGGCACGACTAACTTTACAGATTTATTCAAAATAGCTGACTCCCTTGTATCCTCACAAACTAAAATGTCATCTCTAAAAAAATATTTCATGTATTTAGGAGCAATTTCTACACCTTGGTCTAGTTTTCTTGCAATCTCGCAGCATTTCTTGTCTGATTTTTGTAATTCACCAATTTTTTCAAGTAGATTAGAATGAGGCATAAAAGTAACTTCCTTTTCGACTTGTATACAAAAATTACAATTAACAGTATCATTGGAGTTATCATTGTTGACATACCTCGAAAGGAAATCTGCGACACTGTTACACTTACCTTTAACAAACTTGATTGTAAAATTAAAGTCTGAGAGAGTGCAGATCCATTTAGCCATGCGAGATGTAGGGTCGTGAATTTTTAACATAAATGTTAGAGGCGCATGGTCTGTATAGATGAAAAAATGGGTATTAGCAATGTAACATTTGAAGTGGGCAGTAGCCCAAACTAAAGCTAGTAATTCCCTTTCAGTGGTGGAGTAGCGGGTCTCAGCATCTTTCAATTTTCTGCTGGCAAAGGCAACAGGATGGAGCATGTTATTTTCATCTAATTGTGATAACACTGCCCCTAATGCTTCGCCACTGGCATCAGTATATAAATGGAATTCTTTCTCAAAATCAGGGAGTGCAAGACATGGTTTTGAAATAAGAGCCATTTTAAGGTCTTCAAATTCTTTCTGTGCATCTTCATTCCACGAAAATTTTCCTGTCTCTTTCGTTAAGTTGATTAGATTTTTAGCTCTCTTAGTAAAATCTGGTATAAATCTCCTATAGAAAGATAGAGTTCCAATAAATGACCTAACAGCCTTTCGGGTAGTTGGAGGTTTAAAATTTTCTATTACGGCAATATTTTTATTGATAGGTGATACTTGGCCACTACAAATCTCAAAACCTAGATATTGTATTTTATTCGAAAGGAAAGTGCATTTACTGGGCTTAAGTTTAAGTTTATGCAGTCTTAACCTTTCAAAGACCATGCTAAGCTTCTCAAAATGAGAATTAACATCACTGGAGGCAATTACAATGTCGTCGATATAAACAAGAATTCCAAGATTGCCTAAATCACCGAAAATAGCATTCATAAGTCTTTGGAAACTGTTACCTGAATTTGAGAGCCCAAAACAGTTACGGGTCCACTCAAAAAGTCCTTTGTGGGTGATTATAGCAGTTTTATGCCTATCCTCTGGGCGAATAACCTGTTGAAAAAACCCACTAGTTAGATCTAGCGTTGAAAAAAATTTAGCCCCACTTAAAGCATCAACAGAGTCGGTAATGTTAGGTATTGGGTAAGCATCTTTAACAAGATTTTTATTTAATCTTCTGTAGTCAACAGCAAGTCGATAGGAACCGTCTGATTTCCGAACCAGAATAACCGGAGAAGCAAATTCAGACATGGAAGGGGAAATTATGTCCGCCTGTAACAAAGTATTAAGTTGGTCTTCCATTTCTTGACGTAATTTGTAGGGGACTCTATAAGCTTTGCCTTTAACTGGTTTATTTGAAGTTAAGTTAATTTCATGCGGGATTGTATCACAGCCGGGTAAATCTAAGACCGATGCTGCAAATACATCTTTGTTTTTGTCTAGAAAATTTTGCATTTTAAGTTTTAATGGGGGTTCTAAATGATCTAAATTAATTTCAGAGCTCCAAGTGAGATCAGCGTGATCAAAGTCACCAATTGGAGGGGCCAAATTTATATTATAGGTTAATTTATTATCAGTTACGGGTATATTTGACTGGTCTACACATTTTTGAATTTTGGCAACAAAGGTTCCTTTATTTAAATGAATACTATTGTCTGAAAAATTTGCAAATGAGATATATAGGCCATGTTCTTTAGTGCAAATGGCTCTGGAGGTAAGGAGACCTTGATTTAAATTTTTCGCCAAAGGTTCTAACATAACAATATCATTTTCCTTAATAAAATTTTCCTTATAACTTTTAACCTGGGCTAACATTTTTGACTGCGGGGGAATTGAAATTTTGCTACATAACACAGCGAAACTTATATTTTTATTTTTATTGGTTTTATCACTACTGCTATCTTCATTGCTCTCCTCCTCGACTTCAGGTACCTTATCCTCTATACTTACCAAATCTTCACTTTCATCAATATTACAAATTTCAGTAGTCTCTTCAGCTAAATTACCCTGAGTTACCTGACTCGCTGCTGAAAGAATGTTGTCGACACTTTGAATACTTGAAAAATTTTCAGTGTTATTACCCTAATAGCTACCGCCTGATGTTGTTTGCATGCAAAAGTTCTGCGCAACACTTTCAACTTCCTTATCTGACTCAGTTTGAATGACTATCTCAACATCTTTTCCCATATTACTCAACTGCGGGTCCTGAACTACCATATTTTCACTACTATGATTCCCATTTTCAATATTAACTGAGTCATGAACTTTCTCACATGCACAATTTTCAGGAGGGCTATTTGCATTACTACTTTTTGAATTCTCCCCTACTTTGTTGACACATTTTATATTTACAGAATTATTTTTAACACAATCATTATTCACACAATTATTATTAGAATTTACACTATATACAGAGTTAGAAATATTTACAGAATTAGTAGCAAGACAAGTATTACACCCTGAAGTATTACTTGGGGTTTCTACGCTTTGTTTACATTGGCCTGAAACTGGCACTTTAAGAGCGACAGCATTTGTATCACAATTTATACTTGCCCGGTACTCTTTCAAAAATGGCATTCCCAAAATCATATTAAATTCCTCTGCTAATTTACCTTCCACTACATAGAATTCAGCTTGACATTGAACATTATCAAAAACAAATTTTAAAAATACTTTCTTATTTAGGTGAACTTTCTCACCGGTGACTGTCATAATGGGGATATTGCAATTCTCCATTTCAAAATTCTCTAAACAGTTACAATCAGTACCACTCAGGAGATTAATTGCAGAACCCGTGTCACATAATGCATTTAGGCAAACTTTATTTATGTAAATTCTTGCAGTTGGTAATGTATATGATTGGGGCTGAAACATACTATACACAGTTGGGGGGTCCAGGGGCCTGTTGGGGATCGACTTGACCACATCTGATCCGGCCACTAATAGTTTAAAGCCTCACTTTCATTGTTAGCTACTGGGGTGTTATTTACCGCCTGCTCTTCATTTCTGTTCGCAGCTGTGCTCCTATTGTTTTGGTAATAACCACCTCTTCTTCCCCTATATCCGCCTCGCTGATTGTGGTTCCCTCTAGGATTTTCACCTCTGTTTCTATAATTTTGCCCACGGCTCCTGAAATTTTGACCACCTCCCCTTCTAAAATTATAGTCGACAAAATTTAGTGGACAATCTCTGGCATAGTGGCCTTGTACGGAGCACCTATAGCAGGTTACGGGTCTTACCTCTTGGTTTTTCTCCTGTACATCCCTAGCCCTAAGATCAACTAAACTGTCTATCTTAGCTGCTAAAACATCAATTTGAGATTTTAGTTGGTCTATCTCCTTCTTTTGTGAGCTATCTTGCTGAAAAACTGCAGCACAGGGTAGGTTTTGGGTCAAATTAGGGTTGAGAATTTCCTCGCGGTGGTTGTAGAAAGGGTTAATGCTCCTATAAGCCTTTTCCTCAAGAAGCGCAATTTTGAGGACCTCTTCTGGGGATTGTGGATTTCTCGCAATTACCCCCTTTCGCACTTCTGGTGTAAGATTGCTCAACAGCATGGAGTGTAGTAGAGCCGTTCGGCTTTTATCGACTACTTCACCCTGGATACCTTCAATTACAAGGGCTCTTAATGACATATCATATGCCTTGTCATAAAACTCCTGAACACTCATATTGGGTGGCTGTTTAAAATTTAAAAAATGACTGAGGGCAACATCTGGTGTGGCCTGTGAAGTATAACTCTCTTTTAAGATTTTTAATAGCTCATCAGATGTTTTTGCTTTGTGAATTTTTATTCGCCTAGAAGCAGCTCCTGATAATCTAGCTAACAAAACGAATTTTTTCTCCTCCTCATTCCAGTCGAATAATTTGGCAAAACTCTCAAATTTCTCAGAAAAATCTGAGAAGCAGACTGAGCTGGCCTCTCCATTGAATGGGGGAATGTTTGACAAATTATCCACTAAAGCATTTTTTCGCTGAATAGTGGCGATTGCTTCCGAGTGCTTATCAGCCATAGTTAGAGTTAGAAAATGACAAACAAACCAAAAAGAAAATGAAAAAAGGGGGGGGGGACAACTTAAAAATGAGAAAAAGAGAGGGGAAAGGAAAACCTTATAAATACATAAAACTTAAGTACAGGACTATGCTTTTTGTAAATAAGAAAAGGTTATGCTCACAAGGCATAATTTTGACTGGGAATTGTAGCTTACTAGCACAGAGAGAGAGCCTAGACCTCTTTTTACACTTGAACATATAAATAAAATTTTAATTGCAAAAACACCCAGTTGCTCTTTGATACATAAATACATACAAGTAAAAAAAAATCAATAACCCAGAGACCGAATTGTTACGGCTCCATTTGTTGTGGAGTTTTGGGGTTCTTTCTAAAATACAACTTACTTGAACTTAAAAAGCTCATTTATTACTCAATCTTCACTTGACAATTAAATATTTAGAAAAAAATAAGTATACCCTGATTAGCTCCACTGAAATCTGTTGCCATGGAAAAGGTAGCAAATTATATTAAACTAATCAAAATATCAAAACTTAAGAATCCGAATAGGTTAATACAACAATGATAATTTTGAACTCATCATTTTAAGACAATATTAAATGTAGTAAGGGGCAACAGATTTCTAAATCAAGTAGCATACTGGATTGCATAAAAAACACCCAACTCCACTCCAACCCGATCAAGCTCAAATCTCCATACACATTAAATTAACAAAAGTGTAATCATCATATAATTTGGAAAAATGCAGACAACCTGAAATTCCTCCAATATGAGGACCAAAAGGGGAAAGAGTTAAATCCGTTAATAGAATAGGGATATGATGATGTACTAAAATTTTAGAACAACCATAGAGATTCTGAACAAGATCCGATTGGTTAACCAAGAATCGTATAGTGGTGTATAATGACTGGATATTTTTTTTTTTTTTTTTTTTTTTTACTTTTTAAAATAAAACAATTTTGGTGTATATTTTAGAAAAACAATGTTTCTGAAAGAGGAGAGTTAAAGCTTAATTTAACATTTTATGAAATTAAATTTAATATTACTGTTTCACTTATTAATCTATCCATCCTTAAATCAAGATCAAAAATACGATTGTATAACATTGAGTGAACTTCAATTTATGTTCATTAAAACAGTCAGTTATGAATTTAAACTTAAGAAATTTTAAAGTCCTAATTTAATAAAGTTGAATTTTCTCTCCCTTTTTTTTTTTTTTTTTTATTAATCACAGAGAGGTTAGGCCATTCTTATAGGTCTACTGTGAATATAAAAAATTAATTATTTAGAGATTTATACAAAGAAAAACATACCAACTTTGATAATAAACAAAAAAAAAACACAATTTATTTGAACATTTAAAATAATGAAGCAACTAAGTTATCAAAAATAATCTTAATAAAACAATATAACAGCTGATCTTTTAAGTTGAAACCACTCACTGGTTACTTTTAAATTACACATCATATTTTTAAAATTACCATCATATTACCATTTAATGGTCGTTCAAACATACAAACATTATATATTAACCTACAGACTATTTCTGTTCATAATGTTTATTCTTATTGAAATTATCCAAAGATATTCATTTCACTTTTAAACTCTGGTATAGCAAACATATTTTTTTTTTTTTTTTTTTTTTTTTAAAGAGGTACAAATAAATAAAAAGAAAAACTATGCAAATAGTACTTACAACAGGTAGAGAGTTCTACAATTTTAGTCAATGAGCACTTAGGAGCATTTCCTCCTTTTTCAAAATCTGATGAAGCACTTAAGCTGGAGTATTCAGGCTGGGGAAAAATTCAGACGTGGTTTCAAGCTAACATTCATCAATCCTCTCATCTCACTGCATCACTTGCCATCAACTACTAGGTCCATCATCTAGTCCGGAGGGGAAAATCGTTCTACGGTCCAGAACTTCACCGTCGGAGTCAGTAATTTCACCTTCCTGAAGCATGTGTTTTATTCGAAGATAGCCATCACCGTAACTCAGAACACTACGACTTCTAACGACCGGTTTAGTTCAATATCTATGATCACTTCTGATGGTTAAGAAGTCATAATCTTGGAGCGCCACTACGCCAAAAAAAAAATAGGCTACACATATCTTCTTCTTAATTTCTCGTTAACAGTTATAGATCCGCAATTCGAAAATGCCCTTATAGCCTCTTTTCATCATAACATCATGATTTAGGATGGTTAATGTAGGGCCATCAATGCCCCACTCTCAAAAAAAAAAATCTTCCAGAAACCTGTCCGCCTTCAACAACTTCGCGATCCAGCCCACAGGCCAATCTTCGAGCCCCGTAATAAGTCGAATTTTTTTTACGAGTCAAACGACAGGTCTCTTGGCCAAGCAACAAGTGTCGTAAACATTCATTCTCCCGCGCTGCTTGAAAAACGGGACCGATCCACTCTGCCAGGGGTACGGGAATGGAAACAAAAGGAAAAATGGACTCATCGTGAAGACTACAGCTTGCCGCTCCACTCTGCCGGCCGCTTCATGGGGGAAGGAAACCATGCATCACCCCCATGGCGTGTGCTGAAGGGGGTCCTGTTAGCCTCTGTTTACATGGGCGCCAGCTATCCGCCTGATAGCAGAGCCAATTGAGGCCTGACGTAAACTTACAAAGCCTAATTGCGTGTATAGTACACTCATAAGATAACGTAATTCTTATACAGGGCGGTCGGTCATTCTTATATCAAAGTCAGACTAGATGACTCCAAATTTTCCACCTGTGCAGTCTACTGACAAAACATCCCTCCCTTGCTGTCTGCTTTTCGTATTTGAAAAACAGGAAGCTACGTTAGACTATAAACGTTGAAATTACTTTGCAAAAAGAAAAAGAAAGAAGAAAAAATAAAAACTGATTTTATTATAATTATTACAATTACTTTTATTTATTTAAATTTTTATTAGAAACAGAAAAAAAGAGTGCTTTTAAATAAATGTTGAGAAAGTGATTTAAATAATTAATGTAGATTAAAAAAAAAAAAAATTTGTTGAAACCAACCGTAACAATTAAAAGAGCTAACGCAAAAGGTAACGCGAAATAAACCACATTTTTATCTAAAAAATAACAAAAGAAATATTCCGGCTACAAAAAATACATCTGCTCTTATTTTAGAGTTTAAATAATGTTTCAGTTATGCATTTGTTTCTTTCTGAATAATATAGCCTCTACTAATTTATATTATAGCCTCTACTAATTATGTTGTCCATCTATGTGCTTTTCTTAAAAAATGTTACGTAACGTACTATTGACATGCTTTCAGTCTTGCAAACTGAACAAGTTTCTCCTTAAACTCAAAAGTCTTCATATATTAATATCTAATGGATATCTGATAATTCACATTCTATCGACAAATTCAATATGCAATAAGTTAAAACGAAGAATTTGTGGCGTGTGATTTTGATCATACTATCCGTGACCACTTTACACATCAACATGTAGAGATGAACATATGTCATTATCATGGGTGTCATTGCCACCAGCAGCCGCTATGCATCCAACTTATAATTTTTCTGTATTTATGCACTATGATGTGAACCTAGACAATTAATGTATTTTTTATCTATTCCTGATCTACTCCTGAGACAATTGATAAACATTTGCCTTTTTCCTTACCTGGATTTTTGGGGTACCCGAAATATTTTGAAATATATTTTAGCGATCACGTCCGAGCAAGCCATCTTCTCATATTAATGATATTAAATTGTCACAAATGTATAAATATCAACATTTTGTTAGTATTCCCAATTAAAAATATGAAGATAGAAAATTATTTAAAAACATTATATCCCTTCCCCAAGAGTGTTTTGTAAAAATATTATTTTAAGATAGTTACATTATTATATTCTGGATGTTGTAATAACTTTATTTGACTTGAAGAAAATGTTGAAACCAAATATTAAAATAAAACGCACTCAAAATATTCAAACATTTGGTCACTGAAGTTTAAATTATTTGGTACACTAGAATTTAAATTTTGCTTTAAAAATGATTAATTTCCAATTTGAGGTGGTCAAACACATAAAAATCTAAAAAAAAAAAAAAAAAAAAAAAATTACATTTTTTAAAATCTAAAATAGTACTCTAAAGCTTTTAGATTAAAGCTAAGCAAACCATATGCAAATACGATAATTAGGTCAGGAGATATAGCATTTTTATGTTATGCTGTATGTGGTTCCAGCGCCTTTTGCCATGATTTAAATGTGTTTATTTCAAAATGTAATTTCTTTTCAAAATTCTTCATATTTAATTTGATGTATTATTTAAATATCTATGAAAAGTAAACTTACGACACTTTGTTCATTTGTTTTCACTTATGTATTCTTTTTTTTTTTTTTTTTTTTTTTTTTTTTTTTTTTTTTTCCAGGATTTTTAATATTGAGCGAAAATCTTGAAAATATGATTCTCGTAGACAAAAAAAATATTTTATTTATTTATTTTTTAACTAATCATTTTTGTAATTTTCGAACATCAATAAATATATATTTATTTATATTCCATACAGAAAAAAAATGAAAAAATAATAATAATGAAAAATTCAGAATAAGTGTTAAATTTTAAATATGGTTAAAATTTTAAATTTTAAATTAAATAAAATTAAATATTAAAATTATTTAAGAATTTTAATTTTAAATAAAATATACATTTTGCATGGCACAAAACTTCATGGCACAAAACGCTTTAAATTTGCTTAAAAAATATACAGAGATTCATAGCACTTTTAATATTCAAAATTCTTAGACTTTTACTTTATTATCATATAGTAGAATTTTTATCCAATTCATAAAATAATAGTAATATAAATCTTGAATATGTTGATTTTCTTTTTCAAAATCTTACATTCATCATAAATTGTCAGAAAAATATAAATACATCTTACTGAGGAAAATGGCAAAACAATCAATAAAAAATATACTATTTTCTATGAGAAATAAAAGCTTCATGTCAATTTTCTAAATATGCAGCAAAACAAACTGTACACAAATACATAACATGGCTCTCCACCCTCACCCAGTTAAACTATCACAATCAAATTATAACACATATCAAGTACACTAAATATATACCTGTACTAAAATTTCGTGTATCAGACTATAAGTTGTTTTAATATATCATAATTTTATTAATTTTGATAAACTTAGTCAAGACGCTTGGGACTGGAGCAGCAGGTAATACTCACCGCTAGCGTCTCCATAATAACAATTTATCATTATGCAACAAAACAAACTTTACAGTCCATTGTAATAAATGCGTACATATTTGGGTTGCATTTTTTTTAAGTATGTAATTTAGAAAAGCTGTTTTTTTTTAAATTATATTACAAAGTTAATTTTATTAATAATATCTCAAAGCTATTACACGTAACTATTAAAAATCTTAATACGATAAAGATAAAAAAGTTTTTTTTTGTTTTGTTTATTGTACTTCTCTAACCAGTGTTGCCATTTTTTATACAGGAACTCCGAATTTATGGCAGAAAATTTCGAATAGTATTTGTTTTCATTCCTGGACTGTCTATCATTATATAAAGCAAAAATAAGTATTCAAACTTTCTGGTGAGAATTCGGAATTTCTGATTAAAACATTCCTCATTTGACAACACTGCTTATAAGTCTTTAACAGTTTTTTTTTCCTTTTTAACACAAAAAACTAAAAATGGGAAAGGTATCACTTTTTTACGAATAAGAATATTCGCCTTATTTAATTGAAAAAAAATCTGTCATTAAATAAAGCGAAAATTACAATATATATATATATATATATATATCAGTATCCGAAGGCTTTGAGTACCGATGCAAGTGAACTCTTCTTGCACGTACAGTGTACGAGTAAAACTTTCATGGGTTAAGATGCAGAGAATAATTTAAATTTGTTAAGTTTTTAATTGAAATTTACGACCAACAAATAAATACGATAAATACAATTGTAATTTATTAAAATACGCTTTGTGTGTTCATTGTTGCATTTTTTCACTGTATAATATGGAACAACGATTTTTGTGCAATAATTCTGCCCAAAATTCAAATTTTTTAATTCATATCGAAAATCTATTATATGGTGCTCTTAAAAATATTTTTTTTTATGTTTATTATTATTATATATAAACACGGTGCCCCTTCTTATAGTATTCGAATAGTTAATTCCAAAAATGTTAGTTTTCGAGGTATACACCCACATGCCAAAATCTTTCAGTTGTTGTTCTTCATCATCTTAGAAGTCATTTACGATAAAATAGTTATTTTTGTAAAGATTATGAAATTAAAAATTGTAATCTGTTCTTAGAAATTATATATTATATTTAGAAATAATTCTTCCGCGCTTTAACAAGTTAAACACTGATAATTTAATTTTTTACGATAAAAACTTATCGAGTTACGATAGTCTGAATTTTATAAATTTGCAGCACTTAAATGCAAATTTAAGAATTTGCAGTACTTAAAAAGCAACTTTTGAATAAATTTAAACAAATTTCTGACAGTCGTAAATAAAAATTTTATTAGTCATCAGTCATAAATCTTCATTTGTAACAGAACATCACAACATAATATGTTGATAAGATGGTTTTCTGCTAAAGAAATACTAGACAGTAGTTCTGACACATTTATATTTTACCCACTGAAAAAATACCGATACATATACCATTTTATAAATTATGCTTATTACACATGTAAATGAACAGACGACATTTTCATTGATGTTAAAATTTTACATGAATGTACATGGGTAGATTTTCTTTTGGGGGGGAGGGGGGTTGCCAATGAAAAATAATTGGTACCTTCGGCCAAGAAAAACAGTTAGCACTTAAAATGAAATATAATGAAAACCATTAAAACAAAACTATTTAATTTTAAAAATTAAATCATGAAATAATCAATTCAATAACAATCAGAAACATATATTTATATTTCTTTTTTTTTTAATTCTTACTTTTTCAAAGAGTTGGGAGAAAAGGAGGGCGTTGTCCTCCCCTGTGCCCCATGTGAAAGTAAAAATTATATATAGAAAACAAGTTAAACCTATTTTTTAAGTTTTTACATAAGAACTGTAATTTGAACTGACACACGTGTGCTTTATTTTGAGTTAATTTTTAAATCTTGAGCACTTAGGTATTTTATACAATCATCGATATTGGTTTCATAGCTACACCAATACTTTTTATTCATTTTAGGAATCTTAAGTGGAAAAGATTAACTTACGCAAATAAAAAGATAACTTACACATATTTGAATTACTTTATACAATCTTCAGCATCAAAAAGGTCAATAACTTTAAATCGTTGAATGGAGTGCAATAACACTAATAACACTAAATAACACTAAATAACATAAATAAACAAGAACGAAAAATCATGCATCAGGCATAGATTATGAAAGACTTTCCAACACAAACAGAATATTATAAAAAATTCCATTTTCTCATAAATTGAAATAGGATATCTAAATAAGCAATAATAATAAAAAAAAAAAAAACACATAACTCAGTAAAAATCAATTTTCAAAAATTACTGTTCCTATCTGATAATTTGTGCAAATTTTTGGGTGCAGCCCAGTACATGATCTATACAATATATACACACCATGCAGTACACAAAAAACAGATAATTATAAAAATGCATACCACAGCGGAAAACCCCAATTCCAGCAATTATTGATTATCAGTCCTGTAACTGAATTCTTTTGTGCATCTTTGTAAATGAACAGTAAATGCTACGCTCACCATAATCTATAGAAAACATATTGTAGTGTACCTTAGTGATCGTTTTTAATTGTATTATGTTTGAAGTATTATAACATTATTAAAATGCACCGCAAACTATTTTCCACCATTGATCATAATGTAATGGAATTCTATGGAATCCTTCTGTATACGAATAGTAAATGCTACTTATTCCATACTCCTTAGAAAGCATGTTGAAATCGACCTCAGTGATACATATCAATCACATTATGTTTAAAATAACGTAACATAAAAAAAAAATATATCATCCCTAAGTATTTTCCCCCACAGACCATATTTTAACGGAATTCTTAAGTGTGTCCCTGTAAACGAAATATAAATGCTAAGCATTTCATTTTGAATACCAAACATTTTATTGTAAACGTCGATAACATATGAAATTTAAATGGCAATGCGAGTACAATTACGAGAATTAGAGTATGGTCAGACGGCCAGACAAATCGAATTGATAAACACTTTTCAAGTATGTTGGAAAGTGTGAAAAAATGTCAAAATTCAGTGTCAAACGTTACAAAACGTTGAGTACAAAACGTTTAAATCCATGTTGGCCCTTTTTTTTCAAGAAATATATACTTTTTAAAGTAAAACAGATATCGCGTATTTTTATTTAAATTTTCAATAATTTCAAATGTTTGTATTTATACTTGATACTTTGAAATAAATACTTGATTTTTCATAATTATATTCAACTTCAGTTTTGCTAGTTAAAATGTTGAAAATAAATGCATAATACATTAGAGTGAAATTACTTAAAGTTCCGGTAACATTTTAGAAAGAAATAAAGTGTTGTGAACAGGAATATATATATATATATTAATATACCTTTTATATACACACACACACACACACATATATATATATATATATATGCTTCCGGCTAAAAAGTATAAAGAATATTTAATAACAAATTATATCCATAATTTACAATCTACTTTGATATGAGTTAATTTAAAGAAATTTAATAAATTTGGTTAAATTATCATTAAATCAATTAATTCAAAAAAATTCATCCCCCCCCCCCACCAGTCACACCATAAATTTCTGAATAAATACGTTAAAATTTTCTTACTGTAAAATCTAACACTAATATACAGTATAACAAAAAAAAAATACATTTTATTTTCCTCATTGTATTTCTTAAAACTTTTTTTTTGCTCTGAAGTAACTAAAAAACTGCAAGCTGTTATGTAGCGATGATTAAAATACTGGACGTTAAAATGTAATTCTTTTTATTTATTTTGTACCCTAAAAAATGATAAAAAATAAATAAATAAAAATATCCAAAAGTACTTGTTTAAATTAATCTAAGCGGAATTTTGAGTTCTTTTTTTATTCATAGAAAGGTATTTTTCAATCTTAATAAAACATACAGTTAAAAATTGTTTTGAGTGTGTGAGTCTCGTAATTACTTTCATTAGACTAATTAATCCAAAATCACCCTTTTCCATTTAAAGTTTTGGTTGTTAATCTCGATATAGATTTATCCTTGCATCTATTTCTTCCTACAAATTACGCTTAAACTGAATTTTGAGTGCTCAGGTATGGATTAAGTTAAACTATAGATTAACAGTTAGTGTGTGGAGCTAACAAAATATAAAGCTATTAAGCTAACAAAAATATAGTTGAGGATGATATGCAGTTTTTAATATAAAATTGCTCTAAATAATTAAGAAATCTTTATTTAGATTATTTTAAAAACGTTTTAAACAGTAAATATCATATATCAGAACTATGCTTTGTATATTTAAATATAGTACAAAACGTTTAAATCCATGTTGGCACTTTTCTCAAGAAATATATTATCTTAAAAGTAAAACAGATATCACATATTTTTATTTTAAAGTACCAATAACTGCGAATGGAAATACTTCAGTTTTCATAATTAATTTCACCATCAGTTTTTATAGTTAAAAAACTAAGTAGTGCAGAATTAAACAAGTTGGAAATTGTACGTCAAACGTGACAAATGAGGTGCATTCGTACTATAGCTAGTTTCAGTGAAATTAATTATATCGTACGTTATTATGATATGATTAATTTCCGTAATAAAATAAGTACATTTTAAGTTGCCAACATTTTATCATTTGTTGACATTTACTGAAAATTCCAATGGGAAACTTAAGCCTAGCATTCAAAATTTCAGAACTTGAAATCCATATTTAGACTTTTTTTTCCATTTAATATCTATTTTTCCGGAAACATCTATCCAAAAAATGTCGATAGATTATATGATTGCTATAATTAAACAATTTTAGTTTACAAATTCCGTTTTTAAATTCAGTAATACGGAAATAATATGACTCCATCTTAAATAGGACGTAATCACCATGGCAACCTAGTCATTACCTATGATGTGATATCACTGAATTAATTACGTATGATAGGATTTAATAGAATGATAGATCTCGGTCGCTTGACGATTAATCCTCGGAAGCTGCTATAACAAAGAAGTACCAATTTTTAAAAAATTCAAATTACTTAATAAATATTTTTAATAATATCTTTTTAAGTTTTGCTTCAATTTTCATAAAATTTGAAATGACTCGACAAAATTCTGCAAAGATTATTTATACTAAATTTCAAACCATTTGGTTGGGTAGTTTTTGCGCTGTTATATGCGGACAGATGGACAGACAGACAGACGGACCGACAGACAGACAGATGGACCAGACGACGACTATAGGTGCAACGTATTTATATAATTACGAATGCACCTAAAAAAGGGATGTTTGTAAGAATGATAGGCAATTCTTCCAAGCATCAGGTTTTCTAGCATACTAGCCGGTCTTCGCCCATCTAGCTGATCGCTTCCGTGTGGGGACCAGATGCCTTCTGCAGCGTATAGCCCGAACTTTGCTCGGGGCCCAGAAAGTTAATTTTAAATGCAAACAGAAAAATATAAATAAAATACTTTATTTTAAACTATACGAAAATAACTAATAAGAATATCAAAAAAGCACGCAAATAAAGATTTCGTGACATAAATAATAATTTTTTTTCGTGAGCCCCCTGACAAAGACGCGAGGCATGTCGAAGGCATACATAATTAAAAAAATTATTTAAAAAAAAAATTATTTAAAAAAATTATTTAAATTTAGGTGTTCACGGGTCGACCCAGTTTTGGCTTAAGGATGAATAAATCGGTCAAGTGCGAATATAACTCGCGCTCAAAGGATTCCGTTCATTAAATTTATTAATTAATATTTATTGATTAATAAACTTCTACTACCCTATTTTTTTCATAATTTTAGTTTCAGTAGATTCAGAAATAGGAGGAGGGGGATATCTTTCAGAAATATATCTTTCAACGATATCTCTGATAATGTAGTACCTAAAATGAAAATAAATATATTTTTGAGTTCGGTGTTACAAGATCTTTCACAAGATACCCCAGACGATATACAAAAACGAAATTTCTTTCAAGTAACTGAATGTCTCGGGTAATTACCGACGAATGTTTTTGAAAATAGTTATCAACAATCCTTGGATGATTTTGCGTCAATAAGTATCTTGAGCGCCCCTCAAACCCCCTGTTGAACTCCCTCAAAGTAAAGTTTGTGTGTAACGAAAAATCGATTTTCTCAAAACGTATATGACCTAGGATAATCGCTATAATTTTCTTAGAAGGTTTAAATAAACTCCTACTACCACTAATGTTTTCATAAATTTAGTTCCAACAGATTCGTAAATAGAGGGCGAGGGGGGGGGAGGTATATTGTTGCATTACATTTTCAACGACATCTCTGAAAATATTAAAACCTAAAATTAAGATAAATATGTTTTTGAATTCGGTGTAACAAGATGTTTCATACGATACCTCACACGATATACAAAAAGAATCTTTATTTCAAATAACTTAATTAGCCACTCTAATTTTTTCATAAACATACTTGTGAATAGCTAATAATCTATAAATATGTGGATGAATAGGCTTTATAACTCTCCCAAGCTTGAACACTCACGTTTCATAGTTTACGAGAAAAACGACTGTGACAGACGGACAGACAGACACACGAGTGATCTTATAATGGTTCCGCTTTTACTTTTTAATTACGAAACCCTAGAAATTGTTAGAAAGTTGGAATTCAAATCAAACATAGAATACATATAATATTGGCAGCTTTTCAATATCCTAAATATCATCTTTTTTTCACCTATAAAAGTTGAGAGCTCATTTCTCAGAAACAATTACGAGCTTGTTGTAAAATATAAATGTAAACCACTAGGCTATGGAAACTAATAATTATCTATAGCCAAAATATCTTGCTCATCAAATTTAATTTTAAGTTTGCGGAGTTGCAGAGAAATTAATTTCTTTAAAATTGCAGGTTTTTATTTTTAATCAATGGGTAACGGTTAGTAGAAGTAGCATTTTTGTTAATATTGTTTATATAGTTCTTGGAATCCCGTCAAACAGATATAAAGCTAAAAGTGACTTTGCACTAAAGCTATGTGTCAAATGACATGAACGATGAATATAATAACCTGTTTATATTAAAGACCAGATCCGTTAAAATATGAGCTGTTCCTGATATTTTACGATAGTAATGGTTGAAAGGCATAAAATAGCACAATTAATCAACATACTGGGACAGAGATAATTGTGTTCCGGTGTTTGGAATACAACTATTTCTGATTACTAATATTTACCTTATTTAATGACAGAAATCTGAGATTAAAAAAGGCGTGATTAATATTCGGATATAGTGGTAGTCAAACTAGCATAACACAATTACCCTTATTTTGATTTTTTTCACTCTGATGCATTTGTATTCCATTTTACATAATAAACCTTCAAAAATACACTAGAAAATCTTCATTTAAGTTACAGTTTCTTTTATCTTAGAATGAGTTTTTAAGCACCAAAGCAAAATAATAAAACAACTTTAATCTAAAAATTAATGGCGGAAAAAATCTACTCGCCAATAATTAAGTTTTTTATTAACATCATGAAAGCATCAGTAAACGTTCTCATCTATTATTATAGGGAATTTTGAAATAAGATAAAATAAAAAAGAAGAAGAGAAACAAAATGATTGCATTTAATCTTTGGCCATGAACCTAGGTACAAGGAACCATGTGGCTTTAAGTAGAATCACCGCCCACTGAATATTTGGCCTGAACGCGAGAAAAAAAAATTGGGCTGTTGCAGACGGATTTTTTTTTAGCGTTTGTACGGTCCCATGAAACTGAATACCAATAATTTATAAAAGTTTTCTTCTCCGTATTGTTATGAGATTGAATAAGTCAAAGAAAACTTTTGGAAAATACTAGTGTGTAAATTTGGGGGACTGTACAATCGCTTAAAAAAAACAAGACTACGATAGATAGTCGCCATTTTTATGACAGCACTCAGACCTACACAAATAATTTTGAAATAAGATATAAAAAAATAAGATAATTTCGAAGGAATAAGGAATTGGCGAGTAGATTTTTTCCGCCATTAATTTTTAGATTAAAGTTGTTTTATTATTTTATTCAGAGTATTCAGAGTGCGGTGATAGAGTACTTGGGGATTTCACGTAAAATGCATTCTATTAAACATTCCACACGGTTAGATGATATATTTTACATATTATTGAGCACTTTAATAAGCAATTAAAATTAGATGTTGTAGCACTCACTGTAGAATAATTATACTTTTAGTATCTCGGGGCGGATTGAATAGTTCTTTTATAAGACCAGAAATCATTCTTTGCTGGTATTTTCAAAATTTGTATTACAGGTTGGCACAAAGCATACACATTACGAAACGGCACATTACACGTATATATATAAGACTTCACTTTCACATTTCCGGAGAACAAAACAACAACATAAGAATTTTCTATTTACATAACCACACTTCGAAAACGAACTTCTCTCGGCAAAGCTCACATGTCAACTGAATTAAACGTCTCTAAATGATCACGTGATGCTTTGCGCATTTCGCCGGAAGGGCCCATTTCTTTTGGAAGGGGCTTTTTGCGTTACAATGTTGTAATTAAAAGAAAAAAATATTTTATTTTTATTTTTGAAATAATAAAATAATTCAGCTACAATATTTTACTTTTGTGCTTGTGAAACAGTTTTCTATTTTTAACATCTCAGAACTTTCTTCTTTTTCTGGAATTCTAAATGGCTACAATAATCACTTATGTTTCCAATGAATCAGCTGAATTACAAAATTAGATCCAAATATTATTTAAATGACTGGTAGTATTTATAGTACAGTGGTGGCCCTAGGTAGACAGGTCTTTTTCTAAGATTATAAAGATTATAAGAGCTGCATCGCATGAATTCCGATGATGTTTTCATAATTATAAAATATTGTAATTTTTTTAGAGATATGTCTCTTACGGTTGAGAAAATATTGCACATATCTCTATCATTTGGTTTTTATTGCTTGTTTGCTTGTTTTATGACGAATTTTAAATAAAAATTGATAATAGGTTTCTACAACTATAACGCTACATCTAACCCATTTTATCTACAGCAATAATTGTTTAAAATTTTATATACTTTTACAAATTTACATGTGATTAATTGAATAAACAAATAAATAAACAAGAAATAGTGATAATTACAGAGTAATTAAATAATAACTAAAAAAAATATCAAAAATTTATTATTATAGAAAGCCCAATTTTTTACTATGCAATTGCACATTAGTTGCCAATATGCAAGAGAATCAACGAAAAAACACATTATTCCTTAGCTATATCAACTTTTATTGACTTTAAGGTCCTCTGTGGGGATTTAATGTACCACGATTATAATCAAAATTTTTTTGTACGCACAGTCTATAGACTCATTGTGCAAAGCCTCACTTTGCAATGGAATGCATAATTATAGCTAAAAAATAATTATTTGATATTATATTATATATAATTAGATATTATATATAATTATTTGAATTATAACTAAACGGAATTTAGAATATTTGCATATTTTTCGATACATTACGAATATTATATGTGTAATTCTTTGTCATTAATCTTCAAGTCCGTGCTGTTTCAAATTAAAACTATTTATGCATTATTCTCGCATTTTGTTGAACTTAAATATTTCACTGGATGATTTAATTTATTTTCTTAACCGGGGATTAACGATACACTTGGATGTACAGCCGAATGTTGTTCCATGTAAAAGTAAAAATTCCGTAAAAAAAGGAAAGCATACTGACAGCAAAGTTGCCGACAATTCTCCGGTTTTTCACAAAAATTCCTTTTCATATTTCTTCAATTTCAAAATGGAAATTTTCAGCTATTCAAGACGGGAAATTTCTGTTTTCTGAAATAAATATGAGCAGTAGCGCAAACTTACAAAAATCTGTGTAATAGTTATATATACTAATACACATTACATTTATACGGAATATGTACTACGTCTTATTACACCCTTTTTTTATCACATTGCCTTCTTCAGGATTCAAACTTCTGTACCCGCCATTAGAGGATGGGTGTTCTGTTTCCTACACCACCTGGCTGTATCCCGCATTTAAATATAAGCTAAAACATCAATTGCAAAAATTTAACTGGATATTTTTCGTTTTCTCTCATTTCAAAAAGAACATCTCTGTTTTTCTGCCTTGGGGGGAACATTTTTGTTTTTAACCCTTTGTTGCATACTTTAAAACTGGCAAATCCCCAACATTAAATTTGCTATTTTCTAACTAAAATGGTCACACAGAATGAGAAAATTATTGGTTTATGTATAATATATGATTTTTAATTACAGCCAGCCTACTATAGTCCAAAACAAAAGAAATACAATATTTTTATACGTGTGTTTCAATTATGCATTAAGCTAAGAAGTCTAAAAACAATAATTAATAAACAAAATACTATTTAAGTAATATCATTGTAGGTTTAGAAATATTTTAGTTGATGCTGAATAACGTGCCGGCATTCTGAAAGGACATCCATATTGATGATATTCCGTTGTTGTGATGCTATGTCGATTTTTCTACTGAAAGCATAGATGTGACATAATCTTTGAATAGAAACTGTAAATGAAATATGTTGGGAAAAGGAAAAATAGCATTTTTATCCACTGTGGTGGACAGTATGCAACAAAGTGTTAATGTTCAACAAGTAATGATATAAAGAAAATATTCCCTTTATTCCAAGAAAATGTACGATTTCCATTCAAAACAAAAAGTTTCCATTCAAAGACAGAAATTTCACATAAAATCACTTGTATATATACGGGATATTTTTTACAGTGCTTATTTAAAACAATATCCTGAAAATTAATTAATCACTACAACATTTACTTTGAGCTAATCTATTTTTTAAAGACGCGGGAAAGTTAATAGGTATCTGTAAACATTGGTCATAAGGCTGTGAAAAATATGTTAGGGTATTTTTGTTAAGCATCTGCCCAGTTTTGGCCATATTACTATAGGAGGGCTGCAAAAACAACGATCTTTGAAAAGAAGTAATCCGACATTGAAGTAATTTTGTTCAAATAAATCCCAGATAAACTTTGACAATCGCCCATTTTGGGTCGCACAAGAAACTTATGAACCCTAAATTCACTGGTATTAGTGAGTTATAGTTAGAGTTGAACATTTCTCGCGTAAAAAAGTGATAGGTGCCGCATCGGCCACCTTTTTAATACCACTCTTTTCATACACTAATTTTTGTGGTAGATTTCTACAACATTTTCAATACAAATCCAATAAAAAGTTTATTGGTTGAAAATAAGGGTAATAAGACAGTGACCGGAGGCCCCTCTGTCATTTTTCCTGAAACAATCGCTCAACTGTAGTTATAGTACATTTAGATATACTATAATACATTTAGATACAGTAAACACTTGCCAGGAGGATACATAAAAAGTTTGATTTGCTAATGTATGAAAAATAAATGTATAACCATTCAATGTGAAATGATTCTTTTGAACTTTTTTAGAATATGAAAGCATTGGCTTTGTCTTCAATATGAATCTTTGAATAGATTATATTGTATTCCATATGACTAAATCGATTTTATATAGATTGATAAATTTATAAAAGTTCGACAAAATATCTATTGAGATAATTTATTAGGCTTCTTGTAAATTTATGATTTCTTAACATTATCTACAAGGGAATCTTCAGTAAGTTACTATAAGTGAAATTATTGCATTATTGTTTGTAACATCTAAAAAAGGAAATGCTGTAAACTGGGGTTAATTGAACCCACAACAAAAATGTTTTAAATATGCCGTGATTCTGTAGAAACGATTAACATAATTCACCAATACTACACTGTAACCTGAATACTAGGTCTGAGCGATGACACAAAAATTGCGGTTGTTGTAGGCGGATGTTTTTAAGCATTTGTACGGTCCCCTGAATTTAAATACCGGTGTTTAATAAAAGTTTTATTCAACTTATTAAGTATAAGGAAAATAATTCATAGAAAACTTTTAGAAATTATTGGTATTCAAATTTAAGGGACTGTACATACGTTGAAAAAAAATCCGCCTATGACAGCCGCCATTTTTATGTTGGCGTTCTGGCCTAGTATTCACAGGACGGAGAATACGCTTTATATCATGTCAATACTACTCTCAGCATAGTAGACCCACGGCTGATTTAACCCTTTCCGGCACAGTGGTCCCTCTCCGGGCACACCTAATTTTAATTCCAAACTTGCATACGGCACCAAGAATATTTTAATAAAATTTTGTTTCTATAATGAAAGTTTAAAATAAAGAGTTCATATTTTCTAAAAAAGTCTTTGTGAATTCCGGTGTCAGTCAGCAATTTCTCATTTTACGAACAGACTTTGTCTGTGCCGGTAAGGGTTAAAACCTCTTTTATGTTGTGGGTCCAAATAATCCCACAGGGTCCAAGCAACCTCAACTTACGATATGTTACATTTGTTATCCATCTTTGTGCTCTAAAATAAAACCTGATTAATTATTATTTTTTATTAAAAATCGAAATATCATAAAATAATCTGCATGGAAAACGTTGAATTTGATGTGTAAAGAAGGCTCAAAGTCATCGTAGAAACGTGAATTTTAGCACTGGGCGTAAAGTAACTTGCTATAATTACCACACTATAAATATAGTACAATGTTGAAAAATGAACGTAAATTTAAATGGATAATTTTTATCCCTTTATAATTATATAAATAAACAATAAATTTGTAATGATTTGTAGAATATTTATCATATTAAATATGGAATTGTTGTTTGTATTCAGATTAATTAGTTTGCGCATGTACGTTTAAAAAAATTACTGATACGAAACAAAAACATGCTCAAACATATTTTTTTTATGTAAGTTATAATAGAATATAAGAAAATTATAGCTAGTATATGGCATTTTCAGACACAAAATGTTCAAATGAAGATTGAGAAAAATAATAAAAAAAATTATATATTTACTATACATGTATTATCATACTATAGTTAGTTATTACAAAGAGATTACTCAGTTGCAAGATGTAGAGAAATTTTATTCAAAATATCAAACACTTTTTCCAACTAGAAATCTCCGGTTTATTTAATCACGGAATGTCTGGCATTAAATAAAGAGATGATTACTATTCTGAATTGGAGGTAGCGATTTTGAATAAAGAAATCCGCACATACTGCAACATTCAGATTAGTGTTCCGGTACACATCATATTTATTACATTTTAATTACATTAAATTCATATATCACATATGAACCTCATATGAAGATAAATATTGCTTGTAAAATACATCAGTAGAACACAGGGCTATTTCTGTTTCGAACATTCAGCTTGAATATCCGCCTTTCACAATATGTGCTAAGAGAGAATATTTACTCGAAGAATTTTTGTTCTTGGATCTAAACAAAAACATGAACAGAATATATTTTTTTACTTTTTACTTTGTGGAAAGGTGTCATGTTTAAATTAACTAAAAAATACGAAATAACTACTAATAATAAATTTTTTGTTGCTTGTAACTGTTATATCAGCAGGGCTGTCCAACCTGGTGCACGCAACGTGGTATCAGTTTTTTTTTTTTTTTTTTTTTTTTTTTTTTTTTTTTTTTTTTCACCTCATATAATCGCTGAATTTCAGTGATTAAATAAGATCAAAATTTCTTTCGGAAAAAACTGGTGAATGCAGGCGCAGGGTTCGATCGTCCTAATATCAGGATCGTGTTGTAAAATTGTAATAAATTCAAGATTTTCAAAAATTCAATGTTATTTGATCTTAGTAAATAATTTTAAAGCTAATTTAAAATCAAAATGTTTTTTCCTCCATTTAAAAATAATTCAGGCATAAAAGAGTTAAAATTATAAAAAATACGGAAAAATTATAATGAATTAAAAAAAGTTAAACATTTCAACAAATATGTAATGAAAGTAAAAGTAAGTCTGCTTTTATCACCTACACCTCAAAATGTAAAACTTGTTCCTAGCGCAGTTTAAATTTCCTTTGTCGGTTTTCTTTCAAGCATGGCGCTTGTGTAAAAATAAGATAAAGTGGTTATGAATTATGCATATTGTTGCAATGTCAATCCCTTCATGGAGCAGCAGGCTTCTTGCAAAGAAGCACCGTACGTAACTTCCCTACTCAATGACAAACGCAAGAGTGTATTATGTTTTTATTCCTGTGTCATATATATACCTCATTATGTATATATACGCATGTGTGTCTGTGTGTGTATTCAAATATATATATATATATATATGTGTGTAATTATTATAAGTTAAAAAAAATCAAATTTAAAAAAAATTAAGTTACTTAAAATTTTTCGAAAATTTTTCATGTTAGTAAAAAATATTTAAAAAAATTACATGTTAAAAAAACTTAGACAGAATCAAGTCAAATTATGCCAAAAAATCCTGAAAGACAAGAGAAGTGTGAGTAAGCCAAATACATGCATTTCAATGATTTAAACATAGGAACTTGTATAATTGCATTTTTAAAACATAAACCGCAGGGCTATTAAAATTATATGTTCTTTGATTGATGCATCACTTTAATTTTGGAATAAAAAATTAATGCAGAAAATTTCCGATGAATACAAAACTCTCTTTGCATAAATAACAGCATAACAGCCAATTTATACACTTTTTTTCGTACTACTAAAATTTAACAGTCATTTTTGGCCTTATGTAATTGGCGAAATCTGCGATTTCATAAGCTAAAACTTTCTATTAAATTTTAGTGGTTAAAAAAAAGCGTAAAAGTTGGCAGCGGTGTAAGAGTTGAATATAAAATTATGAATTACTACACATTCAAACGCTCATGTGTAAAATAAGGTTATGTAATTTCCGGTGTATAAGACAAGGCAGAAATAAGTCTCATTTCAAGAACAGTTTGTCATTTCAGACTACACACGCATATTATTTCAATAAATCCAACATTCTTAAAAAATTTGCCGGGGACACACGTGTTGGGTTTATTGTATTAATATGTGTGTGTTTAAAGTTTGAAATAACAAACTGTTCTTAAATTGTACTTTTAATGAATTTAGACGTTAATTTATGTGCTTTAATAAAATAAGTCTATTTTATACCAGAAATTTTATTTAATAAATAAAGTCAAATGAGTACCTTGTAGAAATGAGTTACATTTTAATATACTAGGGCAATTCGGAAACTAATCTTCGTTTCGCTGTAAATAAAAACCCTCATACATTCAACAATTTTTTATCTACATCTGAAAGGTACAGCTGTCCTCTATTTTTCAACATAGTCACCATGTACATTCAAACACTTGTCATAACGTTTTACCAACTTACCAATCCCTTCTGCATAAAACTCAGCCGCCTGCGAATTCAACCAACTTCTCACAGCGGTTTGAAATTCCTCATCGTCAGCAAAGTGCTGTGGGAGGAACCAAGTCCGGGATGTAAGGGGGTGATTAAACACGTCCCATTTGAATTGGCGCAAAAGATCTTGTGTTCGCCGAGCACTGTGAGGGAGAGCATTATCGTGCAGGAATACAACCCCAAATGTCAGCAGGCCGCGAAGTTTGTTCTGCATGGTTCTTTTCAATTCCTTCAAAGTGTGACAGTAAACTTCAGAATGGATTGCCTTACCACGTTCCATGAATTCTACAAGCAAGATTCCATTAGCATCCCAAAACACGGTGACCATAACCTTCCTCGCTGACAAAGTTCGACGGGCTTTCATCAACCAGTTTTGAGAACCGGTATGACCCCATGACATTTACTGTTGTTTTGTCTCAGCATTCACATGCGCTACACAAGTCTCATCGCAAGTCACTTTTCTGTTCAAACACTCCTCCCCTTCGGTGTTGTACCGAGAAAGAAAGTCTAAGGCAGAGCCCATTCGATTTGTTTTGTGGATCTCCGTGAGAAATTTTGGTACCCATCGAGCACAGAACTTCCGGTAGCCTAATTTTCCGGTGACTACCTCGTACCTCGTCCGCGAAATGTTCGGAAATTGTTGTGAAAGTTTCGAGATTGTTAATCGGCGGATCTGGTGAATTTTGTCGTCAATTTGTTTGACGAAATCATCACTCACTACAGACGGCCTCCAACTCATTGATTCATCATGAATGTCTGTTTTTCCTTCTTTGAAAAATCTTACCCATCGACACACTACACCTTCAATCATAATGTTTTGGCCGTATACGTCACACAATTCAAGATGAATGTCTGCCTCTGACAGTTTTTTCCCTAAGGAATCTTATCACGCTTCATGCCTCGCATTTGGCGGGATTTTCAATGGCAGCGCACCTTTTGTGAAGTTATAGCCAGCAAACTAGCGGCAGTACGACACTCTCACTAGAATAGCTGGAAGATTAACGAAAAACAGATGTAACAACGGTTGCGCTCCGCTCACTACTACTAGCGCCACGCCACATCGGAGGTTAGTTTCTGAATTGCCCTCGTATAAAAATTTTAGTCGGAAACAGATTTATTTGAGACGCGTCTTATACGACGGAAATTACGAGAACTAACAAGGTCAAGGTCAAACCGGCGGGGGCTTACCTTTCGGCTTAAGCTCAACTAGCCCCACCCAGCAAAGGTTTTTACTATTACAAAATTGCACAAGAGGCTGCCCACATTCGGGCAAGCATATTACTTAATTCAATAAAATTCTGTGTTTCTCAATATAACAATAATGCTCGATTATAAATAAATTCTTTCACGTTACAAATCACGGTTCAATACTCTGTACAATTGAAATGCAATACTTAATGCAATATTTGATACTTAATGCTTCGTGATATTTAACCTTAAATAAAGATGCTAAATTGAATACTGATTACAATATATAATTTATAAAAACCATTGTACTGAGATTTAAGTACGATAACTAACACAATGAAAGTTCATAGATATTCAAGATTTAAGTTTCTAAACAA
Organism: Maratus michaelseni; assembly: GCA_963931845.1. NCBI lineage: Eukaryota > Metazoa > Arthropoda > Arachnida > Araneae > Salticidae > Maratus > Maratus michaelseni. The sequence goes on from OZ007599.1 coordinate 274,015,502, forward strand.
AATCTAGAAAAAAAAAATATATATATTGTGATTGCTTCCTCTAAAACAGCTGATTTGTTACAATCGAACTTTAAATTAACTGAGCGGAACATTTTTTGTCTAATAGATTTTATTTTATTGGACTTGTTGTATGACTTATTGAACTTTTTGTGGACGTTTTATTGGACTTGTTGTGTACTTGTTGTATTTACTTTACAAAAATTATTTTCGTTTAGCTAAAATTTACTCTTGATTATGATGAAACATACTGAGCAATACATAAACCTTGTACTATTAAAATGATGTCCGAAAGCTGCTAAATATTTTCCATGAAAATAAAAACAAAAATTCAAACAAGTCAGCCACCCTGTTTTATATCCGAGCCCTTCAATTACTAAGATTATGCATGCTATTAAGAGTATAGAATTTAATTAAAAGTACTATAAATATATCTAATTATCAGTCACTTAATGGTCAAATATTTTCTAAAATATTTTACATTTACTATGTATATTACCACACTATTTGTACTTATCCTTATAAGTAAACACCTGCTCTGTTTCACATCATATTTATTACATTTTGGTTTCTGACAGCAGGTTTGTTTTGCATTGCACAGAAATGTAAGCGATTAAACATTGCAGCCGACATATGCGTCCATTTCAGGAGTTTCTTTTTTATTCAGATATTTTAAATCCATACCAGAAATTACGAAAAAAAATTTTTTTACATTATATAATCACGAAACGTCTGTCATTACACAAAAGATAAATTACTATTAATAATTTCTGGTATGAATTCGTAATCTATATATATATATAACGCCGTTCTCGGTATGTATGTATGTATGTTCCTTATATAAATCTACAGTTTTTATTCGATTTGAACGAAACTTGATGTACATACGTTTTAGAACACGAGTAAAATTACGGCCAACTTTAAACATTTCTCAGACCATTCTTTATCATTTTTTTTCAAACTTCTCCCATAGTTTATCATTACAGAAATCTTTTTTTTTTCTCAATTTCTAATGCAATAATTTTTTCCTGTTGCCACACTCTAAAAAACAGCATAAAAATTAAAAAAACAAGTGATAACACATTTATTTTCTATTTATAAGCCAATAAAAATTCAAAATCACTCTCTATATTTTTTTAATTTCCGAAATTGAAGTGATTCTAAGAAGAAAATGTGCATTTTGTTTCTATATAAATAGAAAACGATAACTTTAAATGCATTAAAATGATGTAGTACCTTAATTTAAATTTATTTTTAGTTAACACATCTACTTTAATACGGATGTTTCAATTTCAAGAAAACAATTTTGTAAAAAGGTTAAAATAAAGCTAGGTATAACGTCATATTCTATTAAAGGTTTCCATTATAATTTCAAACTGAGTCTAAGTATCGTCTGCTATGTTTTATTCCTACTTCGGTTGTATACTGCAGCTGTATCTTATAGCTATACGTTATATTGCTAAGTGTTTTATTGATTTAGAAGCAGTGGTAACATTTTACTTTGATTTACATTAAAGAGAGGGTCATTTCTTTCGTTTTTCAACAAAAACTTTACGACTAAAAGTACGTATAAAGTTGACATGACTTTCATGTAATCATTATAGATTTAATTTTTATTAATGAAAATTTATGTTTCAATTTTAAAGTGATGTTTTATTATCAGTGAAAAGTCTTGATTTTCAGAAATTAACGTTTATTATTATCAATTACCCATAATTACATTTAAGCCATACGAAATTTTTAAATGTTACTGTAGTGGCTGGGTTATGCAATTTAGACCCAACTTAAAAGTACCGTAATTTCCGGCGTATAATCCGCAGCTCAAAGAGTCGTTTTTGACCCAGAAATTTTATTCAATAATTGTAGTTAAATATTTACAGCGATCTTTTAAGTTACATTTTATAAAATAATATTTCTGGGTCGAAAAACGACTCTTTGAGCTGCGGATTATACGCCGGAAATTACGGTAAATATTAAGATATCCCTTAATGTCATTTTTACTAACTCCATGTTTCCATTGCTTTATTTTATTTTTGCTGTTAAAATTATCAGCAAGCTATTTAATGAAATCTGGCAATTTTCCAGTTTTATAGTTTTTTTTAGAATAATAAAAAAATGAAATGTTTTCTTTGGTGGTATTGATTGTGGTGTAGTTAATAATTGATATTAAAACATTTAAAACTATTAAATTAATATATTTTGAACACTCCTTCTAATATTATGCGAGGCTTCCATATTTTCTTTCTTTATCTTTTTAAGTTTTATTAAATCTAATTATTTAGTTAGGGAAAATTATACGTAAACCAAGAAATGCTGAATTATTTACATTGTTTTAAGAGCAAACCAGTTAATCTTTTGTACCGTAATTTCCGGCGTATAATCCGCTGCTCAAAGAGTCGTTTTTCGACCCAGAAATATTATTTTATAAAATGTAACTTAAAAGATCACTGTAAATATTTAACTACAATTATTGAATAAAATTTCTGGGTCGAAAAACGACTCTTTGAGCTGCGGATTATAAGCCGGAAATTACGGTAAATTTTTTGTTGTAGTTGTGTACTACTTTTGCAATAGAAAAAAAATGTGGGACTGGTTTCTGCAAAATGTGCAAGAAAAATGTTGAAAGAAGATCTTTCTTTTAAAAAAGCGGTATACGGAAAACTAGCTGATTAATATCAAAATTGATGTACATCAAAATCAACTATTAATATCATCGGCGGATTATACGCCGGAAATTACGGTAATTGAGTCGCACACAGATTTAAAAATATCCATTCTTGAAAATTACTTTAAAATCCATAAAATATCAGTAAATTGATATACGCTTTTCAAACAAATAACATTGAAAGTACATTTTTGGTATTCGTCCGCATAAAAATTGAAGTACTATGTTTAGAAGTAAATGTATTTACTTTACAAAGATCAAAGTGCTTTTTTTTCTAATTGACAGTTTAAAAAATGAAATTATGCGATATTTAGTAGTTACAAAAATACAGCACAAGCAAAATTTAATGGTTAGGTCGTTGTTACCGTCAATATGATGTCGACATTACTCACGGATATGTTTTTGTTCTTTAATATAGATAGATGCCATATGAAAGCGAATTTCGCAAAATGTTACGACATTTTGTTGATTTTTTTCATTGTCAGGAAAATCGTATATTTTTCTATTGTATACGCAAAGAAAACGCGCATTCTCATTTATAAAGCTGAGCTGAGAAATTGTACTATGGTTGAGTCAAAGTACCGTAATTTCCGGCGTATAATCCGCAGCTCAAAGAATCGTTTTTCGACCCAGAAAATGTATTCAATAATTGTAGTTAAATATTTAGAGCGATCTTTTAAGTTACATTTTATAAAATAATATTTCTGGGTCGAAAAACGACTCTTTGAGCTGCGGATTATACGCCGGAAATTACGGTAAAGCTATTTTATCTAATTATCTTTTTTTTTTATCGATTTATGGTCGAGAATGCACAAAGTTCCGTCATTGTTATTGTCGTATTATTGAATTTTAATTTATGAATAATTCCTGAAATACGCAATTCGGATGCATATGGGTTAATTAAATACCTAAAAATTTCTAAAAATCGATTTTTTGTTAAGTTTAAGAATGCCGTGATTATTTAACATCATTGTTAAAAGCAACTTTAAAAAAAATATTAAAAACATCCTTCATAAAATATATTCTTGTATTCAAGACTTGCCTGCGTAGATTAGAAAAAAATACGAAAAATTATGATGAATTTAAATATATTTAAATCACTTTGACAAAAGTTTATTTAAAGTAAAATTAGGGCTGTTTTTATTAATTTATACCTCAAATGGAAAACTTTCCATATTCTTGGCATATTTTAAATTTCCTTTGTCGGTTTCCTTTCAAGCAGGGTTTTTGTGTAAAAATAAGATTAAATGGTTATGAATTATGCATATTGTTGCAATGCCAATCCCTTCAAGGTGAAACGAGCTTCTTCCGGAGAAACACAGCACATAACTTCCCTAACTTAATAACAGGGGTAATGATACATAGCTAATAGGCAGAATCATGTCAAATCATGCCAAAAATTCCTAAGTGACAAAAAAAAAAAGAGTGAGTAAGCCAAATATATGCATTTTAATGATTTTAATATGATAACATATAGTTGCATTTTTAAAACATTAATCGGAGTGCTGCTAAAGTGAGAAGTACTTTTGTTTAATGCACCATTTTGATTGTTGGTATAAAAAAATAATTTGCTGAAAAGTTCCATTGAATTCAAAGCTTTTTTGTGTGAATTAGAATTTTATTTTTATTTTTTTTATTTAAAAATTATACATACATGGATTCTTTTCACGTCTTTGTGATTTAACACAGTGGGTTTTGTGAAAAAAATTTAAACTAAGAGATATTTGTGACAATTGATTAAATCATAATTGGTTAAATCACAATTTCATTCATTAAATCACAGTTTCATTTTTTTAATATAGAAATAATAATTATTATTCAATTTATTTAAAAAACTTATAACGCATTCTGATTTATAGGGTTGCTACAGGTCAGAGAAATTTTCAGGAAATGTACCAGTATTGTCTTGTCGAAAAACTCGCATTAGTTAATCACGCAAATAAGGCGAGTTTTCTATAAGAAAATACTGGATTTTTTCATGAAAAATTCCCTAAACGGTAGCAACCCTGGTTTAGATATTTTTATAGATTCCAGTTTAGTTCTAATTTAGACTAAATAAGTATACTTATTAACTCTTTTCTACGACTTTCATTGTAGAAAAACATTTCACATGCTCTCAGTAATGGTATCATTTTTAGATCTAAAGAAAATCCTTTTATATGATTTTGAAACTTTTGTTTATCAATCCATCTTTTTGAAACTTTGAAAATTAAAGAAATATTTCTTTTATCAAAATCAGTAAAGTTACTAAGGTACACAGATAATTTTCCGTAGTAAATACCTATTAAATAATTGCAGTTTTAGTAATTTTTTAGAACGGAATGAAAGCATACAAGAAGGAAAAATCATGCATGAATCATACATTACGAAACACTTTCCAACACTTTCAGAACACTGTAACAAAACTTCACTGTTTAATAAGGTTAATGATGGTGTTTAAGAGCCTACACTAGTCACGGAAGAAACACTTAAGCTCTTAGTCAAGCTTAAGTCAATGGGAAGGTTCTTGACAGATTTCTCGCTCGCATTTTAATATTTTTAAATGATTTTTTTTTCTATAGGATAGCTGAAGCCTATCCCTAAAGCTGTTAGTTTTTACTTTTGTGATTTTAGTTAGAGTTTTTTTATAAGCGGACTTCTTCAATTTCAGAACCGGTTGGAACCGGTTCTGAAAATGAAAGTACCCTTATATAAAAAAACTGGAACCAAAATCGAAAAAGTAAAAACTAACAGCGTTAGGGATCGGCCTCAGCTATCCTATGCAAAAAAAAAAATAATAATAATAATAATAATATTTAAATGCGAGTGAGAAATCTGTCAAGATTCTTCCCATAGACTTAACATTAGCGTTCGAGTTTCTTTGGATGACTAGAGTAGGCTCTTAAGTAAACAAATTGGAAAAACTATAACACATTTGAAAACCCAATTTCAGAATTATAACATATACTCGGAAAAATATTTGAATTATTTTGTGCAACTCTGTATATGATCTCTACGATTTATATATATACTACATAGGATGCAAAAATTTAGTTCATTTAACGCATGATAGTTGAAAACGCATGGCAGTTGAAAATTCCCCTTCAGCGATTTCCATCAACAAGCGTAAATGTACTCGAATTCTTTTGTGCAGCCATGCACCAAGTAATATGCAAAAAATTATTTAAATTCACAAACGCATACCGCATTTAAAAACGCACTTCCAACAATTATTGCTCATAGACAATACTGTAAACGAATTATATTGTCTATCCCTGTAACTGAACGATAAATGCTATGCACACCATATTCTATAGTAAGCTACAGTGATATACATGTGTATACTTCACTCATGTATATGAATTTCAATATGTTTGAAATAGTGTAAAATCATTAAAATACACTGCAAATGATTTTTCTCCATAGACAATAATATAACGGCATTATTTTGAGAGCCACTGTAAACGAACTATAAATGCTACACACTTCATTTTAAATACCGATTGTGCCATGGTAGACCTTAATAAAATATATCAATTAAATGGTAATACAACTATATTTACGCGAATTAGAGCGTGAATAGACGGACAGATCGAAATTATAACAAACAATCCGACGGACAAACTGAATTCATAACCACTTTTCAATTATGTTCGAAAGTGTTAAAAATGTATTTTTAATTAAATATGTAGCAATTTAAAAATTTATCATTTTTCATTAAATTTCAAAATACACTCATCTACTTACTGGTAGTATTTAAAGACTAACTATATATGAATTTATAGTAAATTACAAAAACATAAGAATATAAGTATTTATTGTAAATTAAAATAGCACATTATCTTCATTTTATGATACTTATCATATAATGATTATTGGAATAGCCGCCAACATTTACGCTTTTCTCTTACCACTAAAATTTAATAGTAAATTTTGCTTTATTTAATCCTCGAAATCTGCGATAAAATAATTCTATTAAATTTTAATGGTAACCATTTTTTTTTAAATTTGGAAGCTATGTAACTGGACAGGTTGAGATATCACTGAAAATAGCTTTACTACACATATAGCACCTTTATCTGAAGACTATTATGCAGGTAGTGCGTTAATGTTATCAGTTTATCAGAAATTATGAACTTGCTATTATTACCTGCAGTTTATCAATATTAGCGTTAAACAAAGTTTTGATTTAAGATGTGTTTTTAGTGTTGTTAATAAAAATTCTGTATGATTTCTGAGAGTTTCGCGTGGTATGACAGCTGTTCATAGACATAAGTTAGTATTAACTATAATTGATATAGATGCATGGACAATGAAATTGCATGATGAAATTTAATCAGTGTTCTAGAAATTATATAGAAAGAAATATATAGAATATTTTAGAGAAAGGGAAACATTTGTCTGCTCTAAGAGTCAGTAATGATGCATTTACTAAATACCACATAAAAAGTTATTAACATTTCGGTTAACAAAACTTAATAATATTTTTACAACATTTTTGTCATCAGAATCAAAATGTAAAAAATATACCAATATTTCCAAAATCAGGTTTTTATCATGATTACATTAATTTTCTTACACTTTACGGAAAGTCAAAATGCAAGTAAACTACAGCTTATGTTTTGGAGATGCACGAAAACGCAGAGTTATATACATGAACGAGCCATATAACGAGAGGCTACTCTTGCATATAACATATTTATGCAGAGTACAAGTATACCACTACATAAATTTTATTTAATATTCTTACAGTAATTGTTGCATTGGGATGTAACATTACCGTTGATATGTATTTACCATTGCATTTGTTCATTTAACTGTCTAATACACTTTTAGTATATTAATTGTATTCAGTTCTGATGAGAGTTAATTATATTGAGTTGTCTAATTTTATAATCTAGAAAATTACAGAAAAACAACTCTAAATGCAAAAAATAAATAAATCTTTAAATAAAGCCATTCCAAATAATAAGAAACCCGGCAATACAACTCGAAGATCTAATAAGGAATAAATAGACAACTGTTGCCAGCAAGAAAATTAATTCCTTCGGTGGGTTAGTCTTGATTTTAGCAGCAAGTGTATATGGGAAAAATCTATGACTTTATGTGATGCTTTGCTATACACTGCAGCTGAGATTCAAAAAATGTTCAGCAGCACAAATTTTGCACAATTGAAGAAAGTTATGGCCGCGTGATTTGTAGAATGCACATTTTTTTCTGAAGTACCGTTAAAAGTATTGTCGGTTCTTGCTAGAAACTGCTGATTGTTTGCATCGGGCTACTCGCTACATTACATTGTTCAAAATGTAGCACGCTACGCTACAAACTACTGTAAAGAGACTTCTGTAGTTTCACTACTTACAAAGCGCTACATCCGACCTCTGAAGTCAAATAAATATAATTCGGAACAGGCAAATTATTTTCTGAAATGCTACTTGTTTCTATGTGGTTATTAATTTAATGACTTTATTTTAAAAATTCTCAGGTATTCATTAATTTGAAAAAATACGGAATATTGGCAGTTATGGGATACGTTAGACCACTTTTACCGTACTCCGATGGCTAATATCAATGATTTGAAGACAAGTAGTAGTATTTGAGATTAGTATTATTTTAAGTAGTTATTATTAAGTAGTAATTATTATTAAGTAGTATTTGAGATTGCAAACGTTTATGTAGATATGCTGGAGGAGCTTGTAAGGTGTTGAACTATCACTTGGATATTTGCATAATCTTTTTTGATTATTTTTTTTCTTTTAAAAATAAAACTTTGTGTTGCTGTTACATGTACAGTCAGCCAGAAAATGACAATACCCCGTGCATTTTAATTATGATTTGTCCAAGAACAAAATGGAAATAGCCATTCAACTGGAAATTATACCTTTTTCAATTTATGTTTAAAACAAAAGCTTGGGAGGTTGTCTTGATACTAAAGTTTTACCAAACTTTTAATACGAACACATAATTTTGATAACATATTTTTCTTTTTTGGTAAATTTTACTCAAGGATACCAAACGAATATCACTTGGTAAATTACTTTAGGAGTTATGAATATTTAAAGTTCAAAACGACTAATTTTAAGTTTTTTTTTTCTTTTTTGTAATTGTTGCAAAACAGATTACAATACGGGATTTTTTTAAGCATAACTAAAAAACTATTTAGTGGCATTAGCTGTAATTTTCGATTTGCATATGTGAAGCTTCTGGAATTCAATTTCTGTTAAAACATTCATAGGTTAAATTTCATATTCTTTTTTTCGAAAATAAATTTTAAAAAATATATATCCGAAAGAAACTTTCGAAAAATGTATGAAATGTAATTATTATTATTATTATTATTATTATTATTATTATTATTTTAACAAAAGTAGATTTTTGGAAGCTTCAAATATGCGAATCCAAAATTCCAGCTCATTTCGTCAAGTAATCTTTGAATTACGCTTAAAAAATTACACGCATTGTAATCTGTTTTGCAAGGATTACTAAGAAATTTAACATTCGGAGTTCCAAATTTCAAATCTTCATAATTCCTTAACTACTTTACCGAATGACTTTCCCGTTTAATATCCGACGGTAGAATTTACGGAAAGACCCAAATATGATGTCAAAATCAGGTGTCCGTATTGAAAATTTCAGTTTGATAGAATTTCTGTATGAAAACGAGTCTAAGCTTTTTTTTTTTTTAAATAAATTTAAAGACGATATTATTTTCAGTCGAATGGTTATTACCATTTTTTTTTCTGTGACAGTTTGAAGGTTAAAATGTATGTTTTTTTGTTGTTGTTGTTGTTGTTGTTTTTGACCGACTGTAAAATTAACATAACTTGGCTAAGATTTTATTTCGAGTAAGATTTATAGAGATTCTCTTACACCGTATATAGAGTTTCGTGTACCTGCGAATGAATGTACAACAAAACTTTAACCCTTAATTGCATAGTGATGTAAATTTCCATCACTTTTTATTTAACTTTTAATAAATAAATCAACTTCTTCGCCACCATTATATTTATATAGAAATATTAATCCAGTAAATTTCCCGTGAACTATGTTGCTGAACAAAGTTAAAAATCTATCTTAAAATTTCTGTTGTCTAATATTTAATGTATGTATAAAAATACACAATTGTAAAAGAAAAACTCATGCAAAGAAGGGTTAACCCCATTTTTTACAAAAAGCGACACTTTTTTAATTAACTGATTTTTTTCGCAAAAATATTTACGTAACTTTTAGCCCAAATACGTGTATAATATATTGCCATCGGAAACAAAAGAAAATCACTCAACATTTTATATACGAAACATAGATATTCAGTTCACAAGGAAAAGGAAATTGTTTTGACAAACACTTTTAGTAGCAAGAAATATATTAAATAGGAATGTTGAGGGAAAGTAAAAGAATATTTTTGCTTGATTTTCTATGATATTTTTTTTTACTCCAAGTACGCACGTTTCAAATTTGGAGGCCGTAAGAGTAGTTTATAAATATATAGAGTTTTGTGTACATGCGAATGAATGCCCAACAAAAAATTAACATTATCCTTTTAAATGTGACAGCTTTTTCAATTAATTTTTTTCGCCGAAATATTTAGATAGCTTTTAGGCTAACACGTGTATAATATTTTGCCATTCAAACAAAAAGAAAATCAAAAGATTTTATATACGAAACATAGATATTCAGTTAAAAGGAAAAGGAAATTGTTCTGACTAACACTTTTAGTAGCAAGAAATCTATTAAATAGGGATGTCGAGGAAAAGTAAAAGAATATTTTTGCTTGATTTTCTATGATATATTTTTTTTTTTACTCCAAGTACGCACGTGTCAAATTTGGATGCCGTAAGAGTAGTTTATAAATATATAGAGTTTCGCGTATATGCAAATGAATGCGCAACGAAAAATTAACATTATCTTTTTAAATGTGACAGCTTTTTAATTTTTTTTTCGCCAAAATATTTAGATAGCTTTTAGACTAACACGTGTATAATATTTTGCCATTGGAAACAACAGAAAATCACACACTATTTTATATACGAAACATAGATATTCTGTAAAAGGAAAAGGAAACTGTCCTGACAAACAATTTTAGTAGCAAGAAATCCATTACATAGGGATGTTGAGGGAAAGTAAAAGAATATTTTTGCTTGATTTGCTATGATCTTTTTTTTTTCACTCTAAATACGCACGTGTCAAAATTGGAAGCCGTAAGAGTAGCATATAAATATATAGAGTTTCGTGTCGTGGCTTCAAAGACTAAGAGGGAGGAAAGGTTGACAAATCTGCCACGAAGAGAAATGGTGTAATGCAAAATGTTCACGACACTAGGGAATGAGAATATATGAGAAGCGGAATGCAAGGCAAGCGCAGTGTAGCGGCTTGAAAAAGTACTGACAGAACTTGCGCTTTTGAGTTAATAGAATGGGGATGACAGATCTGCTCAAATACTTCAAGAAATATAAAAAAGAATAGATTGCAGGAAAGTTTCGGAAAGTTTCCATTTACTATTGACATATTAGCGCATCACATATAGTGATTTGGGCAAAACATGACATCATATAAGTGAAAAAAGTCTTTCGTACGAAGTTTTATGATTCAAATTGGATTGTTGACACATATACTTTTTAAGTATTCTGTAGTAGTAAATATTGAATTTTTGTCGATAATGGCATGGAAATTGATAGGAAAAAATGCAAAACAAATTACTTTTATAAAACAGACAAATTGCAAAATTTTATCAGAGAATATTTTGAAAAACGTCGTTATTTTCATCAAGATTAATCAAATAAAATTATGCTTAGCATATTATTTTTCAATAATTTTACAATGAAAAATTACTAATCACTTTACTAACTATAAAATTGTCTTTTAAGCTCAATATTTTTTTATGAATTTCATATTTGTTTTCGATACAAATTTATAAATATAAATTTAAATTTTTACCATAAATTATTTTTTCTAGAATGATATCTAGTTATATCAATATTTAAAAATACAAAAAAAGTTGTATTTTATAGCTTCAGCTTATAATCAAATAGAAGAGAGAGGGAGTGATTTTCTTAACAATCGACAGTTTTGGCCATATTTTTATAAGAGGAGGGATGCCTTCAGGGAGGACTTTAAAGGAAAAGAAACATCGTTCTTGTCTCTTACACGGTAAACATGAAATACTCGCAAAGTCACTCTACTAAATCTACAGGTTTATATGGCTCTTAGCTGGGTGGGTGCTATTAAAATTGAAAAATTGTATCATTATTTATGTTCCTGTAATACATTTTTTCTTTTATTCGTAAAAATTGAATCCGTTATTTCAAAAACCACATAAGTCACAGAATCAGAACGTTTCAGATTTAAAAAAAATGTATTATTCGCAAGTAAACGAATTTTTATATATTTTTTCCGCTAATTATAGAGTTTGGACTTCAAAGCTTGTAAATATCGAATAATTTTTATACTTTATGAATAATAAAAAAAAGAATCGCAGTAAAACTGTTCCTGACTTATGTTGTTTTAGCAAGAAACAAGGTTAGGTGGTATTTAATTTGAACAAAACAGTCATATTAAACATATTTTTAATCAAAATTAATGAAGATAGCACTTCTACAGGAATATTTTTATGTATTAATATGGTATTGCATGCAAATGGTAATATGACAATGTAATACGGTGTCCGCATGTAATCAGGTATTGCATGCAAAAAACACTTAAGTGGCTGACTTTATGTCGTTTAAGTAATGAACGAAAATTAGAAGGTATTGTTTGAAGAAGAAGGAATACACTTACTTATGTGGTTATTACCCAGATCGTGGCTCTACCTTCAGGGAAGCATTTGTGACAAACAAAGTATATTTGGAAAAACTTGACTTATGTGGTTTTTGAAATAACCGATTCAGTTATATTCCTCGTGTAGATAATCGACCGTAATAAACAACACTTTATTCACAAAAATAAGTTTTCTCTCTTTCCCGTGTTCCTGTTTACTCTATAAACGCTTAATAAATTTAAAGGATATAAAAAAAAATTGTTTAACCAAAAATAATAATAATAATAATAATAATAATAATTGCTAAATAGAAACAAACTACTGAAATATTTTTAAAAAGTAAAATAGTGTTTTAAACGCAATACTGATTTATGAATTTCAGAAATGTTTTAGATCCATTTGTTTTGAAATATATGTTATTATTTTTTTTTAAATCCTGAAATATACTTCAATCACTTATTCTAAAACGATATGTAGTTATATCAATAACAGAAAAGAAAAATCCACATTTTAACTATTAAAATATTTTTTGTGCGTCTGTTTTAAAAGAAAATAGTTCACTCCATTATAAATTTACAATTTCTGGTTAATTTCTTTCTTTCTAAACCTAACCATTTATAATATACCATATTATCTAACGCCTAATACAAGCATGTTTTATATTATGAACGCAGCACATGTACGTGATTTGTGATTTGTTATTACTTCTTGAAACTTTGATATGTTGAACAATTTGCCTTTACTTGTCATTCAAGAAAGCAGACACAAATATTCAACGTTAGTTAAAATATTTTATCTTAACAAATAATATTTCACATCATAGGCTACGCTTTTAAAGGGCAATGTATATAAGATCGAACGGATTTTCCTTTAATGATCTTGTATCGTCTCGGTTAGTCATTAGATTTTTAAAACTTCTACTAGCAAGAGTTAAGGGGGTCCGGGACACAAAAATCTTCAATTTTTTGAAAAATGTTTTATTTTATTATAAAATTCTCTGTTTTTTATTTTTTATTTTTATTTTTTATTTTTGCTAAAAATGACGTTTAAATTATGTTTCTATCATAATTACAAAAAGATATATGGATATATTAATTGTTTGTTTTCAAAATCTAGCCTACAAGTAGTGGTTGTCATGGAAACGGTCTTTAAGAGCAATGTATATATGATCGAACGGATTTGCCTTTAAGGATCTTGTATCTTTTCGGTTAGTCATTAGATTTTTAAAAGTTTTACTAGCAAGAGTTAAAGGGGTCCTGGACACAAAAATCTTCAAATTTTTGAAAAATGTTTTATTTTATTATAAAATTCTGTTTTTTTTTCTTTTTTTTAATGACGTTTAAATTATGTTTCTATCATAATTACAAAAGGATATATATTTTTTTTTTGTTTTCAAAATCTAGCCTACAAGTAGTGGTTGTCATGGAAACGTTTTTGCGTTTTTCTGCATAACGGGTTATCAACAATTCTCGTCTTTAAATTGTTATAAGCCAAAAACCGTTAAAGATAAATAATTTAAACTCGAAGCATGTCTTTTTCAATCATTTTACTTTATTTTTGATTCAGCAAATTTCAAAAAAAATATTTAGTTTTGGAAATCTGTTTTTTTAAACATAAGTTACATTTATTTTTATTTATTATTATTCTTTTAATATATTTTTTAATTAATATTTAAAAAAAATACTGAATCATATTTAAAAATTATATATTTCTGTTTCATTAAATGAAAAAAAGTTGTCGAATAATATTGTAGAATTTGTCGAAAATTTATATATTTTTGTTTAATTAAATGAAAAATGTTGTCGAATAATATTGTCGAAATTTGATATAATGATTTTAATTTACCCCACTTTTTTAAAAATTTTAAATTAAAAAAACTTTATGAGGAGTTTTATGATTTAATTTTGTTTACAAATTATATGGTTAACCATTATAAAAAAAAACACAAAATTCTAATTCAATAAATAAAAATGTTTTTAAAATGTGCCTCGAACTCCCTAAAATACTATAATAAGAAACTAAGTTTATTTGAAAAGTTTTCAACTTGTAATTTTTTTTCGTATCATGCTTTAAGAATGCATAATATTTTATATATATTACACCATATTCCCTTTCGGCGATATTGCATAGATGCCAACTTTTACGATTTTTTTCTTACGACTATTTTTGAAAAGAAATATTTGTCTTTTGTAATCTCCGAAAGTTTGAGATTAAATAAGGTAATTATTTTTTGTCAAAAAGTAGTAAGATAAAAGCGTAAAATGTGGCAGCTATGTACAATGTACTGAACGTTAGTGACAGTCCCAAACATAATATATCGACTGTTATAATATTATTGCTGACACAACTTGATTAAAAACAACTTGATTGACAACTTGGAAACCACTTGATTAAAATGATAAATTATGGTGATAAGTCTTTAATGTCAATTTAATATTTGCTATAAGATGTTTTAAGCATAGATTTATAAGTATCGATTTGTAAGCAAATAATCAAAATACATTTCAACATATGTTAAAGATCCAAAATTTGGTGCATTTTGCGGTAAAATTATTTATGTTGTAATTTTAGTTTGTTGAAGATGGAGAAGGTAGGGTAATAAGATACAGTGGAATTAACAGTTGAACAAATAAGTAACCTACGCTCAACATAAATTAGGAAATATGTCAAAGCTTCATCTTGGTGGGGTGTAATGTATTTTTTACAAAATAAATAAATAAATAAATAAATAAAGATAGAGAGAGAGATTTTTTTCTTATTATCCCGTTTGTATCTTATTACCCCACTTTCTGTAAATGAGAAGACCATAGAAAAAAATCACAACTTTGTTCTTTAATTCAAACATTAAGAATCTTAAAATTTATACACACGCAAGCACAGAAAATAGAATAATGTTACTTTCAACAATGTTCGAAATATATATATATTTAATTACTTCTTAAGTTACTGATAGATATTGTGTGTAAAACTTTAAGAAAATAACGCACACATTAAATTAAGAAGCCACAGAGTATAAAAACTGATGCTCAAAGTATTTGCATTATGTTCATTTATAGAGTGAAATATTTTGCATAACTTGAAAAGTGATAAATATAACAAAACTTAGAGACTATCTTATAATTATTATGACTAAAATATATTTTAATTTTCGATGTAAAAAGAAAACCAGAAAGAAATGAATGAGATTAACTGAAAAATATCAACTAATATATAATTTAATATACTTAATATGTATAATAATTGTACTATAATAATTGTTCTTGGTTCTTTAAAGTTTCATAATAAGAGTCCCCTTACGTTTATTTCGTTTCATAAGCTTAATTTGCATAAAAATATTGCACACATAATATTTTTTAATTATAATTATCTAGAACACAGGGGAAATTTTGTTAAATATTAGGAAATTTAAGATTAATAATCTTTATAATTTCCGAAATTTTATTAAACTCACGAGCCATAATATCTAATTTTACAAAGTTACATGCGAAGAGATTAATTATAATATTATTATAAAATGCATAAATTTTAATTAAATTTGATTTATTTTAACTAACTGATCTTCTATGATAACTTTCAAAACGGTAAATTACATAGAACAGAAATTGCTTATTTCACACCTGTTGAATGTGAAATTTTCTGGAAAAATATAAAATTTCTAATGCGATATTTAGAACATGGTTAAAAGAAAAGACATTTTTTTTTTTTTAAATATTTTATTTATCTCTTACCGATGTGTATAAAAAAATACACTTGAATATTTTTTACAAATATTTTAGAGTTCGTTGAAAACTACAAAATGTAAATCTGCATGCAATCGAAAGAATTTGAATTAAAGCATTGATATAAATATGTGATTTGGGGACTGAAAATAAATCCACTAGTTCTCTTCTATTTATTAATAATTTATCCTTTCAACTGTAATATTTCTTTTTACCTCATGTAATATGAAACGTTTTAAAACAAACGTATGCAAAATTTATTTGTAGTGAAGGTCGGAAAATTTATTTTCACATACCACCCATCTTTGAAAAGGATTCAAATGAAAATATTTATTCTGCAAACTACAAATAATTCTTGAAATCTAAAAAAAAAAAAAAAAAATACTTTGTATATCTAAAAGATAATATTTTGCATTTCAATTACGATATTTAGATATTCTAACCCCATAGTACCGCGGCAATGATTCCCATTGTATTCCTTTCCGAATATGCGGTTATAAACTCCGCTCCCATAAAGAGAAGCAAACACAACTCAGTGCTATTCAGAACGTATCCTGCATTCTATAATCTATAAAATAATGACGGTGCTTTTTTTTTGCACAAGGAATCATCTTACAAGCTTAATAGTGTAATACGGGTCTTTTCCCTTTCTCCTGTTTGCGTTTCTGCTTATGGCTTCATTGTTTAGCTCGATCGATTCAGGAGTTTCTTCGCCCACAGAACAATGCAAATCAGTTACCTCTGTTAGGAGGAACATGAAGCAAACAAGTTATTTCCTTTTACATCTTGACTTTTAGGTGCTTTATATTATTTGCAGGGAACTCATTGATTTCCCAACATAACATCGTCAGAAAATAAAGAGAATATGAATTGAGCTGTTTCATTAACTATTGCTAGGAGAGAAGGGATGCAGAATTATTAATTATTCCTGCAGCACAACGTGTTCATAGCATACAAAAGGCTGATGTGCATAACATATGCATATTTAAGCAAATTTTCGAGAATGCATAGTAAAACTTAGAGGGTAGCTATATTGCGTTGTCGTTTCTTGAGTTGCTAATTACATTTTCACGGGGAAAGAGAGATATGTAAAATTCGCTAATAATGCTAATTACCTTAATAAACTGGCAACCGTTATAAAGAAAAAATGCAAAAAATTTGAGCCAGCTCATCGTCGGTGAATTATCTATCGCATAAATTACATAATTTCCGGTGGCGCTCAGGAAAAAGCATGCAGTTATCGCAACAGTTTTGAGGAACATATTTTCCGAAATTTCGATACCGGAGTATTCAATTAAGAGTTAGTTGCTTTTTGACCTCTTTGAATTTTCTTCTACTTGATGCAATTAGCCATTCGGCTGATTTTAGCCCTTCAGAACTCGATTAAGTAATAAAAAGGTATCAGATAGTTTTAGGAGAATTCTTCTTAAACGTTTAATAGTATTATGGAACACAAATAGCATATTAAACACAGAACACGTTATATACTTTAGTTCATTATTTAAAATTCATCTTACATGTATACATCAAAATATAATGTTTTTGGAAAGCATTGTCTGCAATTATAAAGATAATTTTGATAGTTCTTTAATTAACTAAAATAACATTTTCACGCATATTTGTATTTATAATTATGCTTCAATAATAAATTAAAGAAAATAATACCAATTTACTGTAGAAAAAGAAACTTTGATTCTTTTGAATTAAATTAAATAGATATTACGGAAGTGGGAAAATTTAGTATTTTGTTAAATATTGTATGAATTATCATATAATATTACATATTTTGAAATTCACCATGTATTGTATGAATTATTGTATGAATTATTGTATTAATTACTGTATTTGTCAAATATTGCCTGAATTATGAAAAAAAAGAATAATAGTGCAAATAGAATAATTTTATGCACTATTACGCAAATTGAACGCTCGGTAATTATACAGAAAGTTGCGTGGTTTTATTTAAAAATTTATTTATTTTAATTTATTAAAGACATTTTATTTATAAGCAATTTTGTTAAATACATTAAATCAGATTCCGATTTGTAAATAAAACCGCATTCTTATTTAGTTAATTTCAAGAAATGTGAAAAAAGATTTAAAAAATTGTGTGTCGCATTATATATATATCTTCAATACCAAAATAAATAAATAAATAAATAATAAAATTAATAAAAGCAAGATTATATACAACAAATCCCTATCAGTTACGTTTCTCTTATTAGATGTGAAATAATTTAAAATAAATAAGCATTTCGCACAAAGACATAGAAATGTTGCCATGATGCACCCATGATGCCCAGATATGCACCCATAATTTATTTTTTTTACTATTAATGCACTGGAGGGTTTGTGAAGACTGCATAAGCTGCGCAGAACAAAAAATTCGCGTTCTGATTACATAAAAATTGACCACTGAATCTTACCTCTACGATCATTAGTTTTTTTTAAAAATGCGACAGAAAAAGTTTGACGTCGCAACATAAAATAAATTTAATCGGCAATATCGATGTAAATTATTGCATGTTAGATATTGTATGATATTTGCATGAGAAGATCCATGTGACGTCACACATTCGTTTTTACATTTTTCTCGAAGACTATACGTCGTAGATATATTATTCTTTAGTCGATTTTTATTTGATGTGAATGAAAATTATCACACTTCACAGTTTATGCAATTATGGTAAAACTCTCTGTATGTTGCCGTAAATGGAAAGTTAACAATTAAATAAAAACTTATGATTTTTACATCAACAAAATGTTTTCTACATTTTACTAGACATCTGTGCTTGAAGAAAGCATTTTATAACCGCATTTATATTAACAATATGACACACATGGTATCATTAAACAATAAGAAGCAATATTTATAATATCCCTCTCTAAAATGGTTTCTAATAAAAATATATTATAAAAATATATATTAGGTCTTTTATGTATATTATTTTCTCTAGACAATGAATAAAAAAAACCATAGCAATGAATTTGAAGCAAGTTGACATGGATAAAACACTATTAAAATCCCTATTTTAAAGCACTATAAAATCACTATTTTAAAACAAATTTTAATGAATAAGTCTATCAGAAATAACGCTTTAATAGGAAAATGGGTTGATTCGTGTCATTGGTGGTGCTGCGGTCATCTATTGCATATGAAGACCAACAGACCGGGACCTCCATTTATACTGGATATGACTCACTAAGAATATCTGAGTCTGCATTGGAATTGGAATCTTGCATTCTTTGGATAGTAGGCAGCGTTCTAACCAAAAGACAAGAAAGTTGACAAATGGGAATATAAAAATGGGATTACTATACAGGATGCATAAAGGTTTATTTTTTTTAGTAATATTATTTCCGAACAGTAAACTCCGCCTTATTTAATCCCAGAATCCTGAAGAAAGATATTCGGAAAGATTAATAGTCAAACATAAGAATATCTAAGCACCCTGTTACATGTAATTAACCCTCATTTATAAAATAATTTTTCATAAAAAAAATTAAAGTTAGATGTTAAAGAACTAAATTATTTTATTCATCCAATTTATTTTCCATGTTTAGATAGTGTAAGCAGTATTAAAATGACTTTTTATATAAAAACAAATTTTTGCTTTCTGATTATTATAAAAAGTAAACAAATGTATACTTTTGATGTAATAAAACATTATGGTACACAAAAGTTTGGAGCTTTTTAAAACAAATAAAAAATAATGAACACTTTTATGACAGGGTTGAAAAAAAGGTTTAATGTTTTTGTTACTTGTAAGACTTCATAAAAATGACTTATTCGAAGCAAGTCCTATAAATTACACTAATCTCGCTAATGTATCAATTAAATGAAATGTAGCTACACAAAACCGTTCTTTCAGTAGAACTAATCCATCAATTAAAAAATTAGAAAAAGTAAAATTAGAAATGCTATGATGTACCATTAAAATTTAGGATTTGCTAATATTCGGATTTTCATAGATTTAATGGTTCCCTGTAACATTTAGCGTAAATTCCGGTTTATAACGCGCGGACAAAACAAACATATCTGGTACAAAAATTTTCTTTTAATGCAATGTACTTAAAAAAAATTGCTGCTTCGTAATCATTTCGCTTTATATTTTACATTAATTTCCTGATTCTAAATATGATTGTTTCATCTGTGAGTTATTTATACAACGCAATATACGGTAATAAAAACAAGGTACAGATCTGCATTTTAATTTTAACACTTTCTCTGCAATTTAAAATTTTCCATTAATTATATATTTAGTTAAAAAATATATGGTCTTTCTTAAAAAATAAGTTAACTTTATGGAATAATCAATCCTCCATGCATACCAATTTATAGAAAGTGATACTATATTAATTCATCGGTAAAGAAAAATCTTAGCAAATATAATTTTTAACACTTATCTCCGACATTTCTAAAAACCTAACCTTAATTAATTCATTTCAAGAAATTAAACATACTACAATGAAACTATCATTTATCCGTTAAATACTTCTTTCATAGCAGTTTGTGTTATATAGCAATGTGCCAGCATCGTGTGTGCATTATTTTGACAAATGCTTCCGACGAAAAGTAAATGGATTGAAAAAAAAAAACAGATCAAACATTGGGGAGGCAAAGTTTGCATAGGGAAAGACAATGGGAAAACGCCCTTTGACTGAGAATCTCACTGTGGAACTTGCGCTTGTAAACACTAAGAATCAAAGACTTTCCAGAAGTTTTCATGAATACCTTTATGAGGAATATGAAACATTTCGGTCACAAGAACATTTCACCCTTGATGAATATGAGAAGGAATAGAATAATACTATAGGAAGAAAGATATTTTTTAAATTTTTTTTCCAGTGTTTTCAGGTGGTTTAGAAATGAATGAAGCATAGAAATTCATTGTACTTTTCGAATTCTTTTTAAAATAACTCATCATCCTGAAAGCTTTCCGAGTGAAAAGGGGGCAAGACTTTTTCATTACGTAACGACAAACATGAAAAAGCTATGAATTACTTAATAAATAATGAAAAATACCTTTATTCTAGATATCATGGCAACTTCAACTGCAAAATGTGATACATTTTTAAAAAATGAAAATATTTATTACTTATATTTTGGCTGGAAAAGTAGATTTGATTGCTTCCATTTAAATAGACGGTGAGTTGCAAAATCAAAGCCCAAATTTTCAACAGATTATTTACAAATATTACATTTTGTCTGTAAAATGATTGAACATTGGGTTTTACTCCAGTTCACTATTTTCTCAAAATTTAGATCGGATAATCCCTTTTCTCAACTTTTAAAAACGAAGGTTTATGACATGCTTTCGATAATTTGATCAATTACTATTAATTTTGCTATAAATCTTCAGATGTGAAATTCTTTTCCAACTAGTATGTTATACTTTGATCTCTGATATACATATTATACATTTTAGTCTTAATTTATTGAGAATATTTAAACAGATATTAAAGAAAAACACTATTCTTTTTAAACGAATCTGTTAATATTATTCATTTCATCTTAATTAAATTTTGTTAAAAGGTTATTAAAAACTTATGAAGTATATAATTATAAACATGAGATTATTTGTTGTGAAGATATTTTTAAAGCTTTAAAAACCGTCAATATAGTCATTTTATCTTTAAATTTGTATGGATCATGAGAAAATTTACTTCGTTTTCTGTTTCAGCTTTTAATATGGAATAAACTTACCTAAAGTCAGTAGAAATTCAGTTTTTTTTAATATAGTGCTAAAACTGTATAATTTAATACAGTATTTTACTATGCTGTTGAAGTAGTACTTTGTACTACGCTGTTAAAGTCGTACTTTGTACGACGCTGTTAAAAGAGCATTTTGTATTACGTTTTTAAAATACAATTTATTCTGTATAATAAACGATTAAGAATGAGTTAAATGCTGACAAGCAGGGGGTTAAAATGACAATGAAAATAGCAGATAAATCTAATGCTTTTCAAATTTCTGATAGTTAGATTGGAAAGTAAATTTTGAATCTAGGCTCAACAGGATTAATTTACTTCTGATTGGAAAACCAAAATTTCATAGTCTGTAAGTTTCTTTTCAGTTAAAAATAATGAAACATATTCATTTGTTCAAGATTTATGTACTTTTTTTAAAATTCAAAATAAATTTATCTTTAGCGGAATTAATCCTTTATATCCTGAATTAATTTTCTAGCTACTTTTTAATTGTATTTTTGCATCATTGGATAAGTTTTGGTGCAGAATAAACATAGAAAAGAGGAAAATAATTTTTATAGTGTTTTAGAGGTTAATTATGCAACTGTAACCACCATAAATTTTTTACCCTATGATATAAAATAAAATAGTAAATTTCAAATAGTAAACTTCAAATAAAATATAGGAAATGTTCACCTGTAGAGTATAGAAAACAATAGAAAATAAAAGTACTAAATAACCGGTAATAAACCACTAAAATTACTCAAATGAAGAACAACATGCATGCCAATTCTATTGCAAAATGGATTTCGAATATAGCGTGGCAAATGTAAAATCCCTACAATGCAAGGAAAGAGGATATGTGCTTGAATTTGCCATCTCCTGCCTGCTATCAGAAATACACTCTTTGTGCCATTGTGAATACCTTTTGGAAAAACGGTCATATTACGATATATAGGTGTTTTATTAAAGTGGTACTTATAAGTACCGTCAGGATAAAAAGGGTTAATTAACCCATTTGCAACCGAATTGCGTATTTCAGGAATTTCAGGAATGAAATCTGACAAACTATGAACATACAAGCCTTAATCTGGATTCGAGTCCGACAACTTTTAAGTAGCAACCAGTACTCTGACAATTATACTTAAAGATAAACTGTTATAAATACAAAATTATTTTGGGGAAAAAATATAAATAAAATTTTAGACTCTTTAAAATTCTTTATAGATTTTTAAATTATTGATACGATTAAAAATATGAAAATATTTCAGGAAATGAAAATAATTTTAGCTCTATATAAATAATTGAAAAAATATATATAAAATTCAGCTGAATATTTACATTTATCCTGGATTAGAACAAATTTAATTTAACTTATAATTAAATTTGCAAAGTATTTATCACAGAAAAAATTCAATTTCTTTACCTAGAGAAACTTTTTTATGCAATCTCTTAAAAGTGAGATAATTGATCACGTTAATCCTGGAAAAATAATATTAGAATTTTATTTTTAAGCTTTTTCTACACTCGAGTTTCCTAAATTCTAAAGCATTTTAAAAATTTACATTATTTCGTAAATCTGAGATAGTACTTCCAAATCAGAACTTTTATTAGAATCATTTAAAATTGCATTATTTGTCCCGTAATCACGTCAGTCCTAGTCCTTTTACCGTTGGGACACACAGTTTCTGTTAATTTCGACTGGGTTCTTTAATTTTAAATCGAAAAGGGGAAATATTTTAAACATTTCGAATAGCATATGAACTTAAATCTTTTTTGATAGACTTCCACAGAGCAAAATTTTGAACTTTACCGCAAACAGTGGTCTGTCTAAGATGTAGTGTTAACACACGTGTTTCTAAACAAAACAGAGCGATATGTGAATTCTATAAACATAAGAACCGATTGGATAAATGGACTGATAATAAAATTTCGAGAATATTTTCTGAATGTTTCTTTAAAGGAATATTTACATAAAAATTCTACGCTTTCACACACACACATACGCGTGTATGAATTTTAAGTATAATAATGTGAAAAGCAAGTGGGAATTATTTAATACGTAAAATACGTCATTTTTAATATCTTCGTTTCGTATATCAGAATTAAAAAGGAAGAATGATATACAGTATAACCCCGATTTTACGTCTCCTATATCCCAAAAGTCCCCACGTTTTACCAACTTTTTTTCTAGGTTTTTTTCATTTTCTTTATGTTCACAATAAATTCTAGCCATAGCATTTACGGTAATGAAATTTTAAATTTCCAACTATTTACATGTTGTATACCAGTGAACATGGGAAAATCGTAAATGAAATGTAAAGAAACAGTCGAAACATACAAAATGTCACTCCACAATGGCGATACGGAATAGCTGTGGGGCCGACTAATCAACTGTTATGCGCATGTGCATGGATGATTGCACCTTTCCATCAAAGTATTCGTTCCACTGCATTACTGAGTTTACGTCCCATCCCCAAACAAGCTCTTTTCTTGTTTATAACAACAGTGAGCATTGTTTTACTTGTAAAAAATAGATTTAAAAAAAAGGGAAAAATTGTGTATTTCAAAGGAAAAAAAATTTCAAATCCTCAAAATTGTAGAAAATCATGGAGGAACATGCGTTGAAATCGCAAAAATCATAGGAATATCAGATGATCGTATAACATCATCATAATAAACTAGTCGTTGGGGGCCACCGTAATACTTACCCATCATGGATATGCATAATGTAAAATATTAAAATAAAAATGTGTAAACTACTTATAAAGTGCATTGCAATTCAAATAAAATCGTGGCTTGATGACGTCACAAACTTTAAAGTCTCGATTACTGAATTGCTTGAAAGAAACATCCTTATAACTCCAAAAATAATAATCCTATTAACTAGCAGTTTATTGCATCTGATTAAGCATCAAATTTCCAATTAAAATATATCTTTGAAGTGAAATTTGGATGAAATACAGGGTCATGAAAAATCAAAGAGTGTGGAAAATAGGATTCCAAATATCTCGGCAACTCATTATCTGATCGACTTCATGCTTTATGCAAAATTTATGTTTTTTTTATTGTTTTTTATATTCATTTCTTAAAATAAACAATTTCGAAAATTTTTATATACCTTTCATCAGAACGAATATTTCGAGAGTCCGAAAAAAATTGTTCCGTTTAATCGAGGTTATTGAAATTAAATAGGCTTCTTCCCATTATTACATACTAAGTACATACCAAATTGCAAGTCTCTATCTCAATTTTTTCGGGAGATAGAGCGTTTACAGACACACAAACGGACGGCAATTTTTTTTTTTCTAAAAATATGTTTTCCGGAATATCCAGTGTCTGAAACGTGTAAATCCGACAAAAAAAATTTTCGATTTTCAAAACGATTACAAGACTTACCCTATACTACGTATGATGGGTAAGTAATAAAAGCACAATAATGCAAACGATGAATGAAAGTGAACCAAACTGTAAGAAAAGAATGTATGCGGATATAGCAAATAGAGAGATCTAGAGAAAATAATGAAGAAGTGATTCCAGATTGCACGTGATTCCAATATTCCGGTTAGGGACGTGATATTGTGTGAAATAGAAAGCTAAGTTGCATATCGGCTCCCCCTTGAGAAATTCCCTGCGAGAAGCGGATGGATCAATATATTCAAAAAACGCTATAAAGTGATATACAAAACTGTATATGGTGAGTCCAATGCTGTTAACTAAGAAAATGTTAATGATTGGCAAGATGGTAGATTGAAGGAAATATAAATGCAGTATGAGCTTAATGTCGTTTTTAACATTGAGGAAACTGACCATTTTTTCAGCGTCAATTCCCAGCAAATCCTTGGCTTATAAAGGGTATGTAAACAAAGTAAACCCTTATTTACTGTTATGTTAGGTGAAAATTCCGAGGGATGGGAAAAACATCATCCACTGGTAATTGGTAAATAAATGAGGACACATTGCTTTAAGAATGTGAAGACATTCTCCACCAGCTACGATGGCCATTCGAAAGGCATGGATGATAGTTAAGCATTTTGAGAGAAAAATGCACTCTCTTGATTCAAAGATGGAAAAGCAGAACATTAAGATCCTTTTATTTATTGGTTGTTGTAATGAATATCCAAAGAATCTGAGACTTTTTTCTGACGAATGCACAATAAAATTACAACTTTTGGATACAAAAATAATCCATGCCTTCAAGTACTATCATAGAAATAGCATCAGGTCGAGGGTATTGAGTCTGATGGAGGGAAGAAAAAAGTTAAACTCCTTTAAAATATTAGTATTTAATGCTTTACACCATGTCAAACTATCGAATGTAAACAAAATGCATTTTTCATTACTTTTAAAAATGGGCCGATTGTTACCACTAAATTTTAATAGTATTCTTCAGCAGGGATGCCATTTTGTCCTCTTTTTTTATTCAGAAATTCCGAATCCATACCAGAAATTTCAAATAGAAATTTTGTTTTATTTAATGGCAGACATTTCGTGATTACAGGAACTAAAATATT
The DNA here is from genome assembly GCA_963931845.1 of Maratus michaelseni. Taxonomy (NCBI): domain Eukaryota; kingdom Metazoa; phylum Arthropoda; class Arachnida; order Araneae; family Salticidae; genus Maratus; species Maratus michaelseni. Next base: position 274,041,822 of record OZ007599.1, read on the forward strand.
TTCTCTCAAAATTTCCGGTATGAATTTAGCATTTTTCAATAAAAAAGGAAGGCAAAACTGGCAACCCTGTTCTCCACAGGAATTTTATTAGTGATTTTACTAGAAGAATTCTAATATTTAGTGGTGACAATCGGCCCATTTTTAAAAGTAATGATAATTACATTTTTTCATATTGGATAGTTTGACATGGTAGCGACGATGTGTCGCCATTCTTTTTGCCTACTGGGGCACAATATAATTTTTTTAACATTTTCGCGGACGTATCCTGCCATCATTACACAAGCATACACATAATTACTGATTATAAGTATGGTACACATTGCATAAACATACACAATCACACATGCGGTTGGATATAGATTTATATATATTTATTTTTATACATATTATATATATATATATTATACATATTATATATATATTATACATATTATATATATATATATATTTATATTTATACATATTATATATTTATTTTTACATTTATTTTTATACTTACACACATAAAAATAAATGTGAACGGTAAAAAACCTCTTTACAAGTATCAAAACTACAACAAAAAAAAAGAAGCAATACACTAAAATACATTTTTCAGTGCAATCGTGTCTTTCAACGTTTTAACCACAGCAGGTTTAGAAAAAATAAAGTACAGATTGAAAGCCTTTTCTTTATTTGAGTTACAATCGTAACTTATTATCCAAGAGTGTAAAATAGGTATTTACACACATAAAATTACATAGGCTTCGTGATCGCAGTGAAAGATCTTTTAGTGGGCGGAAGTGCTCACACAGGCACATGATTTGCGACACCTTCACTACTTTGTATTACAAAGGTCTAGAAGCACGTTAAATGATTCATAGTCTTCAATTGTTTCCTGAAATCTCGGTTTTTGAAGGTTAATGAAGAAGGAAATGAAGAAGACGATTATCTTGCCTCTGCTTGTGAGAAGGAACAGATCGATTGCTCAATAGACTATTTTATCTGCAATAAAAATGTTGTTCTAGTCACCATTGAAATAGCGCTGGCGGAAGAGATAGTAGAATCCCACGCTGTGAACATAACAGTGTACCGTATCACTTACCCATATAAACGCTATCAAGAAACAAATTTCTGCTACTGATGGAAATAGTGATTAAATTCAGAATCTGTATGAATTAGAAAACAGATAGAGATAATTCGTAAGAAAAATTCTAAGGAAAAAGCAATCATGGACTTTTTGTTCAATAACAAATCACAACAATATTTGTTTAAGTAAATGTTAACTGCAAATTGAATAACATAATGGTAATATATGTATTTGTGATATGTAGTTTTAGAGTCCCCTCTGGAACATTAGTTGTGATCGTTCGACATTGTTAAATGAACAGCCTAGAAATAAAGTAAAAAGCCAGTTTACTGTGGTAAAAATATAATTGCTCTGCTTGGTGGGAAATAGTTTAAATGAGAAAAGTTAACTTTCCCAATATTCTAAGAACAGGAGAAAAAAAAACGTTTCAGTATTTACCGGGAACTAAAGTTAAGTAACAAAAACTTTGTAGATTATCTGGCTGCAACTATGAACTTTGACTCTACAAACAATCTTCCCTAAATTACCCAATTTCGAACGATACTTCCAGTGTCTATTTCTCTACTTAAATGGTTTTTAAAATAGATAAACTAATTTTATTCATTAACGAGGCACCCCGTGGACTCAAAAACAATCTTTATTCAAATGGTTATCCTACGGTGTCTTACCATCCGGCAATATCAACTTGAAGTAGTTCCGAAATCTAACTCTGAGAACAGGAGCTCCCAAGTGGCACACGATACAAGGGTTCCAAAAAACTAGGCATCAATGGGCAAATTCCCACCACTAAATTTTATTAGTATTCTTCGTCAAATTTTTTAATATACTTCGTCTAAATTTTATCAGTATTCTTATTAGGCGAAGAATACTAAAGATTTACTGGTGGTAATCGGCCCATTGGCGCCTAAAGTTTTGCACCTCTGCACTATACGATCGAAAATACGCGCTTTTATACTGAAATCCAGCTTGGAAAAAGCCTCAGATTTTCATAAGGGCAGACCATTAAAAGTATCTATTTCGATGACATTCATACTTTGAAAATTAGAAGACGTTTAGAGAAGAGAAATTATAAACTAAAAATGTGCTAAATAAACTAAAATTCAGTTCAGTACATTCACGCCACTCAAAACCTCTATTTCTACAAAAATTCCATTACTTATCAAAACTTCGCAAAATCATTCGAGATTCATCTTGACTTCACTTCGTTTAAGTAAAATTCATTAACAGCATCGAACTTCACTATCGAGAACTTATAACTTGTCATTTCGTGGGGAAAATGTCGTGACTATGTGAGAAACTTTATACATATGTCAGAGAAGCCCTCAAAAAGTCTACTATTGATTAAAATCTATGTGCTAATCTTGAAGCTAATTTTCGATAAATCCACCAGCGTGCATATATCACAAAGTATATTTGCATATTAAATTATTTTTTTATACTTAGGAATACGAAAACGTAGTAGTTTGCGACTACGCATTACTTTTTGCAAGTCTTTTATTAATTATTTGTATTAAATGCAATACAGATTTTATATATGAACAAAGAGCTTTTTCTTTTTAAGAGCTCATTATTTTTTGGGGGCTGGGAGGGGGAGGAAGGGGTGTAGATTATGTAAATATTTTTTTTCCATTATTTACACTTTCTAGTAATTTACACATTTTTTGTTATGTCCCTTGAACAATGCAAAAAAGGGGGTTACACAGTATTTTATTTCAAAGTAGTGATTAAAAGAATTAGTATAAACTATAAATATACCTAAAATATCCTATATACAACCCACGTGAACAGCATTCAGTATCTGAAGAGACAGCTGCAGTGTTTCCCAGGGCAAGACTTTCTTTGAAACATGGTGTTTCTAGAGGTTAATGCTCTAATCGCATACATTAAACGTCTCTTCTAAATTATTCACGATTGCTATTTTAAATATGTTACAAAGCTTTCAGTACATAAACGTATCTCTTTACACGTATACCGCGATGAAATTAATTTATCAAGATGTTTCATACTCATCATCTTTTGAAAATAAAAATGACAAAATTATCTATGAATAACCTGATGTAAAATAATAACATGTGTTTGCGAGTGAAAAATTGTACATATATATGCATAATTATATTTCTCTATTAAAATGCACATTCGCTAAATAAATCGTTTAAAATTTTTAACTAATAATTAAGACCGCTATCACATTTAGTAAAAGATTTTACCTACCTATCTGATAAAGCTGCAAGTCTTCATACACATTTTCATATACTAGACTTTAGATATTAATTTCTAAAAAAAGTCATACGTTCATATTTTATTCAAGTAATTACTTCAGAATTCATATTCCACTTATAAGTGTCCTTAATGCATGAAAATCACATAATTACGTTTGGGGTACTTATATTAATGCCACTGAAAAAAATAGCGTGAAAAATAGATATGATTGAAAAATATCAAAAATTAATTTACCATTGGGAGTTTAAACTCTAGAACTTTAAAATTTCTTAACGTCTTCACCCAATGGCTTCGCATTAGGCATCTAAAGATAAAATTTCTAGTAGAAACACAATATGAACTCACACTTAGGTGTTAGCATTAAAACAAATTCAAGATTATACTAGTTGTAAATTTCCAACTGGACTTAAAATGTCCGGGCCAGGATTCGAACCTGGGATCGCTTGGCTAAAGCCGCCACGCTCTACCACTGAGCTATCCCGGTCGAATCTGGAGGGCATAATTCATCCAGTTAACCTTATTAATCAACGCATCTGGCTTCAGCCTTGGCTTCAGCCAAGCGATCCCAGGTTCGAATCCTGGCCCGGACATTTTTCGTCCAGTTGGAAATTTACAACTTGTATGATTACTTTACCAATTTGAAATAATTGTGTTAAAAAATAATCCAAATTCAAGATTGTTAACAAAAGCAAGACGTCCTCCTAAGTTGTTGTTTTTTTATATGAATGTAATGAAGACATAATTTCCAATCGTATGTCTTGTTTCGTTTCCCTCTGTAGCAAATTGACGATTAAAATGGAAAAGGGTTTTTTTCGACCATACAAGTTTGACAAGTGGTTTAGTAATTATATATTTTTCGGTGGCAGCCTGTGTGTAATCAGTCCAAAAATATTTCAATACCTCAAACATTGTAATTGCCATAATGTCGCAGAGTAGTCATTCGATTACAATATGAACTGAGGAGTCCGTCTCCATATTAAGAAAACAAGCAAACTATAAAATGCTCAAGGCGAACATCTAATTTTGACACTAGAAACAATTGTAGACCCTCAAATTAGATTAAATATAAGTTTGCATAAAGTTTCTATGATTAGATATTCAGTATTACCGTAATTTCCGGCGTATAAGCCTCAGCTCAAAGAGTCGTTTTTCGACCCAGAAATTTTATTCAATAATTGTAGTTAAATATTTACAGCGATCTTTTAAGTTACATTTTATAAAATAATATTTCTGGGTCGAAAAACGACTCTTTGAGCTGCGGCTTATACGCCGGAAATTACGGTAGATATTTAACGTAAAAATTGTGTGATTTAGAGAGTCGATTCAGAAGAGTAAATCGTTATCTTAAAGATTTAATCGAAATTTTTAAATGCATTTAAATGGAAAGTATTATTTATATAAGAAAAGCGCTAAATAAATCGTCTAATAGAACTTTTATAAATAGAAACCTACACAGAAAGATTATTTCTATTACAAGTGTGAACCTACAAAGATTTTTTTTTAAAAGAAAAACTCGTATTCAATAAGCGGCCTATTTAGATATGCTGTAAATGTAACAGGATTTAATTATTTGTTAAAATATTTAAAAAAGTGGACCATTTGGGAGCCCTGTATTCATTAATTTTTTATGAAATTTTTATTTTTTAGTGACTGTAGGGCTGATGATTTTTTTAAACATATTTCAAAACCTACTTATGGATTTAACTGCAGTGGCCAATACGCAAACTAGTAGCTTTTAGGAATTATTTTCTGTTAAAATATTTGTAGATAAAATTGATATATTTATTTCAAATATAATTTCAATGTTCATATTTCATATATAAACAATTTTTTGGTGTGTGAAAATCGCATAATTACGTTTGGGATTGTTAATACTGAAATTACAGAAATAAATCAGCGTGAAAAATAACTATTACAGTATTTATGAATGAAAATATTAAAAATTAATTGACTATTGGTATTTAAAATATATATCGTTTGTAATACCTAATCTTCTTGACCTAATGACTTTCCCTTCGTATTCAAAGTAAAAATTTACTCTAGAATCGAAATATAAAATTAAATTTCGAATTCTCATAAATATTATTAACTATTGTTACTATGTAGATAATACACTCTAATTTTTTTTTTTTAATATAAATTTAAAGAAAATATAATTCCCAATCGAATTCCTATTTTCGTCTTTCTTTGTGATAATTTGGAGACTAAATGTATTTAGTTTTTATTCACCGTGCATACCTTTTAATATTTCAGTGACAGAGATAAATAGCTACTAAAATATATGCAATCATTTATCGAATCAGACATTTACAATCCAAATTTAACTTTCAGATTCATTTTTTATCTAAATATAAAATGATAGCGAACTTTAAAAGAACTGTTGCAGTTTTCTTAAAACGTTTGAATATTCTAATACAAAACAAACTGCAATTGATTTTTTTTTTTGAACAAGGCAAACCAGTATACTATAACATAAACATAAATACATTTTCGAACAGATGCTTTCTGTTTAATCGTACATATTTATGTAGTCTACTTCAGAGTGTGTACGGTAACTTTTTTGAGCCCGACAATTTTCCAAATATTATCTTCGCCTTATTTGATAGGAGAAAAGTCACGAAATCGCTGTGATTTGATAATTGTTTTGAAATGTAGGTAGTCAAAAGTAAAGACCGTAGGCTCCCTCTACTAAGTTTCGTCTTTTTTGCAAAATCAACTCGGTTCTTGATAATTATTGAAACTCAATGCAGTTATCTATTTCTGGCTCCAAGATATCAAGTTTCTATTTTTATTTTTGAAAAAAAAAAAAAAAAAAAATAGAAGCTGATTCCCGATTTTAAACATTTTTATTTACTTATGTTTTTTTTTTTTTTTTTTTTTTTTTTTGCTAAAATATTAGGTGAGTGAAAAAGTTCTATTACAATTTGTAGGTTTCAAATCAAGCTATTCCAATCAATTTACTAATGAATTTGATGTGGTTTATGATCCTGTGATGACTAGAACATTTGACCAGTAAAACATATAGAATAACAACATATAAAGGCGACATGCTTGCAACAGAATATTATCATTCGTAAAAAGAACAAAAATCAAATGGTTTAAAATAACAAATAATAAGAGAGATATCAGAAATTATATATTGTCGAATTTGATAGAGACAGTACTGCCACTCTAATATACCAAAACATTTCCCGAGTGCACAGGGAGGTGGCAGAATGAAATTCACGGTAATATATGTCGTCGGTGGTTTCAAGAATTTAGGTGCAAGAACATTTAAAAAAAATAAACCATGTTTTGGACATATCAAAGTAGATTCTTGACCAAAAAACATTAAATGTTCCATATTCAACTGTTGAGGAATTAGCGGGAGCGCTATTAGTACATATAGCATTGAAGCGCAAATGCACACATCTTATTTAATCTAGGGATGTGATCTTCATTCCGTGTCTCGCTAGCCACAGGTGACCCGACAAGTGTATTTTAGTGGTCTACCATGACATTTCGAAGATTAATAAGCAAAAGTTTCCCGCGACATCTAAATATGCATTTTAAGCGCCTTATTATGGAAAATATTTTGTTTAGATAGAGAATTGATTAAGAAAGCAGGGAAAAAACTAAGTTAGTATTTAACTAATGCCAACGCGTAACTTTGGAACGGATACTACGATTTTGACTTTTTTTTTTTTTTTGGTATAGGCTTGTTCTGATGGTTTTTCAAGAACTAAAGTATCGTAATGAAATTAAAATTAAAAAAAATAAATTAAAAATGACAATTTTCGGAAAACCCCTTATAATCCAGCTACTGTTAGAAAACAACTGAAATTCAGCTCACTGTATCGCCGACATTTTTCTGAATTTGAACATTATTCCACTGGCATTTTTATATGAGTTTGCTTAGATAGTTGACTGCTAAATTAGGCAAAAAAGATTTGTTATCTTCAGTGCTCTGTTCAAAATTATTTCACACAAATGCTCATAATTAATTAAATATTTAATATATTTATATTCAATTTCAAATATGTTATTGACAAGTTTCCTGACAGTGGCGTTAAATTTGGTTGAAAACCTTCATGGTATAAACAAAAAACATGCGTAAATTTCTTACATTTTTTAAAGAAACCTTTATATTTCCATAATTATACGTGATATTCTAAAATAAATGAACCTAAATGATGTACATGATCCACATGGTGATATGGGTTCCTACAGCTCATTTCGTAAATTTTATTTTATAGGGTGATCGCAAATATTATATATATTTAATTCCATTTCTTGTTGATCTCCTATTTGTCCTAAGTGATCAAACCTTCGCTGAAAAAGATGAGGTTAAATATGTTCTTTGTATTCCTGAAGTTCCAGAAGAATGTGTCATTTATCTAGATATTCGATAAGACTTCTAAAATCGAAAGTATCCAATGACGGTCGTATAGTATTTTTTAAAAACTGAATTTTGTTTTCTTATTTAATAAATTATAAAGTCAGCAAAACCTAGGTCTCTCTCAGAAGATAAGAAAATATAAAAATATATGTTTCATTATACCACATTCTAAAACTTATAAATATGTGTTTTGATTCTGAAGGTTTTGACATACCCTTCCAGGCTGTTCACTTGAATAGAGGCCATGGCCCAGCTTTAACTAAAAGCAAAACAGTTTATTTATAACAATAAGCAGGGAAGTAGCAGTGGAGTGGGTAGATTTTATTTCAGGCGAACAAAATAAAATACAAGCTAACTTTACGAAAGAGTGAGAGAGGGAAAATCTTTTCCCAAAACTTAATAAATTTAACTTACTGATTTTGGCTCCACCGCTCGTTCTGCAAAAATCTAAGAAATAACCTTAAACATATAATATTACTATAACTGTGAAATGGAATCCAGTGGATTCCGATGGCCCTTTATTCAAGTAGAAAGCTCAACTTCTTACCAAATTTGCGAAAGCTCACAGCGGATGACTATATCAATAGTGCTAATCAGAAAATCCACGTGAAGCTAACACTTCGGACCCGAGGGTAGGATGCGTTCAAAATCCACTGAATCTATATCCTACCGCACTGTATACAGCTAATACACAGCCACTGTTACATAATTAACATATCATTGCAAAAATAACCACGACAACTAGATTCCGGGAAACCCATACGTACTTTACGAAAATTAACGAAATGACAGAATAAGTATCTCATTCATGCACAAATGTTAGAATTCAGGACATCACGATCGCACGCAAAATCTCAAAACTCTCTCGACCACTAGAGTTCCCTTTCCCTCATAAAAGTAGCTAGGTACTTGGCCACAATGTATATAATTTTAAAGGTGAAAAATAACGATGTCGTTTACAAAAATAATTGATGAAATAATATCAAACATACATATATAAAAGGGGATTTTAAAAATTGACAAATTCTAAGAAGTGGTAGCCAGGTGGTAGTTTCGAGGTAGAGAAACCAAAACTAATTATTTTTCCATGGAAAACTGATATCATTATGCATTTTTCATCATAAAGTACAGGGTATTTCATTCCAATCTGAATACAACTATCGTTTATAACTTTAAACCTGTATTTTTCCGTTTTCCAAAAACAACGTAAATTGGCTGTAGACATTTTTTTTAACATGATTGTGGTTTAAGATCTAAGTAAAATAAAGCGATATGAAGTGTGTTTCTAAAATAAACAAGGAAAGAAAAATTAAATTAATGTTAGTTTTAGGAACATTTTTATGAAAATGCAGGAAAGCCCTCAGACACTCAGAGGGTTAACCAAATGAACGATATTTGAAAGCAATATTCAACAGACTTAACATACTTTGTGTGAAATACAATGATGTCGTGAAAAAGGATGGAACTGTAGATCATTTCTTACTGAAGCTCTATGAACTGACGACATTCGGAAATATGGAGCGTCTAGTCCGGCGCATTTTTGGGATAAGTTTAGTAGACACTTCTACCATCTCTAGTGATATCTTTAGACTTAAAGTTAGTCTATTTAAATTTTCTTAAAAATATCTTAATTAATGTTACAGTTATGAAAAAAACTCCAAATTCGGATTCGATTCTTGGTATTTTTTATTTCATAAATGGATTGTGACCATAGGTTTCTGTGCAAACGTCCGTTGTAGAGTACTGAGTCACCTCTTAAAGTTTTCCAATATTTGAATCACCCTGTATCGCCTTAAAATATTCCAAAATTTTGAAAGATATATTTCTTTCCTGTAGTAATAAGGTAATAATTTTAAAGGAGGCAATAGACAATGTTGTTTTTAGAAAGAATGGATAACAATATAAACAAAAACCAATTCATTGCATAATATTCTAAAACTTTCAGAATTCTTCTATATGTAACTAATATAATTAGTTTTAAAGTCGATAGAAAACAACGAATTAGTTAACATTATATCAGGTAGTGCGAAACTATGACGAAAGCCGTATTCTGCTCAAAATCACGTTATTTATCGATTTTTCGGTGTAAAGGTTGGAAACCGTTATAAAAACCAGTCTCTTCTTGGGACAGAATAAAGTTCTAGCAATCACTTTTCTTGCAACGAAAATCGAATTTCCAGGTGTTTTTTATCCATCATGAGTAACGATTACGTCATGTTTTCGTACTTTCGCCTCCGTGCTTTAAAGCATTGTGCATTTTTCGGCATTTGTTCTTTACACCTTACCAAATAGAATTTTCATTTCTCGATTTGTTCTGTTTGTGACTTGCCAATAAATGAAAAGAGCAGTTTTCTAAAAGACGTAAAAATGTAAAAGAAACATTTCGCTTTTAAACTAAAAAACGGTAGAGATTTTCAAAAAATTGAAGGAATTTAAGAGAATATATATAAATAATTCAGTAGAAAAAGTCTTAAAATTTGACTCTTTATATTAGGTAGTTTAGATAGGATTTTAATTTAATTTAATAATATAATGTAGTTATGTAACACTAAGACAATGAAACAATATTAAATTAGTGTGTTCGCCATTAAAAGCAAAAACAGATAAAGAAAGATTTTCTATATGCTTTTTTTAATTTAAATGTCTCTTTGGATATGCGAACATATTTTATTCAGCTGCATTGATTTAGAGCCCTTTTTTCACATTTAAATAATATTATTATTTATATATTATGCGAAAATTCACTAACTATAGTTTATACAAAATACACATAATTATCATTTTGCTTACAATGACGTTTTAAATAAATTAAGCATGATACAATTGATTTAGCATAAATTGTGTATACTGTTTATAATGGCTATGATATACCATATTATGAAAAAACTTTCAGAACTTTCTCTTCTAGGGAATTTATAAATGATGTACTATACTTTTGACACTCCCACTTCCTAAAAGCAGTATGACATTTATCTAATGTCAGTGTCAATAAATTAAATCAGGGAACGAAACATGGAGAGTTTCTGCAATCATTAAATTGCAAATATTTTTTTTAAAAAATGCAATTGTATATAAACAATTAATAAGGATGTTTAGTTTAGTGAACCCTGGCAAATCTGGAGGTATAAAAAATAAGAGTTTTAGCTATCATGCATAATGCTATTTAAGTATACGAGTGTTATCTCGTTTTTTAATAACTGAAACATATCAACATGGTACTAGAGTTACTAAAAGCATTGTTCGAGAATTTCTGATCTATTGTTAAAAAAAAAAAAAACTTTTTATACAAAATATAATGTGTTTTTTCTTATGACACATAACATTAACTATATGTTTGTAACTCTTAAATAAGGATGTATTTTGTAGTTTTTACATAAAAATACATTGATAATATTTTTTCCTACTTGTTACAAAGTTAGGGTTCTAGCTGTTTGTTAAAATGTGCCAAGCTAAATTCCCACTTCTGTCTTGTGTAATCTTTGCGGTTAAACATACACTTTGATCAGATTTGTTTCAGAAAACCTCTGAGCAAAAATTGTCTATTGCTCAATCCAAAAAACCATGCTGTCATTGTCTTCCACATCTTTCCATGGCTGCAAGAGGAAGACCAGTTTAAACGTTGAGAAAAAGTCAGAATTTAGGAGTTTTTGTGGATTTCAATAACTACATAAACTGTTGTGGGGAGGGGTATATATTAAGTTACGTTTGGTGAGTGTTTTTTTTTATTTTTTCAATAAAAAAAATTAACTTTATGTGCTTGGCATCCATGTAAACGAGGATTTCCTAAAAGCATCAGCTGCACGCTTGCGCCGATCATTCCTAAAGCATCAGTATAAAAATAATCTTAATTGCAATTAAACTTTCGCGTATTGGCCATGGGGTAACGTAGTATTTTTGAAACTGTAAATATTTGCAAAAATATCTGCATTTTCAAAACAAAATTCTATTTGGCTAATTCGAAATGGCTTTAAAATGCTTGCAAAAAATTTAAAATGAAAAAAATATAAAATCCCTACGCAACGCGATAGAGAATTGCACTCTGAATGTTTATATTAACATTTATAGGAAGTTGGTCGAGCACAGAGTTCTTACGCTTTTACCACAATTTTTTAATAGAAAATTTCTATTTAATATTTAAATAGCAGAAATTGTAGATGCCTTCTTTATATGCAGTTTTTGTAATACTTTTCTACATTTAACCCTTCTTTGCATGAGTTTTTCTTTTACAATTGTGTTTCTTTATACATATATTAAATATTAGACTCTAGAAATTTTAAGTTCACGGGAAATTTACTGGTTTAATATTTCTATATAAATATAGTGGTGGCGAAGAAGTTGATTTATTTATTAAAAGTTAAATAAAAAGTGATGGAAATTTACATCACTATGCAATTAAGGGTTAAATAAGGCGAAAAATTCAATTAAAAAATTGTGGTAAAAATGTACTAACACTGGAGCAGTTCTCCAGAAATCCACGTAGCCAGTTAAATAAAGTCGTTTTGAGAGAAAGGCGCTTAACATTTAAAGTTTGGTTTAGCGGAAATTAGTTACAGCAGCATATTTGCCAGTGTAACTTTTGTAAAAATTTGAATTTCAAGAAATCGTTTCGATCCTGGGCTATATTCAAGACACTATAAGCTATCAAAAAATGCAAAAAAAAAAACCGATGTTATGAAAGTTTCAAACCGGTCCCCCCCCCCCTCCCCTCCGTAAGGCCTCTCATCAGTCATACCGCAAATGCTCTTGCCTAATATTGAATTTGTGTGCTTGGAATTCCTATTTTTCAGGTTTTTTTCTCTGAAAATGAAAAAATTGACCCTTTTTCCTTCTGTATAGTCTTGATGAAAGATGTTTATTTCTTTTTATTTGAGAAAATGCTTCTAAAATACATACCGAATTTTAACACTAGAACCGCGATGACGGGTCATTTTGACCCGTACCAAATTAATAAGTGTCGATTCGAACCAGACATTTCTTCATAAAATAAGTTAAAGATATACCGCACAAAAATAAGTTTAATAAATATATTAAATATTTTTAAATAAAAATTCTGGTGCAAAATATTTTTATAAAACTTGAGAGAAATTTCCCGCAGTTCTAGTGTTAAATTTTAAGTGTGTTAAAATCGAAGTAAAGCAGACAATAGGTTCAATATTAGCGGACAGATAACGAGCTTTAAACCTGCGTTAATCGCATGTATATCTCTGTGATAAAATCCGAGATTTTCTTTTGTAAGTTTTGAACCAAGTAGATTCTGAACCCGTGGCTACTAGAGATGAGTTCGGGCTCTTCATTTGGAGCCCGGGCCCGCCCGAGCCCGATACCGAAAAAAATTACGTAATATTTAAAATTTGTTTTAAAAGTAATATCACATTTTTTAAAACTTCGTACGCGAAAATAACTGTTCATCCTGTACACATAATTAATTTTATGGAAATGTACATTCTATCTTATCAAAAGAGAAGTTTGGTATCAAATAAAATATACTTCCTTGAAAGGATGTAAATATTTTTTCTCTCCCAATAAGTAAATCTGATGGAGACTTTAACGAAGTGCGTTTTATAAATAAATAAATGAAATTTGTAGAAATTACTATTTCTATGCCGAAGAATCGAACAACGTTTTCTATTTCCTATAAAAGGTGTATTTCGTAATTTATAATTTATTCTTGAATTAAAACAATATTTCGTGTTCCTGAAAAATAGCTTAAATTAAAAATTTGACACCGTTATCTGAAAGATCTTGTGCTTTTTTAGAAAAAGTTGAAGCACTCTTCGATTGCTTTCTATCGGAATAACAATACATGACAATTATATGTACTTACGAAAGAAAGTGACTTCGTAAATGTGCAGAGCAGAGCTTTAGCATAAGCAGAGTTCATAATTAAAAATAGAATCACTAACGTTGTTTTCATATGAAGATCTAGTATAACTCGCACACAATAAAATACTAAAAATGTGCAAACATAAACTAATGCTGATTGATTAAAAACGAAAAAAATATATTCATCTCGCATTATATCTTTAAAAAAATAAAATAAAATAAACGTTCCAATTAAAAAAAATCCTACTTCACAAACAAAAGTCTAGCAACAAATATTATTGGCGCCACTTCGCATTGGCGTCATATCACCCAGTCGTCAGACATGTCGCAAATATCGTAAATTTTCTTTTAAAATAACATTCTAATACTAGAAAAGAAAAATAAGATTTATGTTTCCCCTTCTATTCATTCTGCTCAAAATAACATCAAAATTACTTGAAATGGAATTTGTAATTTTTTAGAGGAAATTTTTACTTTTTTTATATGAGAATAAATAAAATTGTCAGTTTCAGAAGGAGTGAGACCGAGCCCTCCCGGGCCGGAAGACTGGTATGAAAAGTGAACCCGAGCCCGTGTCGGGCCCGGGCTCGGGCTTTCGGACTCGGGCTGAGCCCGTCTCATCTCTAGTGGCTACCTCTACCTTCCTTCCACCGATATCAATTCTTCACCCGCGGCAGTTGCTCTTGAACCGGCAAATGCATTCAAAATTTACAAGAGTAAAATGGCGGATCGTATCACAAAGATACACGTGTGATTAACGCAGGGTTAATGGTTTGGTTTTCAATCAACATATGGAAAGAGCTGATATAAGTACTCTGAGAAACAATATGTTCTTCAAAATTTAGAAAATACTCTGCTTATAGCTTCATGATTAATTTCAATAAAAATGATTGCTTTAGTTGTTTTTTTTATAATTTATAATACCATGAAAGGGCAATTTATTATACGCAGTTGTACCGGAATAACAAAAATTCACAAAAGAGCATTTTGTAGTGGACATGCCACATAAGAAATAAGCAACATGTATACAAGATTTTTAAACGGTAGGTAAAGAAAAAGCATTAAATGCGTTTGGTGAAGGCATATAGTTGGCGCACGCAAAGCTGGATGGTCTACATCAACGACCGGGAAAATTTTAACTATTATATTTTCCGTAACATCGTAGAAAGGATTATCAATGATAGGTAAAGTACGCTGAATCCAGTACTGATAAGAAGCATTTTGGCAAAAAAGCAGTAATAAGTGATTGAGTTTACGGAGAATATAACATATTTCAGATCAGGAAAGCGTCTTTGAAACTAATCACGGCAGATTTTAATGCAGCTGCTGCAAGTGAAGACTATGGCGAAGACTAAGCATGGCGAAAGTATGGAGAATATCTCGCCGTAATATTGCGAAAGATGATTATTACAGCCGACGATTGCATTCCTTCTGCCATTGGACCATTGTTGATTTAGAAAGGTATGACTTTTAACATAGTGATTGTGATGGAAGATTGTTAGTATCACTGAAACCTCACGAAACGATGGATACTCCCTGCCTGAAGGAATTCTATAGTCAAGTGGCAGTGCCAAATTGCAGCAGTAGCAGTTTGGGGTCATATCAGTGGGTGTATCCATGGTGGTGGTACAAATGCTCTCGATACCACTAATTTCGTAAAGTTATTTTGCTTTGTTTAACCGATGAAAATTCTGTAAGGCGACAAGAATTTCTTTAAAATAGTGTTATCGTGAGCATTTAGACCCCTATCCTAGCTACGCCCTTATGCGTATGCATTTGTATTCCTAGGGGACTGGATAGGACACCCTGTATAATCCGTACACTAGACAAGCGCAAGGGACTTTTGAAAACGACAGGTGTAACACTGGAGTCTGCTATGTTAGCGGCTAAATCAGTGTAGAGAATAAAGTTCCGAATAGTATCAAAAAACGTGCATGAAATGCGTACTTCACCATAGCGTTTTTCCTGAGAGATTGTTTTTACATGAATGAAATTCCCCTTTTTTAAGTAGAAATAGCTTAAAGAAGTCAGATGACTGATTCGTGAACAGTCTATTGAACAGTTTACGCTATCTGACTCAACAATTAACCGAATAATGCTGCGATTTCGTAATGGTCATAGTATAACCTGACAAGCTGAAACGAGTTTTCGTGGACATTAAAGATGCAAGTGTGTGGGTAGAAGTTTGATGAGGGCAATTTGAACATATTTTGTAGTTTAGTACAAATAAATGCGTTTTTGTAATCCTTTTGTAATTTTTTCGAAAATTTACACTTGCCTTCTGTAGGGAGAAGGGGGTGGGGCATTTTGTAAAAGATTCAGATTTTATACATTTTCTATTAATACTTTTCAATAAAGAATATTATTAATTTTATAAAAAAAATATATTTAATAAATTAATTATATATGCCATCAAATAATTGAGACTGCTGATACAGTTCTTACTAGTTATTATGAAGATTTTTTATTGATTAAATGATTTTTCAAACTGTAGTACGTATGGTTTAAGTATAATTTAAAAACTATTTAGAAAAATCAGATAAAAATTTTCATATTACAAATCTCTGTTAAAATATTTATGCGTTACAATAGTATACTTTTTAAATATTATATTTCATATTTAATATAAAAAAATATAAAAATGCACGAAAAACAAAATGTTGTGTTTGGGGAGTACTCATAGTGGCCAAAACTTCCAATTTTTGAGTACTGCTATTACCGAATAGAAATAGTCAATTTATTGATAGAAATTTACGATTAAATAAGAACAGATGCAGATTAAATAACAAGTGCCTTGGAAATAGTGAATCTGTGTGAAATCTGCGTGAAAAAACAATAATTACAGGAAATATGATTGAAAGTACCGTAATTTCCGGCGTATAATCCGCAGCTCAAAGAGTCGTTTTTCGACCCAGAAATTTTATCCAATAATTGTAGTTAAATATTTACAGCGATCTTTTAAGTTACATTTTATAAAATAATATTTCTGGGTCGAAAAACGACTCTTTGAGCTGCGGATTATACGCCGGAAATTAAGGTACTAAATATTAACTTAACAATGTGAGCTAAAACTTGTACATCCTAATAATTCCTAAACTTTTTCAGAATAACAATCTTCAGGTTTCAAATTTAGTACCTGAAGGAACCATGTATCATAAAATAGAATTATGATGTTAATTTTAGATGTTGTTACATCCAAGTTTTAATTTTTTTTTCTCTCTGCGATAATATAGTTTAGTTAAAAGCATTCTCACATCTCTATTTACGAAAAGTATTATTCACCTTATTTAATGATAGAAATTTTGCGATTAAATAAAGTAAAGAATTCTATTCAGAAAAAGTGATAACCCTGCTGCTCGTATTCCGCCTAGTGAGTACCACTGATTTGGAAAAAGTATAGGGTGCTCCAATATATATATATTAACCGATTATACACCATGGACATCTTTTCAAATTTATGTGAACAGTCTGTGCATTTAATTTGGAAATTTATGCCAATCTTTTAGTATTGTAATATTGTATTTAGAATTTAGTAATCAGTCGAAAAATACATATTACATATCCAAGAATTTAAAATTATAATGAAATATTCTTTTTCGAGGTATACACACGTAATTTTCAAGCAATAACTACATGTTCTTGTAAGCACCGGATCATTCTTCATTTGTGAAAGTCTTCAGCGTTTCAGGAATACGTTATATAATAGACACTGTTATGCATATAAAATTAAAGCTACGGATCTGTTGAGTCAAATAGTTAGACGTATGCAAAAATTTACAGAAGGTGGTTATTGATTATGTTAATCATCTAACATCAAGAAAATTACATAATTTCAAACTCTTCTCTCCATATGTCCGCAAACACGGATCTCCTTCTTTCTTCTTTGAGATAAAGTATGGTAATTTGAATTTCTGCATTTACATTATGACATTACTTCCGTTTTGTAAAGTATTATCTTCTTTAATTTTATTTTTAAAATCTTGAGCATTTAACTAAGGTTTCATTTAATAGTGATGTATTTTTATTTTTTTAATGAGCCCAAAACTTTCAGTTACTCTCGTAAATAGACAAAAATCATTTACTGTATAATCGCTGGATATGAATTGCCCCTTTAAAATCGCCCATCCGTGTGTGTACACTCTTAAGTACTTCATATACATTTAGTATAAGAAGATTTTTAAGATGTTTAAGAAAACTTGGTGGTAATGTCAGTTTAACTTTGTACGACTTTTAGAATGATTCAAGGACATTAAAATGGATACACAATGGACTGAAAGACACAGGACTGAATGACACAGGGGGCTGAAAATTGACTGGCGCTTTTTAAAATAGAATAACATGCAAACGATGACAGCTGTTAAATTTGTCCAAAGTCAGAAATTTATTTAGTATGCTTGGGCACCCTGCATTTTTATAATAGTTTTACAATAATTTTCCATAAAATGTCTATAACAGTTACATTATTGACTACTGCCAGTTACCGAATCACATAGAGATTCTTGCATCTGTAGTTTGCAAAATAAAGTGTGATTACATTTGTAGAGGAAAAACATTTGGGCAAAGCCTTTTTATTAAATTTTTGTGCAGAAATGTTCAATTAGCTATATATTTATTTATTTAAAGACTATCCTTTTTTTGTCCTAATACACTTTTCTTATTTATATCCAAAATTTTGCCAAACTTTCATGGCAATGAACTGTTTAATTGTAGATTACTGATTCTTTATTGCATTTAAGTACTTTAAAATTTCAAAAAGATAAAGAAAATGTTTAAATGCCGTGTTTATACAGGAAGAAAGCAATTTTAATTGTTTTTTAAAATAACTTATTAGTTACGGAATAATATCATTTTTTATCGCGATTATTAAGTTGAAGTAAATTGCCTTTTTTACCATCACTGGAGAATTTTTGGCTTTTTAAATCGTATGTTTAGAATTATTTTTACTTGTAAGAGGCAATTTTTTTATTTAGCTTTATAAGCTGTTTTGGATGTTTGCAAAAAGTGACAAGAAGTTGCTTTTAAAAATTTGGATGAAGAAGCGAGTTTAATTTCCAAAATTCGTTTAAAGGAATAACAACAGTTGCAAAATGTACATAAAAAATAAAAACAAAATCTGAATTTAGCTTTAAATTAACAGATTAATTTCAAACTTATATTTTAGAAGGAATAGAACGAATTATTTATCAGATAATATATTTTTTACTGAAAATTTTGGTTATTGTAATAGGTATATAATTGCTTCGTTGCTTATCCTTCCATCAGCTTAATGATATTTTGAACGTTAAAAACAAAGAAAAGTGTTGTGTTTTTCATCGTCAATGGTTGAGTGACAGTAAAACTTGGAAAATAAAAACTTTTCCTGTCAAGTATATTTTAGAAAATGATGATAAGGATCAAATTTTAATTAAAAGTTGAATAATCATAAGTTCGATTATCTTTTGTTTCAATGCTTATATTTATTCTTTAAACATGAACAAAACTTTTGATAAAGTTTATTTTAATTTTAATAAATATGAAACCCAAATACATTTTGAAGTGAATAAGAACACAACATCTTTTCATTATTCAAAACCTACAAAAATAAAACACGTATCTTTTATGTTTTAAAACTTAACCAATAAATTTAACTTTATTCTTAATTAAAATAACTTTTAAAGAATCATTACTTTGTTAATTTTATTGCTGAAAAAGTACTACAATTGTTAGTAATTAAAATTCTGTATATTTTAGATGGTGACAGCGTCAACCTATTTAAATGATGATAAGATTAGATTAATTGTTTTATTAAACTCGACAATTAGATCATAACCAAGATAATGTTGCATTTAATAGTATATAAAAATTAAAAGAAAGATGTTTTGTGTTATTTTTCTATAAATTACATCTTACTTTATTTTGGGTACCAGCCTTTGCATTGCGGTTCCTTACACTTGCATTAATTGCATTTTTTTTTTAAATATATTGTATTTAAAACATAAAAGATTTAGCCTTTAATCAGTTCATATGAAGGTAATTTCTGGAAAGAAGGTAACGTATATATTAAAACAAAATCTATTAAAGTAAAACCTTCGAAGACCTTACGTGGTATAGTTCTAAATTGATGGCTAAATGAGTGATATTTCTCTTACTAGACTTTACGCTTTTCAAAATTAGTTATTAATACCTACAATTAACTACATCTACGAAAAATCTGTAAATTTTTCTATTAAAATACGTAATAGATTTATAATCATTAATTTGATGTAATTTCAGTTTTCTTGTTTATCCACAATTTTTAACATTCTTTTAAGTTCGTGTTTTTTTATAAGTTACAATTAGCAAAATGTTTGGCTGAAAAAAAAATAAAGAATGCCTCATCTGTGGTATTTTTTCATCGCAATATTATATATTTTAAATTAACGTGAGAAATTACTCCAAAATCCGTTATTACTTCAATCGGCTGAATTAAAAATTAATTATTAGTATATTATATACGAAAATTAAATCAATAATTTTATATTAGCCCCATATTTTTATTTTTGTAATTTGACGGTTATGCAATGGGCGGTGCTAGTTGAGCTTAAGCCGAAAGATAGGCGTCCCCGCCTGGTTTGACTTTGAATTTGACGGTTATGCAATAAAAATCCACAAATAGCGCGTGTAGTGTTAGAAATTCAGTGATTAAATAAGGCTAATATTACTATTCGAAAATAGTAGTGACAATTTGTCTGCTGGCACACGGGTTCGCATCCCTGGTCTAAGCATAAAAAAGATTTAATCTGTAGCGTGTTCTGAAAAGTTAATCTTAATATTATATAAAAATCTTTCCAGAAGAATGTTTGAAATAATACATATTGTCCTTATTTAAATAATAGTTCCAAAAGCGTAAGAGTAGCAGCAACACAATTACTTTAATATAGTTTTGATATTTTAGTTTCTGGTGTCAGAAACTGATGAATTTTTGTTAACACTAAACATACCAACAGCCGGTCATTTGACCTGTTCCAAATGAAAATATGTAGATTCGAACCAGAAGTTTCTTCATAAAATAAATAAAATATAAATCACACAGAAATAAGTTAAGAGTTCTAAATTAAATTTCTGGTGTGAAATATTTTTATAAAACTTGAGTAAATTTCATGGTAAGTTTAGTGTTAATATACAGTTATGTATTTGTCTTCATTTCAGATAAAATGTGATTTTTACCTTAAAAAATATATATCTGCGCATGTATGAAAATATTTGAAACAAAATATGCCATCGTTATGCGTTATAATCATAAAAATTACATTTTAATGCATGAAAATATTAAAATAACAGTTCAGTGCATTTAATAAATATTAAAAAATATATTTCTTGGACAAATCTAAAGCTAGCTCCATAAAAGTCGAAAGGGTTTTCTAACCCATTACAAGTCATATAATTTAGAGCTAATTGATAACTTAATACAAATGCATTTAAGACATCCTGAGATATAATTTGTTTTAATGTAATGTTATATTGCACAACCAATTTTCTCGTTACTTTTTCCAAAACACATTATTGAAAACTTTAGTTCAAAGTTGAAACATTTTATGATGTAAAGTATTTGGAAACGGATCACAGGGCTCCCAAATGGTCCGCCATGTGAATACCAATATTTTTTAACAGAAAATTTCATGGTAACATTTCCGCAACATTTCCGCAAAAATTTACCTCCAAAGGTGGTTTTTACAAAAAATATTTGTAGGAAAAATCTAAAGATAAAATATTTTAAACAAAATACCGATATTCAAAAAGTGGACTATTTGGGAGCATTGAGATCATCGTTCTTATTAATTTTCAAAAACTCTTCTTCATGGTTCAACCTTCAAAATTACTTTGAACATTTCATCAAAAATGAATCTATTCACAGAAAGAAGAACAAACAGTCCCTTATAATCTTAATATGCTGCTTTAAAGCATGACGGTATCCGTCTGCTTGTCTAGATTATAGAACGCTAGTCTAGTGGTTTCTGGTTTGAATCCGGATTAGGTTTTGATGATAAAAGTTGGTGGAATTGCACATTAAACAGAGGTCCAAGTCTGTTTAGTTATTGTTTGCAGAGGAAAATCGCAGAAACTTTATGAAGTAGAATTTTACTTGTCTATTGTTCAACATTTTACCAGTTCATGGTTGAATATTTTTCCATTTCTGGGTCGAAGCTGCACTTGTTTATGGTTCGACAGTAGCTCCAAATGAACGAACAAAGTTTCAGAATCCCACAGGGGTGCTCTATTCGAGTTGTGTGTGTGTGTGGAGGGGGATGGGTAAAGGTTTGTTTGAAGTGGGCGTGAATTTATTTTAATTTGGTTGTGAACCGCTAAAGGCGATTGATACAGTTTTAGTCTCACATATATTTTTTTAATTACCCAAAGTACTCATTGATCATAAGTATCTTATTTTAATACTGTTGCAATAGTAAGACTTTCGTAAATATTATTGATAATTATTAATATCTCTGCTTAAAGTTATTATTTAATGATAATGTTCTTATTCTAACAAAATCCGACATTTTAGCTTTTGTGCAATTTCTGAAAAAATATTTTTTGAACCTGACGTATGATGACTGAAACGCTTTGAAATATCAAAATTCATGACAGGGAAACTGCACCCCCTACCCCGACAAATTGCGCCCCTTCCATCTTATCATCATGTTGCAACCACTGAAACAAAAAATTTTAGTTTAACCCAGCACCAATTTTTAACAGCGTAAAATTCCCAGACATATCTATAAAGGAGTCATAATGTTATCATGCCATATCTAACCATGTCACTTATGAAATTTATTTTCGCGATAAATCTTTTATTATTCTCAGTCTTAAAAATCAAATTAAAACATAGCATTAATATGAAGTAGTACCAAACAGCTGCTTTCAATCTATCTATAAAATAATTGGGTATTCTTAAAACACTTATGTAATTGCATAAAGTACAAGATTTTTATATCACTCATTTTTTTTTTTTTTAAATTTGATTTAAATATAAACGAGAAACAACGATATTTCTTAAAGCAGCATATTTTGAAGAAAAATCCCTAAAAAATATCAATGCGTTATTTTGATTTTAGCACGGGAAAATTACTTTATTCCGTCAAAGTGTAATCCAAAAGAAAAAAAAATCTTCCACTTCCCTAGTTTTGAATTTGCCAGGGTTCTTTTTTATACAGCAATGTATATAAATATATATTTATTGGGAAATATATATATATATATATATATATTTCCCAGGATGCACTTTTATTTTCATTAATTCCGCACCAAAACAATAATAATTAATAATGTATTTCAGCAATTCTTGAACCCGATAACGATTCTACCATATGTTGCGGAGCTTTGTTGGGACGAAGTTGGAAGAAACGCTAGTGTTAAGTAAGGAACATAATTTCTTCTTTGCTTTATTAAAAATTAATCACAGAAAAGGGTTGTTGATTGCATAAAACACAAATAAAAGATAATCCAAATAGTGTCTGACCACTACATAGTCACATAATTAAAAATTTGTGATGTTTCAATGTATGTAAATATGCTTTCAAAATATGCGTTATTTAAAGGTTTGTATCAAATTTTTAGTAAAGAGCCTAAATATGGTTTATTCTTAAAAATTTACATGCCACAATCCAGATAATAAATATAAAGAAATAAACTTAGTAAAATGTTAAAGTACTATAGTCTTCAGCAGAAAATATAGCTTTTTCGCTGTTTCACAAAAATGAAATATAGAAAAAATCGATTGCTTGAGTAAAACACATTTATAAGAGATAATCCACAGTAGTGGCTAGTAGCTGAATTTATATCGTTAAAAAAATGCGGTATTTGATTTTCAACTCCTGTATTTTCAGCGAAAATTCAACCCTAATTTTAATTGCTTTGTGTGAAATATAAATTAAAGATAGAAATATAGATATAATTTATTTTTCTTCAAAAATATTCCCTGTTCTCTATTTATAATTGATGAAAAAAATTCTTAAATTTAATTTTAAAGTTTCATTAAATTTAATATCTACACGTATAAAGCACTGAATTCAAAATGCCTGGCCAGTTTAGTGATATGTTTTAATTAATATGTAATTTACATTTTCAATTTTGCATTCGTAGTGATAAATCTGCTCTTTTATAAAATTAAGTTTATAATAAGTTTATAAAAAAAAGTACTATTTTTTTCTTTATTTTATTTTTTTATATTATAAGCATAATTAAATCTACATAAATGAGGAAATATTATTTAAATTAAATACCTTTTACATGGAGTATACATAAAACATCCATATATTAAGGAATTAATTTACATTCTTTAGGAAATTTTGAACATATTTGGTATATTTGCTTTCGTTAAATAAATAATAGCGTCTTTTTTTAATAATATATATGATTCCATATTATGTGAATGCATAATAATGCTTAATTTACTACATTTACTTGTAAGGCTCTTTAAACGTCCAATGCCTGATGAAATATATACATTTTTACTGATATTGACTTTTTTCGGAAAATGATATTTACGTAAAAAGAAATAGAAAATATAACATCTAAATTGTTGTGCAGAATACAAGTTCAAAATTATACTCGTGCTCTAAAAATTAGCAACAAAATAATAATTGAGAATAAAACAAAATCTAATTAATTGATATGAAAGAAATTTACAACACTGATACTTATAAATAGACTACACCACATATTTAATTATAGAAAAGCAAATAAACAAAAACTATTTAGATTATGTGTGTTATCTTCCGACGGAGAAATTTGGTAATCAGAATGTTCAATGGGAACATATATGTTGAATGGAACAGTGTGTATGATACGTTCTACTTAAAATGCATGCTCAAAAATTATATAATGTTCAACGGAACAGTGTGTTGTGTATGATATCCCTTAGTTAAAATTCATACTCAAAAATTTGTGCTTTCAATAATAATGTATATCATTTTTTATGACAGTAAGACCCATTCTTGTAAAAATGCACGTGAGAGTTTTTAGAAAGTATTCGATCGATAGAATAATGCGATCTCCATTCTATATTCAAAACATTTCCCACGCATACTCTACTGGATAGTACATTCTTTGTCTTGTTTAATCACAAATTTTCAGCAAATAAATAAAGCTAAACTAAAGATTCTATTCGAGAAGATTGTTACGTAGGGACCCTTTCGCACACCGTGGCATCGCAACAGCAGAATGCTGGGAAGACATCAGTCCTGTTGTTATTGATGTATGGCATCTGGCACTTTGTCACTAAAAAAAGTTTCTGCCAACTTTAAAAAAATTTTATTACCATTATTACCGAGTTGTAATTATTGCATTATTTAATCGTGGACATTCTGTGATTAAATAAGACGTATATATTATTAATATTATTCAAAAACGGTGATAACAAATAAGTGTAAAAGTTGGCTGTTAAGCAGAAATCCATCTGCTCTAAAATAAAGCTACAAAAATAAAGATAGGGCCAAAATGTGTGTTTCAAATGTTATTTGATCACGTAATAATGATTTTGAAGTCAGTCTATTAAGAGATTATAAGCCTTATGGTCTCTTGCAACAACGGATTGACTGGAAAGCAACGACAGAGGCAGGCCGAAATACTTCCATCCCGTCTTGTCTGTCACGTGATCAAAATAGGCTGGTTTTCAACGATTGTCGAACTGCAAAACGAACAAGATAGCCTGAAAAGTAGCCGAGATCGATGAGTACCATGGAATGTCTCTTTTGTCTGATGCGATTATCTAGCCACCATCCCCTGAATACCAGGCCTACACGCTGACATAAAAATGGCGGCTGTCGTAGGCGGATTTTTTATGCGTTTGTACCGTAGATTGAATTTGTCACCAGAATTTCCTAAAAGTTTTCGTTGACTTATTTAATCTCAGAAAAAGAAGGCTGAGAAAACTTTTAGATATTATTCGTATTCAAATTCAAGGGACTGTATAAATGCTGAAAAAAATCCACCTACGACTGCCGTCATTTTTGTATCAGCGCGCAGACCTAGTTTTCAGTGGGCGGTAGTCTAGCACTTGCATGAAACATTCGTATAACTTTTCAACTCATCAAATATGACAATAAAAATTTATAGGACAGTTTTTGCATTTGTAGCTCATTTTTTGAACATATATTAACTGAACATAACATTTTAAAATTACATATGAATAATGTTTCAATAAGTCATTTTGAGTGTTTAAATAAATTATGAACAAGTGTTTAAATAAAATTTAAATACAACATACTTAAACAACCAATTACGAAACGCAATAATTTTATCATCTCTTCCATGAAACTCACAGTCGCAGATCTCATTTACAATTAGTGTTCGTAAAATTCTTTCAAAGTCCAAGTTGAAATCAAGTCTCAAATATTGATTTCCTTAAAATATATATCACGAATATTCGCTAATGTTGAAATAACTGTACAAATTTTCTTTCCCCCCAAAATAATAATATCTACACATTCTATTTAAAATAAAAATAATATTTTAAAGTGGAAAATTTGATTATTAATCGAAAACATTGGATATTTATATTAAAACTTGTAACTAAGCATTATTTCAGGTCAGAATTATGTGTTGAATTACTGTATAACAAAATATTTTTTTTTACTATTTAACAGCTTTAATTATTTTTTTAAATAAATATTTAGATCTTCTTTTAAGGGTTTTTTTTTTAACCTTTTTTTACAGGGCTCCCACTGGTCCGATTTTGAACACCAGTAATTCTTAAGAATAATTTTCGTGGTAGGTTTTTACAACAATTGCAATAGAAACAATCTTCGGGGTAGGTTTCTGCAACATTTGCAAAATACATCTAAAAAAAGATTTTTGTATGAAAAAAGGGGTTTTCAGAAAACGGACTTTAATTTTAATAAATTAGCCAGAATAGTAATATTTTAATAAGCCAGAAAATTTCTTCGATTAAATGTGTCTTGATTCTGTGTGGTAATCATTTAAAATCAACTTGATTTCATTCATTAAAT
This sequence comes from Maratus michaelseni, assembly GCA_963931845.1. NCBI lineage: Eukaryota > Metazoa > Arthropoda > Arachnida > Araneae > Salticidae > Maratus > Maratus michaelseni. The sequence continues at coordinate 274,068,271 of OZ007599.1, forward strand.
AAAAATTCTATTTCAAATATGTTTATGTGAACGAGCATCTCCCGTTAAAAACGGGTGAGTTGGCAACTATGCAGTACTGAGATATTTGTATTTAAAATGATGCGAGAAATATTTAAAGATCTCTTATTTGAAGGGTCATTTTAGAAAAGCATTTAAGTTTCGGCGGTTCAGGGGATATCAAAATATTTTTCAAGCGATCTTTTGTTCTTATAATCATAAGATATTTATCGTAGTTTTTTTTTTTTTTTTAAGTACATACTATATAATAAATTTATAAAACTTCATTTCCTAAACATTTTATAAAATTTATTTTCAGTTGCAATTTCATAAAATAATCAGTTATTTTTATATTATATTCTTATTTACTGAAGAAAATAACATAATTTGCCTATCCAGAATGTCTGATATTACAAGTATTACAATCTGAAGCTAAACCAATAAAATTTAAATAAAATTTCCGTCATAAGATTTTCTCATATATTTTATTTAAAACCCGTAATTTATCAACGTAATCTGATAGACAATTCGGGAATTTGAACATTTCGATGTTATCGAAGAAAAGATTACTATTTTGTATAAACGTAATATATGCTACTACCATGATGAAAAACTTCTGTGACATCAAAGCCTGTTAATCAGAAAAGCAAATACTTTCTAAAAATACGCAAACAAATAAAATTCAAAAGAAAAAATATCAAAATTCGAAACGTTAATCATCATACATTGATAATTTAAACTACAAACATAACATTCAGATTTAAAACGAATCATTGAATTTTAATACCACTATTTCCGAATAGTAAATGTCACTTTTTTAAATCACAGAATTCCTGTCTTTAAATAAATCGAATATTATTATTTGTAAATAGTACATCGCGAACTCAAGGACTCATGAAAATTATATATACTTATTACGTAATCTTAATAATTATAATATTTACTGAATTATACTTCTATTTAATTCGTAGTTCATTTGCCAAAACTTCATTATAGGCCTCCCAGGGTTGCCAGTTTGGTTGCTTTTATTATTCAAATAGCTTGATTGCTAGTACATTTTTAAATAGTAATATTCACTTATTAAATAATGCGAATATTACTATTTAAAATAAAGTGGTAGCAAACATGCCATCTGAATTTTAAAAAAGTCGCCCAAATGGCAACACTATTTTGCCTCCTTATTCATTCAGAATTTCGGAATTCTTACCAGAAAATAATTCTTACTTTATATAGTTACGAAATATCTGTCATTAAATAAATTAAAAATTCCTATTTGGAATTTCTGAAAAAAACGTGGCCAAATGGCAACGCTGCGGAGAGTCGAATCGTACTTTCAAGGTTTTCTTTATTGTTTTGCAGGGGTGTTTTCTGAAGAAACATTTTCGCGGTAGGTTTTTACATTTGAAAAAAAAAAAACTTTCGGACTAAGTTTCAACAAAACATGCAAAAGTAATCTAAAATGAATATTTTTCTTTGAAAGAAGTGGTATTCAAAAACGGACTCAGTAAAATTCCTGACTATTGAAAAGTTATCCTGACGCTTCGAAATTTAAAGAATACATTTATCGGATGTATGGAATTGAATACATAGTTTTTGGTAGAATTTCGTTTTTTATTCGAAAAATATAGAGAAAATTTTATTTCACATTTTTCAGAATTACGAATTATTCTTATTTTTATTTTTTATCTCAGTAATTTCTAACTATATTATACATCATATTAAAACCATCGGTGATTAAAAGATATTACGATGTTTTCTTTACAAATGGTTGTATTTAAAGATAAAGAAATTGATGAATAATAATAATATGAAAGGAAATAACATAGTTCCTAATATCCTGGCTTTTAAAAGCCAAATAAAAACATTTTGAATCAGAGATGTTACATAACATATGAAATCGACTAAATACTACATTTGGATACAGATATATTTTATTAAATAAATATTTTGGTTAAATAATGTTTATTTGACTTGAAAAATCAGAACTTTTGATAGCTATTCAGTAAGGTTTTTCTTCAAAATTCACCACAGAATATGTTACATTCCTAGAAGGCAGTGACAACATCCCCCAGTCAAAACAAAATAAATGGCAACCCGATTACGGAAGATCCTCACTGGTCGCGAAAATATATTTCAATCTACCGCAATCGTGTTCCCATTCATTTCCCTTTGACTGGGGGAGGGATATTATGTTCCCCGAATCCTCATTCATGTCTTCGTGAATGATTAAGTACAATAAATTAGATATTTCAAGATCTGCTTGTATAAAATGGTTAAGAAAAAAAATGTTGCTGCTTCCCGAGCTTGTACCATAAGTACCAACATATTTAATAATTTTATAAATAATAGACTGGCTGAAAATTGTATCGGTTTTTATAACAATAATAGGTGACATAAGGAAAAATAAAATTGAAATAGAAAATTTTCACATGAATGCGGACGAATTTTTGTAAAATAACAAAAAAAGGATTTCAAAACTTGCGTAAAGGTATATTATTTATTCATAAAAAAATGTAACTTACTTCTAGACGCCGAAATTAGGATATTTTTTTACTCTTGGACATTGATTCGAATCTAACCAAAACTTTTTGTGACCCAAAAATGTGAAAATTAGGTATGAAATATATATTTAGCAGAAAATAAACTACATTTAAGTGTAATTGCTACGTTTATAGACTGTTGAAGTAGAACATGCCCTGCAGAATAAAATTATTAAATGAAAGTAAAAACAGTGGCTTTCAGGGGAAAGAAAACCTCCATCAAAAAAAGACTTTCTCCAAGAACATCATCTTCATGATAAATGAAAATCTTCTGCTACGAAAACTTGTTTAATATAATATTTCCTTTAATGTAATAGGTACTAAGAATTTGCGTTGAAAGTAATAGTTTGCAATAGTTATAGTTTCTGAAACTGTCTAAATTATTATGCACATTATTAACATGAAAAAATTTGTATTGCGTATTGTAATGTTTTAAATATTAAATTAAATTACACCAAAACAAAAATGTGGCTTGCGTAACAGAAGTTGCGTCGCCTGTTCGGAAAATCCGTTAGTACTTATACACATTGCTTTTGAAACATTTAATCATTGTAAGTATCTTGGAGAATATTTAAAAGGAGTGATTAAGGCTAACATACACTTAATGGAGTAATAGCGTAGCGTAGTTTATAAAACTAGTTAAGACAGCAAAATGGATTTTGAAAATGCCTAATAATTTGTTATATATTATATAGAAATAAATAAATATATATATATATATATATATATAAAGAGAGAGATCTAGATATATATTTGTGTGTGTGTATTGCACGAAATATAGTACTAATAAATATGTATATATTTCATCTTACTCACAAAGATCAGATTTAAAAGGCGCAACTAATTACACATGTTTTGAAATATCACTATATTTAGATTTGTATAGCGCATAATTTATACAGATCAATACTAATTTAACCCTTAACTATCGAATGGTGCCATATTCGCGCCAACCAATTTTCATTGTCCAAATGTTTCTATATATTATAGTTTTGGCACCACATATATGTTACTTTTTTTTTTCATTATTTAATTGTTGAAATTTTGAGATTAGATAAAGCGAAATTTTCTGATCACAAATACTGGTGTCAAATTGGAAACAACATATAGGAATGCAAAAAAATTGGTTGTCGCCAATATGAAGGCATTCGTTCGTTAAGAGTTAATTCCCATCAGGGTTCAGAATAATAAGTTCAATGCAATTTGTTTACACAAAGTGAATGAAAAAAAAACAATTTTAGATGTAAAAACACAATGCAAACACATTGATAAAAATTACTAAAATAGGTGCAATAATTAAAAACACAGTCTTAAAATATTAAAACTATTTGTGATTTAAAATCAGGTGTCAAAACCAGTCGAAAGACTGGTTTTTATCATCTGATGAAGGCTAATGTTTAGCCAAAAGCGCATTTGTATTTTGACATCTGATTTTACATCATAAATAGTTTTAATGTTTTAAAACTGTGTTTTTAATTATTGCACCTATTTTAGTAAAAAACAAAATTTTTATCAATGTGTTTGCATTGTGTTTTTACAAGTACGAGAAGGTGAATTTGACGTTCCTAATATATAGAATTTTCTATATATTTTTAATTTTAGATGTTTTTTAAAAAAATGATTTTAGCTACATTTTTAAAATTGCATTTCTGCTCTATAAGATAGTTATTGTTTAACAAAAAAAAAAAAAAAAAAAAAAAAAAAAAAAAAAAAAAAAAAAAAATCGCTTAACCTAGCTTCTTACGAAACATTTCAAAAGGATAAGATAAAGTTTCCAGCGTATGTCTCAGCTTTTGATGCATTTATCACTATTTCGTAACATTTGGACGCATAGAAATCTCTCAGTCTCTTCCTGTAAATGACAACTTTTATTTCAACTTTATTCCTAGACATGGATATTGACCGTGAGTAAAAATAAGTTTTGCAATTTGCAGTATGATCTTCAATCGAAGCAAAAACTTACCCGTGTTAACTGAAAGAAGACGATCTGTTTTCTATTTAACTTTTGAAAGAAAATTCGACTAGCAGATTGTAAAATAAAAATTTTAAAGTAAGAGAGTCGTGTGAAAAGCAGGTTCAAATGGATATATTTTTGATTTGTTTCCCACTTTCTCTGTCTTTGATCAGATTTTTTTTTTCGTCTACATCTGAGAAATTCCAAAACTGAAAGAGATTTAAACTTTATCAACCCCCTTAGGGATCAAACATAGCTGAGTGCTAAAAATCAAAATCTCCGATTATTGGCCTTGAAACTCGTTCTCGCTCAGGGATGACGTTCCGCAAATTCTAACTGAAAATGGATCATTATAGTGTATTTTTAGTGGATATCCATAAGTGACGTCACACTATGTGAAATAATTGCTTGGCATTTAAAATCGCACTGAATTTTTTTTAAATAAATGTTTTCTAAAAGTCTACATACTATACGTGCATTTGGAAATAGATGTAATATATATATATATATATTCTAAAACGTTTTTGTAAGAAAAATAAATTTTACATTCAGTGTACTTTTACATTAATTATTTCAAAAATAATAAATTTTAAGTAATTACAGTTCCTAACATTATACCTGACTATACCATGTGGAATTTCAAATTCCATTGATAAGAAATATTAAGAGCTTATTAAAATAATTTGGCATATTCACTATTAAATATGCTTTTCAACTTAATAGAACAAAGTTTATTAAATGTCCTCATATTATGCGTGCAGTGCAAAATATGAGAAAGAAAAAGAATTTTTTTATTCAATGTACTATTAATTTTTTTTATTTTTTAATTATTTTAGAGATGTTATGGAAAAACATTTTTTGGAAAAATCAGTTGCTAACATTATAACTGAATTTACAATTTTAAATTTTAAATCCCATTAATAAAATGTGTGAATATATAAAATGTAGTAAAAATTATCTACCTTATTTACTAATTATTACGCTTTTCAACATAATAGAAGAAGTTTTATCAAAAATAGGCATATTATGCATATTATACAAAATATGTGAAAGAAAAATTATTTATAATTTTTTTTGTTAGAAATCGAAATTTTGTATTCAATGTATGTATTATTACATTTTTTTTATTGTTTAATTATTTTAGAGATGTTATATAAAAAGTATTTTTTGGAGGATTTGCGGAACGTCATCCCTGAGCGAGAACGAGTTTCAAGGCCAATAATCGGAGATTTTGATTTTTAGCACTCAGCTATGTTTGATCCCTAAGGGGGTTGATAAAGTTTAAATCTCTTTCAGTTTTGGAATTTCTCAGATGTAGACGAAAAAAAAATCTGATCAAAGACAGAGAAAGTGGGAAAGTACAATTCCTAACATTATAACTGAATTTACAATGTGGAATTTCAAATCCTATTCGGGATTTGTACGCCTTTACCACAATTTTTTAATAGCATTTTTCGCCTTTTTTTAAATGCAGAAAAGACAAAACCTGCAATTAAGCGAGGCGTCGACAATTTCTGCTATTTAAATATTAAATAGAAAATTTCTGTTAAAAATTTGTGGTAAAAGCGTACGAACCCTGCTATTGATAAGAAGGATGAATATATAAAATGTATTCAAATTTATCTACCTTGTTTACTATTTATTATGCTTTTCAGCTTAATAGAACAAAGTTTTTTTTTTTTTTTTTTTTTTTTTTTTAATCGGCATATTATGCATGTAATGCAAAATATGTGGAAGAAAAAATCCTTTCTAAAAATTTGTAAGAAAAAGAAATTTTTCATCCAATGTACTATTACAATTTTTTTTTATTATTATTGTTTAATTACTTTCCAGATGTAATATAAAAAGATAATTTTTGAAAAATTATAGTTCCTAACATTATAATTGAATTTACAACGTGGAATTTCAAATCCCATTTATAAGAAGAATAACTATATAAAATGTATTAAAAATTATCTATTAATTATGTTTTCAACTTAATAGAACAAAATATAAATTTCATTATGAGAAACGTAAATGGAGTATGACAATGGCACAACATTGAATAAATAGAAAAACATTTAAAAACAGTTTTTGATTGCATGCTTTCATGTAGAATACTTGCGCGATAAATATTATAGATTTTTAGGGGGGGGGGGGGGTCTTTCTTTCTTTTTTTTTTTTTTTTTTTTTTTTTTTTTTTTTGAAATAGTAAATATTTTAAAACGGTAAAATTGTGTGTATCCAACCAGCAGGCCGCTTTTTACCACTATTTATGAATGTAATTCACCGCTTTATTTTGCCGTAGAAATTGTGCGATTAAAAAGGTCGTAGGGCCTATTCGTATCAAAATTTATGGAAGTAATATATGTGAATATTACTATATGGAAATAGCGTAAGAAGCGGCCCGTTGATTGAATACCTTTGTACAAAATGAAACTTTTGATTGCGCGGAAAAGAAGATGAAAAATGAAAAGTATATATAAGTTAAATCTCTCCAGAATATCGTACTGTATATTCCACTAGCCCCTGAAGAATCAGTATTATATTAGTACCCAGGTGTTGAGATACCATACCTTTATATGCACGTAAATAAAATTTAAGAATTTGATACATTTGTTCTTTTCTGAATTGCTCTCAACATACAGATAATTTCCGGAGCGCTGGGTGGATTTGATTTTAAAAAAGGAATATTACTTTGAACACGAAAAAAAAATTAGTAAATTTTGTCTTGTTTCTTTTCGGTACTTATTTAATTCCATTTATTAAGAAAAAAATTGTTTCAAACCGTGTTTATTTGACTTGAGTGAAATTGACAATTTATTATTACAGGCTAATTGCTGGCAGTTATGCTATTTTGTACGGAAGCTGTGGTATTGTTGACAATTATGTTTTTTTCGCATTAGGCATTTTACGGGAGTATATTTAGTTATTTGTATTATGCATATTATTTCAAGAAATATTGCATCCTAGATTCAGTACACTACCCTTATAACCTCCTAATTTCCCTTTAATAGATATTAAAAATGCCAGTCGATTTTACCATTTTAAAAATAATTAATTATAGTAACACAGAAAAGTCCGAAAAAATAATGATAATAATAAATAATAATAATAATTTATGAATAGTTATAAAAGTTATGTATAACTTAATTTAAAATAACTGAAAAATAAAATCATAATAAAATTTCTTGATAATAAGAACGACTTCTTATCTGTAATCGATCTGGTTTGTTTTCTGCGTTTTCTTCTGGTTAACTGTTCGACAATATTTAATAATATTTTAGAATATTTAAGAAAGTTTCCACCCACCCCGTGAAAAAACAAACACAAATGTTAATTACAATGGACTTGCGATCTCACACGCCTGCCATTCAAACGCAAATTTACTGTTGAGAAAACTGATTAAACTACATACTACTATATTGACATTGTAAAAACTACTTGGAACCGTAGCGGGGATTTTTATTTTCTTTGAAATTGCTCGAAAAAAAATATTTTTTGCTTTTTAAATCTTGAAAATCTGTTGGGTTTTGAAAGATATTAGAACGTTTTTCAGAATCGTGATTTACTCGGATGTGGTTATATTACAATTTCGTAAACTTTCCCTAGATCCAGAAACATTTATCTTTTTTTTTCATTGTTATGGCAAGAAAAATACATGAATGTTTATTGTTCCCACTTGAAGATGTTTTAGCATAATTCACGTTAATGGCTAAGCGCGTTCAATGTCATAATCCAAATAAAGCAATAACATATATAGACTATATGAATAAACTCAAAAAATCTTATTTTAAACCAGTATTCATTGCTGGATAGAAATTAAGTCGAAAAGGAAAACGTGTCTTTGCAGCTTTTTAGCATTTTATTTTTCAATCAAATTATTAAATTCGTAAACTAAAATACTTTAAAAGACTTAAGTATTCATTTAAAATACTTGCATACAGAGAAAATCAATAAAAGTATAAAAGGAAGTTCTCATACATGGTGATAGGATTAAAAATTTCCCCTTCACTTTATTAACATCATCGTATATGAAACGCATTTTCTAATCCTATTGTTTCGTGTATCTTAGTGAATAGGAGATCTTGAATTCTTGTAGCAAATAGATGAAAATATTATTTAAACTGAGACGATTTGTGATTCTTTGATTGCTTCATAATGAGACTAGTTCTACGAGCTATCTTTTATATTATGGATGTCTTTTATATTAACTAGTGGAGGCAAAAGATACTTTATTCTTTATAAATACTTCTTTAAATCTCGAAAATATATTGGTTTGTGAGTTTTCAAAATTCGAAGAATACTTTTCGGAATCGTGGGTTACTCGGAAAAACGTTATTGTATATTTTATTTGTTGTTATCCTATATTTTCTTATATTAAGAAACAGTTATCTTTTTTTTTTTTTTTTACAGTGTAGATATTATCTTTTTTTTCTCAACGTATGCATTATCAGTGTTTTTGGTATAAAATTATAATTCATGCAGATTAAGCCTCTAGAAAAACTATAAATATGCGGTTTCAATTGGGCGGAAACAAGTATTTTATACATGGAATTATTATTTTTTTAATATTAACTAAAGCAGCAACTTACTTTTAAAAGAGAATTACCATACTTTAAAATGCTATTGATACTACAAAATTTTACAGGTATACTTATAACGCTTCTCTGTAAATATTATTAACTAGCTGATCGGTCCAGCGTTGCCCAGAAATCAGTGACTTTCTTTTGCAATTTCGATAAAAAATAGTCATTTTCGGCGCGCATTCTGTTCTAAAGAAACCGCTTTCGGAACGAAACTCCGGCACGCGGCCCTGCTGCCTACGGAATTGCATAGCAGGCGTGCTACGTACACGCTGTAATATCATTTAGTTTCAATTTACACTACTAGGGGGCGCAAAACTATCTTACTTATTTATCTATATCTTAATTAGTTCATATTAAGTTGAATGAACCAATTCCCGTTGAAGAATATTCCAAACATTTTTTAGAACAATTTGGTCGAAATATGAAATCGCCCTAGGTGGACCATTTTCAACCACTATATCTCCCATACCCCCACAGCTACCGACATGTAATCACCATAGTGCAAAATGGGAGACTCGGAGCTACTATCACACATAAATATATGTGATCTGCTGCGGGTAGTTGTGGCTGCAAAGTGAAATATAGGAACACACACGTCTATATGAAAATGCCATAGGCCGACAAGTTTCAACCACCATATCTACAAAATCCCACAGCTACTGACATGCAACCAAAATAGTGCACGATGGGAGACTCGAGGCTACTACCAAACACAAAATGAGAAGATTTGTGATTTTGTTTCATTGCTACATCATAAAACTGCATTATGAACTGATTTTATATTTCTGTGATTGACGAAATGGATGTTGAAATTTAAAATATTGGTATTTTTTTTTATTTATCGGTAGAGCGGCCTCATCGTCTAAAAAGAAATACAATAAATGTCTTTCGATTCAGATGTAAAATGAAATACCTTTTTTAAATGTTTTAGTTGTAATTTTCTACAGTTCTGTTTTGTTTCATTAAGTTTCATGAAAAGTTTTTTTTTTTTTTTTTTTTTTTTTTTTTTTTGTACATACGATATTTTGATGGTTGGTAATTAAAATGATAAAATTGTAATTGTGTAGTATTAAGATTTTAGAAAATTCATAAAACAGTAGAAACTGGGTTTCTTAGACTGTAAAGGTAATTTTATAAATTAAACCTGAAAAATAAAAGTACATTTTAAATAGCAAAATAGCAATACTATTAAAACAATAATAATACTAATATAATAATACTAATAATAATAAAGGTAAAATTGCTTTAAAATATTTTGTACAAAATTACGGACTGACAAATTACAAAAAGTAGCTCTTGTTTTGTCCTTTCAATTTACTACTTTATGTAATAAGTAAATGAAATCGAAATTAACTGGATGGTTAATTTAAAGTTATTAGGTATATTTTACACATAACGCCTACAACATCAGTAAAGTAAAACTTTGCCTGATTTTGAAGTAAATTGTAATATACTACGTCTGCACTATAAAAAAAAATCCGTGAAAATACAAGAGATTTTCCGTGAAATTTCACGGAGAAGTTTCATTTTTCCAAAACAACAGTATAATTTCCGTAAATGACATTAGTTCCGTAAAGGAGATTTCAAATCCTTAAATATGCAGAAAGTTTTCCGTAAATTTAATAGATTTTGTCTGTATTTCTTTCAAAACAGTACAATGTCCGTATTTCTTCCAAAACAGTAAATATTCCGTAAATAACTTTTAGAGGTTTGCGTACAGAAATCGTTGTTTGAAATGTGAATTAAGATTGTTCTATTTACTAGAGTTCTTCAAGGATCCAGGCCTGACCCGGCTCGACATGCTGGCCCATTCTAACCGGGGCCGTGTCTGGACAGTAATTTTTTGTGAAAATAATAGCAATATTTATAATTTTTTAATGAAATAGTGAGAAATTGATTTTGTTTTTATAATTTTGAGAATTTTTTTTTTAATCTGTTTTTTTATTTTTATTGATAGTGCTTCAGAATTAGAACTTTTTTTTTTCACTAATTTTTTAAAATTTTATTTTAACTTTTCTAACGTGAGGCAATATTGGGTTATTTAAAGGTTTCATAACACAATATCTCTGCAAGTTATCGCTACGTAAATTGTATTAAACTAAACTGATTTGGCTTATAAATTTATGAATTAAACTAAAATTTATTATTCTATAAATTATAATTTTACAGCGTTAAATTTTTTTCTTTAAATTTATAAGAATAGTTAATATTTTTCTTTACTTTTATAAAAATGAAGTTTATAATTTTATTAACTTTATAATTTATTTCTTTAGCTTATAATTTTATAAATTAAACTAAATTAATTTAAACTAAATCAAAAGCAAGTCCAATTTTAAATCTTACCTATCACAAGATCATTAATTTCGAAATTGTCTTTAAGAATAATTTTTTTTGTTTTAATATTATTAAAAATATTCAGTTTAACAGAACCGTACACAAAAGTTCTCAGCATAGCTCAAATATAATAATTTAATTTATTATAAAATTGTTTATTTACGTATGTTTTTTAAAATAAGAGATAACGAGAAGTTATTTTAATAGCATGTAATAAATACGTCTGCATCAGGTAATTATTATTTTTATTGGAATTGATAAATAGATCATCAGACAAATAATTAAAAAAAGTATATGTTCAAAAAAAAAGAAAATGTTGTACCATTACAAAAGGATGCAATCATACAATGACTCTTAATACAATGTCTCTTAATACGATGTTTTACGCATATGATACATAATAAGTTAAAATTTATCTGTTATAAAGCATCAAATAATAAACAAAATACTGAAAAATATGAAAAGAAAATATTGAAAAATATGAAAAGAAAATATTAAAAACTTTGGAATTGAAAGAAATCTATGGAACCTTCAAATTTTTGCATCATAAAAAGTGGCTGCAATAAGTAGCAACGCTTGAATAAATCGAACATCCAATCATGGCGTAGGGGTTGGGACATCCGGTTCAGTAAGCGAAAGATTGCGGGTTCGATTCATATCGAGGTAAGGATTGGTTATTTACACAAAACTCACTCAGAAATGAGAAGAAAAAAAAACAAGCAGTATATCTGTATAAGGTTGTTCTTGAGAAGAAACTTTTTTTTTTTTTTTTTTTTGGTCCTATAATGTTTATTTTAACATTATAAAAAATTCTAAAAAATACGGAAGATATCTGTTATAAAATGGAAATTTAAAAAGGGAAATTTCAGAAATCACGAAAAATTTCCTGGAATATACGGATTTTTTTTTTCCGTTAAAAAACGGAAATAGTACTGGCGTCTCGATTGCCAGTACAATTTCCGTTTTTTTTCAGGAAATTTTTTTTACAGTGTGTGATCACATCTGAATTTCAGAAGCTTTGTACATAAAATGCCATCTCAATTTCGAAACTAAACAAAAATTCTATATAAGGAATAAAATACTGACCAATTTTCAAATTTAAGAAATATGCAACTCTTTTAAAAAACTGAGTAAATTTTAAGTAAATAATTTGGGTAAATGTTGCTCCAATGCGTTATTCTTACAATTTCTCTCTTTTAAAATACTTTTTTTGTATTTAGTGGAATAGAATGATACACATAATGAACACTCAATTATAAATTATATGTTTCTAAGGATACTAAAAATACTTCAAATAGAACACTTTAATTATTTCTTAGTGTAGTCAAGAGTCAAAAGCATTAACACTTCAAAAATGCAGAAATTCAAATTCTTTTACTCATGTGAGGCCAATTATACTTTACTTTGTATTAAGGACAAAGTCTGCATTGTTTGCGAACATTATTGCAAATGTTTTGACCAAGTAACTAAAATATAAATAAAATTCTTATTTCAGCAAAAATATAACTTTATAAGCTTCAGATTGTAATACTTATGTATTTTTATCAAAGCAGAGTTTTATAAAACAGTTACGCCTAGAAAACAAATATACGCTATTTTATTTATGCGTTCGTTTTCCTTACAGTAATGAAAAGCGGGAAATTTTTTTTAGAAAAAATATGAACAATGGAAATAAAAACGAGTAATAAGAAGTGATATTATACGGTATACAGAACAAATGAAACTTTTATAATAAAAGATGCACGCAGAAAATGGAAGTATCAAAAGAATGAAAACATTCTTCAGTTAATCAACACTGTGAAAAAAGGATATACACTGTAAAAAAGGAGGAATGTTTCTTAATCTTCGAAAACATTAACCACGAACTAAAATAAGCAATAACTTTTTCCGATTTACTCGTGATTCTGAAAAGCATTCTTTGTCTGTAGAAGCCTCAAAAACCAATGCATTTTCGAGGTTTAAAGCAGAATTTATAAAAACAAAGTTCTTTTGCTGCCACTGATTTTCGGAAACTTATCCGAGTAGTTTTTGTTATTCGGTTTTCGCAAACCAGCATCGGTTTTTCAGATGATATTAATTCTCAATTAAACATTTTCAGCTATGTAATTGAATTTATACATGCAAGAGTAAGAGAATAGTATTAATTTTAATGTTAATATAATTTCAGTTAATATACCATGTCTTTCTGTAAAACATGTTTGTTAAACATTAAAATGTTTACTTGCGAATTGATAAAATCCTAAAAACCTATGTTTCGTGTTGAGAAAACTAAATAACACATCATAAAAACTACTTGAAAACGATTCTGAAGATCAGTGGAAGCAAAAGAAACTTTATTTTTATAAATACTTCTTTAAATATCGAAAATATATTGGTTTGTGAGGTTTCAAAAATTCGAAGAATGCTTTTCGGAATAGTGGTTACTCGGAAGACGTTATTGTATATTTGTGTTCGTGGTATCTTATATTTTCCTATATTAAGAAACATTTGTCTTTTTTATACAGTGTAGATATTATCCTTTTTTTCTGAGTGCATGCATTATCAGTGTTTTTGGTATAAAATTATAACTCATGCAGATTAAGCCCCTAGAAAAACTATAAATATGAGGTTTCAATCAATTGGAAACAAGTATTTTAGAAATGGAATTTTTTCTTTCAAATATTAACTAAAGCAGCAAGCTAATTTTAAAAGAGAATTACCATACTTTAAAATTCTATTGATACTACAAAATTTCACAGGCATAGTTATATAGCTTCTGTGTGTATATTATTAACTAGCTGATCCTTTCGGCGTTGCCCGACAATCAGTAACTTTCTTTTGTGGTTTCGATAAAAATAGTCCTTTTCGGCGCGCATTCTGTTCTAAACAAACCTGTTGTCGAACGAAACTCCGCCACTCGTCCCTGCTGCCTATGTATTATATAGCAGGCGTGCTACGCAATATCGTTTAGTTTCAATTTACACCGCTAGGGGCACGAAACCATCTTACGTTATATATATCTTAATTAGTTCATGTTAATTTGAATGAATCAATTCCCGTTGTAGAAGACACTTTGGTAATATATGAAAATGCCCTTGGTCGATCACTTTCAACAACCATATTTCCCACACCCCCACAGCTACCGACATGCAACCACCATAGTGCAAGATGGGAGACGCGAGGCTACTACCACACACAAACACCAGTAGTCTGCGCTGGGTAGTTGTGGTTGCAAAGGGAAATATAGAAACACGCACGTCTCTCTCTCTCTCTATATATATATACAGGGTGATTCATAAAAGATGGGCAGAACTTTAAGGGGTTATAGTACACTTAAAGACAAATAATATTAAATAGGAGACTAAGGGTCCCAGACGTATTCCCAAGGAGATAGGGGGCATTAAAGTTTAGGGTCCGAAATTTCAAATGATTATAAAACATGGAAAAATTGGTCGATTCATTTGCGGTTTTTGCAAAAAATTTTCTTTATGCCAGTATTTTCTTGAAATAAAATTTTAAAGTTCAATTTCAAAAAATGCCGATAGGGGGCGCTTTAGACTTTGGAGTAACAAACAACTATTTTTTAACGTTATTTTTTGTATTTCTTTAAATGATTTCGAAAGCTTAGACTTAAACTTAAATTTTGATCTAAAAATCTGAGTCCTAACGAGTAGTTAAGTAGCGTAAACTGAAATTTGAAATTTGAAACCCTTCTCCCCCCAGAACAAAAATCAGTTATTCCCGATCTTTGTGTCGTAGATTAGGCTCTAACTACTGCCGCGTTTTGCTAAAATTATTCTTTATGTCAGTATTTTCTTGAAAATAAATTTTGAAGAAAATTTTCAAAAAATTCCGATAGAGGGCGCTTTAGACTTTGGAGTAACGAACAACTATTTTATACCGTTATTTTTTGTGTCTCATTAAATGCTTTCTAAAGCTTAGACTTAAATTTTCAGCCCAAAATCTGAATCGTTAGACGTGGTTAAGTTTCTGGGGAGAGGGGTTTGAAATTTCTACTCCTGAGCACAGTTCAGTTTACCATGTCCACACATTGTGTGCTGTGATACGAGGTAAAAAGACACAAATTAGGATTATGTTACCAAAGCATATTTATTAACATGTAATCACAATAAATGTTCAAAATTGTGACCACCAGAGGTTATGCACGCAGAACAACGGCGACGAATGGAACGGCGAACATTCGCGAAAACATCAGGCTTTTCGAGCACTTCCCCTACAGCGGCGGAAAGTCTGGCGACCAGTTCCTCGGGGATTCAATGGGTGTCTCATACATAAGAGCCTTCAATCGTCCCCAAAAAAAGAAATCGAGGGGTGAAAGATCTGGCGAGCGAGCAGGCCAAGCAACAGGACCACCTCGACTAATCCATCTGTTCGGAAATGTGATGTCCAGATAGTTGCGGACGTCTCGTACGTAATGGGCTGGCGCTCCATCGTGCTGGAACCACATGACCCGCCGGATGCGTGGAGGAACAACGTTTAACAGGTCTGGCAGCACATGTTGCAGAAATGTGAGGTATGTTTTACCGTTGAGGCGTTCAGGAAGAAGGTACGGTCCGATTAGGTGGTCTCCGAGGATTCCTGCCCAAACATTGATGGAAAAGCGTCTCTGATGAGCATGTGGATACGTAGCATGTGGATTGACATCCGCCCATACATGTGCATTGTGTGTGTTAAATGTACCTTCACGTGTGAAGGTACATTCATCGGTGAAAAGCACAGTTCGTCCAAAATGTGGATTTAGCGCGTTCTGCTGCAGAAACCAGCGGGCGAATTCAATACGATTTGGATAATCCCCTGGAGACAGTTTCTGGACTCGTTGCACATGAAACGGGAGCAAATGTTCATCCTTCAGTACCCTCCAAGTCGTGGACTGTGAGGTATCCACCTGGCTAGCCACTGTTCGTGTACTTGTACTTGGCTGCGCCGCTACTACATCCAGAATGGCTTCTGCAACAACTACTGATTCGTCCTTTTTTGCACGACCTGCATTCGACCGGGAAGCGAGAAATGATCCCGTCTCACACAACTGTCTGTGCAAGCGCTCGAAAGTTTTGCGGTTAGGCAACCGCCTGTTAGGAAATCGCTCTCCGTACATTCGTTGTGCCTCTGCACCATTTCCATCTGCCGCTCCGTAAATTAAATGCATCTCAGCCTTTTCCTTATTCGTGAAGGGCACCATCTTCCGATTCATTACTACAGCGACTTACACTTGACTCACCGTTCAGTGGTTTTTATGCCTGAATCGTGTCGAAATTTTGCATACGTGTTCTTCTTCTTCCCCATTTGACATTTGCATACTTTCTGTTTCCTTCTTCACCCGGTGACTAGCGTCAGGAATGGAGCTTTAACGTTTGCATGAGCGACGTTTCCAACTGTGCCAGTGCCTTTATGAGTGAATTCCGACTATGCAGTCCTTGACGAAAGTTGTATTTTTGCTTCGTATCACAGCACAGAATCGTTGGGCATGGTTAAGTAGTGCAAACTGAACTATGTTCAGAAGTTGAAATTTGAACCCCCTCCCCTCGCTACTGAACCACGCTCAGCGATTCAGATTTTGAGCTGAAAATTTAAGTTTAAGTCTAAGCTTTAGAAAGCATTTAATGAGACACAAAAAATAACGGTATAAAATAGTTGTTCGTTACTCCAAAGTCTAAAGCGCCCTCTATCGGAATTTTTTGAAAATTTTCTTTAAAATTTATTTTCAAGAAAATACTGACATAAAGAATAATTTTAGCAAAACCCGGCAGTAGTTAGAGCCTAATGTACGACACAAAGATCGGGAATAACTGATTTTTGTTCTGGGGGGAGAAGGGTTTTAAATTTCAAATTTCAGTTTACGCTACTTAACTACTCGTTAGGACTCAGATTTTTAGATCAAAATTTAAGTTTAAGTCTAAGCTTTCGAAATCATTTAAAGAAATACAAAAAATAACGTTAAAAAATAGTTGTTTGTTACTCCAAAGTCTAAAGCGCCCCCTATCGGCATTTTTTGAAATTGAACTTTAAAATTTTATTTCAAGAAAATACTGGCATAAAGAAAATTTTTTGCAAAAACCGCAAACGAATCGACCAATTTTTCCATGTTTTATAATCATTTGAAATTTCGGACCCTAAACTTTAATGCCCCCTATCTCCTTGGGAATACGTCTGGGACCCTTAGTCTCCTATTTAATATTATTTGTCTTTAAGTGTACTATAACCCCTTAAAGTTCTGCCCATCTTTTATGAATCACCCTGTATACACAGTATGCCCACTAAAGTCCCTTGCCACCCTCTTAACTTCGGAACGGCTGCTGCTATAATCATACAAGTGGTGTCTAGGTATAGTAAAGTAGCCATGCGCTATTGAATGAAACCGCTTATGGCGCCACCTGGTGGAAAACTGCAGAGATAGCATTCCTGTCTCGAAAACGGAAAGAGAAAGGGAAAACAAGTGATTTACAAAGTTGTAGGGCATCATCGATTTAGTACAAAAAACACCTTGTGGACATTAATACGAAGAATAAAACGGTTAAAACGCGCATTTGTTTTTTCGTGATTTCCTACACTGTGACGCGACAAAACGATCTTAGAAAGAAAGAAACAACCAGTTATGAAACAGCAAGTGTGTGCGACCCCTCCTCAAACATTGCAGGACCTTAAACGACGCATTACGGACGATTGTGCCAACTTGTCACCATCCATGCTCCAACGTATGCAACGTGAAATTCAAACAAGGATCCAAATATGCATTGCATCTGATGGTGAGAGGTTTGAACTTCTAAAATAAAGGCATATTATTATAACTAGTTGTTTTTTTTTTCTTTCTAATATCGTTTTGTCACGTCACATTGTAAGAAATCACGAAAAAAGGAAATACACGTTTTAACCGTTCTATTCTTCGCATTAATGTCCACAAGGTGTATTTTCGTACTAAATCGATAAAGCTCTACAACTTTGTAAATCACTTTTAGTTTCTATTTCTTTCGGTTTTAGAAATATGAATGCTGACTCCGCAGCAGTCCACCAGGTGGCGACGTAGTCGATTTCATTGAGTAGCGCCCGGCTACTTTACTATACCTAGACACTACTTTTATGACTATAGCAGCAGCCGTTCCGAAGTTAAGAAGGCGGCAAGGGACTTGCATATTGTATATAGATTAAGCCTTTTAAATTGACTGCCAGAAGTATTAACATCTTAAAATTATTTGAACTCCAGATCGTTTTTTTTTGTGTGTATGTGTGTGTGTGTCATGAGAGATAACTGTCTTTTGTTTTAAAGCAAGAACAAAGCCTGCATATATATTTTTTAATATTATTGCAAATGCTTTACTAGATAACTCAATTGAAATAAAACTCTCATTTCAGCAAAAATGTTGCTTTGTACTTCACAGCTTTTAATATTTAAAAAGTTTTATAAAAGAAGAGTTTTTTGAAGCATCTCCGCCTGGAAAAGAACATGTATCGTAGTTTATTTATTACATGCGTTTTTCATTTAGTAATAAAAACACTTAGTTTTTGGTTTGTTTTTTAAATATGAACAATGAAATTAAAAATGAGAAACAAAAGACGAAATTGGTATTACACGGTATACAGAACAAATACAAAAGTTATAATAAAAAATATATGAACAGGAAAATGAAAGTATTGAAAAGAATTAAAATATTATTCGAATAATAAAGAGGGTATACGTATGTAAGTAATACCGGGTGAATCAAAAGTTCGTTAAAATTTCAAAAAATCATAAAAAAAGAAGAAATTATGATAAAAAAGTGCGGTTTGCAAGAAAGAGCTCACAAGGTAGTTGGATTTTTTTTTAAATTTTTAGTTAAAAATGTCACTAGTAGAGGGCGCTGACGACCCAAAACACAATGAACAGCACAACAGTACGCTTCGTCCATTTATTCTTGCAATAACAATTGTTCAACATTACCTCCAGAACATTGTACGACACAACTAAGGTGACTCACAACGCCCGTTACAGCTGAATGCAACATGTCGGAATGAATTGCAGAAACCTCACGACAGATAGAATCTTTACATTCAGCTGTAACAGGCCAAAGGAAAATATCGTTATAGAGAGCATCGTTATACACAGGTTTCACTGTATATAGTTTATTAATTCTTTCTTAAATCTTCATAAAATTACAAAGTTTGAAGATGTTAATGTGAAATCCACGTGACAAACTCCAATTAGCATCTTCCCAATTAATCATCCGATTAAAAAAAAGAAATTATAGTGATTTATACAGATTAGACTCAGCCACAATATAGGTGTTTTTGTTATTAAAAATCATACTTTTAATTACGAAAATTATTTATAAATTCCTACTGAAAAGAATCTTGAATTATGACATACATTAATTTTACATATACAGAATCAGCATCGTCGAAAATACGGTTATGAGCTTTTACAGCTCAATTCTATCATTAGTTTTCAAGATTTAGAGAAATTTTACTCTTCAATGGTATAAGAGGACCGTTTCCGGTTATCGTTAAATTTAAAAAATGAAAATTTACGAAGAAACCGGTAAATGTTTATAAAATTTTCTATCATAAAAAGTTTGTTTATTTTGTGTTTACAATTTTTTTTTTTTTAGAATTTTTTCGGTTACTATTTGAACATTCCCAGTTTGTTTTCTTGAAAGATCTTAATTTTCTTTTTAAATTTAGGAATAAACCCCTAATATATTTTCTTTTATAAGTCAATGAACATTTAAGGAAAGGTTTGTAATCTACATATTTTTCCGGGCTGTTTTGATCTAAGAAATTATGTTAACAGTGGATGTTATGATTTGAAAAATGAAACTTGATGTAATTTTGAATATGTAGACGACTCTGAATTTTTTGAAAATTTCCAAGTTAATAGAAACAAGCTGTTTTTGATTCCATAATAATATGCTGCATTCTGTATTTTATTCTGCGTATCAGTAGCCAGAATAAAATACCTTCGCGTGCCAGTACTGGTACGTGTACCATAGTTTGGGAATCCCTGCGTTAGATTGTAATATATGGATAATTTTGAATTTATGGATAAACTTAATAATTAATCGAGGCTGAAAGCCAGCCAAACAATATTTTACACAAGAATTTATAGAACCCTTTGAGAAGGCATTAGATCATAAAATTAATTAGAAGAGGCTACTTCTTTGCCATAATGATTGTGAAAGGAACAAAATATATAAATAAAATTTATAATGAACTCTAAAAGATGAAGTACATCTGTTATTTTTTATCGATGAAAATGCGGTTGATTTCATATGCAAGCGAAAGATTTAGAATTTGCATGGAAGCATTTTAACACTAGAAAAACATAACTATTTCTTTCATTTATTTATAATAGGAAAACGTAGGATTTATATAAAATGTAATATATTTTAGTCAAAGAATTATAAAAAGGGATATTTAATAAAGTAAAAGGAGGTAATTTAAAACTGTATGTGATAGTTTAAAGAACATTCATATCCAACAAAGTTTAAATTATTCATACCAAAAATTGAACCCGCAAACTTTTGGCAAAATGTGGTAACGTTCGGCCAACAGAGCTACTCTGGACAATTTTAACCGACACAATTTCTTTTTTCGTTGAAATTATCTTCTCATATGTGATACGCAACTTGATGGATAAAAAATCTTCATGTCATTCAACTGATGGAATACTACATATTTAACTTTGTTGAATTTCGATAATATTAATTACATAACTATGTAATAGAGGTTAATGGTTGAAGAAATTTTCGTTTTCAACAGAGTGAAAAATTATTCAGACCACTGTTGCGTTTTTCATTATCCAAATTGCTTATTACTACCACTTTTTTGAAATAGTAATATTCGTCTTATTTAATCTGCCATTGTATAAAGCGAGTATTACCATTTCAAAAAAGTGGTAGGAATCGGGCAACCAGAAATTTACGAAAACATCCAATTGGCAACACCTATCCAGACCAGAAATCGAATCCGAGGATTAAGCCAAAGGCTCCGGGTTCGATTTTTGATCTGGATGATATTTACTCTGTTATATATGATAATTCCTTTAACCTTTAATCCCAACCTCAAGTTCAGAAATATACACTTTTCTTTCTTGTTACATAATCCCCATTTATTCTTTGAATTGATTTTTGCACTACATAAATTACAGTATATTAAAAAAATAACGCGTAAACACTTTTAATTATGAAAAATAGACTATCAGTATTTTGTTTATCTAGAATATAAGAAATTGTCTTTATTTTTCTTCACCTTTGAAAATCAAGAGAATTTTCTATTTTAAAAGCATTTCTTTGTTCTTAAATTTTCATTACAATTATAACATTATGCTGCTGTTTTTGAATTCAGAAGAGCATTACAAATAGTGATTTTAAATAAAAAATTCTTTTCTTTGAGAATTCTTTACACACATCAAATACATCAAAACAAATTTATGTTTTGTTTACTAATTATGTAAATATTTACCTCTGTTACATATCAGTAGAGAAAAATTCCCAATGCATCCCATTTTAAATTCAATACAAATGAATATCTACAAGAAGATATCGTTCTTCTGTTGATCGTTCCATTTACTTGCCCGTTACGCTAGAGAATGATGAAAGTTTATTAACATAATGAAACCATCCTTTCAGAAAATTTCAATGTAAGCGAAATGATTCTAACACAAAAAAATATTTTAAATATGCTTCATTATTCATGAACTTTAAAAAGTCAATTATTATAACTTCTAACATGTGTGAAATGAATAACTTTATGTTTTTGTTATAATATACATTTTTGGACATTTGGATATGAGAGGAATATCATCTATGTTTTTTCAGGTTCGAACATTGTTCGTGAGTGGTCTTCCAATGGATGCAAAACCGCGGGAACTCTATTTGCTTTTTAGGGCGTACAAGGTAAGTACTGAAAGAAATTTTAATATATTTTTTTATTTTTGGTTCTAAAAAGATGTAATCATATTTTCAACTTGCATGCTTAAACTTTGCTCAGTGAGACTGGTATTCTGAAGCTAGTATGGTAATGTTACCTTTATTTATCATGTTTTTTGCTTATTATATTAACACATTGACGGACAGTAGGAACAAGTGAAGTTCGAAAATTGACACTATATGTTTTTATAATTTTTAGACTATTAGAAGTGTAGTTTTACTCTTTCTGTTTAAAGAAACTTAATTTTGATTAATTCAGCACCTTTAATTAGGTTGCACTACTCCCTTCACAACCACGTCAGGGTGGCTAGTGGTCAGGGAAAAATACAGTAAAAAAAGTGATAAACACCAGTATATTCTTATACAAAAATTTATGTGGATTATTCGATAAAATAATGAATTAGAACTTTTCTATAAGAATATACTGGTAACTTTCATTTTTTTACTGTATTTTTCCTTGACCACAAGCCACACTGCACGTGCATACTGAAGCTGCAACTTGTATAACAGGTGGAAAACGAACTTCAACCTAAAAAATTGTTTCCAAAACATGACACTGGGCACAGCACGCCGGTAAATGCACATTTGTGCTGCTATAGCCGTAGTGTCTAAAAACGACCGTTTCGTTTTGGACGGCTATTGCCGTCATGCCACATAGTGAACTTCGCTTTGACGGCTATAGACGCAAGTGTCCGTCAACGTGTTAATAAGTAGATTTATGAAAAAGTAAGTTACACTTAGCGCTAATTGGCAACGTACTGTAATGAGAGCGAATTCGTTTGGCGAAGATGAATAATAAACCTAAACGCTTTCGAAAGAAAGTGAGTTATTTGAGTTTGTCCTGTGTTCATGTATAGTGAGTGATTTATAAACGTGTGTTAGTTCAGTATGTACTTCAAATTGGAGGTTGAAGTAACTGTGAATTGTGATAAATGCTTAAATAGCAGAAACATTTATCTTTCAATTGTCGCTTATAAAATAGAGCATGCAGTCTAGACTTGCAATTGTGAAATTGTGCAAAACTATTTTTTTAATAGACACACAGATCTGAATAGTCAATTGTGTGAAGGTCGGCTTGCAACCTCCACAGGGTTCGTACGGATCAGGGAATTTTCCAGGATATACACCAGTATTTTTTTTATAGAAAAATAAATTTAGGTTCAACTTGCGAAATTCCGGCTTTTTTTAAGGAGAGATTTTCTGTAAGAAAATTCTGGTACCGAAGAATCTCCTGGTCTCGAAATTCCAGGAGGCGTACGAACCCTGCCTCCACTATCCCTAGAAATATAGCCGTAATCGATCAGTTCATTCAAAGTAACCATCGTATAAAATCAAGAATTTTGTCAGTATGTTTGAGACGTAAAAGACTGTACTGAACTAATTACTTAACGCTAGAGGTGATTTCTGTTTCAGTACAATGAGTAAACTTTTTGAGCTTTACCTTATAGGTCATATTTCATGAGGAAATTTCGTCGAAAATTAGTTATGCTTAAGCTTTCCAAATAATTATATAAAGTGCACATACATTTTTATTATGTATATTTTTTAATGAAGTGGAACTTACTTTTTAATTCACTCTCGTAATATAAATGTCGTTAACTAATAAGTTATGTTTTATTGAAACAAGATAAATCATCTTATATTTCAGTATTTTCCATAAACATTCACAAAAATATGATTTTGAATATACTTTTGAATATGAGAGGCTGGTATATCAGTTCCGAGATACCTTCTAACCGCAATGCAATCCCTGGTTATTGGTCATATATTTAATTTATCTCTTGGTTAACTTCGAAATAGTAAAATAATTGTAGCTTCAGCCATCTTGTAGAAAAATCTTGTATCAGTTTTAAGTGAAAAAATTATTTTAACAGATCCCATATCTGGGTCAGTTCTAACACTTACTAGATTTAGATGAAAAACATTTGAAATTCAGACTAACAAACATGTTATCATGAGTAGAAAATCCTTATTTCACCAACTTTTAAAAATTTAAAAGTTACTATAAAAATTTAAAAGTTACTAAAATCATTCACACAGGTTGTTCAAATGCAGTATTACAAAAAAAAATACAATAGTATTATTTAACGAATTTTACTAATTAAATTTTTGGAAAAATTAATATTTTCTAATCAGCTTTTTTTTATTAATGTTATCATAATAATCACTTTAGCTAATAGCAATAATTTGGTCTTAGATTTAAACAATGAAATCATAAATAACATGATATTCTCAATCATACTGTTAGCTGCTAGTTATAGTTAAATAAAATCTATTTTGCATTTTCCGCTCAAAGGTATATTACGAAGAAGTGGTTTTTATGCTTTCATTTTCATTGTTAACATTATTAACTATATTTTAGTCAGTGTTATATATTTTTCAGTTATAGGTTTTTAACAAGTGTAATATAAGTGTGTAACAAAATTAACTTTAATAAAACATCAAATTAGAAGAGAAGGAATTTTTTCTAATTAACAAAACTATTATGAATAAAACTTATATACCTCAGTAGACCAACTGTGACAGTTTGAGTTCGTAGTACCTTCTGTCTCAACAGACAATTCTTCATTATCGCTTTTTATATTTCATATTTTTGCAATGTCAACAACGTCTATAAACACTGTGTTATGTGCAACTTATATTTTAATTTTATCAATGCGCAGTAAATGTTTGTCATCGTCATGTCTACATTTGCTCGGTAAGTAAAAGGATGCAAAATAACGATCTGGGACAATATAATTGATAAATGATCAAACAATGGTTTATTGGGAACAGTTTAAGTACTATTTCATATAAAAATTAACAACATAGAAGTTGACAAAGTCCTCATTATGCCAATATATCTCATTAGATTGCCAAGGTTACTCCTTCTCCAGGATACACACAAGTAATATTAACATTCTTTCTTTAATGCCATTTAACCCATTCATGAGAAAATTGTCGATAAATGTGGAAAAGATTGACTGCCATCAGAATTTGCGAACGAATTGATTAGCAAATAAATAAGTGTTTCATGTTTATTGAAATTGGAATTGAAATTGACAACATAAGGAAAGTAACCCATCGAGGTAATACGAAGATGTGCAGCTTTATAGCCTCCCCGGTATGTTACCCACACGCAGGAGCTCATTAGGAGCTTACCGAGACCCCCCCCCCATGTTTATTAAAACATTAAGTGGGTTTACAAACTAGGTCAACGGCGACCCTGCTAGGATAAATTCTCTTGCGACATATGTCACGGACTAAATAGGTCGTTAGATGAAATTTCCTAAAAAGGCTGATGTACAGTACAGGAGTAAAATCCTTCCCCACCGGAAAAACAAATTTTCCCCGCGAAATCGGACAGTAAGGTAATGAACAGATCGATGTGATCCATTACCCAGAATTCAAAGTTCAGTTCGTATTATAAGGTTCATAAAGAAAACACAGTGCGGGAAGCTGCTTGTGGAGTTGAACAACTGTTTGTGGGGTGAAACTGTGATGTGCGCCGGAGAACTACTCCCAAACGACAAGTGGAGCTATGGTCGACCTGAGCTGGCTCAACTCGCAAAAAGGGACGGTACCATTTAAAGCAGAGGGTTGAACTTGTGAGGTTGTAGAAGATGTAGACGGCTAGCTAACTTGGAAATATGATGAAAGAAATAATGTATTCGTTTGGGCTTTGTAAAGAGTTTAGGACAAAACAGTACATTATGCAACTAATCCTTAAGGGAAGTGCCTTGGCGATTATTTTCTTTAACATAAAATGAAAGAAAACATAATTTCCAGTCGAATGACAATTTCTGTTTTTCTGAAACAATTTGGTGATTAAAAGTTATGAAGTGTTTTCTTTTTACTTTTCTTATTACTTTTTTGCCGACTTATGCAGTCGAAGCGACCAACAGAAGATATTTCCCTCTATTTTTAATATAAAATTCACATTTTATATTAAATTATTTTCTTCCCATATCCATATTAGATTCATTGCAATAGATTATAAATCTTTTCCGGATTTAGTTCACAGCTTTTGAAATTTTGTGTCAAAAAAATCAAAAGTGATTTTTAATTGAGATATTTTTTGACATTTTGAATTTAATTAAGACAATGCTTTAGTGACAGGATGCGTATTCCTACTTTCATTTGACTACCACTATTTCTGAATGGAAATCTTCGCCTTATTTAATCCCAGTATTCTACGATTAAATAAGGCAAAGATTAAAATTTGTATATATTGGTACTCAAACATAAGCACAATGAGTAAGCAATGCTGTCGTTTTGCTATTGAAGAAAGGCGTTTTCAACTGCAATACAGATATTTTCAATCAATGACTGGACATTTAAACTCATCAAACACATCTAATTTTATTATTTTAAACTTATACTTAATTTTGTTTTAATTTTATTAGCCTTCTACCAAGATAACATGAATGTCTTTTTACTTATTCGTTGAATTCAACTTTTTCGAAAAATATTGAAATAAAACGACTTTCATTATAAAAATTAGAAAGAAAAATGTCTTTAGCTGATGTATTTCATTCATAAATTTAAAACCCGAAAAAATGGATTTGTTTTTCATGTATATTTTGTGCATACGATATATACATCTGTTCATACTAATGACTGTAGAATATGAGCTTTTCTGTTAAGCAAAGTACATTTTCTAATTTTTTTCTTAAACTTCTATTAATATTAAAATTAATGTTTGCAAAATAATTTGCACATGACAAAGATGGAACTCAAAATTTTCTGTGAAATTAATCTACTCACGTTGTCAGACTTTCTGGAATTTAGGTAAGAAACTCATAATATTATAATCTACTAAAGCCGATCTAATGTATTTTTAGTATTATTATGCTACACATGTGTATCTCATCAAGAGAATGCTTTATTATAAAAACAGGCATATTAAGTATTCATCACGATCCCGATACTTATCCAACATATATCCTTACTATTTTATCCAACATTATTCTTTATATTTTAACACATAGAATATTAATTAAGGATTTGATCAACGAGATTTTGCCGTAAAATCTTTTTTAAATAGGAAAATCCTTCGTATCCCAATCAGCTATTTTAATGCAGTGAGAAAAACTTTCGATGGAAATATTACTCTGGTGTATTAAAGAAGTTAAAACGTAATTACTGGTTATAGTCTTAAACATCAAGAAATAAAATGTGCAGAAATTCATTATTAAGCAGTTTAATCACAGTATAAGTTTAAAAAAAATTTATGGTGATTATATTGAAAATTGTTTTAACCTTCCAGTATGTAATGAACCCTACAGAGTGCGCGTCTTTGTTTCTGCGTAATTTTTGAAAAAAAATCGCCTTAGACAAGTTCAGCCTTCTTTATTGGATTCTTGTCGAACTAATGAACTAATCGACATTTGCTGCTATAACTAGTTGCTTTTTATGAGTTTACAAAC
Organism: Maratus michaelseni; assembly: GCA_963931845.1. NCBI lineage: Eukaryota > Metazoa > Arthropoda > Arachnida > Araneae > Salticidae > Maratus > Maratus michaelseni. The sequence continues at coordinate 274,095,970 of OZ007599.1, forward strand.
ATCCTTTTGCCCGTCTGACTCGCGATTTTCCCGATTTATCGTTAGTATAATAGTTTTGAAAATCTTTTATATCAAAATTGACTAGGAACTTATGCTCCAGGGACCAATGCATACTGTACAGTTCGGTACTACTACAACCAAATAAAAAGGCACATTAAAATTACATATATTTTCTTTGTTAGAGGTTAAATAACTAAAAAAAATTTGAAAAAAAAAAACTTCGATATATCCTAAGTGGGAACTGAAGGATTAAATAACACAAATTGTTCAGAAGTAATTAAAATCTTTACATAAAATAAATTACAAAAGATTGCCATTCCTTAATATTTACATCAAGGTTCAAAACTTTAAGTCCCACTTCAAAATTATTGAAGTATATTTTAACTAATTACCGGCTCATTTAACCACGTGTTTTACCCTATTCGCGATTTGTCAACAATTATAAATTTGAAGCTGTTTCAATGTGCAGTGACCAAATGGGATAACAAACTGTGTTTTCTAGTATTTACTTAAAAGCAACATGAATTCCAGTCATTCATCCTCATAAATTGCTTCCGGATGGCAGATCACCCATGTCGGGATGGTCAAAACTGACCGATGATTAATTACTTCTCTCTCTCCCTCTCCTATATTAAACTAAAGCTCAAATAACCTATAATATCGGCATTTCAGATATTATACAGAAATCGTCTTTTTTTCTCTCCTTAAGAAGTGTATGAGATTAAAAATGTATTATATATGTGTGTGGAATTTTATTTCGTTTCCACAAATTTATGACTGATAGTTTATTCTACGGATGGAAACTTTTAGTCTAACACCAAATTTTGTACAAACGCACAAATATAAAATTACATTAATAGCGCATAAATATATATACGCTAATTTTTAATCTCATTTAATACAGACTCAATTTAATATATATATATATATATATATATATATAGATGGTTTCCAATCAATCAAAATCACATTAGTAATATTTAATTAAAGACACCCTAAATTTTATGATTTACTGTACGAGCTGCTTAATAATAAGCGCCAATGTTTTCAGATTAAAACACTAAAATGAGTTCAAAAATATATTTTTCCACAATAAAATATCACATAAAAAATATCACATTGCAAACAAGAATTAAACAATAGTTTTTGAAATTCAGGACCCAGAATCTTTTCACTTACACATAATACAGAAAAAAGTTAAATGGCTTTAAGAGAAAGAGATTAACTTTTTCATTTTTAATCTCTCTCCTTTTTGAACTTTATGATTTCTTATTATGCCCAGAACGTTACGTTGAAATTTTTATCGTTGCAAACTTTTTATCAAATTACAGCAAGAAATAAGGTCGCATCATCGAGCAGGTAAATTTAAAATCATTATTCGCGTTCCATTTAACCTTACACTGTACGAATTTTGCTTTTGGAAGTATGTTTTTTATACTCATATTTAGGGTTAGATACCACGAATTTTAAAGAGTAATTCTTAGCCTTAATTAATAGTAGATTTCTGCGATTACATAACGCGAAAATATTATTTAAATAGTAGAAGGCCGGAGCTGAATTTTAATATTAAAGGTTCAATTTTAATTAATTCATATATACATCACTGCGCAGTGTAGGATTAAGATTGTATTTTGCGAACTGACAGGGTAGATATTAGAAGCCATTTATCCGATCATTTTTTTTTCGTATATCTAAAATTGTACTCTCTATCATGTAGCGTAAGCTTTGTAAATATATATACAATATAAATTACATACTTTTTTGCAAGCATGCGACTATTTACGAGCAACACATTTTCACTGTTCTTTGGCAAAATACCCCCATTTTCGTATTCTTTTGATTTTAAAAGGCAGTTACTCTGCATTGTAGCTGTTCTGATGTATTTTATGAAAATTTTGACAAAATTCTTCTCCAGTTATGCTGATCGCCATATATCCGGATCTATATACGGAAATAAAGAAATACATTTAAATTTATATTTTAACTGCATGCAAAATGCGTACACTTCTCAGAATTTCTAAGGAGCATTAAACCACTATTTTTTTCTGCGATTAAATAAGGTGATAAATTATATTCGAAAATTGTGGCAGAATTGAAACATCCTGTGTATGAATTCGTTCATAAAAATTTCTTATAACAACGTTAAAATTTATGTTTAATTATGATTTTCGAAGTCTATATTTGGAAAGTTCTATGTTAGTATTTCCGAAACTTCAGAGATGCTGTATTTTTCTCTTGAAATATTCTAAGAAAATACGAAAAATTCATTGTATTTTAAAAATTGTAACTGAACTTTTAAGTGATAAACGGGCAGTAATGAATATTGTTATGAAATGTGATAGGAATAAGTAAGAAAAACGATTGGAAAAATTCTTCAACTGCCCAAAGTGAAAAACAAATAACGTTAAACAAACGTTTAACTAACAGCTCTAACTTTAGTATCATTTTCTTTTTAAATTTTCTGGTGAGTCTTTCGTAACTGGGTTTTCACATAGGGCACTGGCGGTGCTGATGATAATTAACGGCAGTCAGTTTGATGGACTTTTAGGGACAAGAGTATTTTTCAGAGAACGTAACACGCGTAAAGCTACCAAGCAACGGCACATAAGTATCTGTATGAAAAATATTTTGAGAGAATGTTTAAATGCACTGTAAGAACATTTTATCATCTCCAAGAATTAAATTTACTTCTAACACCTAAAAACATGCTAAACTTTGTCATTTTATCCTACTCTTATGATTTTTATCCATCTCCTAAACACACATTTCTATAGTGTAGTGCTGCAAAAAGAAAGGAATAAAGCAAATTTAAATGAAAATGAAAAGAAGAAATATCTAAATATATGATTTCTATTTGATATTGCTTTAGATCTTATTGTTAAATATAAACTATAAAGAATATATAGAATTGGGTCCCCATTTCCTTAATACATACTTCTATAGAGTAATGTTGCAATAAGACAAATGTACTCAAAGATGAATAAAGCAAATTTAAATAAAAATGAACAAAAGAGAAATCTAAAAATATACATTTTATTTTATATTACTTTAGCTCCTGCTGTTAAATATATTCTACTAAGAATATTTTATAAAATTTCAAAGACACCGAAGTACATATTGCATTTCACATTATTATTTTTTGAACAAATATGAATTAATTTTTATTAGTTATATTAGTAATTGACATTTACAAATTTAATATATTTTTTAACATAAGTGCTTTTATTACATGATATAAATACAAATTTATTGAATCTTATGACAGATATTTTTTAATAAATCCTAAACACAAAATTTCAATCAAAAAATTCTTTTTTGGGGAGTTAAAAAAAATATCACTTTCTGTGAAATTGCAAATTTAGTACAAATCCATTTTTATGGCTTCAAACATTTTACTAAGAATGAATGAATGATTTTTTAATACACTGCAATATTGCCCTATAAAAGATTCAGTTGTTTTATGTAGAATAAATATGCCATTGTACACAGAAGGTGCTTGGTAATTAATAGTCACTATAGGGGGCTTAATATATCGTTAACACTTATAATATAGTATATATGTATTCATACAATCAAAGCAAGTGCACAAAATTTTCACAGGAGGTGTTTATTGAAAATTAATATCTAAAACCTACATTTCTTCCTTCAGTTCTCACTTTCTTTTGTGTACCAGAGCTATATTTCTTGAATTGATCCCAGAATGCTTTTGCTACTAAGTATCATATCCGCAGCTATCAAAGCAATATTTACTCGTAATTTGTGAAACGTTCGTATCATAGAGAGCTAGATTTCTATAGCATTGCTCAAATTGAAGGATAATTGCATTTTTTAAGTACCTAGAAATTAATATTTACACACGACAACAAATACATATTTTTAAAAATATTTCTAATGCAAAACCAATGCTGGAGAGTAATTTAGGTTAAATAAAACACATGCCAACGCTTTTTTTGAACAGATAAAGAAAATGTATTTTTAATGTTGAATTAGGAATTTTTCGGACCAGATAAGTCAATAAGTCCAGCTATTTGAAATAGGAAATTTCTTGAAATAAGAAATATAATCAAAAATGCGCTACTACGTCATGTTTTCTAATTATATAACTCTAAAGGTCCCTGTTATGTCATTTTTGGCACATAATAGAAACGATCTGTACTATTCGTACAGGTTTAAGCATTTTCAAGGAGTCTGACATCACATTTTTTAATTAAAAAATTCTATTTAATATTTAAATCACAGAATTCCTAACCACCGTCTTTAATCGTAGATTGTGTAACATTTTTCTAAAATTAAATAACACAAAAATGTATGTTAAAAATTTGTACTGTACTCACACGGGGTTACCTTAAAAGACAAAGTGTTATCCACATGAAACTAATAAATAATGAGTGATCCACCTTACACGAATTAACTACACTTTAACTAATGAGTCATCTCTTTGAAGTATGTTTGGAATCACACAAACTGTCAGTGCAGATAAAGTCATTGGCGGGTGTGGTTATGTGTGTTAATCACAATTAAATTATTAAAGCTTAGTAAGTGTTCTTTACATCTGTAAGTTTGTTTAATTTAATTTTGTATAATTTCATGTACGAGTAAACTTGGTCACTTTGGAAATTTTATATTTTCCTACAATTTATCAAAGTTGCATTACAAAAATGTGATGCGTGGTGGAGAAAAACTGACTCCATTTTCAGATTCAACGTCGACAAAACTATATGAAATATCTATATTGTGTTTTGCCTATCTTAAAACAAATTGTAATAAATACCATGTTTGACATTAAGACATTATTGATTTGATAATACAGATTAAAATTAATGTTTTAAATAAAATGTTAAAAAATTTGTTTTACGATTTCTATTTTTTCTTTGTAAAGTGCCTATTCACATGTTTTAAAAGGATTTGAAGTTTGAAAAAGTGGTGTGTACTATTTTACTATTATATGCATTTAAAGAGTAATGACAAATTTATGTTATGAAAAACCACTGGTAAAAATATTTTTCCCCACTCAACAACAAGAAACTTTCTGACACATTTAAAAGACTCTTTTTTTACGTAAAAACATGACACGTGCTGGTTTATTGCGCGATTTGTAATAGAACATTTCTCTTTCATTTTTCGATAAGTGAATTACATCTTGAGTTGTAGCGTTTGTTGTCTCATGACGGAAGTTTTTTGTACTTTCCCGCGCTGCCGCATCCGGAAATTTGGTTCAAAAGGCGCACTTTGACAGTATTTTTTGAAAGATCTTCTGCCGTTACCGGAAAAGGAAAAAATTGCTCTCTTACATAATTTCTGAAGAAAAGCATGTGCCAATTTATTGCGTTATCGAACAAAAATGAATTGAGAAATGTGTCTGGAAGTAACCAGTACGGATTTGAAAACAGCCTTAAGATCTTAAAATGAAATTAATAATAATGGCTTTTACTTTATGAAAAATTCTGAATATATAAATGATATGTTCCCACAAGTAATTTTATATATTCCTTTGTTTTATTGTAGGGCTATGAAGGATCGTTGTTGAAGGTAACCAGTAAAAATGGGAAAACTTCTTCGGTAAGTACGTGTTAAATTACTGTAAAAATATCAAATTTACAGTATAATTGAAGCTTAAATACAATTTGCATCTATGCGATAAAATAGGAGTGCAATTTTTTTTACATGAAATTTTTAAATATTCAGTGATTGAATTTTAGTAAATCACCAAAACATTGTTCCATACATTTCGTTAGTTATGTTTTTAGTACAGCTATGACACTTTTAAATAAACAAAATTAAATTCACCGTAGAAAGATATACAAGGGAAAATCCTTAAGTAAGTCACAAAAGATAATTAAAAAATAACTTCTGATAACTTCTGAAATGATATTCACTTCAAAAATATTTTTATTTCTCAACATATTCTCCACCAATATTTATGCACTTATATCACCGTTTTATCAGTGCCCCAACACCAGCTGCGTAACATTCTTTGGGTTGCTGTCTTAGCCACATTAGGACTTAAATTCGATCCTTTTCATCATCTGTGAACATCATCTTGCAACTTCTTCAACATCCACCATACAGATTTGACTTAGTCCCAAGCGATTTTCATCTCTTTAGTCCACTAAAAAACCATCTTGGAAGCAATATGATGTTCACAGATGATGAAAAGTTTTAACTTGAAGTCCTAATGTTGTTGAGACAGCAACCCAAAGAATGTTATGCAGCTGAGGTTGGGACACTGATAAAACGGTGCTTTAAGTGCATAAATATTGATGGAGAATATGTTGAGAAACAAAAATAGTTTTGAAGTGAATATCATTGTAAGTTATTATTTAATTATTTTTTGTGAATTACTTAATGACTTTCCCTCGTACTTACGTTTATGCATTAGCATTTAAATTATGGGTCTTCAACCTGTGGCCCGCGTGCAACCAAGTTACCACTATTAGAAAAATTTGCTTTATTTTTGACAAAAAAATACCGGTTAAGTAAGGCGAAGAATACCTTTCAGAATTTGTAATGGAATACGACTTCACGCAAAAGGATTGAAGAACCTTAATTGAAATTATTCGAGCAACGATTAACATAATCCGTTATTAATACAGTCGAAATTTCTCTTTTACATTCTTTTTTTTTCGAGTCAAACCCAATCGTAGCATTCAGATCCAGTGATCTGGAATGTCTTTACTTAACAAAAAGAAATAAAAACAGTTGCAATGAACCTGTAAACAGCGATAATAAAGGTCCTGAAAGAGACAAAATGCCTAAATATATTAGAGTTCAAAAAATATTTACACTCGAGCTTGCACATTGCTTAAAAACTCATAGGCACCCAATGAGATTCAAAGTTTTTCTTACTTTTAAAATAAATTTTATTCATAAAGATTTTCTCTCACTTGGTCCATTTTAACGTGAAGACCGGCCTTTTTAGCCTACAAAAATCATCTATTTCGAAGTTATTAAATTCAGAAAAACTGATAACAAAATTTCAATTTTATATCTTCTGTTAAAGTTTCAATGCACGTACGGTGACGTTTCATACAAAAACAAAGATTGCATGTCTTTTGAATTTATATAGTGTTCTTCTGTATCGTGTTTTTTGTAAAAAAAAAATGTCAATAATGCATTCAGAAATATCTGGCTGGCCATTCCACAGAATTTGGACTTGTTTTCCCCTTGGCGCACCATTTTCAATTTCCCCCATAGTTTGTATGTGTAAATCTATATAGAAAATAAGATAAAATTCATTTACAGAAAAAAGTCTATATATATATATTTTTTTTTTCATTAAAGGGGTAGAAAAACGCGATTTTACAAAATTCAAAGGTTTATTAAATCTTACATATTTTTTAAACTAATAGAAATAAACGGAAACTTCAAAACAATCTGAAATCTGTACACATTTTTAAATTAAACCACTGTAACTGTAATGGCTTTATCTTTTTGTTTTTGTTTTTTGAATTTTAGTATCGCATATTCCGCCGTATAAAATAGGCTTTTGAAACGAAAAAGTTAGTCAAATTTTATAAGAGCGCATTATACGCTGGGTATAAAAATGAAAACTTAAAAAGTAAGCATAAAAATTGCGATTTCTATATTTATAAAAAAGAGAAGAAGACATGATTATTTGAATAAGCGAGAATAGATAGGCTGGACAGTAGCATATGCTCTCACTTTGCATTTGCTTATTTTCTTTATTTACTATTTATTATACTTTTAAATGCTCTTTATTGTATTTTCATGCTAAATATCTTATGAAGATTTCTCTGTAAAAAAGGGAATGCGCGTAATACGGGGAATTTACCTAAAAGTAGAAAAATACAGCTTCAAATCGTAGGTGCGCATTATGCGTCAGAGTGCGTTATACGCCGGGGGATATAAGAAACTTGAAATATAAACTTGTAAAATATGCTGAAATATTAGTGAATATACCAATTTTTAAAAAATTATATCTGATGAAGGAAAAGAGATAACACGATGCATTTTTTATATGTGTTATTACTACCTGCAAATATTACTAGAAAAAAAAAATAAGGAAAGAGACAGCCGATGTAAGCTCTTTTCCCTCCAGAATTATAACAATTTAAATGTCGAAAAAATTCAAAAATAAGCATTTTGGATAGCTTGTAACTGAAAAGGGGGATTGACTTGGTTTGGATATATGATTTGGCAAGGAAGGCTCTCTTTATATACTGCCTGGAATCTGTAAGTCGTTTATTGTTTTACCAACAGGTCACAAATTATTCGTTCAGAAAAAAAGCTCATATTTAAAATTTAGTAAAATATATGTTTGAAGTAAAAGAATCGCTAGGTGTGTAAAGAGAATTAAGCAAACTTGCATTATTATTATTATTATCATTATTAAATTCTAAATCATTAAAGAAGTCATAATAATAAATGTATTGACACATACTGCATATTACTACATATGGATAACAACAAAAATAATAGTTAAGACAAAATAATACTCAATGAAAAGACATGCCCTATTAATAAGACGCCAGACCGTAACGGATTAAACAAATACTGCCATTTATAGTGAAACCTGGGTAGTTTTTCTTTTTAATAAATACATTTAATCTTATTAAAAAAAAAAACACAATTTATAGTTGCAATTAAACAAATACTTTATGATGTCAGTAAAACTGGTATATCGATGCAAATAATTGATTTAAGATTTATATTTTATGTTGTATTTTTTATGCACATAATATATATTTTAACAATACTATAACAAATACTAGAACTCATAAAAAATACTTATCTTCCAGCAAAACTTTTGATGCAAAATTTCCTCCTTCATATAAATGCAAGAAATAGTTCAATAAATTGGTGTACAAATGAGCTTTATCATGTGAGCATTTAAAGACATACAATTGAATATTAAATTCAATCACAAACTAGTCATTGTGTATTTTGACAATAACAGTTAATATTAGAGATAGAGTTCGTAGATTACACAGAATATGAGATACTAAGTGTGCAGGTAAATATATACCAACTATAAAGTATGTCAATATATTATCTGCAATAGGAAATGTGCTTGGATGTTAATATATTGAGTTCTAAATTATAAGTAATAAATTACCAAAGTAAACTAAATTATTGAAATAAATATGATATAAAACCAAAATTTATAATTGAATGTGACATAATCGCACAAAAGCGCACTTGTCACATTGTGCGAGTGTGTCACATTGAGCGAGAATGTAGTTTTAAATTCTCGCACTGCACGCCTAAAAAAAAAAAGAATTCACTAAAATTCAATTTTCATACACCCGAATATCAAGCTGAAAAAAAGTGTTAATCCATTCTTTAATTTACTTTTTGCAAATATAAAAACGATGTTTCCTAATTCTTTTGCCACAAACTGCAGACATTAAGTCTAATGAGACAATTTTAAACGGTATTGCACCGTGGTATTAAAATTAACACTTAACCAAACACATTTATTAAGTTATTAATTACAATATCCTAATATTTTTTACTGAATTAAAAAAATCTTCGTCCATTAACTGCACAAAATACTCGTCTTTAGAGGGCATTTCAACTAGGGTTTGCAGCAATAACTAAAATATTAAACTTTTTATCTGAAAAGTAATTAGAATAGACCAAATAATGCTGTACCACTTTAAAATTATGTACCATTTGCAAATATAAAAGAATTATTCTTATACTAAATGCACGTATTAAGGATTAAAAAACGCACGTTCCATCCTGATAAAGCCATCTTTTGGACAATAAATTAGGTTCTTTAGAAAAATTACTAAGCTGAAATAAACTTGCCTTCTCAAGATTTCATTTATAATTTAAAGCTTTAATAACTGAAATACTTCTAACATCTGATGAATTCAGAAGAACGCAAAAATGTACTAAGTTTCCTCTATTGAACACTTTCCAACATAGTTGAAAAGTGATTATAATTCTGTTTGTCTGTTTTACTGTCTGTTTGTCCATCAGTCCGTACTCTAACCCTTGCAAATATACTCAGATTACCATGTAATTTTTATATTTTATTGGGATTTTAAATTGCATGTTCACCATTAAAAATGAAGTGTGTAGCATTAATAGTGTGTTTACGCACAAAATAATTTCTTTACTTATTGTCGATGGCGAAAAGTTGTTTGCAGTGCATTTTATTGATGTTACAATATTTCTACTATAATAAGATTGATGAGCAGAAATACAACACGCTTTCGCAGGAGTATAGAATAATTAGTTTTTTTTAGTTCGTTTACAGGGACGCCCAAAATATTTCATCATATTCTGATCTGCGGAAAAAATCGTTTCTGATGCATTTTAATGATGTTATGATATTTCAAACATAATGCAATAAAAATGGATCAATGAGGGTCACTCCAATTTGTTTTCTCTAGATTACGGAATGCGTAGCATTTATCCTTCATTTACAAAGAGGCAAAAATAATTCGGTTAAAAGACTAACTATGATCGTCAACTGCTAGAAGTGAGTTTTCCGCTGTAGTAATTCATTTTTAAACGTATCTCATTTTTGTTGTATTACGTGCTGTGTAAGAATTCTATCGAGCATATACAGGGCTGCACGAAATAATTTGCACACATTGCTGGATATGGACACCAATTTCTGAAAATATATTTTTACCAAGTCATGTTATTTTTTAATTGCATTTTTAGATATCTCATAGTTTTCACATTGTATGAAAAAATGAAATTTCTTTATACTACTCTGTTAGTGTTGGAAAGTGTTTCATAATCTATGCCTGATGCATTATTTTACGGTCTTGATTCTTTTTTCTTTCGTGCTTTGTTTATTGTTTTTATCTTTTATGTGTCTTTGAAACTATTTTTATTTACAATGAGGTCTCTTAGGAAAGAATTTTCAGGTCTTTAAACTTCTGTACGCAAAAGAACAAAAGTGAACGCGTCCTGTGACTTCAGTTATAACTGATAAAATAGAAAGGTTTTCATTTTTGAAAGATTTGTATGGATGTATACTTATTATTTTGCCATAACAGATCATCTACATAGTGTTAACGTTCAACATGACTTTCAAAACATCCTATACAATGCTATTATTTTACTGCATATATAAGTTCGGCATGTGAAGAAATGTGGAAACAGAAATTTTCATCAGCTTAGAATCAGGGTTACTAAAATATGTATTACTGAAATTCGAAACGAATTAATGTTATGAGGAAGCATGAGTTAATTAGACACATGCATAAAAGTAATTTATGTAGTTTTGTATATGGTAGTTTGCGACAGCCCAACCGTAGCACGGAAGTACATTTTGCAAAACACTATTTTTGAAAGATTTCTTTTGTTTAAGTAATTAAACTTCTAAAAAATTAGCAGTGAGAGCGTATACTTTTTGGTCACCATTAGAATCAACATGATAAAAACCTGCCCTCCCTTATGAAACTTTCTTTCTTTTGAACTTTATGACTTTTGGGTCTTATATTATGAATAAATGCTTAAATAATGGTATTATTAAAAGTTCGATGCATTAGATTAAGATTTCAAATCCATTTTATCTGTTTTATGTAAGTATTAGACAAAACAACCTATTAATTATTTTCTTTTAAGCATTTTTATATACTTTCGATTAAAAAAGTACTCGTCATGACTCATTATTACAGTCATTACTACAGTGTCTTTGCTCTTTTAAAATACCGGTAGATACAATAGTCAGGAACAACTTTAAAAATTAATAATTCAAAAACGAATGAAGCTACAAAGGTGCGGTTTGCACTGAACGGATATAAAAGTAGCCGGTATTTTATGACGAAATCAAAAACGAATGCTTGAACAGTTCTTTTTGAAGTAACAGATGGCACACAAGTGACAAGTCGCTCGCATGTTTCAAGTAAGCTTTCAAATGTTCAATGTACTGTCCCTTATTCAGCAGCACAGCTATCAGAGGAGGCACAACACTGTTTACAGCATTAGCCTTTTGATTACAGGCCAGGACAGGCGATTATATTTTATATTCAAACGTACCATAATTTACAAAAAATTTTCTTCGTGAAGATATCGCTTGCAAATATCCTAGTATAAGTGTTTGGCGGAGATTATTTTTGAAAAGTCGTACGAATATAATAAAAGAAATAGTCGCTGGGACATACGGTGTCAAAACCACGTAATAAAAATGTTAAGCAACATTTCTCTTGGTGTGGCAAGCATATATTGGCGGATGTCATGTTTCAATGTTTGCAATAATGACGGTTTCAAACATTATTTTCTGCTCAAGCATTTGCAGTTACTCAAGATTTCATTTTTGCTTTCCTCATAAACAATCCTTCTTTCCCATCCTTTCCGTGCAAAACACAACTTTTTATCATTATTCGTATACAAATTATTAAATTTTTAAGTTGTTTTTAACTTTTGTATTACCAGGCACTAATTTGAATTTGTGCTACTATGCCCCAACGAAAATTCCAATTCAACCAAAAATTTTATTTAACAAAATATATTTTATCCTTAAGTAGTATTTATTTTATATCGCTCACTAATTCAATTAAAATACGAAACATAAGTTTAAAACGAGCTTCCTTGTGCAAAACAATTACGATTCACGCTGCGCAGTGTACAAATCTAGTATAAACTGTATGTGATTAATACGGCAGTTAAAGGGATAATCTTCATACTAGAGTAAATACGTAAACAATACATCAAGACAAAAAAAAGTCTATTAGTAATGTAGAAAATCATAAACAATGTAGCATTAGAACATGTAGCTTTATTCTGGGACTTTTAATTATCAATTTTATTTGGAATTTTTTGTTTGTTTGTGTACAATACAGAGCACATCCTCTGAAAAACATTTTAGTTATAAATTTCAATGTAGACAATTGTTGTTTAAAGTGTAACAAAAAGTGTAATACAATAAGTTCCTGTAGCAAAAGAGGAAGAATATACAAAATGTAGATATAGTTTGAGCTGAAAAAGATATCCTCTCGTGGGATTCAAATTACATCTTTCAATTAAAAAGTACAAAATATGCAAACGGAAAGAAAAATTTAGCCTAAAAGAAAACTCCAATGCAATCTTTTGCAGTCGATAAATATACAAAATGAAGATGTAATTTGAGCTGAAGGAGAATCCCTGCAGTGGGTTTCAAATTACAGCTTTTAATTAAAAACTATAAATTATGTAAACGGAAACATAAATTCGAACTAATAAAAAACTTCTATACAATCATTTGAAATCGAAAACGTTTACTCAAGTAAAGTGACAGAGTTCTGTTAAAGCCGTATTTCTAAAGCAATGTTCTGTTAAAACAATGAAATTCATAAATTATTTTCGAATGCAAATTATTTTTAATCAAAAATAACGTGGTACTATATGAGTTTAAATAGAATACATTGGCAAATTAAAATTAGCATTTATTAAAAGTGTAACAAATGTGTAATACTGGTACTTCCTGTAGCAAAAATGGGTGAATATAGAAAATGAAGATATGATTTGAGCTGAAAAAGATCTTCTGTCGTGGGTTTTAAATTACAGCTTTCAATTAAAAACTACAAATTATGTAAACGGAAATATAAATTCGAACTAATAAAAAACTCCCATACAATCATTTGAAATCGAAAAAGTTTTCTCAAGTAAAGTGACAGAGTTCTGTTAAAGCCGTATTTCTAAAGCACTGTTCTGTTAAAACAATGAAATTCATAAATTATTTTTGAATGCAAATAATTTTTTATTTAAAAAATAACGTGGTACTCTATGGGTTTAAATAAAATACATTAGCAAATTAAAAGTAGCATTTATTAAAACTGTAACAAAAAATGTAATACTGGTAGTCCCTGTAGCGAAAATGGGTTAAAATGCAGATATGATTTCAGCTGAAAGAGGATCCCTATCGTGGGTTTTAAATTACAACTTTCAATTAAAAACTAAAAAATATGTAAAAGGAAATATTATTGCGTTTGCCAACAATCTTAATTCCATCTTCATTTATTGCCAAATTTAGCTTAATTATTACATCTATTCCTAGGACTATGTCATGTAAAAGAAATTGGAAAACATAACAATTTATAGAAATTGTAAAACCATCAACATAGAACTCATATGAAAAATAATCCAAAGGATACACAATTTTTTCACCTGTGCCAGACAATGAGACATTATCAAAAGATAATTTTGGCAACCCAAAATGTACATAAGTTGCATAGCTCAATAGGCTTAAATGAGATTCCCTATCAAACAAGAGATTTATTTCTTTGCCGTTAATATTAATAATTCTTTCCATTTTGTTAGTGTTAGACTTGATTTTGGTTGCAGAATTATTGAACACTAGCCGGTCGTTTCAGAGTGGGGCCCTGATATATAGTGCAGCGTACCGCCCTGACTTCGCTAGGGGCCCAGAAAGTGAATTTTACATGCAACCAGAAAAATATAAATAAAATACTTTAAATTAAAAGTATACGAAAATAGCTAATAAGAATATAAAAAAAGCATTTAAACAAAGATTTCGCGACATAAATATTTTTTTTCATGACAATATACTACTGGGCCCTACCCGTGATTATCTAGGAGTGGGGCCCAATAAAATGCATTTTCAGCAATTGCTGTCTGTATCTGGTAATGGGTGCAAATTCTTTCGTGCAGCCTTGTATACAATCTAAAGAATTTATATACACCACGCAATATAATAAATTTAGATAAATAAAAGAACTGAAACCACAGAGAGACACGCACATTCAGGAATTATCGATCATAGTCAGTTCTGTATCCAAATTCTTTTGTGGGTCTCTGTAAATAAACGATAAATGCTTTTGACATATAAAATGCGACATGTTTACATGTTTTACACAGCTCAGAGATCCTTTTCAATTTCATTATACATGAAGTATCATAACATCATAAAAATACACCGCATAGTATTTTTCTCCATAGATCATAATGGGAAATGGAATTATTTTGTGCGTCTCTGTAATCAAACTATAAATGTTACTTTTCTGTACTTCTGAGAAAGTGTATCTGTACTTCTGTTGTAGTCCCACCTCAATGACGCATATCCATCTCATTATACATGGTGTTTATAAAGTCTCTATACAATTTTGAGTTATAGGTTCTAAATCCAAGTTTTGTGTAAATGATCTGATATAATATTTTTAACAGAAGAAGGAATCGCCATTATTTGTGCTTGTCTACATGTAATAAAGTATGAACATGTGCAGAAAATTTTCACCCTCATTAAGCTGTCATTCTTTACAGTTTCCATTCAACTGTAACACATACCTTGTCGAGGTGTGTAGTAAGTTTATGCACAATTTGAATGTGGTAAAGATAATGTAGTGTTTTTCAAACAGTAGAATGCATAATAGCGAGCTCCCAGCTGAGTCTTCACATAAAAGACTTGAATGTGCACGATTCTTGTACTCTTTGCACAACATTTGATGTTATTTGAGATCTGTCTTCATCTTTAGCACTACTGGTTTCCTTGAATTTGTTTACCAAGGTTTTTATAGCTACTGTGCTAGAGACAGATTTTCTGAATTTGTGGGCGAAGTCCTCCTGCACATGTTCATACATGTAGACAAGCACAAACAGTATATATATTTTTTTCTGTTGAAAACATTCTATCAGATAACCTGCAAAGAAATTTGATTAAAAACCCATTTCTTAAACATGTATAGAGACTTTAGAAATACCCTATATTTGGAATATCGTAACATCAATAAAATGCACCGCAAACCATTTTTTCCCATAGACCATAGATGGGCCAACAATCTGTGTATCCGAAAATAATATGTGTATAGTTATATATGCTACCTAAGTAGCACAGATTGTTGACCTTTCATTTGTAGTTTGTGAAAACAATTGGGGAATCTAAGCGTTTGGAAATTGTTGGTAAATGGTACGTACAGAGATCCCTCTAATTCGAGCGTATCTAAGTAGGATTCTAATCAGCTAATGATAAGTCCAATGTTTGGTCTTTGTTAGCAAGTGGTTCGTTGGACAATGGTAATGGCAAGGCGGACATTTATTACTGCGGGACAACGTGGGATAGCACTTAAACAACAATTAGCTAACGTTTCCCCAACTATTTTGTGCTACTTGTGTAATGTACTGGAATTCCTTTGTGTTTTCCTGTGAACAAATTATAAATGCTACACAATTCATTTTCAATAGCGAATATTCTATATGGAACCTCATTAGTATATAAAAATTACATGTCGATTCCAGTATATTTATGAGAGGGTGAGCACGTTACTACGGGACAACGTGGGATAGCAATTAAACAACAATTAGCTAACGTTTCCCCAACTATTTTGTGCTACTTGTGTAATGTACCGGAATTCCTTTGTGTTTCCCTGTGAACGAATTCTAAATGCTACACAATTCATTTTCAATAGCGAATATTCTATATGGAACCTCATTAGTATATAAAAATTACATGTCAATTCCAGTATATTTATGAGAGGGTGAGCACGGATATATGGAGAGATTTCCAGACAGACAAGCATAATTCATAAATACTTTTCAACAATGTTGGAAAGTGTTCAAATGACGCATCGGCCAAAGACTAAGGAAATATACCAGCTTTCATTTTTTAAAGCAAGGAGATCCGATTGCACCGATGTAAAAGACACTATTTCGAGAAAATTGCGCTTAATGTTTTGCAACAAGAACAGCTTGCTCGTACACTGTACTGTAAGAATTGCTATAACTTTTATAGGTGTTTAAGTTTTTAAGAAATTCAGAAAATGCAGAAAAAAAATTCGTTGGATGTTAAAAGGTTACGGGAGTTTTTCGTATTAAAAAATACGAAAAACTCCCGTAACCTTTTAACATCCATCGAATATTTTTTTAAGTAAAACACAAAATTAAATTTAACATTTTACTTTTAACAGCACGATTCTAAAAATGAAGAATTAATGCTAGAGATTTATTATGAGTAACTTTATCTTTTTTATTATTTAATATATGACAATACACGACGTTTTAGTCATAAAATGATTTCTATGAAACACTCTCAGATAATGCATTAAAAATTATTTAGAACATGGTGAGAAAACTGTTAGGTTATATTATTGTAAAATAAATAGTAATTATGCAATAACACTTAGATGTAATAAATTGAACAAAATAAATTTAAAAAAAAATTACGCAGTAAAATATTCAGAACAAAACCAAAGTATCCAAATAATATACTCCAGTAAATATCAATCTCACTAACGTAAAAGAAATAAATTAGTAGCGTTAAAATATTATATAAATCAGACATAAAAATTAACTTGTAACCCACGATGTGCGTTTATGGAAATATATAATTATATACTATATAAACGCATACAAATAATAAAAAAAGGCATTATGGCAAAGGTTTGTGAGAAAATATTTTCTATGTGAGGAAATTAGGATTGAGGTTTGCAGTATTCTAGAAAATGACATATAGCACAGCTGCTAGCCTTCCGAGTTTTTCTTCAAGTCGTATAAATATATTTTGAACCAGAAATTTGTTTTAATGAAATGTGTGTTATTCCAATGGGGTAATTATTTGATTTCCTTTTATTTTGAAAATTTCTGGTTTAAAATATACTTATTTGACTTGAAAAAAGCAATAGGTTAGCAGCTATGATCCATTACAATTTGAAGTGAGAAGTACTCGATCGCCAGTAATACAACTTTTAAGAAGAATAATAACTGAAAAAAATAATCTTGTTTTTAAGCTTATATATACACGTAATGTCTGCCCTTGTTAAATCGTTTTATATGGAAATATCTTTTTAATAACATAGAAGTAGTGTAATTTAATTTTCACAACTTTAATTAAAAATGTCATGTCTGCAATAATCTACCCAGTATGTGACTATATAAACCCACAGATTAAATAATAAACCAGGATGAACTATATTTCATAATATACGCTCGCGATAATAACAAAATGATATGTATTTACTGAATCACCATTTCAGTAGTTGTGGCTATAAGACGGTAGTTTTTAAATTATACATTTTAAAAACTATTACTATTATTTAATTACGGTGTTCATTATAGTGATACATACGTAAGGAAATTTGTTTTCACTGCACAAAAAGTCACTGTTTTATTTTTTTATTTATAGCTTAGCGTAAGTTTTTTTTCTCTCTTAAGTTTATAAGATCCTATTGTATTTAAAAGAACTAGTAAACACTTCATTTATTCAAAAATTTTCCTATGAAATTTATTTACAGTATGATTGTTTTCTTTCCTATCGTAATGCACCAGACACTTTTTGAAATTTCAAAAATTTGCGAAAGCTTCAAAACATTTTATAGGGAATTTTTTCTTACGTTGCAGGTCATGTAAGTCAAATTATTATTATTTTTTTTTTTTTGCGTTGAAACAAAAAATAATCATAATGCTAAAATAACGAGGTGTTAGCATTTTCATCAATGCAATTTTATTAATAATTCTTGAGTAAAAAATTCACTAGCATCGAAGTATCCAGATGTTTACAGGTGGCACACGAGAAAGTTGTTACTACGCAGTGTCTCCCAGAACATTAAAAAGACAACTGAACTAAAAATGAAAGTTTTCAAAGACCACCGTTTAATCTGGCGAACTTAATTTGTGAAAAATTCCAATTCACGTGAGTTATTCGGAAAATCGGTTAGGTTTGGTATCTTTAGATTTTCAAAGTTCAAACAGATTCTGCCAGACATGCAGCAAATGAAAAAAGCAAGAAAGAAAATGGAAGCCTAAACATTCAAGACATATAAATAATCACGAAACATTTCTACAACACAAGAATGAAACACAGAATCTCAAATGGCAAGATAAATCATTGTTAATCAGTTTCTCTTGGTCATAATTAAAAGGCTTTTACTTCATAAATGCGAGGAAGGTATATACATATTACAAAGTACTGGTGGACAAAAAATATATTTTGCTATTTAAATTTATTATCATGAAGCCAGAAAATTAAAATACTTTTTAACACTTTCCAACCTAGTTGAAAAGTGTTTATGACTTCGGTTTGTCTGGCCGTATGGCCGTGCTCTAACTCCCGTAAATATGCTCGGATTGCTCTGCAATTTTTATATGTTATTGTAGTACTCTACAGCATGTTCCCTATTTCAACGGAAGTGTGTAGCACTTATAGTTTTTTTACAGTGACACTCAAAAGAATTTCGTTACATTGCGATCTATGGGGAAAAATCATTTGCGGTTTATTTTAATGATGTTACACAATTTCAAACACATTTTAATTGATATATATCACTAAGGTGCATTACAGGAAGCTTAATATGGGATAGGGTGTGCATAGCACTTATAGTAACTTTACAGGAACAGTCAAAAGAATTCCGTTACATTACATCTATGGAGAAAAATCGTCTGCGGTTTATTTAAGTAATGTTTCATTATTTTAAACACATTGAAATTTATATATATCACTAAGGTGCATTACAAGAGGCTTACTATAGAATATTGTGTGTATAGCAGTCATCGTTCATGTACAGGGAGACACAAAAGAATTCTCTACTGTCGGTTTACAATAATTCCTGGAAGTGCGTTTTAAGTTACTGAACGCGATTTTAAATTTAACTCACTTTTTGTGTATTTACGTGGTGTGTATAAATTTTGTAGATCATATACAGGGAAGCACAAAAATTCGCGAACACATTTCCGTTTATTGACAAACTCCAGAAGGAGAATTTTAAACTGTGCTACGCTTTTCCTAACTGAACTAAAATTTAGCATCCTATGTAGTATATATACAAATTTATAGATCATATACAGGGCTGAATAAAAGTATTCGGATATTTTTCCGAATACTGTATAGGTTGCAAATTCCTGAAATTATGTTTTTAAATATGTTATGCGTTTTCCAAATTATTTACTTAGATGCTATCTTTCAGCTTATTAAAAGGTATGATTTGTAAAATTATTTTGGAAGCGTTGGAAAGTGTTACATAATCTATCCTTGAAGCATGATTTTTCGTTCTTGTTATAATACAGATTCACCTTTTTTAGGGTAAGGATACATTTAATTTTCAGTATATGCCAAAAAACCTTTAATTAAAATTCGTTAATTAAAGCGAGATTTTTGAACTATTATTCACTTCATTATGTTCAATAGTTCATAGTAAATTCATTTTCCTTCTAATAAAAGCTGCTAGATTCTTTAAGATACATTTACATGTTAATCAATATTTTTAGCTTAGTTGTGATATTCGTTATAGCATACTGCTTGCATCTAGGCTTACATGCTATTATACTAGATTAATTTTGATACAATTATTCAAATTGTTAAAGAAATCATATGAGATGGAATTGTCCCAACTAAGCGAAAAAGTCAGGGCCAGGATCTAGTGTAATCACGTTTCCAGCTATTATTGGAAGTCCCATTACCTGCGAATTATTCTGTTGAACCGATTCAGATATCAGACCAGATGCTATGATCAATAAGGTTAACTTGGTGATTAGTTCCGCCATATTCGTCAGGAATTGCTCAGTTCGTAGAGCCTCGGCAGCTTCAGTAAAGAGATTTCTGGTTCGAATCCTGACTGGGCCTTTTTTTCCAGTTGAGAAAATTACATCTCATTGATTAATGCTCTCAAAATTCATCTTCATATGCATGATTAAATTTTTTGTATCATGTTGGAATAATCATATTTTCTCAGAATTTTACAGGAATTACGACAAAAACAACATTACAAATTTGCCAATATGCTGAACAATCAGAATCGGGGCTCGAAGCGTTCCTAAAGATTTGTACCTTTGCCACCACTATTTTAAAACAAAAAACTTCATGATAGATTGTTATCGCATCTGCAAAGATATTTACCACAAAGTTTACGGTTTTATAATAGTGGTTGGAAAGGTACAACATTTCAAGAATGCTGCAACCCCTTGATAGTGTTTTTAAATTTTGATCTTTAAAAAAATTGTTTTTTATAAAAATGGGGGGTTTTATTAATTGTATTTTTTTTAATTCTAAATTGGAATATCTGTGTGCATACAGTACTTATATTTTGTACCACTATTTCCGAATATCGTCTTATTTAACTGCATAAAATTATTACAATCTCCATGATTAAAGCGATTCAGTACCTCTCATTTTGACAAAAAATGACAAAAATGTCGAAATTCAGATTTGTATCCTAAAATGAACCTTAACATCTCTAGATCATCGTGTCGAAAATATCTTGACGATCTAATATAGAGTAAATAAGATATGGTTAATTTTACATATTTCTCTTTAATATCCCATTTTTGTAAATGAAATATTTAAACTTATTTTTTTCAGTTCGCACCTTTTTCATACTATCTATGTAATAAATATCTAAGGCTTCCATAATAATAATTGAGCAAATTTTCAGAAAACGTTTTTATGTATAAGAGATATAAGAGATAACAAAGTATCGATTTTTTTTTTGTATCTTCGAAATTTTTCTTTAAAAAAAAGACAAAAAATCTGAACGTAACTATATGCGATATTCATAGGTTTATTCCATATACATACAATTATTTTTTTTCTTCTGATCTAATCTTTGTATAAAAAATGCGACAATTACGTTTGTAGAACAAATCACTGAGTATAGAAATCTAATTTGGAATACCAAAATTGGAAAATGAGAAGATATTTTTAAATTTTTAAATTATATATATATATATATATATATATATATATTCTCAACTTTTTTAAATATTATTTTATTAACCATTTAAGGCATTTTATTATCTATAGTGATTTTGCTTTATTGAAACATGATCCAAAAACTTTAATATAGGTGTTATTTACAAATTCATTTTTTTCGGTACCAAGTCCCCTTAAATAAGGCAAAAATTACGATTCGGAAACAGTGGTATTAAATTTACGAGAGTAAATACACTGTTATAAATATTCTTGTATATTTATCCCATTACTAAAAAAAGAGTAATAACATTGACTTTTCCCTTTCAGCCAGTTGGTTTTGTTACTTTTACCACCAGAGCCGGTGCAGAAGCAGCAAAACTAGATTTACAAGTAAGTCAATATTTTATATTCATAGTTATGCTTTCCGACCGCAGCAGGTGAAGTACAGCTAAAATTTGTTTTATATAATAGTATTGTCGTGAAGTTTTTCCTTTAGTTGAGGCGAAAATCTTTTTATTCATTCATAATATACGTACAGCCGATATGCCACAGAAAAGAAATAATCCCAGTAGTGCATACACGAATGTCCAAAAATATCTAACACTTTAGATTGTAGACGTTTTGTCGAAGATCTAAAGAAATACATCATAAATTCTTTTGGACTTTCAGATATATAAAGAACACGTTTGACCTCATATATTTTGCAGCAAATATTTGAACACGAAGACAATTAGAGAGCCCAAAACAAATTGAATAACAAAATAATATTTGCGATCACCCTGTAAAATAAAATGCTCAAAATGATCTGTAGCGGTAGCACATAACCATGTGTATCTTGTACAATATTTATGTTCATTTGTGCAAGAATAGCACATATATTCATAGAGATATAAAGGTTTTTTAAGGAATTTATGAAATGGCCGCATGTTTTTTGTTTACAGCATTAGGGTTTTCAATAAAATTTAACGCCAATGTCAGGAAACTTTTAAAGTACAATAGAAACAACTTATTATAATTATAATATAAATATATGAAATATTTTATTAGCATTTAGTGTATTTAACGTGATTAGTATTTAATGCATTTGTAAGAAAAACATTTTCATTAGCATGCGCTAACGATAACAAATTTCAATTTTTACATAATTTAGCAGTCAAATATATAGGATAACTCCTATGAAAACGAAAGTCGAATGTCGTGAAAATTCACAAAGATATTGGTGAGATAGTGAGCTGAATTTTAGTTGCATTCTAAAAGTTGTTTTATGTTAAGCGATTTTGCACAGTTTGCCATTTTTTATTTTTTTTATTAATATTTTATTATTTCTTCTTTGAGGAATCATCAGAACGAGACCGTTCTAACTAAAACAGAAATATCAAAATCGAAGCATCCGTTCCAAAGCTGCTCATGAACATAAAGTTAATTACTAAATTGTTTGTTGAAAGTCAGTTAATAAAAAACAATAATTTGAAAGGAAAATCCTGATTATCCACCTACCGTTAGAAGGAAAGTGAAATTCAGCTCATTCTATTGCCGATATCTTTGTGATTTTTCACGATTTTGAATGGCTTTTTTATAATAGTTGACCTATGTAGTCAGCATGCTACTAAATTATGCAAAAAATACGTTACTAATCGCACATGCGCAGTTAAAAATTATTTCATAAAAATGCTAATATTTAGTCAAATATTTAATATATTTATATCCTATTTATAGTATGTTATTCCTACTGTAGTGTTTGTCAAGCTTCCTGAAAATGGCGTTAAATTTGGTTGAAAACATTGCATTCATGCATTCTATAAAAAAACCACGCCCAAATTTCTTGATTATTTTAAAGAAACTTTTGTATGTCCATGAATATGAATATACGTGCTATTCTTACACAAAGGAACAGAAATGTACAAGATATTGATAGTCATGGGCTACAGCTATAGATATTTTCGAGTATTATATTTTACAGGGTGATCGCAAATGTTTAAGATAAATTCACACCAAAAATGTCATTAGATAAGAAATCTTCTTTCAGAATAGAAATATTGTGAAATAGGGTTCGTTTACATTTTACAAATTTCAATAACATCGATTTTTTAAATCGTAATACCCACTTTTGATACTTTATTAACTAGGATCAAATCAGCCAAGAAAAGTATACAGTTTATGTATTTATTTTGTTAACCCTTCATTGCATGAGTTTTTCTTTTACAATTGTTTTTTATACATATATTAAATATTAGACACCAGAAATTTTAAGATAGATTTTTAACTTTGTTCATCAACATAGTTCACGGGAAATTTACTAGATTAATATTTCTATATAAATATAGTGGTGGCGAAGAAGTTGATTTATTTATTAAAAGTTAAATAAACAGTGATGGAAATTTCCATCACAATGCAAAGAAGGGTTAAATCTTCATGGATTTAGAAGAGGTAAATATTTGAGGATGATAATGTTAAATTTACGTGACAAAATTTAATGTATATCTTCCCAAAAATCTTCTAGGCATTTGTTTTCAGTCAAAAGTATAGTTTTACTTATGAAAATCCTTAATAAATTCATATTTAAAAATATGAATAATGGCCTACATTATTCTTTACATAAACAAAATAGGCATCATTAAAAACATGTGAGTGTAGGTTTATATTTCATTCAAATCATTATTGTTCAAGAAATTTTAATTTTTGAAGGTTTAAAGGCAGAGGTGCCAAAGCTTCCACTAATCTTCCGTAATATGTGGATTAATTTGACCCAGTTTAACAACGTTTCGAACCAGAAAATTTACTTGATAAATCTAGATTTATATAATTTCAGGGTTTTTTTTTTTTTTTTTTTTTTTTTTTTTTTTTTTTTTACGTGGAATTTATTAAATTTCCATGTAATTTCTTTAAAAAATTCTTATTTTATTCTTAATGAAATAAGAATATAAAAAGTAATAAGAGAAATAAGAGTATTTATGAAATATTATAAACTTAAAAATCACAAAAATTTATTTTAAATACTCATTTTTATTTCATTCAGTAAGGCTTTTTTTATTTATTCATCTCCTGAGAGGCATTCCTTAAAAACATTCTGGGGCGAAACGTATTAAAACTGGATCAAATTATCCCACATATTACGGAAGATTAGTGGGACCTTGGCACCTCTGTTTAAAGGGGGCATACCCTGCTACAGTTCAATCACATATAAGAAAATCAACGCTCGGTTTGCTCGTTGTACATCGATTACCTTTACAATTTTACGGTTATTATGCGGAAAGATATCGTTTGATATCCCAGTAAATTATTTCTGAATTTATTTATGTACACTTAATAAATTTTCATCATTACTGCATAAAGATTTAATAGACAGTATATAAACTATACCCCTTTTCCAGGCTGCATTGATACAAAGAACAGAAATATGGTGTCAAAAGTGGGTGCTAGCATTAAAAAAACAAAGTTGTAACATGTAAATGACACCTATTTCAAAATTTTCATTCATATTCTGAAAGAAGAAAATATTTCAAATATATATATTAACTAGCTGTTACCCGTGACTTCGTTCACGCAACATTAAAAGAATAATAAATACATTAATTAAGAAAATATTTCACTCCCAATAATTAAAAACGTTAAAATTAACTAACTATTTATCACATTTCATAGGCGACAATACGGTATTTTTTTGTTATAGGGACCTTGACATAACTCAGTCTTTAAAAAGTGAAATTTTGTGCCAAATAATCGCGAAAATGAAATTGCAACCAATGCAAAAAGGAGGGCCAAATAAAATCGTGGAAATAGACGAATTGGGTAAAAACAAATGTCAATTTTACCTGATAAACAATTTTACTTTTAACGCCTTTGTGAAACGTTTTAACAGCCATCCTTCAAAAAAAACATTAATTGGAAATAAAACATGCTTAATAAACATGCTTTTTCTTTAAATTCAGTTCTGCCTCCTTGGTTTAATGTATAGCTGAAACAAATCTTATTTTCTAAATGACAGTATTTTGACAGGCAATTTTTGTTCTCCAGAATAAATTGATTCATGAAGTTTGAATATGTGAAAATATGTTTTTATTTTTCGGATAAGTTACTGAAATCAAGATTTTGTTTTCACCATCTATTCAAAGTGAAAATCAATTCTGTTTTTCAGTTTTAATAAGAAAATGCTGTAAAAAATATACAGATCTATTTTATTTCTCCTTTTTTTTATACACAAATATGGAATAATTTACTTTCCGTTTTTAGAGAAACTTCGTTAAAATTAACAAAAAAGAAAAAAAAATCTTGGCATCTAATTTAATTTTTTTAATTCTGACAGTTTGTGTAACATCCTCGGATCAACGATAACCGGTATAAAGTAAATCACGTTGCGTTCGATATTCTGGCATTGTAAATGAAAATTGTAAATTCACGGGCATTCTCCGTGAATTGCCGCCGTAATTTTACGGGAAATGCCCCCTTTTCAAGGTAAACGGTCCATTTCAGTAAATTTCATGTTTTTACGGGCAAAAAACCCTAATCTAATAACAAAGCTCGTTTATCTAGTCACAAAACCGGTTTTCTTATGGACATTGCCTGGAATCTCTGCTGCAGTAGTTTTACTGCAGCAATTTTTTACAGTGAGGAGTAGTTGCGAAATACAAACATAGATTCGTGTTCATTTTCCTTTTCTTAAAATTATGATTCGATTTTTAGCAGAAAATTATCATCTGTATATAACGGATATTCATGCTTAATAATCAGTATAGATAAAAAAACATTTAAATTTTTCGTTATAAATATGGCGTGAAACTCATCTACTTTCTATACTTACTGATCCTTGTATTATTAATGTAAGGAATTGATTCACACTCATTTTAAAACACATTGGAAAATTCCCGTTTTATTTCAAATATAACGCCTCTTTTTCCCGCAGAGAAATCCCTTTTTAATGACATAATTCTTGTTAATTTTCTTTTCCAGGCAATTAATTTCAGTACTGGCATAGGGGAAATTATGTTGCTTTAACGAAATAATATTAAATTTTTAGTTTTTATCAACAAAAATGGAACTATTAACATTCGTCATTTTTTTTAGGTAATCGAGTTATTTCTTTTAGTTTTAAGAATGAAAATAAATATTTCTCGCTATCCATGACATCATTTTCGATATGGATAATTTTGCGGAGCATATTATTGACATTTTCTGACAATTTTCTTTTGAAACTTCTTTTTACTTTTTTAAAATTTAAATAAAAAATACGGTATAGTTATATTAGCCCTGCTCAGACGGTAAAACGCCAAGAATTATTACCATACAAAAGAAAAAAGCGCAGAAAAAAAACCCAAGATCATTTTATTTCACCAATCAAAGATATCCGCTTTCTTTTTTATGTATGGCGTCATATTCGCCTGTTTCCTATGGTTACTCATATTGAAACCTTGTATTATTATCAAAAACTAAAAAAAAGTACGTTTTATTTCTAATAATATTATTTAATCTTCTTTTTAATTCTTTAATTTTTTTATTTCATTTTTATTTTTCACGTGAACATTTTTCAATTGAAACTAAATTGTTGACTAAAAATTATTATTCCGGAATTTGAATTAGTTTTGGCAACGATAAAGTATTAGCAACGGTAAAGTAAATTTAACCATGTTAAAATATTATACGAAAAAAATGTCCATTTACTCTCTATGAAAAAACGAAATTTTGAATTATTAAGAAAAATATTTGAATAAAATAAATAAAAATCAGCCTATGTTCAAATGAGGGTTATAATCAATCTGTATGCAAAAATACAGGATCATTAAAGGCTCCATTTTGACGCTGGCTTCAGCCTAACATTTGCGCACAATCAGATTTATAATATTATTAGGATAGTAGAGATTATTCCAAGAGAATGTTCCAGATTTATCGCAAACGGTCTGCGAATAAAGGCAGGTGTATATACAGTTATGCCCACTAAAGTCCCTTGCCACCCTCTTAACTTCGGAACGGCTGCTGCTATATTCATAAAAGTAATGTCTAGGTATAGTAAATTTCAAATTTCTAGCTCCTTCAGAATAGAAAAGATCGCAATTTTAGAACGTTTTTCGCTCCTGCACCCCCCTGGGGTTGGTGACACCGACATAAAATATAGCCTATGTTGGAGCAGGGGTTGTCACCATCAATTTGCCACCATCACTTTTGAAATCGATTCGGTAGTTCCAGAGATTACCCCCTACAAACAAACAAACAAACAAAAATTTTTACTCCTTTATAATATTAGTATAGATTCATGTACTGAGGCAAATCAGAAAAGAAAAAAAAAAACATCCTGAATGAAAATACCTTGTTTTATTTGCAATAGGTAAAATTAATTTTATTTAATAAAATTCAAAACCTCAAATTTTACACGCTTATTAAAAAATTGTCCATTGAGCTAAATCAGTGTCAAGTATGGTTTTCTTTTTATTAGTTATTGATATACTGAGGCTAATTAGAAAAGAAAAAAATCATTCTGCGTGAAAATACCATGTTTTATTTGTGATAGTTATAAATAATTTTATTTCGTATAATTCAAAACATCAAATATTACATGTGTATTATAAATTTGTCCATTCAGATAAATCACTGTGCAGTGAACTTTTTTTTTATCTATTCGTGTACTGAGGATAATTAAAAAAGAAAAAATACCCTGCTTGAAAATACCATGTTTTATTTGTGATAGGTATAAATAATTTTACTTCATAAAATATAAAACCTCAAATATCACATTCTTATTATAAATTTCTCCATTGTGATAAATCACTGTCACTTTTAATGATTGAAATAAACTTAGCATGTCAAATATTTGCATCTTGTAAATTTTAAACAATTAGTTCATTATTTGCAGGGTATAAATCTATAAAAAAATGAAAAGCAAATATCAATTAGTTTTCTATATATTTTGAGGTAGAAAGGCATTTTCGTGAAATTAAATTAGTGTTTATCATATACTCAAAATATAAAAATGACGCTAATCCATTACTCAATTCAAACAGCTTTCCGAAAAGTTGGAATGAATTAATATTTGATTAAATTAAATTTCTATTGAATTGTGAAATTAGAAGTGAAATTAAAAATTAGTTTAAGTAAATTTGACAGTACCACAAAAGACGCGTAGGTTTATTATATAAATTAATAAATTAATGAGATAAGTCGTGATTTCTATAACATAAATATTTATGGATAAACAAAATTATGCGATATCATAGAAAAGGTATATTTAAGGAAAGAATTTTTCAAAAACCTGTGGGTCAAATTTACATTGCTTAGATTAACTATTCCTCCTATTTTTGATTATATTTATGTACGACGAATTGGAAATATAAGCTTTAGAATAAATAAGCATATTTTAAGAAAAATAAAGGGTATTTGCATATCAAACGATAAAGTAAAATTTATCTATATATATTTACTGGGTTTTTTTTTCTGAAACTGCGTTCTGATATTCAAATAGCCAGACTTTGATACACTGATATCAGATTTACAGTTAAATACTCTTCGCTAGTACTTCTTTATTGCAACAAATATATGTTTACAAATATCACCGCCACTAACTTTCCTTTTTTTTTTTTTTTTTTTTTTTTTGCAAATCAAATAAAGATATTTTGAATCAGAAATGTTACTTAATGAATGAAATCAAATAAATTCTACATTGGAACAAGAGATATATATTTTGTTAACCCTTTCAGGGGCAAGCACTTGTGCTCCTGTAACGTTAAATTACCACCGGAATTTAGGAAATTATTTAGTTCAAAATAAGAATAAGCAATTTGTCAACTTTTTCTCGTCAAAGTTAAAAAAGTAAAATTTAATTAAAAGTTTCTGGTTTGAATTGGATTAAATTTAGGTGGTATATAATATATACCACCGCCCCTCAAATGGTTAAATCAAACTTCTGGTCAGAATATGCTTATTTGACCAGAAAATACCGTAATGTTGGCAGCTATGAACTATATACAACTGATTTAACATAAATACCGATTAATACATTATTTCTACACAGTTAAAAATTTGCAGCAAACTGTTCAGTCATTTGACCGTTTTTGTAGAAAACGGTTATGAAACCGTAATTTAACTGCATTATGACCATAAAATGAACAATAATACGGTCAGAATGTAGTTAACTTACAGTTATGTAACCGTTTTCTATAAAAACGGTCAAATGACTGGACAGTTTCCTGCAAATTTTTAACAGTGTAGATCAGGGCTGTCCAACCTGGCGCCCGCTATTCACCAAAAAATTCTTACAGAAATGTTTGCCTTTCTTAATCGGAGATATTCGGAGATTGAAAAAGGCAAATATTTATGTAAGAATTTTCTGGTGAATAGCGGGCGCCACGTTGGACAGCCCTGGTGTAGATGATGTAGGCACTTTAAGAAAATTGAAAAATCTTCAAATAAACAACTTAATATTCCATTATTAACGATTGTAATCTGAACAATGATTTGAAAGAAATTATAAAACATTTTCATTGCATCTTTAAACTCGAGAGGTGTATTTGTGGTACTGAAAGTAAATAATATGGAAGATTATGGTAAATTCCAATATATTCTGCGAAGTAAAATTTTAATATTTTTAAACATTTATCTGCGGTTAACAAAAAAGTACCTGTGGGTAATTTTTGTTCATTTCAAGCTTTTTTCAACACATGTTTTATAACAGCTATTGCATCGATGTTCTAAAAAGATTAATCATATTAATTATTATTGATAACGAAATCATATTTATTTTCTAATTTTAAACTAACACTTTTTTAAATAAAAAATAGCATAATTTCCTAATGTATTCTTAATATTTACAGAAAAATTAATTCAATGTCACAAATTTTATAAATGAGAGAAATTTAGATTATTTATTAAAATAATGCTTTAACAAAAGAAGGTATAAGAAATTGGGTGTGTATAACTCTTTTAACAAGTCGCCAGCAAAGTTTTTTGTGAAAAGACAAAATGTTTCAAACATTATTGTTTTAATCTACTAGTCCATATTGTAGCGAAAAAAGAAGTGTTCAAAGAAGTGTTAAAAGAAGTGTAAAAGACGCTCGTCGCAAATGGGTTAAAGAATTTAGATTTAAGTAAGATACATTTTTCTTTACACGAATAGCGGTAGGAAATGTTAGTAAAAATTTTCGGCTATGAGATATCTATTGATATAGTTTCACACTTTCAATCTTTTAGGTGAAGATTGAATTCCAAATTTTCATTTTTTAAGGAAATCGTACTGTACAGTGATGGGATTTCCCCGACTTTTTGCATACCAGTATAATCATAGAGAAAATGTTGTTCTGTTAAATAATCGAATGTTCAGATTAAATAAAAACATTTTTTCTAAGAATATACTGGTATGAAAAAAGTCGGAGAAATCTCATCCCTGACTGTATTAACCATTTAATATTCCAACGGAACTCAAAGTCCCATTAAAGATATGATGCAAAATTTATTTAATATTTCTACCTATAAAAATAGATTTTATAGGTATTTCGTACAAAATAGATCGTTTTACCATATTTAGAGAGCACATCAAATTTTAGAAAGCCAAATATTTTGAAAAATGATATATTTCCACAACCATTTTCTTATGAATCGCTTTAATGCTGCTTAAAAGTTTTTAGTTGGAAATTTTACACATTCAAAAGTATCTCATTTACAGAAAACTTATATTTAATTTTATTGCTTAAATAAGAAATTTCGAAATTTCAAAAAAACATAATTTTTTAATTAATCTAAGTATTGTTGTAAACTTCAGACTTTCAAGCTTTTAAGTGTAAGTTGAATTTCTAATTTTAATTTTTTAAGGAAATTGCACTCTATTAGCCATTTCTTTTCCAAAGGAACTTCAAAGTTCCATTAAAGATAATATGATGTAAAATTTATTTAATTCGTCTAAGAATAAAAGAAGATTTTATATGTCATGCAAAATATTTTGCTTTACAACATATAGAAAGCACATACAATTTTCTGACGTCATATATTTTTAAAAAAGAAAACTGCCCAGTTAAACTGACGGCATTGAGCTCACAGGCTATTCACACTAACTGTAAATTATATTCTTATTTCAAAGAATTTGAAATAAGCCCTCGAAAAATGAAGAAATCGACAATATATTAAGAGGGGGAACCATCCTCTGTTTCTCCTTCTTATAATTAACCAATGAACCCATAAAACTAATCAGAGAAGCGCCTTACCACAATGAACCTATATACAAAATTTGAAAAAATCGGATAATTCTGCATGAAAAATCCATTTATCTAATTTAAGGGGGGGGGGGGTTAGCCCCCCGTCCCCCCTTTATACTTAACCAAAGAACCCCCAAAACTAATCAGAGAAGCGACTTATCACAATGAACATATATATAAATTTGAAGAAAATCGGATAATTCTGCTTAAAAAACCCATTTATCTATATCAAGGGGGGGTTAGTCCCCCCCGTTCCCCCCTTTATACTTTACCAGTGAACCCCCAAAACTAATCAGGGAAGTGCCTTACCACAATGAGCCTATATACAAAATTTGGAGTAAATTGGATAATTCTGCATGAAAAACCCATTTATCAAAATTAAGGGGGGGGGGTAGCCCCCGTTTCCCTCCTTTACACTTCACCAATGAACCCCCAAAACTAATCAGGGAAGCCCCTTACCACAATGAGCCCATATAGAAAGTTTGAAGAAAATCGGATAACTCTGCATGAAAAAAATCATTTATCTAAAATAAGGGGGGAGGATTAACCCCCCGTTACCCCCTTTATACTTAACCTATGAACCCCCAAAACTAATCAGGAAAGAACCTTATCACAATGAACCTATATACAAAATTTGAAGAAAATCGGATAACTCTGCATGAAAAAAATAATTTATCTAAAATAAGGGGGGAGGATTAACCCCCCTGTTACCCTCTTTATACTTAACCTATGAACCCCCAAAACTAATCAGGAAAGAACCTTATCACAATGAACCTATATACAAAATTTGAAGAAAATTGGATAATTCTGCATGAAAAAACCATTTATCCAAATTAAGGGGGGTTAGCCCCCCGTTACCCCCCCCCTTTATAGTTAACCAATCAATCCCCAAAACTAATCAGGGAAGCGCCTTATCACAAGGAACCTATAAACAAAATTGGAAGAAAATCGGATAACTCTGCATGAAAAATTCATTTATCTAAATTAAGGGGGAGGATTCCCCCCCCCCGTTAGCCCCTTTATACTTAACCTATGAACCCCCAAAACTAATCAGGAAAGAACCTTATCACAATGAACCTATATACAAAATTTGAAGAAAATTGAACAATTCTGCATGAAAAAACCATTTATCTTAATTAAGGGGGGTTAGCCCCCCGTTCCCCCCTTTATAGTTAAACAATCAATCCCCAAAACTAATCAGGGAAGCGCCTTATCACAAGGAACCTATAAACAAAGTTTGAAGCAAAACGGTTATTTCTGTCAAGAGTTATCGCGTTACGTACGTACATACGTACATACATACATACATACATACAGAACGGGCGGGCACATAAGCTCTCAGGCTTTGATAGCCTGTGAGCTAAAAATGGGATTGAGATTTTTCACAACCATTTACTTTTGGATAGCTTTTATGCTCTTTAAAAAAGTGTAGTAGAAAGTTTTACACAGTTAAATTTCTCTCCTTTACAGAAAACTTGCAATAGATTTAATTTTATTATACCAAAAAAAAAATGAAAAAATTCGAAAAACATTATTATTTTTTAACCCTTTATGACACCATATTTGCGACAAATAACTTTTATTATCCTAATGTGTTGTTTCCAATTTTTATATATGGCACCATCTTTATTGACAAAGTTTTTTGCATTATTAAATTGTTAAAATTATTCAGATTAGATAAGGTGAAATTTCAGCAATTAAATAATAATATGAAGTTTTGCAGAAAAAGTGTCGCCAAAAAAATAATTGTCAACAACACATATGTACAATAAAAAGTAGTTGGCGACTTTCGTTCGTTGAGGTCTAATTAACCCATTACACATATCGTCGCTACCATATCAAACTATCGAATGACAAAAAAAAAAAAAAAAAAAAAAAACATTTTTCAATGTTTTTAGAAATATGCCTATTGTCACCACTAAATTGTATTAGAATTCTTCACCTAAAAAAAAAAAAAAAAAAAAAAATCTGTGAAGAACAGGGTTAACAGTTTGGCCTTCATATTTGTTTAGATATGCCGAATTCAAACAGGAAATGTTGAGAGAATTTTTTTTTTTTACATTAGATATTTACGAAATGTTAACCCATTAACGCCCGGTGGCATATTTTTAGATCACTAGACTTAGTGTCAAGAAAGCGTCTTTCACACCAGTAAATATCAAGATAAATATATACTCTCTTTAATGAGACAAATTCCTTGATAAATATTATAAAAAATACCCTTCATTTAAATGTGGTGGGAAATCTAAAATTTAAATTTTAACGAAGAAAATAATTTTGGCGTTAATGGGTTAAATAATATAAAGCAGAATTTTTTGTTTGAAATTTCTGGTATGAATTCGGAATTGCTGAGTGAAAGAAGAGGCCAAACTGGCAACCCTGGTAAAGAATACTATTCAAATTTAGTGGTGACAATCGGTCCGTTTCTAAAGTAATGAAATATGCATCTTTTCACATTCGATAGTTTGACATGGTAGCGACGAATGCGTCCATTTGCGCATATATGTGTCCATTTCAGAAATTTCTTTTTTTTTTTCAGAAATTCAGAATCCATACCGTAAAGTTCGAAAGAAGAATTTTTTTTAAGCAATTTCGAAATGTCTGTCACAAAATAAAGAAAAAGTTACTATTAAGAATTTCTGGTATGAATTCGAAATTTCTTAATAAATAAGAAATTCTTGAAATGCACGCTTCGTATGCAAATGGGTTAATCTGTGCATCGTTGTAAACCAGTCTGCAACCATTTTCCTGAAAATCGTTTGCCACATCAAATCCATCAAATTCACCTTATTTAATCGCACTTTCTAAATAAAGTGAAATTTTTCTATACTATAATAATGGTAGCTTGGTGGCCCGTGGGTAACAGCTTAGAAACTCTTATTCAAAATATTTTGCAACAAGTCCAATAATTACAGATTTATCAGTTTTAATATATTGATTATTTCTAGATTTCCTCTTTTATTACATAAAATTTTAAGGGGGGATTTAGTAGGGTAGAATTTTTAAAAATTCATAATTAGGGAAATAAACATTTAAACTACAGCGTTTAATGCAACGAAGCTTTTTTATTCAATCAATTCGAGTATGTTGAAATTTTGATGTATCTTTGGAAGTCTATTAAGTAAAAAAGCAAGTAACATAAAAAAGCAGGTATAACTTCTACTGCATTACACAATTTTCAATAAAATTATTTTTGGTATAATTTATCTTATAAAGCAAAAACATGTCCACGAGTAACTCTGACGTCATATTTGTAGTAGAAACACCTGACTAATAAACTTTTCTTTTACAGCAATTTTGTTTAACTTCTAAACCAAGACCTCCTTATCATAGTATCAGACCTCTCAATCAGCAAGTTGCCTTTGACCGCTATACTTGTCCTGTTACTAGCGCCATCAATCGTCAGTAATAGTATTTACGACACGAAATCACACGAAATTTTTTCACAGCTCCATTTGTTCTATGCATTTGCTTATGAACTAGTAGTTTTCCTACCACTAAAATTTTATAGTAAATTTTATCTTATTAAATTGACAAGATCGTGCGATTACATGACGAAAAAAATTCTATTAAATTTTAGTGGTAAGAAAAAAGCCTAAGAGTTGGCAGCTATGCGGTAGCAAACCAGCTAGATTTTTCTATAGATTTTTCTATTATATTTTTCGATGCCAGTTTTTTAGTAGAGACAATTTTGTTTTGTTTGATAGGAGAATTCTGGGATTTAAAAGAACAACATTTTCTCTAAAAATATACTGGTGTTCAAAAAGCCCGAAACCTGGCAACTGTGCGGTAGTATCCACCAGGCGGCGATACTTTCCGGAGAAAGTCAATTAATAAGTTGGCAATTACCGCGGACATTTTCTCCCATAGACTTTCTCCGGATTGTCAAGTCTGATCTATGATAAGGGAGTCTTGTTCTAAACTTTGCACAATTTAAATTTTTATACCGTCAAAAAGAAAAAAAAAGACGTTCTTTCAAATGCAATTTGTTTGAAAACTGTATCTCAGTTTATTGAATTTTTATGGTTTTTAAAATAATTTTCAAGCATGATTTTTTTAAATCTATCTTTTTCACGTACATCCCCATTACAAAAGATTAACCCTTTTGCACTTGAATCAATATAAATTGTTCATCATTTGTTTCTGGCTAATATTCCATAACGAAATTAAATTTTCTCTATAAATAAATAAATAAAATAATAGAAATAAAACACAAACTTAAAAAAACATATAATCGAACTATGCGCTTAAAACACTAAAATAATCAGAATCCAAAAGACTGCTCTTAGTAGTATAATCTTTGGCGATATTTTCAGCTATTAGCTCCTAGCGTGCGACTAATACGAAAGTATCATTTTTAAAATATTTTAAAACTTTATTTGGATGTATAATTGATATGTTTCACATAAATATGCTTTTGGATATCTTAGAGGTCAAAATAAAAAAAAAATATTTTTTAAACGTAAAAAATCTATTCGAGTTTTCAATAGAAAAAATGGTTCACATCTATATTTCGTAACCCGGGATGCCCGGGTTAGATCCTCTACATATTTTTAATCCAACTATAGTTTTAAAGCAGTAAAAATCATTTGTAGGTTGACATCAAAGATATTTTAATTCTTAATTTTTTTTTAGTTACATTGATAAGAATATCATTCTGAAAAATGTGTTCTTAATTTTATTATCTATTTAAAAAATATAATTAAAATCTGCAATATAAGTACTGAATGACTTTTTTTTAAAATAAGATATATTTTTTTAAACAGTACCAGCATTAATTTTCTCTAAATAATAGAACATTCTTTAATGAGTCTTAATCCTTTCTTATATAGATTTTTCTTAGGGTAACATTAAAAATTTCAACAAAATTTCATTTAAGATTTTTGCTCCTATTTAGAATTTGATAGATCGTTAAACATCTATAAAGATTGAGAAATATATTTACTGATTAATTACAGCATGTTAAGAAATTATTTTAATTTAAAATATTTAAGTGAGATAAATTGTTCTCTTTAATAGATTTGACATTATGCCTCTTATTTTTTATTACAAATATAGTTTAACAATATGTGGAATGCTTGTCCATTTAACTCCTTATATAAATCACATAATAACTTTTATTTAATTATGCTTAAGAAATATTAAGAAATCATAAATTTCGTAAACCTTTTGCATATTTATACCTTTATGGTGTAATTACATGATTCAAGCAATTTTACCGGCGTATTTTATATTGCCCCATTTCTCTTTACCTTCTTCTAATTAATTGTGCTTTTAGCAACTACTTAAACACGAGAGAACCAGGGTATACTTCAGGATTTTTTTAATTAATCAAAGAAACTGGGCATTAATAATCAATAAAACAACTCAAAGAATTTTCAGAAACAAAAAAAAAACTGTTTTATTGAATAAAGCTATTTAACTAGATTTCATCATTATCATAATGACTATAATGTTCTTTAAAAATTCTTAAAAGAAGAAGTAATATTATACTTGCCCAAAACGTCTGTTGTTTCCCATATTTTCATCTGTAAAGTAATTACCTTAAGAACTTCATTATTTTCGTAGCACATATTTACGTCAATACTTCAAAGATTAATTAAGAATAAATTGAACAATTTAGGAAAGCATAACATGAAGGAAAGGAAAGCATTTAATAAGAAAAAAATACTTAATATAAAATTCAAATTACGATCCTTCGAACTTGTAAATGGATAGGTACTTTAATTTATTCAAAAAATGATGTTTACCCAAGTGTTAAAGTGGAAACGAACTTGGGTTTTGAGTGCCTTATGACGCTAATGTGACAGAATATGGATAGAATAAAGAAGCTTGATTGACAATGTTTTAGATATCCGCTGATTGCAAAAATCTCATTTTCGTAGAAAACTTTTGCTTTAAAATTTATAACTACATTTAATATTTATAATGATAGGAACGCAAAACAGCTACATAAACTACGAGAAAAGAGGATAAAAAAGATTTTTTGAAGAAGAAAGTGTATCAAATAAGAAGAACAACTAAATTTTTGTGTCAATTTAATATGCAAATCTCACTAAAAAAAAACCCTGATGTCTTAGAATTTAAATAGGTTTGGATATTCTAATATTGACTTAGTTACAGCATAGAATAGCTGACGTATTTTTTTTAATTTCGCAGATAATTTATTCACTTATGATTTACTGTACTATTGGAATAACGCAATGGTCTAAATTATTGGATAAATTACTCAATTTAAAGACTTAATGGATATATTTTTTTGATAAATGTAAATAAGTAACAGTGAAACGTAATGTAATGAATGCATAATTTATTAAAATATCCTAAGATCATAAATATCTTTTAATGTTAATTTTCGTGTCAATTGTGGATGACTCACGATTTTCTTTCAGTTTATTTAGAGCTATCTCTTTTGTAATTCTAATTTTTAAATATTAAAAAAAAATCAAACAGGATGTTTCGGTTCAATTTTTATTACAAAGTTGAAGACTGGATGATTGGCTTTTATATAAAAATTCTTAAAATCTTGGTACGCCCATGTGTTTTCATAAAAATGATGAAATTATCATTTTTATTACCATTAGCAATGACGTTTTAATTACGGACCAATACAAGCAAAATACTGACATAGTATTTACTAATATAATGCAAAAAGACGATTATGCAAATTTTATGGAAGTTGCTACTAAATTTCATTATTATTCAAAGCTATATTTCTAACAAAAATTACTCCTAATACGTTGATTTTTTAAAAACTTTTACTGTTAAAACTTTTTTTGCGTGAAAGAGAGACTGGGGTAAAAATTTTGATAAAATAGCTAAAGAAATATGCAAAATAGTAGAATAAATACAATTAAAATCAATATAAACCAAATCAAAGTAATTAAAACATTCTTAACGTCTTCGAGACGATCATCTCATATACAATTTTAAAATTTTGAGAAGCGCTATTTCCGAACAAAATAATTTTCGCTATTTAATCCAAGAAATTCAATGATTAAATAAGACAAAAATTACTATATCGAAATAATATAGTCAAAATTAAGTAATGTACTCACCTTATATGTCACGCATACATCGATGCGAAATAATTAATATGAAAAAAGAGATTTCTGAAGATTTTTTTTTTTTTTTTAATGAATAATTTAATATGATGCAGAATAGTAACCTAGATCAGAATACTTTTCAAGGACATCATAAACAGCGGAATATGACAGAAAAAAAAGGTTTAAAAACTGTCAAAGGAAAAATGCCATTGACATAAAAATTTTAAATTGTTAAGAATCTTGGAAATAATTTATTTCATTTCAGTTAAATATTTTTTCAAACAGATATGATGCTTTGATTATCAGAATTGTTAAAGTTGTATTTAGTAATATATAACTACTTTTTTGTTTACTTTAAAACTCTAGTAACTGGTATATTTTAAATGAGTACGGTAATTAACGAAAGAAACTACGAGGCGTTTACGAGTTTAAAAATAAAAAAATCTAATGTGTTTTTGTTATTTTTTTGCGCTCTGGATAGTTATAAATAAAAACTAGACTCTTCAATAAATAAATTAGATATAGAAATTTACCTCGATTAAAATTTAATAAGCGTTATTTGCCACATCATTTTACAATAATAAAAAGTTATGCTTACAGTTTTTACTATTTACTAAGCACTTTCTTACGCCGGGTACGGCGTTTCGGACATTTATTTATTTTTTCATTAGGTTGAATATTGTGGGTGCAGCGTTTCTTCCGTAAATTACTGTGTTTGATTAAAAATATTGCATAACAAGCTTATGAAATCTTCAAAAAATATCTTTTTTTTTCCCTACAGAAGGGAGATTGTACATGGTGCTCACGCAATTATTTTTATTCATATAACATTTATCATACTCTATTGCCAAAATCACCTGGCACTTTGATTTTACACATTTTGTCGAATATCAAGAGAAATACTTACAGTTTTTACTGTTTACTAAGCACTTTCTTACGCCGGACACGGCAATTTTTCTGGAACAATTTTTTCTGGAACTTCAGGAATATATGAAAAAAAAATGTCTGACTTCATATTTTTCAGTGAAGATTTGATCACGAGGGCAATTTGGGTAACAACAATAAATTGGAGAAAAACAATAATATTTCAGATCATCGTGTAAAATAAAATGCTCGAAATTATCTGTAGCTGCAGCATATGACTTTGTGAATATTGTAAAATATTTGTCTTCATTTGAGTAAGAATAGTCCGTATATTCACGGAGATTAAAGGTTTCTTTAAAAAATTCAAGAAATTTTCGCATGTTTTTTAATAGCATGCAGGATTTTCAATCAAATTTAACGCCACTTTCAGAATACTTGACAAAATAAAGTACAAACAACATACTAGAAATAAAAAATAAATATAATAAATATTTGCGCGAAAGATACCAAAGACTTTTTCATGATTTGGAACAGCAATCCATAGAGCAACTAATACATTTTGATTACATAGGGAATGCGAAAAAATATGACCTTAGAAAAAATGAATTTAAACATTTCATTTACAAAAAAGGGATATTAAGAGATATACGTAAAATTAACCATACCTCTTTTACTGTTTATCAGAGCCTCAACAAATTTGGGGCAATGTTCTAGAGATGTTAAGGTTCATTTTAGGATAAAAATCTGAAATTCAACATTTTTGGCTTTTCTTGTCAAAAATCCCCTTTAACATTATATCAAAAGGAAAGAAATGGGCAGATTGTTGCCAGTTTTTTTATTCAGATTGCTTGATTTCTAACACTTTTTAACTACAATTTTTTGCCTTTTTTAATGACATATTAAATAAGGCGATTACTGCAATTGCAAAAAAGTGGTAGCAATCAAGCAATTTGAATAAAAAGGGTAACTCAATTGGCAACACTGACTGGGATATACACCCTGAAAAACATTTCCTCAAAATACTCAAAAAGTACTGGCAGTAATTTTTCAGAACACTCCTGGTTTTGAAGAAATTTTTCTGTTATTTTAACTGGAGAAATTCAGGAAATTTTGAGCTTAGGTTTGCGAAGTGCCTGTGATTTGAGGAAAAAAGAGCATAAGAAAAAATTACGTTAATAAAACGAAAACTCGCTTGCAACAGATTTGCTAGAACACCCATCTGATTCGGCAAAACTACAGTGAGGATTGGATGATTTCAGAGGATTTTTACATTACATTTGTAAAATTTTGGTGTTTTGAGTGAAAAATTATAAAGCCAAAACAGACATTTTCGTGAATTAACGGAATATAATCAACGAAAAATACATACCAATTCACGGATATTTTAAAAGATCTGTTTCTCCGATATATAGTGTATATTTTTGTTTGGTAATTCCTAAGTTTTACTCTTCCCTTTTTTAGCAGGGTGTCAGATTTGATCCAGACTTGCCTCAAACCATCAGACTGGAATTCGCAAAGAGCAATACCAAAGTCAGCAAGCCAAAACAGCCCTCTCCACCTGCTGCTCCTACACATCCAGGACTACTTCATCCTATTACGGGACGTAAGTGATTATATGTTTCCTGTATCTACTAACATAATTTTTTTAACATATTAAATATTTTTAATTCCCTATAGTTTTGTATAAGACTACACATGCATACGAGGCATATGCCCTTTAAGGTCGTTTACAAAGTTAACCTTTTGAGTATGGGCCAGGACTGACGGCTATTCATATTCAGTCGTACCACCATTTACAAAAATGTTTCTTTCTGGTAGATATCTCTTGAAAATAGCCTAGTATAAGTGTATATCAGAGATTATTTTTCAAAAAGCAGTACGAATAGAATGAAAAACTTGTCCACGGGGACGTATATGTCCCAACCTGTATTCAAAAGAGAAAGATGTGACAGGGATAAACAACACTGCAACAAACTTATTTTATATGGAAAACCAGGGTCGTAATCCACTTAGTCAGTTTTAAATACAGGGTCACAAAATAAATACATCTCACTCCAAACCGAACACGCATTTCCATTCGATAAAGATTTTTAAATATTTATCCATAATATATGACAGATAATATCTATTTAGTATTCAGAAGGCTTAATAAAATTGTTTCCAGAACAAAAAATCAGTTACAAATCTTATTTGCCCAATGAAATTCGAAGATTTTATGTCTGATTCATAAAACTTCAAATAACATTCTTCTCTCTCCCTCTCTTTTTCTGTTTTTTTTAGTTCTCTGTTCAAATATAACCCGTTTTTCCTTAAAAAATTTCTATACTCGAACGATGTAAACAAACAAGTATCACTTGAAATTTGTGTAACGAATACTCTTGTTGTAAAAATATCTCTTTTTATCATGCTGGTGGGCACATTTTTTTTTAAAACTCTTACACAAGAAAACTCAACTACTAGTCTTACACAAGAAAATCTCAGGCGCAACAACTTTCCAGGCCAGAAATACGAAAATATAAATTTAAAAAGCCACAGAAATTTCTGTATAAAATAACTGGAAGAGAATTTAAATATTTTAGGTTGCATAAAGAAAATTTTATTGAACATATTTAAATAAATTCAATATTTTTAAAATTTTTAAGTACCGTAAATGTAATAACATATATTGCAACTTACACAAGGTGATTCTAAAATATTTGGCAAAAATTATAAAGCAAATTGGAATAGCGTGCGGGGACAAACACTTATCACATGAAAACATTGGTTCTCAATTAATTTATTTTTAAACAAAATTACAGGCTCATACATCCCGTCTACTCTTGCATGTATCAGATTCTACCCAACCATAACCTGACAAAAATGTTTTCGTTTACTTAAAACCCGAAACACAATCCTATAAAATAATTTTCGTCAGCCCGAATCTCAACATCTTTCAACTCAAATCAGACCGTAAACCCAAAATGAAAGAAATTAATTCATATTGTAATGTGAGTATGTAAACATGGTCTAAAATTATATCTCAAATGTAATTTTTGTCTTTTATTTTTTTTTTAAGTGTATACATACTCATTCATATTCAAATATATGTTTCTTCCTCCAAAATATTCTGGAATTGTTTGAAAGATCAGATTAACCTAACACAAAACTGCAAAAGTCCAACCTAATCCGAAAGCGACCCATATCCTAAACAATTAGAGTCAACTCTACGGCAATCGGGCTCGCAAAAATATATTAGCACCAATCTGAGGTCG
This sequence comes from Maratus michaelseni, assembly GCA_963931845.1. Lineage (NCBI taxonomy): Eukaryota > Metazoa > Arthropoda > Arachnida > Araneae > Salticidae > Maratus > Maratus michaelseni. Next base: position 274,138,838 of record OZ007599.1, read on the forward strand.
GATTTTAAATTTCTTGGATCAAATTAGCCCGAAAAAATATATGCATTTTTCCTTAAATCTTTATAGACTTGGAAGAAGTGCAAATTTGAATATGCTAATATTAAATCCGTGTGACAAAGGGGGACAATTATATCTTCAAGTTATCATGAAATATCAAGACATTTATGTCTTTCCAAAGAATCATTCGATTGAAATGTTTGTTTTTTAATGAGATATGATGAATGGATCAAAACATATTCTAGGCATTTTATTTATTCAAAAATATTTTTTCAATTATGAAAATCATTAATATATTCATATTAAAAATTATGAAATATGAACCGTAGTAATTTTTACTGCAAAATAATAAGCATAGTAAAAAATATAGCTATGTGAATTTACAGCTCAATCGTAGCAATTCCAATTTAACCCTGTCAGGGGCAAAGTATTTATATTCGTAAAATGCTTAAAGGATTGAAAGTCACCAGAATTTACAAACAAATTTATCCCATCAAAAACATCACATGTAAACAATGCAGCCAAGTCTCGGTTTTCTTTTACCGTAATAAGTTCTGTGATCATGTAGAACCAAGTGTAGCTCTCTTATTAACACTGAAATTTTCATTCACAAATCACTCCTAGTCTCTACATCTTTAGTTAAAGAATATTTTGTGACTTGGCAAATAACGCAGCACGAGAATCTGACGGCTGTTGCTTACATTTTAATAATCGAGTTTATTAATAATGTATTGCTTGAAATAATATTGATATGAGCATTGAACGTTTATGTATTTGTAGCGTGGACTTAATTTTACATAATATTGTAAGTCTGGGTTCGAAACCACTCCTACGGTCGAGCAGGATGTCCGGAGTTTTGGGTGGTTTTCTTCCAATGTAAAGTGAATGAGTGCCAGACACCGCCTTATAGAAAGACCTCCACCCAAGGTATCCCTCCTTTAGGCTTATAGCCATCGCACTCATAATCGGATTTAATCAAATATCCAATTCTATCCTATAACACCCATAGTAAAGTGCAATAACTTACTTGTGGTGCTTAATTGCAAAATCACAAAATATTCTTTAACTAAAGATGTAGAGACTAGGAGTGATTTGTGAATGAAAATTTCAGAGTTAATAAGAGAGCTAAACTTGGATCTACATGATCTCTGAACTTTTTAAGGTAAAAGAGTTGCGAGACTTGGCTACATTTTTTACATGGGCTGTTTTCGACGGGATTTCACTTCTCTTTGTAAGTAGTCCTCCTTTTCATGACTTTGGACTCTCTTTGAACATTATCCACTGTTTTTTGTCAAGCCCACTCTCTGTCCCTTTTATTTGATGGTAGCAAAAATTTGGAGCTTTAGTTCCGTTTGCCAAAGTCCTCTAGAAAAAAAAAGTCCTCTGAACAGACGAGATTCCATCCAGTAAGAACTTAACTATATTATGATTATCGCCAGGCTAATTCCATGCGTGGATGTAGTGTCAGTCACAGAGATGTAAATGACTGCGGTGTTTGACTACCAGTATTATAATAAAGGAAAAACTGACTTACTCAATCTCGTATAACTACAGTTAAATACAGTGAATATTTTTTTTTAATACCGGTGGCCAAGAACGGTAAACGTTTGCGGCTGTGTGATTTACACTACATTCACTCATGGAATTAGCCAACCATAGACCATGGTCCCCCGCCTCCATTACATACACAAGTGTATTGACAAATTCAGTAACTAATTAACTCAGCATTCTGTCAATAGGAAGCCAATTTATCGTAAATTCCAGTCCATCCCTATATAATTGGAAAGACTTAAACAGGCTCTTATAAAATTTAATATACATCTTATTGCTGCCCCCCCCCGTAAGTTAATTGATTTGATTTCAAATAATTGAGATCCTAACCCCCCCCCCCCCACACACACACACACACACATCATTTCGCAGATGTATACGAAATCCCTATGAGTTTAAGTAATAATCATACAATTTTCTACATTGGCATGACCAAAAGAAGTTTTTTTGAAAGATTAAAAGAGCATATGAGTGACATTAAATTATGAAGATTAACCACTGCCCACTCGAGATTTTACGATAGCAATAATGATGTTAAAATTGATTTCAGTAGCTAGAAGTATCTCTAAATATAACAACCCATTTAAAGCCATAGTTAGGGAATCAATAAAAATTCATTTTAAAAATATTGATACTTGTAACGATAATTTTTCATTTAGCATACCACATATATGGATTAACATTTTGAAAATTAATTACCCCCCCTCCCCTTTTTTCATTGAATGGTTGGTTTTGGTGTACATTTTAATCGGTAGATGGCTCTAGGCTCTCTTCCTTATTTTGTGTTTTTTTTTTCCTTTTTAGGTGCGTTCGTAATTATATAAATACGTAGCACCTATAGTCGTCGTTTGGTCCGTCCGTCTGTCCGTCTGTCTGTCTGTCCGCATATAACAACGCAAAAACTACCCAACCAAATGGTTTGCAATTTAAAATATATTATCTTTGCAGAATTTTGTCGAGACATTTCAAATTTTATTAAAATCGAATCAAAACTTTAGGAGATATTAATAAAAATATTTATTAAGAAATTTGAAATTTTTTTTTTAAATCGGTGCTTTTTTGTTATAGGAGCTTCCGAAGTTTAATCGTCAAGCGACCGAGATACTTATTTTATGACAGAAATTAATCTGCAGACGATATAATTCATTCCACAGAATTAAAAATCATCAAGATCTGAATATTTATATAACTAGCTGATACATATATATCTGAATATTTATATAACTAGTTAAGATATTTGTATGAACAGTGTCATAAAATATATACTTAACTAGCTGTTTAACCCGTTCTACGCACGGGATATCATGAATTTAATTCTAAAACGTGCGTACGAACGCACCTCATTTGTAACGTTTGACGTACAATTTCCAACTTGTTTCTTTCTCAGTTTTCCCTACGTGTTCCCTCCCATTTTTCATTTCTCTCATGTCAAGATATAAAGATCAACAGTTGTGTCTATTGTTTCCCTGATGGTGGCTTTGTAGTTATAAGCCGAAACTGTTGGTCTTTTAACAAAGTTTTAATTTTATATGTACACTGATTTTAACAAAGAAAAAGCGCAATTTTGTGCTATTTGTGTTTTAACATAGTAATCAACGGTGCAGCGTCCATCTTTTATTTATAAATTGCCTTTTTTTACTTTATTTATGATGACCACAGAGAACTATGCCAAACTCTAAGTGGTACTAATAAATTGGGAAAAAAGGTATAACTTTACAACAGAACCAACAGTTATATCTAAAAAACAAAATGACTTTCTTTCTCCCAAGCTAACTAATGACGATTTGACAGTGTATAGTACTTTTTTTAGTCATTTTTAGTTATCACGGAGAGAGACTATTTTGGCTAGGGACAAAGTTTATAAATTAATTCCTTGGTAAAATTAAAACCATTATATTCATTAAAATATTAAAGTTAAATATTAAAATTATTTTGTCAGATATGTATTTAATAGTTTACGTAAAAAGTAATTATACATATGAATAAAAACATTAGGAAATTTGCCAGATTTCCTAATATATTTCCCTTTGTGACCGTAAAAAGAAACTTTTCCTGAGAATGACCCTTATAAGTTTATACAATATGATTTCATGTCATAATATTATTACATTTATTTCAAGAAAAAAAGTAGATATTAAAAATGCATTATTCTAGAAAAAGGAAGTTATGGCAACACAGATATTTATTTCGTTTTTCATAAAAGATGATTATTTCGATGATACAAAAGTTGACCATATAGTGCATTTTATGATTTTTATTTTTATTTTTATTTTTGTTTTGGCGCATTGTAAATAAAATTTCTTTACTTAAAAAATAATTTGGCGGTAGATTAATATAGAACTATCAAAACACTGATTGATAAATTTTAATTGATATATTATTTAATAAATCGCAATATTTATAAATACAAACATTTAAATCTGTGTAATGCTTATCTACATTCAACACTTCTTAAATTGCAAGGAATTCAAAATTAATCAGCGTTTCTTGAAGGAAAGGATTATTAATCATCAACTGTTTCAGGGTAGTTACATATCAGGGAAGTTTATAACTCCTTTATTCGTATAGTAATTTTTCTTAATTTAAATGCAGAATATTGCTATTCGAGAAAAGTGGTACTCAAATTTCCTGTTCTGCAGCAGTCCTGTATATATGCATCGCTTAACACTTTTTTTTTTTTTTTAATGATCCAAAAATCTGAGAAAATTTAAAAAGAAATGTGAACAGTATACTTGAAGTCACCTGAGAAAACGATAAAGGAATATAGAAAAAGTACAAGCAATCTGTAAACGCAAACCCCATTTATTAGTCAAGGAAAGTGAGAGATTAATATTTGATTGCAGCACAAAATGAAGAAGGAAATATGCCTGAACACCTTTGCCAAGCAGTTATAACTGCCCCTTTCCCAGCTTCTCGGAAAGAAGGGGGCAGTTTATAGTATGAAAGAGAAGCAATGATAAATATTTCATGCCCCCCGCGCTCTGATATTGCGACTCTAAACTCCATGTACACGTAGCCTTGAGAACGAAGGGGGGCTGCTAGGTAATTACATGAGAGCGGATTTCCCCCCTTTAGATGCGCTTTCCCCCATGAATTGTTAAAGAGATCTCTGTACTGCTTTGCAGTACCTGGGCTCAGGAGTCACTGGGTATTCTCGAGAGGGCAGTCAGAGCAGGCGAGGGGTGTTTAAATAGGTGCTCTGCAACCAAGCAGTCAAGTAAAATAGTCACGCCTGCAGTTTTGTTGAACAGCCAGACTACTATTGGAGGTCAAGTATATTTTGAGGTTACAAAAACATATTTCCTTTCGAGATTTTACGTCAACAATAGAAAGCCAAGTTTCGTTAAAGGTACTACGGGGAATAATTCCTAGATATAACGTTTTGAAAAATTGTAATGTGTAGAAGTCTTTTTTTATTTGTTTCTCATTTTTTTATAAGAATCTTTTTTCTCGTTGTTGTTACTATTAGTCACTGCTATTATTTATAAATTTTACATTCTGCAAAAACTGGTACATTTTATGGTAAGCATAGCAGAGCAGAATAAAATAATGACAGGTGTACGTTACAAAAGAACAAAATAGTTCGAGAAAAAATGATCAAGATTTCCTTTTACGACATAATGTCTGACTCCATGCAATTTTTCTGTCTTTTGGATGTTTCTATATTTTCTGCTTTACAAATGTTGAAATATTAATTTCATTCCACAGAATTTTTTCCCCGACAAAATCAGCTTTTTTATAAAATAAATGGAAGATATAAAACAAATTACTGTTGCCCCTGAGTAATAATGTATCAAGTGTAAAATCGTACTCAAAAAAAAAATTAAAACATTTCCTAAATATTTAAATTGTGTAAATTTAAATTGTTAACTTTTAATCTGTCTCAAAGTTTTGGTCTACAGTATGATTCTTTAACATTTTTTAAAAAGTAACTTCGGCAAGCTTAATATACAATATATTAGTAACGAGTGGCGTAGCGTCAGGGGACGATGGATCACTTCACTACCAGTATTATTATATACTAAATTTGGTCTTATTTAATCGTATAACGTTCAAAGATTAAATAAGGCCAAATTTAGTATATAATAATACTGGTACCGTAATTGCCGGCGTATAATCCACGAATCAAACAATCATATTTAGACCCAGAAATTTTATTTTATAAAATGTAACTTGATAGATCGCTGTAAATATTTGACTTCAATTAATAAATAAAATTTCTGTGTCTAAACATGATTGATTGATTGATCCGCGGATTATACGCCAGAAATTACGTATTCAAGTGATTCAGCATACACTGAAGCTACGCCCCTGTTAGTAACACATATAATATAAAAATACCTGATTTGAGTCAACTGCATGTAAAATTTATAAAGGGAATGAAATCTAATCTCATACAAAAACTGTTGAAGGAGAGGGCAGATAAATTGTGTAAAAGGTACCAACAGCCGGAAATAGGGGAGATTTTAGCTCCATTGAAGTTAAATAAAAAATTAGTAAATAATTACAATGAACGCAGATACATTGGATTATGTAAATTTCTTAGAACGTGCGTGACATCGGCGCCGCTGTTTTCATTTAAAAAAGGAAAAATGAAATTTTCGGGCAGTTCGTATTTAATTGAATGGCTGTTTATTTGTGAAATACAAAGGATGTGAATTATCACTTTACTAAACAGCGTACAACCAACAGAGTGAAAAAATGTCCAGACCGGGGTTTGATCCCGGATCCCTTGGTATAACGCACCAAGTGTTTTACCAATTAAGCCATCCGGACGACATCCGGTCTAGCATTCTCTTACTCTTATGCGGATGTCGTCCGGATGGCTTAATTGGTAAAGCACTTGGTGGGCTATACCAAGGGATCCGGGATCGAACCCCGGTCTAGACATTTTTTTCACTCTGTTGGTTGTACGCTGTTTAGTAAAGTGATAATTCACATCCTTTGTATTTCAGTAATTTACAGCGTATTTTCAACTCTGCTGAAAAAGTAATTAATATGTTTAATTGTGCCCAATCTGTATCATATCTTAACTCAACGTGTTTTATTAATAAAGCTGTTTCACACTAGGCTATGTAATTCCGGGAAGCTTTTTTGGGAATTTAGAATGCTTTCTAATCTGTATAAAGATCCAATGTCTGCTGTAACTATCAGAGCTATGATTCTGAGATTCGAAGCAACTGATTCGCTATGAGTTAGACCCGGCAAAAGATAAAAAGCTGTACCAGAGTAGTTACAATAATCAGTTTTACAAACAACATGTGGTTGTTTCCACATTTGATGAAGGGTCAATATAAATGATTCGAAATAGCGCTATTGTGTGTTTTGCATTATTTTATGGTGATATCAGCAAAGTTTATTGTACTTTAATTACTTGCCCTTAGTTCTGGGTGTTTTGTACTACTAACAGAAGCTGCTAGAGATGCGTTCGACAACACATGGACTATTATTGATCCAAGCGTTGTCGAATAGCTCATAAAACTGATATGCCTTATGCTACAGTCTGGAAATTCTTACATAAACTGCTGCATTTCTATGCGTACAAGAATTATCGCGTGCAAGCACTAAGAACAAAGATTATGATAAGCGTTTATTTCCCAGATAAAAATCGTTAATTACTGGTTTTCAAGAATATTGTGGGACGTGCCAGTCTTATTTTCATGTACGTTTGTCAATCAATACCCAGAAATGCTGAATTTTGGCATTTTCGCGGCTTCCAGAAACCCAGTAATTGCAGCTGCATTCTACAAAAGTAACCGTGTGCTGACGATTCATGGCCAATTTTAATATAGGAACCTGCCTTTTTGAGCGTGTTATTCTTACAGCTAGTGTTACCTGCACCGTTGCTGGAGAGAAATATCAAGAAATGTTGGAAAGTTTTGCCGTTCCTCAATTGTAGCAAATTCAGTGCTTTGACACAAGCGTTTTTATCTAGGTTAGAGAACTGTCCCATACTCATAGTTCTGCAGCGAACCATTTTACAGTACGCCAGAATTTCAGTAATGAAATAGTCACCAATCAATATTTTGAATGACCACGTCGTCTCGTGTGACTTTTGGCTGAGAAGGTACCTGAAGCCCGTTTGTTTTGTAGATGGAATATTCAATTTTTATGTTTTAACACTCTGCTATAAACCTCCGAATCAACACTTTAAGTGCAGCAGTAGAGAAAATGTTGGCATATTGAAAATTTTGCACATGATCCAGGGTACTATAATGTCAATGAGTAAAATATTCTTCATTCTGAGTTTCATAAATTTATTCGGTACTATATGGTGTGTTTATTTTTTAATACCAAAACGTTAATGAATTCGGCATAATTCAATTTGTTTGCGTGCATTGTAATTATCCATCCCTATTCGGTTTCGACAGCGCAAAAATCTGTCTTACCCACGATTTTTGGTGCTCCTTTGAATTTTACCTCCCCCTATATTCAGCAGTCTCTCTATGAAATTTCGGTTGACTTCGTATTGTAATTTTAGCAGTAAATACCTTCAAACAGGGAAAGTTACTTTATGTCAATCATATATAATGAATTAATTTATTTGGATTTTTTAAAGATATTTAATGAAATATTTTTAAAAATAACAAAATAAAATGACGATACCGCATTTTCCGTCCAATAAGTCATTTTTTTCATTTAAAGAATTGCCTCTCATTTTTGATAAATAAAAAATAACAAAATTAAAAAAAATATTTTTTTTCTATTTTAATATTTACAAGTCCCTTTATAGTGAAATATTAGGAATCCTCCAGTAAAAAATACTCTTGGAATTTAAAGAATGTTAAAAATGTAAAAACGTTAAATATAAACAATTATGCTTGAAGATAAATTTTGATTACCAACAGTATACGAAAAGCACTAAATTTCTTAAATATAATCTAAATTTTAACGATATATTAATGATCAAATTAATAATATTATCATTGATAATGCATCAAACTTAATAATGCAGAAAGAGCACAGTGTGGTCATAAAAAATCTTTCCCTGTATGAGACTTCAGCAGCCATAGCGTTAAAGAGAACGGAATGCCATTTGGGACGTAAAAAACACAGTTGAGCTCTCACAATTACAGTTACAATGACAAAATTTTGGAAATTCCAAAAAGCATCACACACTTCCTTTTCATCGCAAAATGGTCTTCACGTTACAAAAACACAAATGGTGTTAAAGTGGTATCTGTAGGTGGTGCTGAAAGAACACTTTAGTGACATTTTCCTCCATTTTGTATTTTCATAATACTCATAAACGTCATGATCACTCAAACACATATAAATGGATATCTGTCCCTTGGGACATTTAAAATTCAAAATATACACATCAAATCTGCTAACACCATATGACCTGAATAACGCCATTAAATGGAATATTCTGCATTGTCTTAATGAGACGATTTATAGGCGACAACAGTCCTGGTTGACGTACCTGGCGGGCACCCGTAGACGCCTTGCGGCGCAACTCAGCTTTTTATTCTTTATCTATCATGTATCAATTTTTTTTTATATATACAAATGTTATTTCCCCTGGCAGAGTTTATAGGTATAAATCCTGAAAACAATAATAGGTCTGTTTAAGCTAACCTGGAGTCATAGTTGTTAAATTTTAATTTTATTTATCTTCCGAATTTTTATACGGATGATGATTTTCCTCAGCAATATAATAAATCATTAAACTCAATATTTTCGTTCATTCCTATTGCCACACATCACGAATTATCAACGATAATATCTCAACTATATTTAGTTCTGTAGAAATGAGATTTGAAGCCCTTTACAGTGGCATAATCAGAGTGGGTGCCCAGATGCTCTGAATACCACTAATTTCGAAATTTTTTCTTTGCGTTATGTAATCGGAAAATCTTATGTCGTTAAACAAGGCGAAGAAAACTTTACAAAATTAGTGGAATTCAGAGCATCTGAGCACCCACCCTTGTTACACCACTGCTTTAGTAAAAACATTAGTAGAGACATATTCTCTTTGATGAAATAGCAATGTCTGGGAACTTTATTATAAAAAACTTTTGGTTTTGTACATTTGTAATTTTATATCATCAAATTACACGAAATGGTTTCCTTTGACCATTTGTTAACCTATTTGCATCCGAAGAGCATATATGTGTCCATTTCAATAATTTCTTTTTTATTCGGAGTCCCCGAGTACATACTGAAAATAATGAAAGAAAAAAAAATATATTATCACAAAACGTCTGCCTTTAAATAAAGCGAAAATTACTATTCAGAATTTATAGTGTGACTACAGAATTTCTGAATAAAAATAAATTCTGGAAATAAACTCTTCGGTTAATAGAGAACCGCAAAATTTACTATCATTTAAGAATAAAAAGTTCCATTGTGGTCAGTTGGGTGTTTTATATTATTATTATTCAGATTGCTACTTTTTTTCAGACAATAATTCTCACCTTATTTAATCTGTCATTAATTTATATATATATATATATATATATATATTTAAAAAAGTAGTAACAATCAAGAAGTCTGAATAAAAAAATCCCTGCCTAATATTGAATTTTACTCATTTTTTATTATTAAGGAGACGATGGACTTTAAAAAGATAGAAAGTAGACAAATATTTCGAATTTTGGTTTTTCTGTTATCCCCTCTCCAAAAAAATAAAATAAATTAAATTAAATTAAATTAAATTAAATTAAAAAATCAATATATTTCGAAATATTTGACAGAAAGTGTGTTTTCGCACTTCTTAAAGATAAACAAAAAATTAATATCATAAATGCATTTTGCTTTCAAAACAAATATTTCGCAATCTTTAGAATGCTCCATCCAATTTACTTTTCTTCAAAATGTTGAAAATCACCAATGAACAAGCTTGATACATATTACAAAAAATTAGTGCAATTAGGTTGGAATGTTGGTTTTTTAAGATCCTCAAAATAGTATTAAAATCTGTTAATATGTAAATTGTTAATGAAAATTCAGTTTCGTGCAAGTTTTTCTTTCTTTTTTTTATAATTGTTATTTAAATAACGTTTTGCAGGATTAATAAAAAGGATGCACTCTTAAACAAAATAAAATATTTTTATTCAATAAGAGTTTATAAAAAAAAAAAAAAAAATTATGGGGACGGTGGACTTTCAAAAGACAAAAACTAGACAATTCTCTACAAAATACTTTTAAAAGACTTTATTTTTTTAAAGTATTTTTATTTAATAAAATTAAAAAAATGAAGAAAATATTTTAAAATTTGCAACGCATGGGGCATTTTAAAATATTTAAAAATGAATTTATAAATAGCTTTAAAACTTTTTCATTTTCTGTAAATTAGAGGTTTTTTTCATATATTTATTGAATTAATGATGCGAAACACTTATTTCAAGAGTTTCTTCTTTATGTAATACTAGCAAGCTACGCCCGCTACGCTGGTCAATTTCTTATTATAACGAACTTTTAATCCAACAAAATATTGACATTTCATAATTCACTTTTATATTTTAACAGAATAATAAGGCTACTGTAATTTGTGACTCGTGCTATAGCCAATATACACGCCAGGACACGTCGCCCTTATCATTATCTTTTTACGCATGAAGGTTTCGCTATGGTACTCCATTGTGAAATTTGGTAATTTTTCAAATTCAATATTTGAAAAATGGCATAATCATTAGATTTGAAATTTATATCAAGAAAAATATAATTTTTTACCTTTCAAACACAGTTTGCCTAACAATTTTCAGACAACTACTTTTCGAGCTACTATTTTTTTACAGTAACTTCAAATGTTTCATTTTCCGAGATTAATCTGTGGCAACAATTAGCGAAAAACCCAGTCGTCAGAAACGCATAGTTTTTATTAAAGAGGCTGTTGAAACAGGGATTGTCACCACCAATTTGCCACCATCACTTTTGAAATCTGTTCGGTAGATCTAGAGATTCCATAGAAATTGTAATTTAGAATGTTTTTAGAACGCTTTTCGCTCATTTCACCCTGTTAAATTTCGAATTTGTTTTATTTTGTTTTTAGAGAGCATTTACATCTTATAAGTAACTACAATGCCAAATTTCAAATTTCTAGCTCTTTCAGTATAAACAAAATCGCAATTTTAGAACGTTTTTCGCTCCTGCACCCCCATGGGGATAGTGACACCGACATAAAATATAGCCTATGTTGGAGCAGGGGTTGCCACCATCAATTTACCACCATCACTTTTGAAATCGATTCGGTAGTTCTAGAGATTCCATAGAAATTGTAATTTAGAAAGTTTTTAGAACGCTTTTCGCTCATTTCACCCTTTTAAATTTCGAATTTATTTTATTTTGTTTTTAGAGAGCATTTACATGTTATAAGAAACTACAACGCCAAATTTCAAATTTCTAGCTCCTTCAGTATAAAAAAGATCTCAATTTTAGAACGTTTTTCGCTCCTGCACAACCCTGGGGTTAGTGACACCGACATAAAATATAGCCTATGTTGGAGCAGGGGTTGCCACCATCAATTTACCACCATCACTTTTGAAATCAATTCGGTAGTTCTAGAGATTCCATAGAAATTGTAATTTAGAATGTTTTTAGAACGCTTTTCGCTCATTTCACCCTTTTAAATTTCGAATATTTTTTTATTTTGTTCTTAGAGAGCATTTACATCTTATAAGTAACTACAACGCCAAATTTCAAATCGGTTCGGTAGTTCTAGAGATTCCATAGAAATTGTAATTTAGAATGTTTTTAGAACGCTTTTCGCTCATTTCACCCTTTTAAATTTCAAATTTTTTTTTATTTTGTTCTTAGAGAGCATTTACATCTTATAAGTAACTACAACGCCAAATTTCAAATCTGTTCGGTAGTTCTAGAGATTCCATAGAAATTGTAATTTAGAATGTTTTTAGAACGCTTTTCACTCATCTCACCCTTTTAAATTTCGAATTTTTTTTGTTTTGTTCTTAGAGAGAATTTACATCTTATAAGTTACTACAACGCCAAATTTCAAATCAGTTCGGTAGTTCTAGAGATTCCATAGAAATTGTAATTTAGAATGTTTTTAGAACGCTTTTCGCTCATTTCACCCTTTCAAATTTCGAATTTTTTTGAATTTTGTTCTTAGAGAGCATTTACATCTTATAAGTAACTACAACGCCAAATTTCAAATCGGTTCGGTAGTTCTAGAGATTCCATAGAAAATGTAATTTAGAATGTTTTTAGAACGCTTTTCACTCATTTCACCCTTTTAAATTTCGAATTTTTTTTTTGCTTTGTTCTTAGAGAGCATTTACATCTTATAAGTTACTACAACGCCAAATTTCAAATCAGTTCGGTGTAGTTCTAGAGATTCCATAGAAATTGTAATTTAGAATGTTTTTAGAACGCTTTTCGCTCATTTCACTCTTTTACATTTCGATTTTTTTTTTTTTTTTTTTTTTTTCTTAGAGAACATTTACATCTTATAAGTAACTACAACGCCAAATTTCAAATCGGTTCGGTAGTTCTAGAGATTCCATAGAAATTGTAATTTAGAATGCTTTTAGAAAGCTTTTCGCTCATTTCCCCCTTTTAAATTTCGATTTTTTTTTTATTTTGTTCTTAGAGAGCATTTACATCTTATAAGTAACTACAACGCCAAATTTCAAATCGGTTCGGTAGTCCTAGAGATTCCATAGAAATTGTAATTTAGAATGTTTTTAGAACGCTTTTCGCTCATTTCACCCTTTTAAATTTCGATTTTTTTTTTGTTCTTAGAGAGCATTTACATCTTATAAGTAACTACAACGCCAAATTTCAAATTTCTAGCTGCTTCAGTATAGAAAAGATCGCAATTTTAGAACGTTTTTCGCTCTTGCACCCCCCTGGGGTAGTGGAATCGACATAAAATATAGCCTATGTTGGAGCAGGGGTTGTCACCATCAATTTGCCATCATCACTTTTGAAATCGGTTCGGTAGTTCCAGACATTACCCCCTACAAACAAACAAACAAACAAACAAACAATCTTTACTCCTTTATAATATTAGTATAGATAAATAATGAAAAATAATTTCCACAGTCCCCTTAAATCTTAGCTGCCACCTTTTACGCTAATTTTCTTACCACTATTTTTAAACAGAAATTTTTTCTTGTTTAACCATCGAAAATTTAAATTATACACGACTATTTCTTCTATTTAAAAATAGTGGTAAGAAAAAATCGTAAAACTTGGCCTTAAATGAATCGTAAAAAAATAAAATAAAATTATCTAAAAAAATTCAATTTTGATATTTTTTAATTCTAAAACATCAAATTTTTGCTACAAACTTTCAAATAAGTCTATTTTTATTCTTCAATTTTCTTTTGATTGAATTTTTTATATCACTTGACTAAGATTGTAGTTAACCATTATCCGGATCGGGATTTGCATAATGAAAATAGGTTTAATAAAATAATAAATAATACATATTTATCTGTGGACAAAAAGAAAACAAATTGTAAATAACCATACATTACAGGGTATGTACGCATTTACCAAATTTTTTTAATGTAAAATTGCTATTTAATATTTAAATAGCAGAATTTGTAGACATCTCGTTTAATTTCAGGATTTGTAATACTTTTCTACATTTAAATAATGCGAAAAATTCTGTTAAAAAATTATGGTAAAAGTGTACGAACCCTGCATTATACTTTAGAAAAAAAATAATGTATATCAAATAGTTTTCCTAAATCATTTACTAGTGATAAAATGATCAATAAAAAACTTTAAGCAATTTCATAAAGATTTAACAAAACCTTGAATTTTTAAAATTAACAAAAATATAAAAAAGGCGAAGTACTGCGATAATTATGTTCAAAGATTTTATTCAGCACCACCAATATGTGAGAGGTTTCTGTAAAAATAGCTGTAATTTAATTGGAATATGAATCTTTAATTTTGATATGTAGGGTATTTGAACTGATTCATCATACATATCTCAAAATCGACATTTTCGTAAAATATCGAAATTTTGAGGCACTGAATCCACAGCTGCTAAATTTTCCAATTTCTGATTAGTACCCCTATTTCCGAATATTAATATTTGTTTTATTTAATTACAAAAAATTGCAATTAAATAAGACTAAGCTTATTATTAGGCAATAATCGTACTCAAAAATCAGAAAGTTTGGCCGATTTCATCAAATGCAAGGACACGCGTAAATAGCAAAATCATGTTTGAACTAGTTTTAACTATTACAAAAAGTTTATTCTCTAAGAAATCTTCATTGTATACAGGGTGGTAATAAAGTCTTCCCCTGATTACAATAATTTATTGTAGAAAAACTAATCTAATTAGGCATATGCATGCTTCAATATATTGTAAAGATATTTATGAAGTTTTTAATGCAAGTACTTACGTCAGTAAATTTTGATGTGATCACCCTTGGTAGCTCGAAGAATGGCAAGGCGGTATTCCATTTCTCGCCACGTATTGCCCAACATTTGGGCTGTCACACTAGACACATCATTTGTTATCCTGACCTTGAACGGATATCCCCGATATTCAAAAATATCAAAAATTTAATAATTGGATTCATTACAGTGTGTCAGGTGAAGGATTTTTGTGTAAACTATGTTCCGTGTGCTTTTCAAAGGAGCCTTGGGTTTACCAAGACCGTATGTCTAGGGGATCATCCATCCAGATAAAAAAAAAAAAAAAACATAAGAACATGGCTTTTCCACACGGTTCGTATGCTTTAACTCATTTTTTAATAGAAAATTCTATTTAATATTTAGGTAGCAGAAATAGCAGACGCCTCGTTTAATTGCAGGATTTGTAATGCTTTTCTACATTGAAATAAGGCGAAAAATTCTCGTAAAAATTGTGATAACAGGCGTATAAACCCTGTTCCATATTAAAAATTTTACAATGTTACATCCAATGGTTATTTCGTAATAATTTTTTGTAATCAAGGAAATACTTTATGATCGCTCTATATTTTAATTTGGGCAAAAGATTTCTAAGGGAATTAGACTCATTCTTATTAACGTTACTTTTACCGTCACCACCAAAAAGTTTAGGGAGTCAAACTGGTCTGAATGACATGTAGGTCCACGATTTCACAGTTCACAAAACACAATAACTGTGCACCGATAAAAACAAAAAGTAGCTCATACATTTTTCGATAAAAAAAAGGGTTTTAAGACGTAATATCAAATAATATGAAGATAGTCTACGTACAGATCGTAAGTTGGAGATACGTGGACCCGAAACAAATAAAAAAAGACTATAAATCAGTCCAGGGTCTACCAGGTATTCCAGTTTGACCTCCTTTTTTAATAAATTTCCGAATTCGTACCAGAGCTTTTGAATAGTAATTTTTCTTTTATTTAGTGAAAGACGTTTCGTGATTATATAAAATTAAAATTCTTCTTTCGGAATTCAGGGTATGAATTCGGATTTTCTTAATTAAAAAGGGACGCTAAACTGGCAACCCAGGAGTTTACTCTATTGAAAGTATTGACAGGATTCACCAATATACTATTAGTTAACCCTTTTGCATCCGAAACGTTCATTTCAGGTTTTCCTTTTTTATTCAGAAATTCCGAATTCATACATGAAATTTTGAATAGGTTTTTATTTATTTATTATTATTTTTTTAATGACCGATGTTTTGTTGTTACATAAAATAAAAATTCTTCTTTCTGAATTTCCAATATTGATTCGGAATTTCTGAATAAAAAAGAAATTCCTGAAATTGACGCAATATGCACAGAAAAAAAATAAACCCAATTTGGGTCGAAAGATTCTTAGGTATGTGCCCAAATTGGGTCATGCCTGTTTTGGTTACCACTGTGTATCCATTTTGGACACTGTTAAATACCCATTTTCAATTTTTTTTTAAATGGGTATTTAACAGTGCCCAAAATGGATACACAGTGGTAACCAAAACAAGCATGGCCCAATTTGGACACATACCTAAGAATCTTTCGACCCAAATTGGGTTTTATTTTTTTCTGTGTGCGCTTCGGATGCAAGTGTATTAATAGCCCTAGTTAGCGTATGAGACACTCAACTATGCTCTAGTTCATCTCTATTTTTTCTCATTCAGGTTATGCTGCTTTGTAATAAAAACACGAAATTTTGCAACTTGATAACTTCCATTTCCACATATTTGCACACTTCAGTTTCACACAAGTTAAAGCTAAATTTACATTTCTTGCATTCCCTTAAGAAAATAACAAGTGTTAGTTGGAAAATTACTTAACACTGTAAAATTTTTAATTGATGAATAGTATGCTGATAATATAAAAATGGAGTTACTTAGAACTCAAATCTACCTTTGGGCCAAATAATCTCTAACCAATTTTTTTATGAAATTTATTAAAGTTTTCTGTAAAAGTAATTTTAATCATTATATTTTTGGTAATTTTATTCCGTTTTTATTATTACACTATTCGCATAGATATATTTGTAGATTTATACCCAAAAAAATCCCCCAAATTAAAAAAAAGATCCCCTGGGAGTAGAAAATACGCAGATTTTACGGATGAAAATTTAGAAGAATTTTTAAAAGCTATAAAGTCGAAAGAAATGTCTTAGACATGTAAAATAAAATTACTTAAAAAACACTGATGAAAAGGTATTTTTTCTGTTCCAATATAAAATAACTTTTCATGTATTATTCGGACTAGTTAGCAAGACATAAAGGAATGTCAAATTTTATCATTCAGCCTTTAAATGCATTGTATTTCCGATGCATTTTGTAATTTATTTTCAAGTTTAAAAAACATTCTCATAACTAAAATCACGCTACGTATGTCCTTTCTGGATTCTTAGGCGCTGCTTCAGCCCTTCACCTTTGTAAATGGCTTATTTTATGAAAAATAGCTTGGATCTAAATAACCCAAACCCGTGGGTTGCTGGAATCAAAATTTCGTGAATTACCTATAGAAAATATTTAAATTCAGGTTAGAAATAGGCCTAAAATCTCAGAAAAGATCAGCACAAGTTGTAAAAATTTGGTTATCAGCATAATTGATGATTTTAGTCTATAATTTGGTATGAAATCAGTCTGTGCCAAATAAAAAAAAGGCAAAATAACCAACATAAAATAACTAAATTGTCAGAAATAAAAACAAAAATAGACATTCAATTTGAATTTATGTCTTCTTTTAACGCATGTTCAAAAATAAGCTTGGAGGGACGTCTTCATACGGAAATTATAACAAAATTTGAAATTTTGAATAGAAACACCCAATTTTAAAAGCATATTTGGATTTTTCAGCATTTTTTTTACTGCTGATAACAAACGAAAAGTTACTCAGTGGAGTAGTTTAGGATTTATGTAGATTTAATATTCGTAACTCGTAATGTTAATTTCCTTTTCAACAGTTTCAAAACACATTGCAGTGCGAATAGCTTTTTTAAGCATACCTGAAAAATTACTTAGAGGAATAAGCTGTAATTTTGGATTCACATGTTTAAATCTTCTAGATATCTGTTAAAAAAAGATTTTTTTTTCTTCGAAAATTAATTTCAAACTATATATACCGTAATTTCCGACGTATAATCAGCGGATCAAACAATCATGTTTCGACCCAGAAGTTTTATTTTATAAAATGTAACTTACTGGATCTCTGTAAATATTTGACTTCACTTATTAAATTATTTTTGGGGTCTAAACATGATTGTTTGATCCTCGGATTATAGGCCTGAAAATACAGTAACAACTTTTACGGTTTATTCTTACAAATGAAATTTAATAATTCATTTACTTTATTTAATCGCCGAAATCTGCGATTAAATAAGGCAACAGGCTCTATTAAGTTTTAGTTGTAACAATAAAGGGTAAAAGTTGGCAATTTTTGAAATGTCAAAATTGGGTGTTCGTATTGAAAAGTTCAAAGTTCGTTACAATTTCAATATACAGACGTCTAAACGTATTTTTCAACATAAATTGAAAGAAGATGTAATTCAAAGAAAGAAATTGAAAGAAGAAGAATGTTCTTTTATAACCGAATGGCTATTTTCGTTTTTCTCTGTGACTATTTCGCGATTAAAATATATGAAATGACTCGTTTTATTTATTTATTTTTTAGCACAGACTGTACAAAAACTGTCAGTTTAGGTCTAAGTAGCCTCAAGTTAGCATTATCGACATCTGTTTTATGAAAATTTATATTATCCACATTAATTAGAATATGATCACTAAGCTATTATGAACAATCTATTCTAAAAAAAAGTTACTATTAAACTTTTATAATTAATACTAAGCTAATACAAAGATGAACGTAGAAAAGGCAGCACCCAAATACACCTTAGATCTATAAGTTGGTGGATTAGCAGTACGACTTACGCGTAGACCATTCTCTGTCATTGAGAATTTTCTGATACTATAGCGGCTGTGCATGAAAATATATTTATAGAAACTTTGAATAAAATATCTTCATGCGCTTTTGAAGGAGAGAAAAACTTAGAACATTCCGACATATTTTTAGCCCTTCTTTAACTATTTTACTACTGCAAGGATATATAAGATTCATCCAATTTTCGTTTCTTTGGTATATTAGATGTATCCCAAAAAATCGTATAAATTTTTAACGTCAAAATTTTTATCCTCAAATATATTATTACAGTGTTTTTAAACCGATTTTTATATTAGAATATTCCAGTTAATGTAATATAAAGTACGTGATTGAATTGTTTGTCACACGGATTCATTTCACAACTGAACGTATTCAATGATAAAAAGGTTAAGACTCTTGACTAGGAAAAATTAAAACTTCTGTTTGCTTGAAAAGCTGTTCTAATAGTGTTAAGAAACCATTTAACAAAACGCGGTCAAATATCACAACTCATATTACTGTCAAATTATGAACGCTGACAACTGTGTAACATTAAAAAGGATACGAGGGTACCAGGCCTTCATCATAGAAAGTAACAATTGTTAGGGATTTAATTGCATTATAGAAAAAAATATATATATATTTAAAAAAATAGAATAAGAATATGCATAAAGTTCAAATATTTGATTATTCGGTATTTTCAAATTTAAATTAAGGTACAACCGGGTCAAGTGTATAACACGGGGTAAGTGTATACACCATGCCTAGTGCACAGGTCTTTTGTAAAAAAGTATCACTCTAACCGAAAGATAGTTTGCTTAGCAACTCTCAAGCGGTGTTAGTTCATTATTCCAATATTATGGTGTGTTGTTTGGCATCTCTGCGCGAACGGTCAATATTTATGAGATAATCAAGGTGGATAAGTCAGTGATAGATAAGTGCTCTGAAGAAAATTTTCTTGAGAAAATATTTTTTCAATGTGGTAAGTAAACCTTTTAAAGTTCAATGTTTTACCCTATGTACAGAACAGAAATTAGGCTAAGTACAGTTTACAGTAATGACACTCATGTACACGTGCCCCTGAATTTAACAAGCTGGGGCAAATGTACACAAAATAAACGGCTTAGTTGCACACAGCCAGATTAAAAAGAACAAAATATTTTTTCCAGCACTGTATCATGTCGTCTGTTTATAAAACCCCATTAGATGAGTCTCGACACTAAATTTAATAAATTATTTCCATATTTGACAAGGTTTATATAAATACATGAACAAATTTGATAGTTACCGATGTATTTTTACATGATTTCAAATAGAAGTATCGTGTTTATATCAATGTAGCAAGGAAGTGTAGACTGTTTAAAGTAAAGCACCGTATATTTAACTAAATGTACTGTGAATAATCTAAGATTGCTTAGAAGTTTCAACAGTGAAGAAATTGGAATCGGTAGGTTTATCGGTACATTGTTTTGAAGAAATAATGTTCACCCAAAGTTACTACTAGCCCTTCGGCCCAATCTACAAAATTATGAGAGTTTGTTCATGTTCTAAAATGATAATGTCACCTTCAAATAACCAAAATTTTGCGCAAAAAGCATAGAAAATATCTAAAGAAGCAACGAAAAGTACAGCAAAGTTTGCTCCGAACGAAGAATGAAATTCAAATTAAGGAAGAGATTTAAATAGATAAGAAGAAAATTGAAAATGAGATTATTTTTTTTACAAAATATTTTACCAGGTTAGGTTTATATGGTTTAACGATGGTTTAATTTATTGCCCAAAACAGTTTTATTATTTTCTTTTGTATATAAGGCTGCAAACAGATCTAAGTGTGTATTAAGTCGAAAAACATTCAATATAAAATATTGTTATCAATCTAGCTAAATGCTGCTTTAATGAGATGCGAAATCTTAGGATTGGCGGATTTTTATTTTGATATGATATGGCGTACTTCTTAATAGTTGGAGAGTTTAATAATTAAAAAATTGTGTATTCTTTTAACCCTTTATATCCTGAATTAATTTTCCAGCTACTTTTTAGATGCTCAGAATCCTCGATTATTCCCATCAGTTATTTTTCTTTTGTAAAGTTTTCCTTATCTAATCAGAGCATTTTTGCGATTCAATTAGGTGAAAATTTCTCATTTGAAAAACCGGTGGTAACACATTAAAAATTCTGTAAAAGACGCTCGTCGCGAAGGTGTTAAAGTGGTACTTATAAGTACCGTCAGGATAAAAAGGGTTAAAAAATATTTTTTCTATTCAAACTACAAATATTTTATTTTACTTTTACTTTTTAATCATGAAAATACTGGTGCCAGCTCGTAGAAAGTGCGCATGTACACTTCATGGGGCAAGTGTAATACACGCGGATTCCAAATTAAGTTTCTATGCTGTGGCTGTTTTGTAAAAAGTAAATTTATTCACGCTAAGCCTTATTCGAAATTATTGGAAAATATTTCCACCTATTCATATTCAATTTGAAATAAAAAAAATAGTTTATTACACAATGTCAAAGCTGCACCAAGGTTTTTCTGAGTACCTTTTATACATGTATACAGCGATGTAAAAACTAGGCGCCAATGGTATGATTCTCACTACAAAATTTTAAAATTTTATTATTTTAATTCGACTAGATTTTATTAGTATACTTTGCCTAAATTTTATTAGTATTCTTATTAGGCGATGAATACTAAAAATTTAGTGGTGGCAATCAGGCGATTGGCACCCAGTTTTTACATCACTGCATTTATATATATATATATACAATATATATATATATATATATATATATATATATATATATATATATATATGGAAAGGATAAAAATTTAAACCTTTTTAAAATTCAAAATTTAAATTAAAAGCTCAAAAGTTAAAAATTAAAATCCCCATAACATTTTCTCTAACTTTGAAAACTCGTACTTAAATCTAAATTGCCCCTATTATCTTTGTTTCCTAGCCTCACATTTAGCACTTTCGTGCTTCAAGATTATCCGTTCTTTAGAAGTAAAATTTCTGATTAAGTGCTTTTTGCAATCGGTTGTGGTTTTGCGATTCACCAAGGTCTGAAAACCTAGGTGTCGTCATTAGCCCCGGGCGCCATGCGATAGTTAAATAACCAATAAGATGGTTTTCACCATCTCCTTTCTCAGTGTCGCATTCTACTGGAGCTATTCCATATTTAAAGAAAAAGCACGTTTTTGAGTGACCTTTTTCCGTTAAATACCTGCTAACATTAATTACTGCCGGCCGCTTGGCCGTCCTTAAGATGTCAAACCAGACTGGCTATTCTAGGCGCTCTAAAACATGAGCCTTTAATCTAAACTGACTCTCAAATTCTTCTGGGTCTGACTTAAAAAATGGTTTAAGTGTACTAAAAAAGAATAAAAGTCAGTAAGTAAAAAGTTAATATCCTCATATATATAAGTCAATTCTGAAAAGTATTTATTAACTTTGTAGATAAATTTTCATAGGTTTTTACTATTATTAATGTTAAATAATGGATAAGTTGATTAATTTGTTATAAAATTGTATTAAACTATAATACTTTAAATTTTCGTATTATTAGAATTAGATGAGGCAAAATAAAATTATATTAGAATTAGATTTAATATATTTTTCTATAATAAAATAAAATTTAATGATTTATTTATTTATTTTATATAATAGATAATAGATGGCAGCACTATGTATTCTAAAATATTTTCTACAAGTAATTTTAATACTCTACAGAGGACATTGAATTTATAATGCAGTTCCAATTTACAGTAGAATTTAAACTATATCATTTTTTCATATAATTGAAGATCTTAAGGCTATTTTCAACTTAAAAAGTGCTACTTTCTGACAAATTTATGAATTCATTTTTATTCCGAAACGCGTGAAATAGGCAGGTGTTCTTATTCATAAACTTTTCCATTTTTGGTAAAAGCAGATCTTTCAGATAATGCTATCACAGTCGACGTTTTGAACCGAATTCCCTATGCGGCAACATCAGAAAATGGAAAAACGTGTCGTCACGTAATACGAATCGCCTATAATTCGATAAGTAATTTATTTATCAAAAATGGAAAACTCATTTCGATTGCAAATCTCTTCAACAGTCATGCCTGTCTTTGCGTTTAAAAATTCGTCAGAAAGTTTCGCCTTGTTGAGCAGGTCATTTGTGAATCCCCTAAGTTTATATCTGCTTTTCTTCTTAAATGTTAAGTTTTAACTAGTAATAGTTATTGTTTAATGATTTTTTATGTATTTCACTAATATAATTAATGTCTTCAATGTGTCACAATGTAACTGCAATTGTTGTTAACAAGCATCTTGTTATACACTTCAAATGCCTGTTTCGACATGTTAGAGCATGAGTGTTGTTTCCTTCAAACAGGTTGAGTGGAATGTGAGTAAAATTTGTTTTTGATTAATTTTCCTTGTGTTTCTTAATTATTTTCTTCTTTCAATGCATTATACAGGTAGTAATAGACTCTTCTTGGCATATTTTGCCAGTCTATCATATGAAATAATGCATGTGCGATGTTGTACCGGCTGATGATTAGAAATACACGCGTCGCTTTGGTATTTCACATTTTCATCATCAATTGTTCTCAAAATTCTATTATTTTTTGTTCAAATATACGATTTAAATATATTTATTTAATTTATCTGGCATCATTTACCATTTCATATATTTATTTTTTTTATTTCTTCTTCTTTTTTTCTCTGTAACTATTATGTTATGTATTACTACATGCCATCTAAAAATTGGATTTTCGGTCACTTTGTTCTTCGAATCTCTTAGCTATTTTTTAATTTAAAGTATTCTATATATAAAAATTAATGATTCGTCATTTTAAATTAGAGATTTGGTTAGATTTTCTTGGAAGAACGTTTGTCGTATTTTGATTTTAAAGGTATTATATGTGTATATATAGATAAACTATAATTAACTATGTATTCATCTGTGTGTGTGCGTTTAAGTAACAAAGAGATTATTAATTTATAAAAAGGACTAAGATTAAATAAGAAAAATACAAAAAGTTATAAAATATGTTTTAAATTTTATCTATTTATTTATATTTTTAAGACATTATTGAATTAATCAAAGAAAATAAAAATAGTGATAGTTAAATTAAGAAATAAATTAAGAAATTGTGCTAAAAATAAAAATTTAGCAGATTTTAATAATTACAACCATGTAAAATCAACAAACTGACGATATAAATATAAACGATATTGCAATGACGTGAGTACTGACGGAAGTGATTATATGAATTAATTATAAGAATATATGATTATATGATATATATATATATATGATTATATATATGATTATATGAATTTATGCTTATAATTTAGTACTGCAAACTGTCTTAGATCTATATATATATATATATATATATATATATATATCATAATTTCAAGTTTCAGTTGGTGTTTTGGTAATGTTTCATTAATGGTTATATATATATATATATATATATATATAATCATAAATGAAACATTATCATAACACCAACTTAAACAATGAAATAA
Organism: Maratus michaelseni; assembly: GCA_963931845.1. Lineage (NCBI taxonomy): Eukaryota > Metazoa > Arthropoda > Arachnida > Araneae > Salticidae > Maratus > Maratus michaelseni. The sequence goes on from OZ007599.1 coordinate 274,163,176, forward strand.
TAATTAAGTATGAAATAATTAGTTGACAATGAAAGATTCCCCAACACACTTAATATGGAAACAAAAACATATTAAAAGAATAAGAAATTAAATAAAAATGGAATTAAATGAATGAAATGAAATGAAATTTGTGGAATTTAGACAGAATTATCAAGTCCCAAATGCCTAAATACCACAAATAAAATGAAATGAGATGTTTCATCATCATATTAGCCATACATTGCTAAAAAATATGATTTTGGGACTACATCTCATAAACATTGAAGCAAACCAGTGATAAAATGAAAAATAAAATACAATATTAAAAAGGAGAGAAGCCTTACATATAATTTACAAAGAAACAATTTATAGAGTCAGTAAGTATAAAATCCATAAAGTTTAAAAAAGATTAAAATAGATACCGTTCACCTCAAGAACCAGCATGAAACTCAACCATGACTTGGAAATGAATTGCAAAAAAAAAAAAAAAAAAAAAAAAAAAAATCATTACATGTTGCCAATTTTAGAAATATAAATTTAACCCCGAGAACCAGCATGAAACTCAACCATGACTTGGGAATAAATTGCAAAAAAAAAAAAAAAAAAAAAAAAAAAAAAAGAAAGAAAAAAAATCATTACATGTTGCCAATTTTAGAAATATAAATTGCTTTATAATAATGCCAGAAATAATGTTAGAATATTATGGATTGTAAAGTAAACAGGAACATAAGTGCTGCCATCTATTGGGAAAAATGAATATAATCTGAATCGAAAGTATTGGATGGATATAAATGTTTAATAATTAAACCAAATTACTATCTTAAATAATACCAATTAGTTAAATAATAAATAAAAGAAATTAATAAATAGAATATCGAAATACATTAAAGTAATAGTTGTATTAATGAATAATTCTATGTTATAAATATGTATAAAGATGGAAAAATTAATTATTAAAGCAACTTAAAATAGTGCTACCATCTATTGGTAAAAGTGAATAAAATCTGAATAGAAAGTAATGGATATAAATTATTGTTTAATAATTAAACCAAAGTACTATCTTAATGATAGCCATTAGTTAAATAATAAATAAATGAAATGAATTAATAAATAGAATATTGAATTACATACAAGTAATGGATGTATAAATGATTAATTCTATGTTATAAATAAGTAGTAAGATGGAAAAATTAATAATTAAAGCAACATAAAAATATATGTACCATTAAATGACAAAAACGATTAAATAACTGTACCAAAAATGCAACATCAATTAAATTAAATTAAAATAAAATACTAAACATTTGAACTATGATACAAAGAATTTAAATTTAATGTTGATTAAATATTGAAATGAATTAGTCACAAATAATGTTCCTTCATACCAAATTAAATAAAATATAAACACTTAATAAAATTAAAACATATTATATTAACACTGAATTATATTAGACATTATATTAGAAGTAAATATGACATTGTCCACCATAGGTATTAATCTAAATCATTATATCAAATACATTCTTAATATTAATGAATATAAATTCATTTAAATTAATTAAATAATGAAAAAGAAAATCTAACTAAATTAAAAAACATATAGAAATATCACATCGCAGTCCATTATAAAACAATTATCAAACAAATATGTAAATCAATATATATATATATATATATATATATATATATATATATATATATATATATATATATATATATATATATATATATATATATATACAGGGTGTATCTGAAATGCTTCAACAAACTTAGAGGGATGATAGTACTCATGAAGACGAACAAAAAATGCAATGGAACATGGTGTCGCAAATGACGTTTAACCCTTTCAGGGGCAGTTGTATGTCTATGAAACCACTTAATTTTAATTCTAAAACGCCACAATTGCACCAGAATTTTGCTAAAATCTTTTCCATTTAATATGTATGTGAAATATAGCCTTTTTTTATTTACAAACAACATTTTTTGTAAATTCTGGTGCCAGTCCATTTTCAGACGCATTTTCTCGATTTTTATCCTTTAAGCCTTTCAGGAGCAAAGTACTTTTAATACTAAAATGTTGAAATAAATGACTGGCACCGGAACTTACAAAAAAATTTGTTTGTAAATAAGAAAAAGGCTATATTTCACATACATATTAAATGGAAAGATTTTAACAAAATTCTGGTGCCATTGTGGCGTTTTGGAATTAAAATTAAGTGGTTTCATAAACATATCACTGCCCTTGAAAGGGTTAAACGTCATTTGCGACCCCATGTTCCATTGCATTTTTTGTTCGTCTTCATGAGTACTATCATCCCTCTAAGTTTGTTGAAGTATTTCAGATACACATATATATATATATATATATATATAGATATAATTTATTGTAATTTATAGAAAGTAGGAAATTGCACATATGTAATTAAAAATTAATCTATAAAGAGGATTCTAAAGTATAAGAAGCTTCAGTTTTTCAAAATATTTTAATCTTGATTATGTTTTTTGAATTTATTATGTTTTATTAGTTTTGAACGCTTTATTACGCTAAATAGCTTCTTACACATATTTAGAAATGCAGTAAAATCTGTTAAAACGGAATCGTAAGGAACTGGAGAAGAAATCCATTTTAGTTAGGTCTTCTCTTTGGAAGAATAAAATGTGAATTGGCAAGTGTAATAGTATCGTGTTCTTCATGTAGGAGAGTGAAATGTTTCAATTACAGACAGGTTCCTTTTTTTTATAGGTTTTACTATATTTAAGAATTGGTAATTTCTAACTTTTAAAATTAATCAATATTTGAAAAAAATATACAGGTCACATTTCTAACTATATAGAGATGGATTCTGTAAACGAGGGTTTCTGTATTAAATTGACAAGCATTCATTCAAAAAGTTATAATTGTGCAAAAATTTTCGATTTTCCCCGGACTTTTTGTTAAGACTAGAATTAATGGTGTATTTTTATACAATCGATTAGAGAATATTTATTGATAAAATTTTCAAAACTACTTTCCGGATGAATCAAAAATTCAGCACAACTTTAAAAATTAATTAAGAAAGAACAATTAAGGATAGAAAAGAGCGATTTGTACGAGTGGGATCAGATAGAAATAGATTTTTTAAAGAACAAAGTGCAGTAGGTAAAAAATCACCGTTAGAGGGTGTAGACATGCAATGCATGTAGTAGATTTATACAAATTGGGCCATGAAAAAACCCCTGGATTCACGTGAATTTGTAATTTGTTATCAACAGCATGTTATCATTACTTGATTAAGCATTGTTGATTTTAGCCTTTTTACATGAACGGTTTAATCAGCACTGCGAAAATTTCTCACCTAAAAAGAAGTCAATACCGGAAAAGGGTCCATATCAACTCAGGAGGTATTGAAACTTGTCAGACGTTGTTTTCTTACATATTTTATTCCTGTTTAAGGCATTTTATTACAAGCTTCTTTTTCATATATCTGTTTCATATTACGGATAGGCACCTTCTATCTCTCATTTTTTTATCTAATTTTTCTTTTCCTATTTTTTTTTTTAGTTTATTTTTTTGCTGTTGTTGTTGTTGTTAAAGATATCTGATCTCTCTCTGATTTCATTCGTACAAATCGCATTTTTTTTTTATATTTTGTTCCTTTTCTATTAATTTCTAAAACTGTTAACAACTTTTGACTCACTCGGTACACTCTCAGAACATATTTCATGAAAAAAAGTAAAAATAACAGACAGCAAGTGCCCGAGACACCCCAGTGATTGGAAGAAATTTATTTGCTATTTGAAAAAAATCCGTCTTTTGAATACAGAAATTCAGGACATTTTGAGCTTAGGTTTGCAAATTTTCCGTGTTTTGAGGGAAAAAGAATATACGTAAAACCGTTACTAATACGAAAAAGTACTATGCAACACAGTTACCGGAACATCGCTGTGATTTGACAAAAATGTAGCTTAGATTGGAGGATTTCTGGTCATTTGTACGTCAGATTTGAGAATTTTCTGTCTTCTGGGAGTAAATGGGAAAACAAAGAGAAAATTTTCTTTTTTAACGAAATATTATCAACGGGAAATTTGTTCAATTCACGGATTTTTTTTTTTTTTTTTTTTTTTTTGAGGGTGTATGGAATTGGAGCTCAATTCAATTATTACAGAATAAATTATACTTACCTTAAATAAAGTATATAATACATTGCGTTTTACCCTAAAATGGTGCAATATGAACTGAGTAAATATATTTTTTTTTCATGCAGGACATTTTTTGTTTTGGGAAGATTTGTAGCTGTGAAGTTATTTAGCCTGCGTAAGCAAATATATAAAGCCTGGCCAATTTTTTACTACCACGGTGGGTTGGAACAGAACTTTGGCGAAACAAGCTGTAAGAAGATTGCATTATCTCTTTTCTAGACATTCAGAAAATGAGTTCTGATTGCAATTTATTGTTCAGCTGATCTAATAATCGCCAGAATCCGCATGCGCGCCGAATAGTTGACTCATCAGCAAATGAGAATTTCGATTTTTATGAACATTACTGCAACTCACTATCAAGCGTCTTCACTGATGTCTTCTATAACAGTGGCGTTTCTCATTTTCTGATGTGTTCAAATACTCGGCGCTCATGCAGATTTTTCCTATTACAGAACAGCTGCAAAACGGAACTTACTTTCTGGATGCCCTATGAATTAAAAACATTACGCACGTAGGGATTAATTTTCAGAAGCATCGATAAACACATTTGTGCTAATTGTAGGGTAAAGAGCTCCAGCAATGTTTACAACCATAAACTCCATCCTGCGTATTCATATCAAGATCTCTGAGTTTCTAAAATTTTGGTTAAGCTCGGCAGAATTTGGGATTTTGAAAAGAATACGTTGTATGCTAATGCAATTTCAATATTAGGTTTGGTTGCTATTTAATGTAAGTATTTTGCTGAGATAGTTGGTGTTTGTAGCGTCTGTCAACTTGGAAGAGTTAGCTAAGCTGTAGTGAGGATTCTCTCCTGGCAAGGTGTCAACATTTTATAGATCACCAATAAAAGACGTTTTCAGGTTTGTGGAACCTGTTATCTTTTATAAATTGAAGTTTGAGTGTTTATTATTTTCTTTGAGTATGTGTGTATGTGTGATATAAATACATTTAGAAAGCAATTTTGATTTGTGCAGCACGTTTTTAGGAATTGGACAGTGTTTTTTAAAATTAAAGGCTAGTTTTCTTGTAAAAGATAGTTGAGAGATTTTGAGGTTTATAAGATTAAAGACTGTTAACTTAAGCAGGTTATATTTGTTTGAACTCAGTAAACTTGTTATTGTTTTGTTAAATCAAAATATTTGACGGATTATGTGGACTACAACCAGGAGTAATGAATAACTGGTCACCACAAGCTCAGTTATAGACATATCTGATGTTTTTTCGACGTTATAAGTGATATATATCGTTATTTTTACATATTTCGCTAATAAAAATCCACAATTTCTTAATAATAGTTATACTGAGATTAAACCATATTTTTTGAAGCCAAAAATTATTTATTCTGATATGTAATGTTAAGGAACTCTGTATTATGTAAACTAAACTCCCTCATAGATGTAAAGAGATATATTCAAATTTGAATGCAAAATTAAATACGAAAGATTTTCTATGTTATTTAGTGTAGTTCTAAGCCAAGAGAAATTTTAAAAATATATATTCATTTCATTAAAACTAAATATACGAAAATAATCATTAAATTTTGAACTTTCATATTGTTTAATAAAATTAAGGCGATAATGTATTACATACTGATTATTTCCACTCTATTTGCACTGCTACCTTAGTTAATAGTTTAGTTTTGACATTATATTCAATTTCAAAAGTTATAGAAAGTACTCTACACAGCTAACCAGGAAACCACGCCATAAGTGTAATAATGAAAATAAATCTAAATAAGCAGCAATCGAAAGGGCATTATGAAACGTATTTTTTGACGCATAAATCATTTGACCTCGTCTCCCCGTTATCGGGATATAAAGTCTTAAAATTTGCTAATTTATTGACTTAATAGGATGGAAGGGAGTGTCGATGTGATTTAAGAAGGAGTCGTTAACGTTTTCAACGTAACAACATCATCAAACTCCAGTCACTTCTCCATTTCCAGTTTAGTACACCGCAATACTCCGAAATGATTCGCCATGCATGTTACAAGTCTGGGTTAGTGGAAACTCGGCCACTTGCATTTGAAACGCCCTTGCAATTTTATTTTTCACAGGAGGTTGATCATTATAATCATTGCACTATATTTAAGTTCATGAAAGTCTCTTGGTGCCACGATTTTCTACACTTCAATCATTTTTTGGTTGAATGCCATATTTGTCAGTAGCATTTTTTTTACGGGCTTCTTTCATTTTTATATTACTATATCTAAATATGTTTTGAATTTCATATTAATTTGATTATTAAAATTTCTGAATCAAAACCACGCGTTTTTCCCTTAATTAAAAAAATAAATTAACAAACTTTATGACTTTATATCTCGATAACGAGGAGACGAGGGCAAATGATTTATGTGTCAAAAAACACGTTTCATAATTCTCTTTCGATTGCTTCTTACTTAGATTTTTTTCATTATTACAGCATGGCATGGATTTTTGGTAAGGAGTATTTATTATAAAACTAAAAAATGCATCCAATGTATCTGTATACAAATATCGTAACTTTTCTACGACTTTCTTATCCTGGATAGATATCTATTGAAATTTACACACAAGTATTTATATTTCAATATTGTAATATTTTACTATTTTAAAATTGATTTATATTTGTAATACATTGTTAAAATTTTCCCAAAATAATGAATCATTCATTAGATATTTTAAACACGCATTACCATTTATGTAGAAAATGTAGGATTCGCGGCGTTCCTAAAATTTTCTACCGTTTCTACCTCTATTATGAAACAGTAACATTCTGGTATATTTCTGTTGCAGATGTTAGAGGAATCTACCAGTAAAGTTTTTATTTTTAAATAGTGGTATCAAAGGTATAAAAATGTAAGAACAATGCGAACCCTGAATATCGCATAAATGACCTTACACTAATTATATATAAATCACTTATTATTATTAAACTAAGAGATGTACGAGGGGTGTTCAAAAGAAAAGGTACGAAACGTCGTAACAACCAAACCGGTTGAAATGTGAATATGCCGCTTTGGGATAACATAGTGAGACATTTAGGGACTTGAATGGAGTGTCGGGCGTGGTTCTGCGTATGAAGGAGGAGAGAAGCAGGCAGTTTTGTGTCCCGTCCAATTGATGCGGCAGTGCGTGTGAGGATATCATGGCGTTCCCATTGCAAAAATCGACGATTGATAAGCAGCGAGGTGTTATCAGATTTCTGACTTCGGAAGGGGTTAAACCGGTCGATACTCTTCGCCGGACGGTGGCCGTATACGGGGGAGACTGTGTGTCCGACAAGTCAGTGAGAAAGTGGACTGCCCGTTTTCGTGAATGCCGGGAGTGTTTGATTGGTGACCCGGGACCAGGATAGGCCAACACGGTAATCACGACAGAACTCATCGACAAGGTGAACGAACTGTTTAGAAGTGATACCCGCACTGTCGCATCAGTTGGACGGGACACACAACTGCCTGCTTCTCTCCTCCTTCATGCGCATAACCACGCCGGACACTCCATTCACGCCCGGCTCACTACGTTGTCCCAAAGCGGCATATTCAAATTTTAACCGATTTGGTTGTTACGACTTTCGTACCTTTTCATTTGAACACCCCTCGTATTTGCTTAAAGTGTTAAATAGTACACAGAATGGCTTATAAATGCCTTTTAATATAAAGATTGACATGTTTCATAAACTCAAACGGCGACATTTTCCAGATCGATAAATATAGATTGAAAGATTGAAATAAAAAATTCAATTTATGCCTTATCGCAAAACATTCCATAAAATTAACAACATAGTATGTAGGGAAATAGATCCAGTGGAACCTGATCAACTAGCAAGTGTTTATGAAATCCCGTTCACCAAGGCAGATGGAAGATTACACTGGATAAAAGTAGGAATGAAAAACAGAAAGTTTAAAACGATAATAAAAGAACATATGGCAGATATCAAATACGACAGAAGAACTACAGATTTGGGCAGACTGCATAGGATAGAACCTTTGCAAATAGATTTTAACAATAGTAAAATTATTTATCCATCAATATTTTATTTCCCATTCATTATCCATAAATCAATAGAAAGCTATATGCGAAGCAAGAACCTATGCAATGAATCAGCCTCCTTTGAGTTACCTGAAATTTGGCACGAGATGCTTTACAGATTAAAAAAGCAATAGGAAAATAACAATGCTCACATTTACAGTTAATCATTTTAAGCACATGATATGATCTCGTGGTTTATGTTTATCAAGTTCATTTTCAAAAATTTTGTGAGAATAGTTTATCTTTATCCATTTCGAAAATGTCGTCGTTTGAGCGTATGAAACATGTCGATTTATTGTCGATTAAAAGGTTTTTATAAGCCTTCCTGTGTACTATTTATCACTTTAAGCAAATAGGTATCTAGTTTAACGACATTATACTGTTAAAAATCTGCAATAGTGCCCCGTCATTCAACCTTTTTGATGGAAAACGGTTACATAACCATAATTTATTTATATTCTGACAAATGAGAACGCTTCATAATATGAAGTAACCGTTATCTGTAAAAATGGTTGAATTTCTAGACAATCTGTTGGAGATTTTTAAAAGTGTAATTTACAAAGATTTCGTTCAATAAGTGATAAAAAAAAATTCCGTTCGGAAATTTTTCAGGTATCGTGTAAAATACCCGTTATTTTATCTCTATCCAGACAAATGAGAAGGCTTCATATGATTAAGTAACCGTTATGATTTTAGTAACTGTTGAATAACTGGACAACTTGCTACCGTTAAAGTGGCCGTTTCCTTACAAAGGAATGTTTTGAAGTGTAAAAAGCGGGTAATTATAACAATGTAAAATCAATGATGATTAAAAATGGCAATTTAAAATAATATTAATTATTATTATTATTATTAGAAATTGTAATTTTAAAAGAAAAATTTTCCACGATAGCTATATTTTTTTAACAGGTTTTTTTTTTTTTTTTTTTTTTTTTTTAAGTAAAGCCAATTTAAACTAAAACAGTGAATTTGGAAATTCATTAAGATGGAATATTGCTTTTATTTGAAAATTATTTTCTGCAAAAGATTGATTTTAGGGACAACTATATTATTTTAAATACTGTAGAGTTTATTAAACAGAAATAAAACTTAAAATTTAGTTTTAAAAGTAGTAATATATATTATAAGAATCTCACTAAAGTTTCAGTATGAATTGTTATAGCGAATGTTTATATAATATATAATTATAAATTAGTATTTACGGATGTTTTCTTTAATTTTGTATAATGTAAAATCAGTTGCATAAGAAAAAATTTTCGATTCCATCAATAATCACAATTATTTACAGTCTTTAAAACTATATCCTTAAATGATGAGTAATATTTGCTTTTCTTACTTTTGAGTCACGTGTAACTTTCGTATTTGAAAAACAAATTTGAAAGTTTTTTTTCAAGTAGAAATCACCATTATGTTAGACAACATTTAAACAAAACATCCCACAAAAATAAAAGGAATCTGATCATCGGGAAGTTCAAAACAGGAAAATGATTTGTAGTCTCCAATCACAGGCTTTATCTGACTGCTGGGTACATCACTCTAGTGAGTATATGTGCTTGTTAACTGAGGTTCTGAAATAAACAAACAAGGATTTAAACATTGCTCTAGAAATCTGGCTAAACATTCATTTCCTAAAAAAAATTAATTATTTTTTTTAAGTTAAAAATTATTAAATAATTATTTAATAATTAAATAATTATTTAAAAATTATTAATGAATAAATTCTTAGATGCTACTTTTGTCAAAGGAATAGGAATTTTAAAGTCAAATTTAATGGTTCACTATGTAAGTACATATCTCATGTAGTTTTGCTCCCATTTAACGTCTCTATTTTAATTACTAATTTTCCCACAATTACCGCAAGTAAACAAGAAAAGAGAAAAAAAACGTATTTAAATTTTTGGAAGAGGTATTGACGCATTGATAAACGACGTGAGCAAAAACCTGTAGAAGCGAGATTTATTTTATTTTTTCTAATTACTATTATTTTTAAATTGAGCAATATGCGTTGGCAACAGAAATAAAAATAAAATATTACTGCGTTTCATAAAGAAATCCAAATTATATTAATAATAATTATGATGTCAGATAAAGTATTATTTTAATTTATTATTAAGAACTATTTGTAGTAATATTAACTAAAAACTTACATTGCATTTGTTACCAGTCGACAACAAGTGCACGATAAGAATAGTAACTACATAATTTATCTCTCAATATCTAAGCTCTTTACCATAACATTTCTCTTATAGTTTTAAAGTTAGCCACCAAATGTATGTGAATATAATTTCTCAGAATCTTTTACATATGATGCATCTTTCCACTTCCAAATTGTTTCATTATAATTACATAAAAGTAGATGAATGAAAGCCATCTTAGCAAGTTTTCGAATTTCCCATCTTGATTTAGATATATCTATGATTTACGAGTGACGTTTGCTCAATCCAGGTAATCTGAGCCAAGAGCAACTGCGTGTGTCCATTAGTGCCAATAGCCAAGAGATCCTTTTAGTCCTTTGGTCTAATGGACTTAACAGACAAACTCATTGCAGTCTAAGCACGATGAGGCCAGACAGCTATGAACTCTTTCGCATGCCAAAGTGAAAGATCGAGCATGTCCCGTTTCTCTCCTTATCCCATCGATCAGAAAAGGCCTGAGGCTCAAGATCTGCGTCTTGGACATTGTAGCAGGAAATATGAAGTCGGGACAACGTCGACAGAACGCGGGATTTATAACAGGCCGGCTGCGGAACATCCATCAGCTAGAAATTCGTTTCCTTCCTGAAACGTCCATTCTTTTCCCTTTTCCGAAATATAGCACTATTCAAAGATTTAACACTAACTCAAAAGGCAGAATGGCTGTTTTGCGGTGACATTTTCCTAAATAAAAAATGAAGTAAATATTTAAGAATACATAGATCAAATAAAACGTAGAAGTAAAAAAAAATAAGTTTATGATTCATGGGTTTAAAATTTTATAATGTATTTTTTTTATTCCTATTCTATTTAAATTGCTAAATTAGTGTGGCATTACACAGGTTGTGTAATGTCACAGTGTTGTACCGAATTTCTGAGGGGAGATAAAGCACACTACAAAAAACATGTTCGTTGAAACTAGTTTTTAATTCAAAAGTAAAATTTGTGAAAAAAAGACAAAATCTAAGAAAAAACAATATAAGCACGAACGAAAATATGTCTTAACCTTATCCGATTTACCCACGATTTCAAAAAATAGTTCTTTATCTTTAGAAAGCTCAAAAACTAATATATTATCAAGATTTAACGAAGCATTTATATATATTTTTTTTCCTGTCACTAATTTTTGGGAATGTTTCCGAGTAGTTTTTTAGTGTATTAATTAGTTTTCTCAACTTTGAACATAGATTTTTTGCTTGTTATCAGTTCTAAAGTAAATATTTTCATGTTTAACAGAAATGTTTTACAGACAAACATGATAAATTAACAACATTTACATTAATATTACAATTAGTATTATTTTGTTACTCTTCCATGTATAAATTAAATTACGCAGCTGAAAATGTTTAAGTGAGAATTGATAGCATTGTAAAAACTAATATTCCGGTTTGAGAAGATTGATTATAAAATCTTCTCGGAAACATATCTAGAAATCAGTTGCAGCAAAAGAAACTTAGTATATATAAATGCTTCTGTAAATCTCGAAAATATGTTGGTTTCTGAGGTTTCTATTGATAAAGAAGGATTTTAGGATTCGTGGGTAAGTCGGAAGAAATTATTGTATTTTTCGTTTTTGGTCATATTATATTTTTGTATGTTAAGGAACATTTGTCTTTTTTAATAGTGTACAGGGTGTTTTACACCAATCCGAACCCAAACTTTTGTTCATAACATTAACAGTATTAAAAATACTTTAACGAAATTTACAGTAGACTTACCTTTTTTTGTCAAAAATGTACCGCTATCATAAGAAGTGGAGGATGTTGCTACCATCCACATCCAAACAGCACTAAACTTAATGCACTGTGTTTCGGAATGTAGCTCAAATTGCTCAAATTGCAACTGATCGAATTAGAGCGTATTTCCAGAACTTTTATTAATGTCATCACATTTCACATAAATCGAAGCAATCTGAAAATTTCTATTAAAATACCTTTCATTTTTGTTGAAATAATTAACAGTGAGACGCCCTGTATTGTCCACTAATTAAATGAATCGGGATCCTAGTTTTCTATACAAAATTTTTTGTTGTAGTTTGCTCTACGTCACCTTCAATTTTGAATGTTGAGTTCTGTGACTACCTTTATATACAGGGTGACCGGAAAGTCTGGAAACGGTCGAATAACTCGAGAAAAATACATCGGAGTGAAAAACAGAAAAATGCATGTTCAATATTTAAAAAAATCTCTTTAGGGATATCAATATTGCCCTCCTTCCAACTCTGCCCCCTTGGGGAGAAAGGGTGGACAACTTTGAAATCGTAAATAGTAACCCCCCTTATTTATTGCAGATTCGGATTTTATGGTAAAAAATACGTAATTTTTGTATTGAACAGTTTCTTTGAAAATCGTAGATGGCGCTGTAATTGAGTAAAAGGCAGTGAGAATCGTTTCCTTTGAAAAGTCTGGAAATGGTCGAATAACTTGAGAAATATACATCGGATGGAAAAACGATAAAATGCATATCCAATAGTTTTGAAAAATCCATTTAGAGATATCGAAGTTGCCTCCCCACCTCTGCTCCCCCTGAGAGGAAAGGGGGGACGAATTTGAAATCTTAAATGGTAACCTCCCTTTTCTATTGCAAATTCGGATTCTACGGGAAAAAATACGTAACTTTTGTGTTTAATATTTTCTTCGAATAATGGCAGATGGCACTGTAATAAAGTAAAATGCAATGAGAATCGTTTCCATTGAAAAGTATGGAAACGGCTGAATAACTCGAGAAATATACATCGGTTTGAAAAACGGAAAAATATGTATCCAATATCTTAGAAAAATCTGTTTAGGGATATAAAAGTTGCCATTTCTCTAAAATATTGAATACATTTTTTTCGTTTTTCAATCCGATGTATATTTCTCGAGTTATTCGACCATTTCCAGACTGTTCAAAGTAAACGATTCTCACTGAAATTTACTGGATTACGGCGCCATCTATGATTTTCCGAAGAAAATGTTCAGTACAAGAGTTACGTACTTTTTCCCGTAGAATCCGAATCTGCAATAAAAAAGGGCGATTACTGTTTCAGATTTCAAAGTTGCCCCCCCTCCCTTTTCCCCCGAGAGAAAATAGACTTAAATTAATGGGAAAATTATTTATCTTTGAAATAATATTTTTTAAATAAAGATTTGCAAGGAAAAAAACAGATATTCAACAGTGTTATTTGAATTTTTTACCCAAAAATCGCTGATTTTTATCTTGATTAAAAAAAAATATTGTAATAATAATAACAAAAAGTCCCTCTTTGTTCAGGGAAAAAATATGCAGAGTGTTCAATTAAATTTTAATCAGGTGTCTTATTCAACGGTGCAAAAATATAGGTTACAGACGTTTAAAGGATTATAATTCCCTAAAGGTACTATGTATCCTCTATATTTGACGGATATCTTCAAAACTGTCAAGATTTTTAAATGGTTCTACTAAAATAAATTATTTCTTTTTAAGGATCTGACGATGTACAGCGGTGCGAAAAGGGTAGTTTGCCAAAAGAAAAAAAAAAAAAAAAAAAAAAAAAAAAAAACTACCTTTTGCGTACTGAAATCGTTAAATAATGTTAGAAGGAGTGACTTTTAGATTGTATTTCATCCTGAATCGAATGCGACCATTGTAAAATCCACACTATTGACTGTTTTTGAGTTACGGAAAATTTTTGGCTGAAAATCACTGACAAGTGTGACTGCTAAGTTTTATACCTGTATTTGATTTGCTTCATGACTCGTTTGAATTATTTTGGGAAATATTCAATTAAATGCGTTCAAAAAATTTATTGTATGATTTGATTGCAGAAATATATCAGATTATTGCAAGTAAAGGCTCTTTTACAATGACTAGAAACAAAATAAAAATATTAGCACTTCGTTACAACAAATAGGTGGAAACATGAATCAGTATGGTATTCACACAGTATTGATTAATCCCAGTAATAATCAAAATATGCAGTGGCAGCTCGTGACTGACATTTTTGGGGCACTAAATGCATGGCTGCCAAATTTATTATTTTTTCCCCTCTATTGTTTTAAAGAAATTTTTGTCGTATTTATTGGCAGAACGTTAAAGAACAAAAAGATTTCTTTAAAACTATAATGGTAAGAAAGAATAAATTTAGCCGTAATGCATTTAGTGCCGACCCCCTCCCCCCCAAAAAAACCCGTCACTAACCGCCACTTGCAGTATGGTAATACGGAAATTAAATAAATATCTTCCTACAAAATCTTCAAAATTCTACAATTTCACAGAATCAAATCGACAAAAATTAAACTAACTAAAAAAATATTTCTTCTAAAATACTAATCTATATATTTTATCATTGAATTATTATAATTATTTGAATTTTAAAAAAATTTTGAAGATTTGTTGGAAAAAAAAATTAAAGGCCAAAAAAAGGTTCAAAAACTTCATCACCTAACTTAATAATTTTCGCCAATCGTGGCAATTTTTGATAATTTTATGAAGAACTGAATATAGATTTAAAAGGCAGTTGACTTGTCCTTCTATTAGCTCGTTTGTGTATTTCATTTTGTCATGGACAAGTTTGAGTTATTAACAAAAAAAAGTAAGTTAGCTACGAAAGATGAAAATATGGGCAGCCATTTGATTGAGTACCCGAGAGTCAAATAGTCTAAATAAAAACAAGCAGACCACTGTGCAAGGTGTCGCAAGACAGTTTTACTCTCCAATATGGAAGAACAAATCAACAATTTTAACGTTAAAATCACACTTTTGCTTAGAAAAAAAAAATCATTCCTACCATACATACTCTCTTCAGTAACGTTTTTAACGATTTTCCCAACTGTGGTATTCATTGGAAAAACGAAACTAGAGAAAAAATCGTTTGTTACAGTCTTTATTTAAGGATGAAATGATTGTACACGACAAATGAACTCTAAAATAACCCTAACTCTAAGCCAGTAATTTGCATATGTCTGTGCTTCTGTGGTACAAATGTTGCTTAGTTACTACGTTAGTAATAAAAAAAAACGAAACATCAATGGGCTTTATTTAAAAAAGTTAGTGGGGGATTCGTCGTATGGACAACTGTGCGATGCATTACACCTTAAAAAAAATTACGATTATTTGAATTTAAAAAAAATATTTTAGTGCTAATTTCAAAACAATATATTTGTATTACTGATATTTAAACTCTGTTCGTTCTTTTAACAAAAAATATGCATAAATATTTCCATCGTCTCTTACATAGTATGCAGAAGCATTTCTACCATTAGACAAGACCAAGCCGCCACCTAGAGTGTTGAACAAGAAAAAAATATAATATTAAATTCAAGAGCAATTAGAGTAAAATGAAGGAGGGTGATGCATTTTTAATTCTCCTTCTAGGGAGCGAGACACTTAAAAATAGCTAGAAAGGGTTTTGATAATGTAATTCATACTTTACTATATCCTACTGAACACCATTGTAGTATTTTTAAAGCTAGTTATGAAACATTTCATAGATTAGTGCTTAATCATCTGGATTTTTTTCAGAAGAGATGGGGGCCTTACTGCCGGCAGTTCCCGATGGATGGCCCCATCATCCTCTCTCATATACTGAAGTGCCAGTATCCACAGCTCTCCATTCGGCAGCTATTGTACACCCAGCACTGCATGCTCAGTTGCCAGTAAGTAGAACTAAATGTTTTCGTAACAGTAGATTAGTAATAATTTTTTTTTTCAATGCATGCCTTTTAAGTACGAGCGATTGAATCAGCATACTAATAAGTAGAGAAATTGATGTTTAGAATTAATAAATATATACTCTATGTTTTAATGTAATTTTTATATAAGCTTAGTTTAATTCATTTAAACATAGTTGCCAAGTCTCCCGATTTTTGATTACTACTAATTCATAACAAAAATATCCCCTTTATTTAGCAGCGGAAATCTGCGTTTATGTAAAGCGAATATACGGAAAAAATAGTTGTCAAACATCAGGAGACCTGGCAACTACGATTTAAAACATTTCAAATCTCTACACAACCAGCTGCAGACCAAAACCATTGCAAACGAGTCTTTTTTATAATTATTTTATAATAATAATTTTTTTCAGAATAGTGGAGAATAAAATTTACTCAAAAAATATGTACCTATATGTTTAATATTTATCAGTTGAAAAAATGTATAACAACAATATTTATAAATAATATTTTTAATTACTTCATTTTTAGCGCGCTTTTATGTAACAATAAAAGCGCATATGCCTTATCTGTAGGCTAAGTAACATTTTAAAACAGCTGAAAAATTCGGACTTTTTGATTTTTATTAATAACACAATTATATAATGATATTTCTTTCTTATTTATTATATATATATATATATTTTAATCCCTTTTTAAAGTTTTTTTTTCAATTACCACACATAGGCTTCTTTTAAATGCCCGAATGTAAATTATGTTGGAAAATCAATAATATAATCGTTTTCAAACTAAATCTGCAGTAAAATAAACCAATATTTTTTTTTTATTTGGAATATAGATTTAAACGCAGAATTATTTGCAATCTGAACTCGTACTACATGCTCGAACACATAAAAAAAATGACTGACATTTTCAAGTGTTTCAGTATCAAAGTTGAAATTCAAAATAAATAGCTTAGAAAAGTATTTTTTGATGGATTATTAACAGGAGCTTTAACGGTAAATATTTTTATATTGTGTGAAACATATTTATAAATATTTAAAAATATATTTGTTGTCAAGAAGATTCATGTTATATAAAGATTGCTAGGGATAATTGCAGATGTAATTGAATATATCTTATTAGGTTATTAAGCGTTCATGCACCTATTACAAATCTATTATACTTGTGGTGGCAGGGGTTTGGTCATAAATCATTTACTATAATTTTTATTTTCGGAATAATTATTTGACTTCTCATTTTTCTTTCTTATTTTATTACAAATTATTTATTACAAATGTAGATTTTATTACAAAAATGCAGAGTATCAGAATTTTCTAAAGTAACGGTTGTCAAATTTAAACACAGAATTGTTTTCATTAATCTATTTGAATACGAAGCGTGTATTTCAGGAATTTCGTTTTTATTCAGAAATTCCGATTTCATACCAGAAATTCTGAATAAAAAAATTCACTTTATTTAATGACAGATGTTTACCTTGAGGTATACGAACTCTTTCTACACAAATAAAATATAAACATAAATATTTTAAATTTCCAATTAAATTTTCAGCAGGACTTAAACTACGCCATAAATCTTTAACCCTTTCCGGCGCAGAGTAAGTCTGTTTGCAAAATGGTGGAATAATAGACTGACACCGGAATTTACAAACGAATTTATTCCAAAATAAAAACTTGCTTATTTTCCGGTACTGAATAAAAGGAAAATTTTACCGTAATTTCGCACGTATGCGCCGCACCTTAGTTAAGTCTTTTTCAAACCGGAAATTTTATTGAAAATAAAAAGTCAAATAAGTGCTAAGCAGAAGAAAGTCACATTTTATTTAAAATAAATTCTGGTAGGAAATCGAATTGTCTAAGGTGCGGCGTATACGCGCGAAATTACGGTAATTAAATATTCTTGGTGCCGTTTGTCAGTTTTGGAATTAAAATTAGGTGTCCTTTTTTGTGGACACCTCCCGTTAAAGGGTTAAATGACACTGCACTATTATGACACATTTTTCAATCTGTTGGTTGTACGCTGTTTAGCAAAGTGAAAAGAAAATTCACATCCTTTGTAATTCCATAAATATTTTAGATTTAAGAATTTTACTGGTGTACAAAATTATATAATACTACTTAAATGCTCTGTTTTCAGAGAAAATGATTAACATTACATCCACAAAAAATTTGAATATGCGTCTATTTTTTGATTGATATCTGGTTCAAAATTATTAAAAATGAGACCCAATTATCAAACTACAAACACATATATTGGTATATTAATTTGTTCTAGCACTGACTTCAGTTGTTCTAGATCTTGTTGTAGGATGTTTTAAAGCAGAGCTCGGTGACATTACGAATTGGCAAATTTCTAAAGGGTAAACTTCCTTCCACTGACCCGTAACATGAAACTATATCTCAAATATGTTGTGGCATTTTTTTCGTTACAGGATTATGAAACAGCAACATAAAAATCAGGAAAGATTTGCAGCACTTCCATATGCCGGATGGAACTTTAAATATTTGCAAAAGCGTAAACGTAATAATGAAGAATAATGGTACATCGCGAGAGAGGGAAAAATGCCTACAAGAACATTTTGCTGCAAGATTGCTGCAAAGGGTTTTGTTGTTTTTCAGCCATGTTTGAGATTCCCGTCGACTTCCTATTACCTAAGCTAGAGCTTGTGATTTTGTATTGAAAAAAAATTACTACAGGACTGTGAATCGAATTAACAATTCTTCTTAGACGAGTCTAAGTGCAATTTGTAGATATATAATAATCGAATATCCGTTCTGAGATATTGTGCAAATTTTATTTGAAAATTTCCTGAATCAAATTTCATCAATCAAATTTCATCCATCTGTATCTTGACACCGGGCCAATTGCATGCATAAACGTAATATTTTTGACATTTTCTACAAGTTTTATGATTAAATTTAGGTTTTATGGTATAAAGTGATAATCCTGGGAGGTTATTTAGATATTTCAGAGCATTACTTGTTAAAATTTCATAATGAAATGAACAGAGGGGATATTTTTATACTTCCACCTCACCATGATTGATTAAATTGAAAATGCTGCAATTTACTTCTTTTAATGAAAAATAAAATTTAAACTATTAATTTATTAAACTTATAAACCCGATCTCTGCCGAGTACATATATAATGCTTAGAATACATACACTGATCATAAGCGTAGCATCAAGGCAGGGGAAGGGCAGCACAGCCAAACTGCCACCATATTTTCCGAATCACATTTTTCTGGTTGTTAAAGACAGAAATTCTGAGTTTTTATATAGAGAGACCATCACATTTCAGGAAAAGTGGTGGAAGTTGCCCTCTGACGCCTACAAGACTGAAGCGAGACAATCGAGGAATCTACAACCGTGAAATACGAATTTGAAAACAAGTATTTTCACAATAAAAATTTTTGTTCCACCTGATAAAAATTTTATACTTAGAATATAATCTATGTGATATTATGGAATTAAGTCTTTATCCCACTATTTTATATGTTCCTTTCGAAATAGCACACCATACTTACAAGTAAGAAGCAAATGTTTCTAAAATTTACATTGATTATTTGATTCTGTTTGTATTTTCCTCCTACCCGTTAATATTTAGGGACTCCAATTAGCGCAAAAGTTATGGGAGTTCAGAAGCAGTCGTTTATTAAAATGATTAAATTTTTCAACAACCTTATCAATAGAACTATATGCTAAACAAACAAATTATAATATTACTGAAATACAAAAATGATTTTTGAATTCATTCCCTTATAAATTTTATGATGTAAGATTTTAAAATGTTAAAATAGATTTTCGGATGCAATATTGCATCCATAAAAAGGAAATATTAATCAGAAAGCTAGCCGAAATGTGACAAAAAATGTAAGGTTTTTCCAAAATTATTTCTCGTATTCGGATACTTTTGATCATGTGATATATTTGTTCTAATAACAGACTTGTGATTCATGGGGAAATCACATAACATTTACATTCCCACCTTCTACAAGTTACAGATACAGGGAAATATCAGAATTACATTCCTAAAGTGATGACAAAACGCTTACCTTTCCAGAGCACATTTGGAAAATAATTGACACGCATCAATGAAACTTTCATTCATAATTTTAAAAGTAATTTATTATTGGCATTCAAAGTCATTGGTTTTCTCTTCATGGATATTGTGTAGGACATGATTACTATTATTTTGATACGAACGTTATCATATTCAAATGCAAAAGATCTGCATGAAATAACAGTCAACAAGTAGCCACACAAAATCTGTATTGCTCTATATCACATGGTGTGCGATCATTTCAGTTTGCGGAAGGAAACAACGAAAAATTATGATCTTAACTCTCCCATTTCTGCTTTAACATTTTACACCATTTTTCTTCTTCTTTGCATTGCTTTGCCTAACAAATTTTAAATGCTTATTAATATAATAATGATACCGTAATTTCCGGCATATAATCCGCGGATCAAACAATCATGTTTCGACCCAGAAATTTTATGTCAGACAATGTAACTTAGTAGATCCCTGTAAATATTTGTCTTCAATTATTAAATAAAATTTCTGGGTTTAAACAGAATTGTTTGATCCGCGGATTATACGCCGGAAATTACGGTACTTTTATGAAAACATATCATTAAAAGTTAAAAATTACTCATATTTGTGATTATTTTATAAGGTCATATAAGATCGATAAATATTTTACACCATAATGAATGAATAATAAAAAACTCAAATAAAACAAACATGTGTGTTGCTTGTTTTTAATTATTGGAAAGAATTAAAACCTTTCTCATTTTACCTCTTAATGATTGCTTAATACTGTATGTTAAATATATTTATTTTGATGTTTGCATTCTGAAGCTTTGGTTATGGTCAAGCTGCATATCCTGCTTTTTTTGCAAAAAGAAAAAAAAGGATTAACAGCAGATTACTTATTACCTTGGCCGATTTTCATAAAATTGCAAATATTCGGAGAGGATTGAACATTTCTTTGAGTTTTTATTAAAATATACGAATATAGAGCTGTTATATGTTTTATTGTGCCATATGAATAATGATAGATACTTTCTAAATAGAAACCTGAGAAAAGCAAATATTTTGAAATACGAATCCTATACATATTAAATAGATTGTAATGCAGAAGATAATTTACAATTATAATGAAATTATTTGACATCTTTTGTCTATAAATTATTAAATGTCTTTTTTTAAATGCGAAAAAAATACGATCTCAATGGTGACCCTTTTTCTGAGTGAAAGAAGAGTCGTGTGAGTGTACATGTCAAAAATTTAAAAGATAAGATTCTATATGCACAGGGAAAATCCGATGAAATATATTTTTAAAGTATTAGCTAACATACCATTTAATTATCCTAATTTTCAATGTCTGTGCGTTTATTTTTCAAATAAGATATCTTCTCAGACAATATTTTTAATAGTATAGATCACTATAATTGTCAATGATTTACGGAAAATTAGATTAGTATTTTCTAAGGAAAGAAAAGGTAACCATATTCACCAAAGTTAATTATACATTCTGAAATTTGGCAGCCAAGGTTAAATCTCTTCTTGAATTCATATTTCATTTTTCTTTTTTTAATGCATATAGTTTTGGCTAATTGCTGAAAAAATAAACAGACAATGCCATGTACGCATGAAAGATTTTCAAATGTAACATCTGGCTCGCACATAATAGAAATAGCTAATTGATATGGCATTTAATTTCTATCTATAATAATTTTATCGGTGAATTTTAGCTACACTTTTGCAGTGACGTGGCGTCAGGGGATGCTGCATTACTTTACCATAAGTATTATTATGTACAAAATTTGGTCTTATTTAATATTTGAACATTATACGATTAAATAAGGCCAAATTTAGTATATAATATTACTGGTTGTAAAGCGATGCAGCCTCCCCTGACGCTACGCCAGTACACTTTTGAACATACACAAATCTGAGGACCCAAACCTATAGCCACTTTGAAGTCATACGCTATTTCATATTGCCGCTACCATGTCAAAATATCGAATGTGAAAATATGCATTTTTCATTACTTTTAAAAATGGGCCAATTGTCACCACTAAATTTTAACAGTATTCTTCACCAGGGATGCCAATTTGGCCTTCTCTTTCATTCAGAAATTTCGAATCCATACCAAAAATTCCAAACAAAAATTTTTGGGTCTTTTTTAGTCACAGACAGGCATTTCATGATTACTTAAAGTATTTTTTTTTTGTCTTAAAATTTTCGATATGCATTCGGCATCTTTAATTAAAAAAGAAAGACAAACTGGCAACCCTGTTCTTCATAGAAGTTTTTAGAAGTATTTTTACTACTCGAAGAATTCTCATAAAATTTAGTGGTGACAATCGGCCCATTTTTAAAAGTAATGTAAAATGCATTTTTTCATATTCGATAGTTTGACATAGTAGCGACGATATTATCAGACTAAATGTTTTTCTGTTCGTGAGGGATTTCATCTTTTTCCTCTCACCATTTTCTTTAATTTAGAATACCGATTAAATAAAAAGAATTGCAATTTTTGAAATCAATTATTGAAAATTATTAATAAAGATAATGGATACAACTCATATTTATTTTTTAAAACTCTAAAATATATTATCGCCGCATCAATTTATCTAAAAAAAAATTCTCTAAAGAATTAAACGAAAAATTCGAACTACTCTTTTCATGCAATAACTGTAAAATAATCGGCCATTCGAGTACTAGATGGTCTGCTGTTTAATCTTTGTGTTTCTTTCTTCTTAATTTGCTTTAAAGCTTCCTCGCATGACATATGTATCCTTCCCGTAGCCGCCCCTCACCGTTCCGCATGCCATTCCGCACGCGGCCATGCACCACCCGTCTCAGCTGGCGCCGCATTTCGTCGCCAATCCCGGCGCCGCACCTAACTCGACGCCTCCACCGCCACCGCCCACCCAGCCACCGCAGCCGCCCAACGCCCTTCTCGTCGGACACTTCGTGCAAGAACAGGAGCTTAAGGATATATACGGAAGGTGGGTAGCTCAAAACTTTTTTCGATTTTAGCAAAAAGTTATAAACACATTGAATACAAACAGAGATTAGAACGATATCAGAACACTTATTAAATGAACCTTATTTTAAAACTTTTAGGCCAGTGGTACTCGCAACAGCTTGCGAAAAGTTTTCTCGCACCACTATTTGCAATATGTAATACTAGCCTTATATAATGATAGAACTTCTGCGATTAAATAAGGTAAAGGCTTTAACTGTGTGGTCCGCAGGACACGTAGCGAATACCACTGTTTCAGGCTGTTTGCCATTCTTGCGGGGAAGCTTGAAAAATCTTCCGAAAAACAAAAGTAAACAAGGGAGTTTCAAAATTACAGTAGACAATCTAAAAGCAATTTAAAGAGATCACAGTGTAAAAAATTGAATTAATTACATTTTTTTAAACATTTAGACTGTTCAGAAAACGCTACTGACCAATGTCAAAGGGTTCGTACGCTTTTACCACAATTGTTTAATAGAATTTTTCTATTTAACATTTAAATAGCAGAAATTGTAATACTTTCCTGCATTTAAATAAGACGAAAAATTCTATTAAAAATTGTGGTAAAAGCTTACGAACCCTGTGTTATATAGAAGCTTGCCATAATACAACAAAGCAATTAAATAAAAAAATAAATAAAAGGTATAACAGACTTGTTGAATTCCCGGTGTTTAAAATTTCACGAAACTTCTTGTAATTTTTGAATATTTTAGATCAGGGAGCATAGGTGCCGACTTCACGCACGCGAATTGGGCAATCAGCCATACTTAAACCACTAATTATGAAACGTTTTCTTTCCTAATTTTTTACTGTTGTTTATTAAGACAAAAATAACATCTTAAAATTAGTGGTGGAAATTTTCCCCCGTCCCCCCGTTATGTCGACGCCTATGCAAGCGTGCTGTCGTGTTGTCGTGCCATCGACTTGTTACCACTTTTATGACCGTAAATCTTTCCTTCATTTAATCACAGAATATTCTGCTGTTAAATAATAGGAAGATTTCTATATTGAAAAAGTGGTAAAAAGCGGTCTACAGAGCCATAGATTGAATACTCTTGCTTTAGAATAGGGCTCTCCAACCGTTTTCCCAGAAAATCGTTAACCACCAGAAATTCCGAAATGTGAGCGAAAAAGATTCTGTCATTACGTAAGAAGTTGAAGACTTCTACTTTAGAACGTTTAACTTCCTATTATCATGCTTCAAACAATATTTAAAATTCCACCAAGCAGAAAAAGAAAGTAAAAATTTACAACAGATTCTGCAGAAACAATTTAAAATTTCAATGTGTAGAAACGTTCATCAGAAAGGCTTTTTGCAGAGTGCGTTCTGTTCTACACCAATTTTTTTAATAGAAGTTCTCACCTTATTTTATCGCAGAAAAATATCAGATATTCTACGTTTAAAAAATGATTGCAAATTGTTTTGTATAAATAATTAATTGAAAATTTCAAATCTGAAATAGTAGTGCCATACACAACTGGAGAATCTCGAATTACCACATAGTAACTACTACGCTCTGATTCCTTAACAGCTTAGAACAAAATTTTAATTCACTGATTTTAATTCACCAATATATTAAAAGTCAGTATGAGCTGGATATCAGAATCTGGGGAGCCAAGCAAAACGGCTCTGAGGAAGGCTAGATCTGAACCGAGTAGGTATTGTGAATATCCGTGCCATACACCTTGGAAATTACAAAGCGTGACGCACCTTGTACCTAACGCTTTAAGCAAGTTATCTGTTTAATTGGTCGTTTTGATGCAGAAACTTGAAAAAGTGTATCAAGATTTTTTGTAAGCACAAAAGAGAGAAAAAAATACAAGGGAAGGGAGGGGGAAATCAAAATAAACAATACAAAAGACTATTAGGCTACTACTAAACAAATATTTTTTTACAAAATTTAACCTTTTATTTCAACAAAATTAAAGAAATAATAAATAATTCAAAATATACAATAATAAAAACACAAAATTAAAGGAAATTAAGAGTAAAAACTCTCTTCTTTAACAACCAGGACGAAATGCACTTTCCAGATATTCATAAAATAAGATGTAGTTCATTTATACAATTTCCGATATTCCACTCCCTCACATAGGAGGGATGCTACAGGAAATATTTGATGGTTACTATGGATAGTGGAGTTAAATCACCACGTCGAATACTGAAAAACATTATGAGGAATATGTTTTAGTAATCAATATCCTCCCATACCTCAAATATTATACATATTCAGGCTTCAACACTGTATTCAAATGTCTAATTACCCTCAATGACAAACTGTAAATGGCTATACGACTACCGCTAATTCGCAACAATGTTTTATCAATATAGAAAATATTTTTATATCTATCAGAATTTCCGAATAGTAATCTTTGCTTTATTAAATCACGGTTGGTGGATTACTTACGCTATGGTAATCTTCTGCACACGACAGTTAAACAGATCGGGACCTCTGTTTAAAATTAAATCCTACCCACTACAATCATACATGCCTAAATTGAGATTTATGCCCAGCATCTCTTGTCCAGTAGTCAGCACCTTTAATCACGGAAAGACCGTGATTAAATAATGCAAAGATTACTATTCGAATATGATGGCAGATTTTTGTAATATTTTTTACTCAAAACATCAGCCAACTTAAAACAATGCCCACTGGATGCATCTTGCAGAAATGCAATCTCTAGGGGTAACCCATTCATACTATACGTCTTGATTTCGATTTCGTTTTTGTATACAGGCAGATAGATCTTGTTTCATCGGATTAAAGTTGGAAGTTATTACAGCTTTTTTCTGTAAATATAATATGAGGTTTAGTTCTGTAAATATAATATGAGGTTTAGTTCTGTAAATATAATATGAGGTTTAGTTCTATAAATATAATATGTGGTTTGCTTAAAAAAACCACCATGTTATAACCGAACTCAACATTAGTCAACCCAGGGACTGATTACTGGATATCACTTCCACCAGTAAAAATTAATGGAAATTTTTGCAATATTCATGACAGAAATTCCACATTGATAAGGCGATTAACTGAGGCAACAATTTCTATTAAAATATACTGGTGGAATTTTCCTCCGGCGGTAATCAGGACCTGAGTTTACCACCAGAACTGCGGTTTGCCGTATTTAAAAGGCCCTGTCACTGCCACTCGCCGTCCGCCACTGCAGTGATACTAACCGGTTTTAGGTTTGTTTTGACCCGGGTTATTAAATGGCGCGGATGATTCAGCCTGTACTATACGAGCCCTAATTATACTTATAGCGTACGCAGTCGTGTTAAATTTGTTAGCGCACATACGCACTACTTTCCTCTCCTGCGGCCGATAGTCAAATTAGAAGTGTGCTGCAGGCGCGCAATATATAAAATTTGTTCGTGTTCATGAGCGGCACTTTCCTCTCTTGCGGCGAGTTGTCAAAGCAAAAGTTCATGAGAATAAAAACTGTTTCATCGGATTAGAGTTGGAAGTTTATTTTTCTGTAAATATAATACGATGTTTAGCTTTGTAAATATAATATAAGATTTGCTCAAAATAACCACCATGTTGTGACCGAGGTCAGCATTAGTCTACAGCCAGAGCTGGGATGTCGTATTTAAAAGGCCTTGTGACTGTCACTCGCCGTCCGCCACTGCAGTAACGCTAACTGGTTTTAGTTTTGGTTTAGTTTTGACCCGGGTTATTAAATGAGGGGGGGAATGATTCAGCATGTAGTATTATAAGAGCCCTAATTATACTTAGAGCGTACGCAGTACGTGTTAAATTTGTTAGCGCACACTAGCGCTACTTTCCTCTCCTGCGGCCGGTAGATAAAACTGAATTGCGATGTAGACGCATAATATGTAAAATTTGTTCACTTTTATGAGCGCTACATTCCTCTCCTGCGGCGAGTTGTCAAAGCAAAAGTCCATGGGAATAAAAATAGCTGCTAGTAATTCATAGGTTCCATAACCCATCCACCAATTTCATTGACTTTACAACAGCGTGAATTTTCTATACAGGGTCCACGCTTGATTCAGCCCTCCGTTCTTATCTGGATTAATCCTAGAACTACTGGAAATTTTAATCAACCTCGATTAAAAACATTTCACACCAAAATTTTTATTTAAAACTATTTAATTTGTTTATTTATTTTAGTTCTCTGTGGTTTATACTTAACTTATTTTATGAAACAAATTCTGGTTCGAATAGTTATTTTGAACGTACCTGTACCCGTCTGGTAGGCGGAGGTTTAATATTTGGCAATTTCTGTTTGTGATTTTCCTGTTGTAATCTGTTCATTTCCCATCATGTAAAATGAGTATCAGTCGTAAGAGGATGCTATTTTCAACTTCCGAAATTCCTTCCATTCATCTGCTCAGACTTAATATATAATGGCTTTAGTGTATAATTTCCATAAAGATATTGTAGAAGCATACCACAAAGATTTTTGTTTGGAAATTGTGGTAGCCGAAAAGTTGACAGCGCGCATCCCTGTTTATGAATTTCATTCATTTCGAGAAAAGGGAACATAGAAACATCTAATGAAAATTTAGTGAAATTTGATTTTGGTAATTTGGTTTTTAGAAAAGCATTTGAATTATATTTGAACACAAACTTTCAATCGCATTTCGAATGCGGTGTTTTAACCCTATATTTCCAATGTAGCATTTATGCTACCATCAGTGTTCCCAATTAAATGGATTTTTTTTATTCAGATATTCCGAATTTATACCAGAAATATTTTAAATCGTAATCTTTGCTCTATATAAGAAGAGACATATTGCAATAAAATAAAGGGAAATTTATTTTAAATTTTCTGGTATGAATTCTAATTCTCTGAATTATGGAATTAATAGAATGCATTCTACCATTAGTATAGGTGCCAACCTCTCATTAATACTCCGTAGTATGCGGGTTAATTTGACCCAGTTTAACAGCGCCTCAAACCAGAAAAATTACTGGATGAATCTTTATTTATTCAATTTCAGGTTTCTACTTGGAATTTATTTAATTTCATTTCTTAAAAAAAATTCTGGTGCGAAACGTGTTAAACCTGGGTCAAATTAATCCGCATATTACGGAATATTAATGAGAGGTTGGCACCTATGCATTAGCAATAAAAGGTCAAAGTTGTCAGTTTGGCCTTTTTAACACTTTCCAACCTAGTTGAAAAGTGTTTATGACTTCGGTTTGTCTGGCCGTCTGGCCGTCTGCCGTCTGGCCGTCTGGCCGTCTGCCGTCTGCCGTCTGCCGTCTGTCCGTGCTCTAACTCCCGTAAATATGCTCGGATTGCCCTGCAATTTTTATATGTTATAATCGTTATCTATAGCATGTTCCCTATTTCAATGGAAGTGTGTAGCACTTATAGTTTTTTTACAGGGACACTCAAAAAATTCCGTTACATTGCGGTCTATGGGGAAAAATCATTTGCGGTTTATTTAAATAATGTTTCACTATTTTAAACGCACTGAAATTTATATATATCACTAAGGTGCATTAGAAGAAGCTTAATATGGAATAGGGTGTGCCTAGCACTTATACTTACTTTACAGGGACAGTCAAAAGAATTCCGTTACATTACGTCTATGGAGAAAAATCGTCTGCGGTTTATTTAAATAATGTTTCCCTATTTTAAACGCAATGAAATTTATATAAGGTTCATTACAAGAGACTTACTACAGAATATTGTGTGTATAGCAGTCATCGTTCATTTACAGGGATACACAAAAGAATTCTCTACTGTATGTTAACAATAATTCCTGGAAGTGCGTTTTAAGTTACTGAACGCTATTTTAATTTTAAATCGCTTTTTGTCTATTACGTGGTGTGTATAAATTCTGTAGATCCTATACAGGGAAGCACAAAAGTTCGGGAACACATTTCCGTATTATTTAACTCCAGACGGAGAATTTTAAACTGTGCTACGTGTTTCCTAACTGAACTAAAATTTAGCATCCTATGTAGTATATATACAAATCTATAGATCCTATACAGGGCTGAATAAAAGTATTCGGATTACTTAGATGTTATCTTTTAGCTTATTAAAGAGTATGACTCGTAAAATTATTTTGGAAGCGTTGGAAAGTGTTACATAATCTATGCTTGACGCATGATTTTTCGTTCTTGTTTAAATTCAGAAAATTTGAATTCCTACCGGAAATTGAGAAAAAAGAAATTTTAGTTAAAGTAATCACGAAATGTTTGTCATTCAGTAAACAAAAATTTCTATTTGATATATCTGGTATAAATTCGAACTTTTTGAATTTAAAAAAAAAGGTCAAACTGGCAGCCCTGTAGAGGGTTAAGAACATTCTTGTCCACATGTGTTTTGCACAGTACTATTAAAGTCATACTATATTATTGGATGAAGAAAATAATGTATTATTAAAACGATTTTCTCTGAGAATTATGTCTATTTCCGTGTTAATGGATGTGTCACAAATCAGATTTTTAGAATACAAGAAAATGTTCGTGGATTTTACTCCTTCTAGACGCGGGGTGTAATTTGAGGAACAAAGTTCAATAGTTATTCAAATTCATTAGATATTATTAAAAAAAACCCATAGAGAAATTAAGATTTTAAAATTAGACAATAGACTATACATTCTTTTAGATCTTTAATGATAATTAATATGAGTTCGTTAAAATTATAAGTTGTGTTATAAATCCGAATTATCAACACTTCTATTTTTTCTATCATTACTTGCAAATAATTATCTTCGTGCAAGCTATCACGATAATTATTGTTTGTAAATGGGGGTATAGAAAAAGTAGGAATTGGGGGAGCCGTGTATAAATGTTAATATTTTTCAAAATAAAATTATATAGTCCATGTGTTGCATATACTGATAATTATTTGAAATATTTATTATATTTATTTTCAAATGACAATAAACAAACTTTAAAACAAACACTTTTCTAAGTCTGACTTCATGAAGTCGTCCATCATAATTTGTCTACAACAGAATAGTTTTGTACTGACACTCGAATAACTTAACTTTGTTGATAATATAAAATGTAAAAAAATGAAATATTGAAATTTATTGAAAATTACGCAATTTATTTTATTAATAAAGCAAACATACAGGCAAACAGACTCACAAACAAAAATGAGTTTCTGGGTTGTGTACGCTCTCACGCTGAGATGGATAAAGGCAGCGTTACGACATTAGGCATCGAGAAATTCCAACGTGTGCCCTAGAACCATTCGAAGATATATATATATATATATATATATATATATATGTATATTAAATTCCATTTAGATATTTTGAATAGTAAATTTTAATGGATGATTTTTTATTAGAATTTCGCACTAGGCATCTTCTTTCATCATTCGCATCTTTGTTTCTATATAACATGATTTCATTCTTTACAGCACAGGATAGAACAAAAAAGGGCTTTCAGATAAAATATATTTCAAAAGTGTTAAGTAATTTACATATTTTTAATAATTAATTTAAAACTCCTTTAATTAAAAAATAAACAAGTAATTGTTTTGCTTTTAAATTCAATAAATGTCAAATTGCTAACGATTATTTTGTTTCTCCATTTTGTTTCCTTGCACAAAGCTGAGACATCAATAATGAATCATTATTTGATTGTTTGTTCTAAATTTTAGGGATATAAAAAATTTCAAGCTACATATGCGCCATTTTGGATATATATATATTTTATCATTTTAGGATACATTTAACTGGTTACTAAAAAATAATTCTACAAAAAAATGTATTTAATAAAACAACCAAAATTGAGGATAAGTAGTGTGACTGGAATCAAAAAAATTAAATCCATTAAAACATTTATATATACACAAAACATTTATATAACACAAAATAAAATGCATTAAAACATTTCAAATTTCAGCGGTTTCATAGGATGCGGGGCATATGCATGTTTGTGCTTTATAATATAGACGTTTCTTTCAAATATCTAGCAAAATATATCGATTATTGACGATTAATTTTCCTATTTGTTGAGACAAAATATTGTTTTTTATTGACCTAAAATTTAGGTTTGATGACAATATCCCGACATTTGAGCAATACCGGGATAGGAATTTAGCCAACATTTTAACAACTTATTCCAATTGTTTGATTAATTTCAATTTTAATTTTAATAGTCTTTCAACTTTATGTACCTAAATGACAGCATATGTGGAATCTAAAATGAATGAAAATTACGTCATTTTTATCTCAATTGTCAATAAATGTTTGGTGTGAAGGGTTCACAATCTGTTAAACGCAACGTCCCTTTCACCACGGAAGCCTTTTGTCTTTACCAGATTAGAACAGTAGATTAATATTTGAAAACATTTCTATCTGAAGATAAAAATTTACAGAGTTATAAATTCAATACATATAAAGAATTTTAATCGAATAAATTGCGTGATGTTAAAAATATTTTATTTCTATTATGGCTTTAGATTTTTATAATGTATGACAAAATGATTTGCCAAAATTAAAAAGTGTATGGTAGAAAAGAAATCCTTTGAATTTTCAATTTATTGTAAGATTCCTGAGACTTAAGGAAAAATAACTCATTTTCACGCAGTGGAAAATAAAATGCTTCAAATTCATATATGAAAATGCATGTTTTCTTTTAAAAAGGCTCAGTTTCAATGAAGGTTTTTTCCATTTATCCTTTAAACCCTCCATTAGTCGCGTACATCTTTCCGACATGGTTAGTTGCGTTGCACCTATGAGGTGTTTCTTTTTCTTTCTTTCTTTCTTTCTTTCTTTTTTTTTTTTTTTTGAAAGCCAAGTGAAATTTATTCTAGTTTAAATAGATAATTGTTACCTATTTAAGATTATTTGGAGATATAAAATATTAAACAACGTATTTAATTAGTAAAAGTTATTGAAAAGTAGTATCACAACTAATTCAACAAAAATAAAGAAAAGCAAATGAAAGTAAATATGTAAAACTTTGAGAGTGTTGTATAGGAACTACATATTCCAATATTACATATTCAAGAGAAAATATCCTTTTAGAGGCTGTCTGATTCAGCACCATCTTCACCTGAACT
Organism: Maratus michaelseni; assembly: GCA_963931845.1. NCBI lineage: Eukaryota > Metazoa > Arthropoda > Arachnida > Araneae > Salticidae > Maratus > Maratus michaelseni. Next base: position 274,195,214 of record OZ007599.1, read on the forward strand.
AAAATTTTTACAAACGTGACAGTCTTTACAAATTGTGGTAACATGGCTCAAACATAAGTATTTTCCGCAAGTAGCACAAGTATACTTTGTATTTTTCCGTTGTTTATTATTTTGACATGGCTCGCACATTTTTTTTCTTGGCCTGATTGCTAGACTCCATAGGCATATTTTCTGTGGCTTGAGAAGGTTGTTTCGTGATCTCTGCCAATCTTAGGCGAAATACTAATGGTAATTTTTTCTTCTCGCTGCTGCGACGGATCAATTCATCCATCACAAGATGGTTAGCCAATTGACAAAAGAAGGTTCTACCGTTTTTCACGTTGTAACCATTTTCTGAGTACCGTAATTTCCGGCGTATAAGCCGCAGCTCAAAGAGTCGTTTTTCGACCCAGAAATATTATTTTATAAAATGTAACTTAAAAGATCGCTGTAAATATTTAACTACAATTATTGAATAAAATTTCTGGGTTGAAAAACGACTCTTTGAGCTGCGGCTTATACGCCGGAAATTACGGTATATAATCTGCGCATTTATACCAGCTACATTGAGTAGGTTGAAAAAAAAAACCATGGGCCAAAGTCGAACTTTTCTAGCACCATTGTAAGTAGCACATAATTTATCGACGGTATCTACCGCTCCTTTTCTTTCATTGTATAATGTCACGATCTCACGTTTTTTCAGAGGCATCCATTGTATCTTCAAAAAGAAGAGAGGATATGAGAATGACATCTTTGTTTTTGCGAGGAACGTATGAAGCAATAGTTCCTTCCTTCCTGAAACCAAAGACACTGGAATTGTCACTTTTTTTCGCAAGTTTTTTTAACTCATCAGGAATCTGCCACTTATTTTTCTTTAAGGCACCAATAACTTTCTTATCTGCGAGTTCACTCATTAGGGGAACGTCAATGAACCAATTGTCTACAGTTAAATTTTGTCCTGTGTTGACTATTGAACTTACCATCCTACGAACAACATCAGTACATATGTTACTGACAGCAAACGTACCATCCGGTTGCTTGTCAGCATAGATCGCCATATGATAAGTGTAATAGAGTTTCGAATCTACAAGGACAAAAATCTTAATGCTATAGTTTGCGGGTTTGGAAGGTATATATAATCGAAAACTGCAACGACCACGGAATGCTTCCAATATTTCGTCTAGTGTGACATTATCACCGACAAAATAGCTTTTTTGGCTGTTGGCGATAAAGTTTTCGAAAACATCTCGTACGGCTGCAAGTCGGTCCAATTTTCTCTTCTCCCCTCTTTCCTCTCAGTTATCGAACCGAATGCACCTGGTGAAAAATCAGAAGCGTCTTAGGGACATGGTGAGCATAAATGTTTCTATACCATCTCCATTGGTATCCCAAAGGTCATCCAAATTCAGGAGTGATCCACGGTATACACCATGGAGGTATAATAAACCGATGGAAACTTTTATCTCGATAATATCTATCGAACGAACATCTCTGACTCGAGTGAATTCAGGTCTCAGAAGATTAATTTACTTGTTAGTCCATTCAACTATAGAGTTGAGAATTGATTCATCAAAGAAAAGTAGCGAAGAGTCTAAAATCCTCTCACTTTTCCTTACATCAACAATCATACCTGGTAAATGTACCAATAAATTCTGTTTGTTGGTTTTCTTCCTTCTTGATGGTGGACGTTTGTTCCATCGGTATGAATTAACAATCTTTCCGTTCTTCTTACGAAAGACGATGTAGTATGTATAAGTATCTGAATTTTTGTCCTCAGATGACGAATCAACATCGCTTTGCTCCATTTCCGAATCTTGGTCCTGCACTTGAAGATTGTCTCCACTATTAGTATCAGATTGATCTCCGATTCATACCGATGAGGAGGAAATCCTCCTCCTCTATCGAATCATCATCAAACAATATTCTATTAATTTTCTTCACGTCATTGAGGTTATTCAAAATCAAAGGTTCTCTTTATATTGTAGAATCCATTCTAGAATAAAAATCAGAGGGAAAACGAATTTAGTCGCGTTGCACTAACTGGGTGATTACAATATTTCCTGCATTTACTATTAAGTTACAATCTTCTAAAAGTGTCCTAGTAATTGCAGAAAATAAGATAAAAAAAGGAAAATATATAACTCATAAAAATATTACATCCATAATACTTACGTCAATGATCGCGTAACACCTGTGAGTTGAACAGAGCTACCAAAACTCTGCACCGACATGTTCGAAGCTCGGGAGTACACTGACCTTTAACCCCTTCGCGACGAGCGTCGTTTACAGAATTTTTAATCTTTTACCACCGGTTTTTCAAAACAGATATTTTCACCTAATCGAATCGCAGTAATGCTAAGATTTAATTTGGGAAATCTTGCAATAAAAAATAACTGGTGGGAATAATCGAAGATTCTGAGCATCTTCTGTAGTAGAGATGCACCCGACTAACAGTAGGTTAACACTCTCAAGGGCAAAGTACGTCTAGTGCTACATTATTGATATGATTGAGTGACATTGGAATTTACGAGCAAATTTATTTTTAAATAATTAAAAGCTTTTCTTCACGCATATTATAAGAGTAAAATTCTATTAAAAATTTTTCGGTGCCACTTGGCAGTTTGGAATTAAAATTAAGTGTTTGCGCCATGCAAACACTGCATTTGAAAGCGTTAATAGTGTTACTGATTGATTCATCCATGACAATTAAAACAATTTGCCTTGGTGATGTTGGACTTTAATCATAATCTAGGGTGAAATTAAAAGATAAACTTGCGTCTCCTTTAAATAATCATTGTAATATGTTTAATTTTTATGCATGAAAATGCCGATATACTCTTACATATGTCATATTAAAGGATGTAAATATTTCATCTTTTTATGTTTAGGGTTAATGAGTATTTTGTTTTCATTTTCTCCGTGCAAAGAACGGGTTTACTGCCAGTATGATGTTATATTTGAGAATATATTTTTTGTAAGTAAAAAAATACACGGATGTGTGCAAAATCTTACATCACCAGCAATAGGATACACTAAAAATTATACATTTATTTCTTCCAATTTTGTTTCGCACTTACTTAAATACGCGGATACTACCTATCATCAGGCGAGAAATTTTACGTACATTTTAAATATTTAAATCGTTTTTAAATCGATTAATTAGTTTTAATGTTATAAGACTGAACTAGTGGCAGTTTCTAGGCTTGTTATAAAAAATGAGTGGTTGAAATCGCTTTTATGAAAAGTGAGAAATTACTGTAATGAAATCATGCATTTAATTTAAGAACAGCTTTTCATGACATAAATTAAGATTTTTTTATTTCATTACATTCGGAGAAAGAAAAATAAATTTCTGATTGCAAGAAAAGGTAATTTAATGTCCTGCGATAGGGCTCTCATGCGGTCCGCTTTTTTATCACCACATTTTTCAAACAAAAATATTCCTTTTAAAACATAAAATTTACTTTTGCAAATTATGTGGAATCTGACCCCGAAAGTTATTTCTGTTGCAAATGTTGTAAAAACCTACAACGAAAATTATTTTTCGAGATTACAGATAATAAAGAATCATAACAGTTGGAGCCCTTTGTCATAACATTTTAAATAATTAAACTATTTAAAGAAAAATTTACAAAAACTATAAGATAATACATAGCATGTTAAAAAATATAAAGAAAATTGTTTAAAAGCTCATACGATGAAATTTGTATATGGGTGATTTAATACTTTTGAATGTTCCTGCAATTATATTTAAAATGACCAAAAACTTAGTGACATATTTGATTAGAAAGGAAAATTACTTTGTTTGAAATAATATGCCTTAAAAGCAGTGTCCAAATTTTACGCTTTTTTCTAACCACTATTATTGAATAGAAAAATCCCTGATTTATTCGTACGTTTTCTGCAACTAAATTATGCACCATTTTTTTATTACACTGCTTGACAATTGCTAAGGAGACATGTTCAGAAACATGTTTCGTTATAACTAATGATAAACATCGTTTAAAGAAATGAGATTTAGTATACATATTTAATAGAGATCTTGGTGTGTCTTTACATGGCAAAGCAAGATGCGTAAAAGAACAAAATATGCTTCTTACAGTATTTTTCAACAGTTACGAAAAATGGTTGCAACGAAACTTACGAAAACAGTTACGAAACACATATGAATCGGTGAGCATAGAGTATGACCTCCTCTGACTCTGATGTACATGATGCATCATTTGTGCATGCAACTATGTTCACTAACCAGTTCAGGAGAGCTTGAGGAACTTTGTCCCATTCGTTTCACAGGGCGATTTTCAGTTTCTGCATGCTTCGAGGAGAGTTCTCTCTTGAAGAAATACGTCTACCGAGTGCATCCAAGGCGTGGTCGATACCATTTATGTCCGAAGAATAAACAAGGCATGTCATACGCTTCTATATCACGTCCTGCTAGTCTGAAAGGCACTTCAGCTGTCTTATGTGGGCGGCATTGTTATCCAGGAACTGAAATTCTGGACCAACTGCACTACGGGATAGACGGATTTAACCCTGGATAACTCCTGTACAATACCACTGCGATTTCACTGTGCCTTTTTAAATATTTGAAGCAGAATTCTGCCATTGTGCCTGATACCCGCTGACACAATCACTCCTTGGCCATGTAGTTATCTGTTTCCGGAATATTCTGGTGATGGGAATGAATTCCTCTCTCTTTACACACTAGCTGGTGCCCAGAATCACTGTTTATGCTGACTCGGGATTCATTATAATACATGATTCTAGACCACTGTTTCTAACTCCAACGAATATGATCCTTACACCAAAGTAAATTTTTCCTACGATGATATGCTCATAGTCGAATGCATGTAACAAACTTTTGTGTATCTAAGCCAACATTATTTAATCACCGAGAAATGGTTCTCGCAGATAATCAAGTACCAGTAGCGTTGGCAAGTTCTGAAGTTATCTGATCTGGAGTATTAATTATGTTCTTCTTGAACATTAGACAGACATATCGATTGATGATACTACCATGGCCTCCAAAATGCCTTCTCGTGGCACTTACACATCCAGAGGTCTTTTTTAACCACAAGATTGCACTACTCGACACGTATCTTGCTTTTGCAACCTGAGTGGCACTCTGTCCTATCTTGAGACATTCAAATGCTGAACCATGATCGTACGCAATTAAATAATATCTTACAGACATTTACCAGTTAATACCTGCCGTCCAAATAGGAAATTTGCAGCTCTATCTTCAGAAATCGACAGTATCACTCCCTCCTCAAATGTTACTTCTTGCAATTTCAAAAAAAGAAATCATGTGGATCCAGTTCCTTTAATACAGGTAAGTCACCTTGCCATGTAACATCCTCTACTGTTGTTTTTTCTGTGATTGAGAGGCTTAATTAAACGTAATTTTTCACAACTTCGTTGCTCTTTAGCATTTATCGAGCACTGTACAAAATTGTGATAGTAAAAATGTACAAAATGTAGCAGCTATGTTTCAATAAAAAAAAGAAGCATTCATTTCACGAAACATTATTTAGACTACTCGAAAGATAGCACTCTTTGTTTGACTGCAGTAAATTTTGTAACAATTTGTTGTATATCCATATCAGAAAATACACATATCACTGTAGTAACCCTTTGTCAGAGACATTCAAATTCATCAATAGCAGTTTTATTGAATAATGTTTGGTTTACTCGATTTATATTCAATATGACAGCTTATTAAATGAAGCTGCTATATTATATATTTATCATATATATACAGGTAATATTTATGCATATACACGTAGATAGTTATAGATACTCAAATAAACAGACACACAGCAGGTTCATAGACGATCAATAGAAAATTAGAAAGATAGCGGATTGAAATATTTTTTTGTTATTCGAGAGGGCAGAAGTACGTATTATTCATGCACGAATAATCATAGTTTATTTTCACACCATCTTAACGGTTTTTTTAAATATATAACATCTTTCAATTATTTTATGTTACATTTGTCAGTTTATCAGACAAAAGTTATGTCGTAAGAATTAGGATGCTGATGAATCATAAGTTATGACTGGATTAATGATAATATATTTTATCATCCGTATCACTGATTTCTCTGAATAATTAAATTATTTTGTCAAGACATCTAATTACTAATCCGATTCCAGCCTAATATACGCTTTAAGATCCTCCAGTTTAAAAATAATAATCAAAAATATTTTAACTATATCTGTTTTCTCTAGACCTTTTTCCCTAACAGGCATTCCTCTTACTATAGTAACAATAAGTGTTACACCCGTTCATGAAACACATGTTCGACTCGAATTTTGCTTCCAGCCATACTCAAACTGTGGGCTAGGGGCGCGGCATCCCTTTATATGTGGTATCCATATTTATAAAAATTTTAGATAAGAATAAAAGGTAAGGCCTTCACTTTTTTTTACATATTTTTATGAGAAACAAAATCTATGCTGTTATTTATAATTAAAATTATGTTAAAATAGTCTATTTAAGTCAATATTTCGATTTCGTGTAGTGCAATATTTGCGTTAAGGACGTGTATATAATTTTTAATTTTCAAAATTAATCAATAATTATTTAAAATTAATTAAATTTGCACTCTATATTTTTAATTTTTAAAAAGATTTTTTTTAATTCATAAAACGTCGGATTTGCTAAAGAAAATCTCCTGGTTTTCTATCTTAAGATCTTAGAAACTCTGCATCATTACATTTCTAAGTTTTATACTTATTAAATAGTTGTACTGAGTAAACTGCTTATAACTAGCAATACTGATTATTTTATACCGCGTTGTTCTACTACTTTTGTTATCTTACTATTTTTATTACCTTTTATTATTATTACAACAAAAATGTAGTATATTGCGGGCAACCTGTCAGGTTCCTGACGTTAATAGGACCTATGTGTTGTATAGATTATTAGTTAATTAACCGTATTTAATTATTATCATGTATTATTGTGTTTATTTATGTATTATTTTTTATTTTCTCTACGTGTTTGATCAAACGAATTCTCTCATGATCTGCACAATTGTTTTGGTTACATTCACAATGACACTAGAAAAGTATTAAACCCACTTGGAATGCGAACACGTTCACAATAGAATTCCTGGCGAGCAGAGACAGAAGGACTGAGGCCAGCGATCTGGAAATAGTTATGCACGTGTTGGCCCTTAAAAGTAAAAAAGCAGACCCCACAGTGTGGGGGAGTGTAGCCAGGTGGTGAACTGGACAAGGAAGGGGAGGCACATCGAGTTAGAGCTTAAGCAGTACGGTAACGAGCGCCGGAGGTAGCAGTGTGCTACATAGAGACGAGTATAGGCTAAGCGATTGAGTGGAGGGCGATAAGAATTGGTTGTCATAGAGTATAGACAGGAGTGTCTACGACAGAGCAGTAGGATAGCATGAAGTGTGGCGTGCGATCAGAGAGATCGTTTTAGTAATATTCCGTCGATCAATCGCGTAGAGAAGGTGTTAGTGATATTTCATTAGATGAGCAAGAACTGTACTTTCTTGCTGACACAACTATATACTGTGGACCGTTATCCGTCAAGTACCTCTTTTCCTGTAAATATATATTTCTATTATACACATTTAATCAATAAAATAATAATTGATTATTCAACCGAAGATTTCAATTAACTGCGTGTCCGGTATCACGGTTTCTTACCGGTGGTGGCATCGAAACCATTCTACCAAATTATCATCTCTAGTCTCTTTCGCGCATGGTGATTTCAAAACGTGAATGAGGGTAGAAGGAAGATCAACACTACCTAACGTAGCAAACATACGGTGGCGGCACGTGAGATTAAAAAGCTGAGTATGGCTGGCTTAAACTGTTTATATGACAATGATGGGCTGGTAAAAATTAGCATACCGTAATTTCCGGCGTATAATCCGCAGCTCAAAGAATCGTTTTTCGACCCAGAAAATGTATTCAATAATTGTAGTTAAATATTTAGAGCGATCTTTTAAGTTACATTTTATAAAATAATATTTCTGGGTCGAAAAACGACTCTTTGAGCTGCGGATTATACGCCGGAAATTACGGTAATTGGGGTAGACCAGGTTAAAACAAGCTTGAAAATAACTTAACTACATTAAAACTACACGGAAAACGACAAATAAAACAACTCAAACCGCAATCAGAATTATCTATAATAATTGTTATCCTGCATTACATTTTTTTTCAGATTGTTTAAAACGATCGTTTCGAACAAATAATCAAAGTCTTCTTTTGAACTATCAGATAATCTATATATATTTTTTTACAATTTTTCCTACGGGTGTGAAGGATTATTTTATGCTGCAGTTAGTTCCCGAAAGGACAGGGATTAAAGAAAGTATCCAAAATCTTTTATGAGCCGTTATAGTGTACATTTTATGATGCAAGAAATCAAAAACACCGTCTCGTCTATCTCCCGAGAAAAACAGTCACACACGTAGAAAGGAATCAAACATTTTTCAGCTAAATGTTTTCTTTATTGACAGTATAGATATAGGATGGTGGGAGATGGTCTTCTTTCTTCAGAACAATTTTGATGTTATTCATAAGAGAGTCTAACGTGATCTGATAAATTTTCTTATAGATTGCGCCGCCAACATTTGATGCACACTAAGCCAAAATGCCAATAAGAATTTCTACAGTTGTGAAACCCTGCATGTAAACAAAGTGGGAGACTCGCCAAAAAGTTTTCCATATTTGGCGATTGATAATTTTGTAAATTAGTTGGATAACCCCATAGGAATGCGATTTAGATAAAGGACATCGCATGACTCGGAGCTGGAAAAATTACATTAATTTGCGCTCTTGTTTATGGTTCAGAAAGAGTCAGGGCGACCATACTGATGTATAATGGACATCTGGAAAGATACATTACATTTACATACTTAAAACCGCAAATGAAATAAAGAATAGATTTTAACGTGCATGTCGAAATTAATAAAAGCAGCATTTAATATGAGAAATGGAAATATATTTTGAAGTTAAAAGTAAAAAAGATCTGTTTGAATAAAGAATATTAATTAATACACCAAAATTTAAGTTAGGAAAATAATAATTTTGAATAAACGAAATAGATATATGATTACCATCATATACGAGATAATCATTAAAATAGCTGATTTATATACACGTGATGGATGTTTCCTAATGCTGCTTCATCATCAAAGAATGTTCACATTTAAGTTTAAGGCAGGGCGTGTGCAGGGCGAGCGTTTCGATTTTTTTTCTCTACCACTATTTCAAAACAATAATCTTCGTGGTTCATTACTTTAACATGCGCAATTGAAATTTACCACGAAGAATATCGTTTGAAATTAGTGGTAGAAGAATAGTAGCAACGCAATTAATCCTAGTATAACGTGTTCCTTCACGCGGATGCGATGTAAATAAAAATAAATTAAGAGAAGATTAATTTTCTTCAACTTTTTAAAATGATATTTAAATATGTGTCCTTTTATTTTTTTTAATTAAAGTATTTCATTTTTAAATTCTGATGTTTGAGGTGATAATTATGAGTAATTTGTGCTATCGCAACAATTTGGATTACATATAATTTATTTATAAGAATGATGTTGTTAGTTAAATACATTTAAAAACTTAATGCACAAAAGAAATTGATTTAAAAATAATACCCTTCAATATATTAGCTTTTTGTAACATTTTCATTCAAAAACACTCTTTACGTGGTTATTTTATGATTCGAATATGTAGTAATAATAGATGATTTAATATTTAAATCATATGAGTAATCTTTATAAATTCTAAGTAATTCAAAAATCACTTATAGTGCTCACAAAATCTTAATCAATTATTTGTTTTTTAATTTTCAGCATTCATAAAGTGAATACAGACACACCATATATCAATTAATCCTAAAAAGTTGCCCACAAAAGGGTTCATAAAAAAATAATTTACTACCTTACTTTACTCCTTACTTTTCAGTACTGCTATTTCGAATAGTATTCTTTATCGTATTTAATAGTAAATAAAGAAAAAAATTTCTCCAATTAAATATTACAGATTAGTAATTTGGAACTACCAATAATCAAAAGAAAGAGTTGTCGTAAGAACGCTGCACTATCGTTTTGAAAATAGAGCATGCAATGTCTGAGGAACAATTTTGAATTTCTTAAAGACATAAATGCTTATTTTTAATTGAAACGAAATCCTTTCTTTAGACTAGCAAGACAAATTTTAAACTTTACAAATAAACAAACATTTCAAAAGTGGGAGTCGAGGACTATTAACCATTTCAGGGGCGCAAAGTAATTATGTTTGTAATATGCTGAAATGATTGACCGACACGAGAATTTATGAACGAATTTATTAAAAAATAAATAACTACTTTTCTTCACATACATTATAATAGAAAACATTTCTTTAAAATGTTGGATGCCGTTTGGTAGTTTGGAATAAAAATTAAGTGGTCACATCTTGCAATCACAACCCTTAAAATGTTTAAAATACAAGTGAATGAATAGCGTAAGTATCATTGATTACGCGTCTATTTCTCTTAAATTCTATATAAAATAAGGCGGAGATTTCTTTTTTTAAATAATGGTGGCCAAATATAAGCACCTTTACGAACTCTGAAAATGATATTTTGATTAAGTTTATTGAGGTATTCCGAAATAAACCCAGAACGTTCATGATAATTCTCTATGAATAGCGAGGCAGGAGGTCATAAAAACAATGGCGTAGCCAGACGTATACCAGTAATATTGTAATGTTTTCTTCTCCTTGATTATTGCAGAAAGTTCTCCACTTATATAATGCAAAGAAAGTTTTAGAAAATTAGTGGTATCCAGAGCATCTGGACCCCCCACCCCCCACCCTGGCTACGCCACTGCATAAAATTCTTAATATTGAAACTGAAAATAGCTATAAAGTGGTTTCGAAATGACATAAATAATTATTCTTCATTAAAATATGTATAAAAATCATTTTGATAGAATACATGAGAAATAACACATTGCCAACAGAAGAGCTGAAATGTATTAAACACTAAAGGAAAACGGTATCAAAATTCAGTCATAAGTAAATATTATTAAAAATGTAACTATTGTCTGAATTTAACACATCACCGAAGAAAAACGAGAAATCTTATTTTTATTTAACCAAACATCATAGACTAAGGGCGTAGCTTCTACCTTATAGAAAATGCATTTATATCATGTTGTCCAGATTTATTTTAATTGTAAGACATTTTATATTAAATCCGTACATTTAAGGATATTTGTTGATGCATAAACTTGAGAAACCTATCTCGTAAACCAATTTACGGAAGACTTTCAGAAAATGAAGGAGCTTCTATTTTTTTAAAAACCCAGATTTCACAAAAACACATCGTTGGTAAAGTGTTAAGTAGAAAAAAATTCAACGAAGGGAAAAAAATGACAAGTTTGTTAAATGTTAAGTTCTTTAAAACATTATTAATAAAAATCTACATTTCGTCAAAAAACAGAATAAAAAAATCTAACAGATAGCTATAATTTCCGTAATACAAGTATAAAAACAAAGATACTGTTTAAATTCGAATAAAGTTCTTTATAATTGTAAGTGATTCATTTTGTCATAAGATGTCATCTACACATAAAACATTATACCAAATTTCATTTTTCAATGATAACACCCATTTTTTATTTTATTTCAGTTCCTTGGAACAAAACAGCCCTTAAATCTATATAGTTTACTTATTATTTAAATCTTCATGTAACTCAAAGAAGCTAAAGTTAGAAGATGCTAATGTTAAATACACGTGGCAAACTTTAATTTATATCTCCCTTCTCCAAAATAATCCAATTGAAATGCTTTTTTTATGATATACAGTGCAATCAATGCACCCAAACATAACTTAGCACATTTTTAATTCAAAAACAAATTTTAATTATAAACGTTATTAATAAATTCATATTAAAAAAATAGCGAATTTATTAAATTTTACATAAAAGGAATCACCATCGTCAAAAACATGGATACGTTAATTTGAATATCTTTCGCATTTTTAATTTGCGATTTTATACAGGGAAATTTTTCTTTTCGACGATCTTTGTGTCTCATCTCCTGTTTGTCTTTGTAATAACAAAAACGAAAATCTTAGAAAGTAACCGGAAAAGTTCAATAAAATTTTCTTTTAAATTGTTTATTCAAATATTCCTGCTGCTAATTGATTGACTCTGGTACATTTCCCTGTAAGATCCTAGTTTTGTTTTGCTAAATGTATGGATAAACACCTAACACATTTTCTTTTATAACTCGACAGGGATTTTTAAAATTGCATAAGCTAAGCACATTTCTCATCCCATTTGATATAAAGAACTAAAAAAGTGTTAAAAGTGGATGTTACCACTTAAAAAATGAAAGTTGTTACAATTAATATAAGGAAACGACCACTTATGAGAAAATATGCCACATACAATTATAAAACGTTTTATGCAAATCAAAAAGGTACTTTTCTCTTATTATTGCCTTATTTAAAACTGAAGTTATAGCCATCGTTTGGACATTTTATTAGTTTTCTTTACCTTTCTTTCTTTCTTTCTTTTTCTTTTTCTTTTCTTTTTTTCTTTTTTTTTCTTTTTTTTTTTTTTTTTTTTTTTTTGTTTCTACACATTCTATTTTTGCTTTTCATACCTTTCATCTTAGCACTTCCATCCGAAAATTTTAGTTTCACCAAAGGTGCTAATTAAAATTTTGAACCTTTTGTTCTTTCTTCATTTGTCCATTTTTATTTATTTATTTATTTATTTATTTATTTATTTATTTTTTGGGTGGGGGGGGGGGATTTTGCATTTTTCTGTTCAACCTTTCATACTCCTTAGTTAATTCTTAATTTAGCTTAAACAAAACATGAAATTGCTTGATTAATTATTTTTTTTCGTAAAAATATTTGAATTCAAGAAAGATATAAAATATTTACATGTCTCGGAGCGACTAAATCAAAATTTTAACCACCACTGTTTCCTTACGAAAATGTTCATTTTAGATTTATCTTGTAAATATCATATAAACACGCTTCGTGATAAGATTTTTTTTTAACAATTGTTCTAGTAATCTGCCATGAAAATAATTTTAAAAAATTTAGTGGTGGCCGAAAACAGACCACTTCGTGGCCTTTCGACGATATTGACCCATATGCATCATTAGTACATATATGCGCCTATTTAAGGATTATTTAAAAAAAAATCTGAATCCATACCAGAAATTCCTAAAGAAGAACTTTTACTTCATATAATCAAGAAACATCTGCCATCAAATAAAGCAAAAATTACTATTCAGAATGTCTGGTGTGAATTCGGAATTTCTTTTAAAATATATATATATATATATATATATATATATATATATATTCTGAAATGCACGATAATGATGCAAATGGGTTAACGACAATTAACACTGAATTGTATTGGAATATTTAAAAACAAGCAAGCAATTTACGTCACATGGCGACAACACATCCAATGGATTGATAACTTTTAATGAACGAATTCCGCCATATTGGCGACAACCAATTTTTATTGTCCAAACGTGTTGTTTCCAATTGGACACCAGTATTTTTGCACAGAAATTTTCGCCTTATCTAATCTAATAATTTCAGCAATTAAATAATGCAAAAGAAAGTTTTTCAGAAAACGTGGTGCCGAAACAATAAAAATTGAAAGCAACATAATTGGACAACAAAAATTCGTTGTCGCGAATATGGCGCCATTCCTTCGTTAAGGTTATTTATTCTTTGATCAGTTTGTCATGCCACAATATGTATTCAGTTTACAATTCCTCCCATGAGCATTTCAAATCAAGAAAATCTTTTTAATTTCTAAATTCCTAAAGTCTTGTTTGGTTTGATTTGATTTTATAAACAGCAATAGATGCAATCTTGATATGATTTCGGGCAATTTTTTTACTAATGATGATACTTATATTGGCTACACCTCACATTAAAGAATGAATAATGTTAAGAGAACAGCCAGTCTAGAAAACTCAAAACCAAAAAACTACTACCTGTCTCAAATCATTTCCCTTTATCAGAAAAATCTAACCGTTTTTACTACAGGGAAATGAAAAGGACACGGTCTACTTTATTACAGAAAAAATTTCTCTATATATTTCATATTTAATGACACACATCTCTTTCACAAGTTCATATCTAACTATAATAAAAAAGGAAGTTTGTGTATGTGTGTGTGTGAGTTTGTCGGCTGTGTCCTGAAGAGATCTCTGCACGCTACAAAATTTGGTGAGAAGGTACCTCTATGTATGTAGTTTTGCACCTTGAAACCCGATTTTGGAATTTTTGAAGAGCTTTTTTTAATTTAATTTTTATGCGATTTTTAGTGTTTTTTCACATTTTACTGCAATTTTCCACATTAGTAACAGGAATCCGGTTCCAATCTTTTAGCGTAATATAGTAAATTTTGTTCTCTTTTCAATAAAGTTTATGCGGAATTCGAATTTTGAATTTTTGGCGAACTTTTTCCTTCGACACTAGGAAATTTCCCCCAAAATGCTTGATTAGTTCGTTGGTTGCTTCCATTTTCGCCACAGTTATCCTCAGAATCGTCATTTTGTTTCTATTTTTCTTGGAGTGAGTTGATAATTCTTTACAGATAAAAAAAATCAGGATTTTAAAAGGCAAGGGCGAGTTATTCATTATCCCGATTTGGATTTTTTTATTAGATTTTTTAATTTTATTTTTTATGCGTTTTTTCATGTTTTTCAGCGTTTTTTGTTTCAAATGACGTCACAAATCGTCCATTGAAATCAAACACCGTTGGTGGGCAGTTGTGATTGGTAGCTGAGAAGATTGCAGGCACAGTTGGAAGTCAACCGGTCAATTGTGATTTGCAGATGAAAAGTTCATCAGCTGATTGCAATTCAAACAGCGATTTGTGAATTTTTCGTGATTTGTTTTTATGCGATAATTAAAGTATTTTCATGTACGTGACGCCATTTATGTATTTAATTTCAGAAATTGTCAACGATAACTTACTATATTTGTATGTCAAAACAAAACAAATCTTTGTTTTGTTTTCAAAAGTTAATGATAACTCCTAATTTTTTAAAATCGTTGGTTTAATTCTGAGGGGGGAGGGGAGTGTTCGAATGTAATTTAAATATCGCGTTAATGCTCTGATCGAAACTCCCTCCTTCCCCCCTGCCTCCAAAATCAGAACTTTTTTATTATTAGCCCGATTCAAACGAAATCTTTTCTAACATTTTTCTCAGGTTCCTTAGGTACTAGATAAACTTTTGTATCATTTTTTCAACACTTCGTTACCACTATTTCTGAACATTAATCACCAGGGAGGGGTATTTTCTCGGGTTCTATGGGCTCAATTTCAACGACAATTAGTTCATTCAATTTAACACGAACTATTTAAGATACACATTTGGCGCACCTGGTGGTAGAAATTGAAACTAAAAGTTTTTGCAGCGCGTGTGCAGCACGCCTTCTATACGGTGTCGTAGGCAGCAAGGACACGTGCCAGAGTTTCGATCGAAAAGAGTTTTATTTAGAACAGAAGTTTTATTTAGAACAGAGCCCGCCCTTAGCGGTGGGAAATAGAACTAAAAGATTTTTCATTTAAAAATAGTCCGATTCAAACAAAGAGCCCAATTTCAACGAGAATTGATTCATTCAACTTAAAGTAAGCTATAGATAACTAATTAAGACATATATTTAGTGTCCCCTAGCGGTGGAAAGTGGAACTAAAAGATTTTTAGCGTGTGCACAGCACGCCTTCTATACGGTGCCATAAGCAACGGGAACACGTGCCGGCGTTTCGTTCGGAAAGAGGTTTGTTTAGAACAGAGTGCGCCCCCTGGCGGTGGAAAATATAACTAAAAGATTTTGCTTTTAATTTTGGTCCTGTTCAAACGAAATATTTTCTAAAATTGTTCCGAGAACTCCATGGTACTAAATAAACTTCGGAATCATTTTTTCATCCCTTGGTTACCACAAATTATGAATATTAACACTAGAACTACCATGAGCCGTCAGTTTGGCGGTTACCAAATTAATATATTCCGATTCAAGACAGAAATTTCTTTTTAAAATAAATTAAATGTAAAACTCACAGAAATGCGTTAAATTAAAAAATTAAGTAGTTTTAAATAAAATTTGTGGTGTGAAATAGTTTTAAAAAACTTGAGTAAAATTTCCGGTAGTTCAAATTCCAGGATGGTGATTTAAATTTCGGGTTCTATGGGACCGATTTCGACGGTAATAGGTTCATTCAACTTAACATGAACTACTTAAGATATAGCTAAGTAATTAATACATAGATTTGGTATCCCCTGGCGGTGGAAAATGCAACTAACAGATTTTCCGCACGTGCACAGCACGCATTCTACACAATGCCGTAAGCAGCGGGAACGTGTACCGGAGTTTCGTTCGGAAAGATGTCCATTTAGAACAGAATTCTCCACCTGGTGGTGGAAACTAAAACTAAACGATTTTGCAGTACGTGCAAAGCACATCTGCTATACATGGCAGCGTAGGCAGTGGGGATACGTGTCGGAAATTTGTTTAGAACTGAATGCAACTCCTGGCGGTGGAACGTAAAGATTTTCCTGCGCGTGCGCCGAAAATGGCTATTTTTATTGAAACCGCAAAAGAAAGTTACCAATTTGATAATCCCAGACACCGAAATTTTCTCATTTTCACTCATTCGCGAGCATTAAGAAAAGTACTGGAGGTATTGATTCGAAACTCGCAGTCTGTATTTAGTTTATTTTTCTGATTCCGAAAATGAAATGTGAAAATCCGACAGTAACTTTTTAAAAATTTGCCCCATAACTGAGCCGCTTTGAATCAAATGATTCAGACATTTAAGGGGTTGTATTGAATTTACTTCCATCTCTCTATTTAATTTCCGAAAGACAAAGAGTAATCAGAGGAATGGTTTCGTGCAGCGAATTTTAGAGTGATTTCGCACTTCGCATTATTTTTTGACGGGACCGGGCAACGCTGCATGGATTTGCTAGTAAGAAAATAAATCAGAGAAAATAACAAAAGCTTAACTTACGTGGGTAGTCCGGCATCGTTACTAGCTAAAACACAAAATTAAATGTTCCAATCATAAAAAATAAGGAGACGCTTGATTTCACTTAATATCTATACTATTACGAATCACAAAATCATTATATCGGGGACTTACAAAATACATCGCGCCATAAATATCTTTACAATCTCCTTCCTACTTCACAGAACAAAATCTTAGAATTCACTTAAAAACAATATTACTGATACATGTCAATTTTATGGACTTATCACGCCATCTGCTGAAATATAAAATAATCATACAATTAGAGAATATCAAGTAATTACATTTAAAATGAAAATAAAAAATAATATAGATATTAATATTATAGATTACACAATATTAAAACTCAAAAGCTGAAAATAATTAAAAGTCTTAATCAAAATTAAAATGAATAATCGCGACAGCTTTAACCCTCTTTTGCCCATAGTAGCATATATGCTACCACCACTGTTTCCAATTAAATAGATTTTTTAATTCAGATATTCCATATTCATCCCAGAAATTGAAAATAGCAATATTTGCTTCAGTTAATAACAAACATTCCGTCATTAAATAAAACTAAATTTATTATTAAAATTATCTGGTATGAATTCAGGTTTCCTGAATTACGGAATTTCTAGAACGTGTTCTACCATGGGAATTAGAGGGTTAAGGGAAAACGCTTTAATGTTGCCATCTTCTGTCGATTGTGGAAAGTAAATACAGTCTTTTCTAAAGTCGACTTTCCATAACTCATTTAAACAGACACATTAGAATTTTTAATAATAAAAGCTTATTTCTTGAGCTTTTATTATACATATACATATAAAATCAAATAAACATGATTTAAATCTATCCATAAAAAATGCATTTGTTCATCCTTTTATTTCGTAAGAGGTCCGGGCCTCATGAAACTTTCGGCTTCGACGCACCTTTTCAGAATTTACAAACGATGACTATCTAATTAATATAAAAAATGAAGTTTTCTATTTCACATGTTTTACTTATAGATTTTCTAATGAAACAGATTTTGAATACTTCTGAAATAATATTTGGCTGTCTCGAAAATTATAATAAATTTATTAATGTTAAAAATTCTTGCAATATGACTGAGAATCTTGAACAAACGGTTAAAATCCTTGACGTTTGGTATTTTATTTCAGAACACCTATCATCCTCATTCACGACAAATGACACATACTTTAGAAATATTTCATTGTATTTGTTTTATTATGTGGCAAAAGAAACTAGCAGAATAAGGCTGCATTGAAACAAAATTATCTTATTAAAGTGAAAACATTCGTTCATCAAAATAAACAATAAATTTACGTGTTATATGTATTCAAAATTATCATCTATTTTCATTGATTAACCATACTCATATTTCCAATTTCGAAAAAATGATATAGCTAGTATCATATAATTTACTTTAAATATGTATCTTTACATTTTGTTTATTTTAGCATATACGTTTTATATTTCATTTGAATACTTAGAGATTTTATTATTGGATGCGATGTATAACGGGGAAATATATTAATTATCAAGAAAAGTTTAAGGAAAATTATGTAAGGAGAAATAATATTTGAAAACTAGTTCGTCTTTCTTAAGTATTTCTCTATAAAATTCACTGAATGTAGAATTTCGGATGCAGATTATAATTATTCTATAAGAGCAATTTGCCAATTCAAGTAAAATTGACGCTAGTATCAAGTGAATGTTGTGTAAATGAAATTCAATACATCATTAAAGTCATTAATGCTGATTAAAACAATTATTACTTTTATTAGTTTCACATTCAAGCTATTCATGCCCATGGTGTATTATTGCCTACTAGTTTGACGACGCTGAACAGTATTTTAATTAACTTTTTAACGATAACTCTAATAGTTTTTAAGATAGCACGGCTATGCTCTGAATTTTCCCATTATAGGAACTACGGGTGGTTCCATTGTGTAGCGTGTACTTACCGTAATTTCCGACATATAATCCGCGGATCAAACAATCATGTTTCGACCCAGAAATTTTATTTCAGAAAATGTAACTTATTAGATCCCTGTAAATATTTGACTTCAATAATTAAATAAAATTTCTGGGTTGAAACAGAATTGTTTCATCCGCGGATTATACGCCGGAAATTAGGTACTTTCCTATGTTTAGACACCACTTTTATAAGTGTAGTAACAGCTGTTCACAAATTAAATGGCTGCTAACATGCGCTTTCCACTCTATATGATACACTATATCTTATTCTTCTAAACGTCCTTCCGTCAAGCACAATCACATTATATATAAAAAGTAACAATTCATATTAGGACCAATGTAATTCTGTCGATATTTTGCTGATTCAAAAAATGCTGAAGAGAAATCTTTTTACTTTTAGTTTTCCTGGTTTCTGCCGACTACGAATGCATAACAAAGCTCAACTGACTCCTGGTCAACTGACTTACGTGGAATACAAGGTAATGTTCATATTCATTAGTTATATATTGAAAGAATTCGATACATGTGATTTTAAACTACAGTAATAAAACTTATTCAGCTTTTTCGTGAAAATATCTGTTAAATTATAATGAATAATATTTAGGACCAATATTTGAAGCAGACCAAATAACAACTGGTCTAAATCGAAAATTTGAAAATTCGATTAAATAAGATTCATACAATATCATTCCCTGACTTATATAAAGAATCACATAGTTCATTCCGTTGAATTGAATCTGAAATAGCATAATTTAAGCTGTTAACTCCTCCTTAATTTCGCAGTTCGTTTCTTTTTTGTTGGGTCTAAATTTCTCAAAACGAGTTTTCAGGGAATTGCATATTTGGTATTCAAAGCACCTCACTTGAAAATATGGCATATTTTGCATTTCGTAAAATACATGTATGTATGTCAGACACTTTTACACCTAAATTAGCTTTGTACTATAAGGGTTTACCAATAACTGTCAACTTTTATGCTTTTTAATAGTATGGAAAACGGTTTTACCGTTTTTTAATTCAAAATTTTCGAATTTAAACAGGAAATTTTGAAACAAGAATTTTTACTTTAAGAAGTCACGAAATATCTGCCATTAAGTAACGAAAAGAAAATTATAGGGAATTTCTGGTATGAATGCGAAATTTCGGAATTTTAAAAAACCAAACTGGTAATGTTTTAAAAGGTGCTAAAACATTGTAGCCGATAAACGTGCAAAGATGCGGTACAATAACAGGGCGATCACAGCGACATCTGCTTTAAAAATAGATTTTCCTATCACTAAAAGATGAAAATCACTATCCAAGTCAATGGAAATATGGTATGCTTTAATTATTTAAAATATTTACCACCAGCTGAAACGTTTTCTCAGTTCGATTCTTATGCAATGTTTGCGTTGAAAAGAGCTAGCAGACAGTGGCGTAGCCAGAGATAGGGGTCCAAATGCTCTGGAAACCAGTAATATTATAAAGTTTTCTTCGCCTTCAATATCGCAGAAAATTCTCCGATTAGATAAGGCAAAAATATTTTTATAAAATTAGTGGTATCCAAACCATCTGGACCTCCACCCTGTCTACGCCACTGCTAGGAGATGTCGCTGCGATCGACCCGTTATTTTTTCAGCATCATTCTAGATTTATCGGATTCAATTTTTTAGTACTATTTTGTAGCCGTTTTCCACACTATGTATTCTAGGCGCTGTACCCGTATTAAGGAGGTTTACAGAAAAATGTATTTCCCCGTTCAACATTCTCAAAGCAATTTCGTCAAAAAATGTAAAAATTACAGACAGCAAGTTGCCAGACACCTCTTTCATTGGAAGAAATTTTCGTGCTTCGACTAAGTAATTTCAGGAAATTTTAAGCTTAGGTTTTCGAATTGATTGTATTTTGAGGGAAAATGACATAAGCAAAAATTTCGTCAGAGTGAACAACAAGAAACGTTTTGTCTCATTCACGAAAACATTTTTAAACGCAAAATAATGAAATTGGCAGACGTGACTTTAGAAGCGTTTTGAAAATGATTACGTTTTTCATTTTTTGAAAAATGTATTGCATCCTGAGTTTCGAGCGATTTCTGTTTCTTTTCTCGTGTTCTGCAACTTTTCTCTGGCTGTAGTGACCGGAAATTCCGTTCAAAGTGCACATTTTGATAGCATTTTCGGTAAGATAATTTTTCTTTGTCAAAAAAGTTAAAAAAAAATCTGCTTCAAATTTTCTTAATAAGCGCACTTGCCAATTTCCTGCCTCAAAGGTTGAAACTTACAGCGTTAATAGGTCAGAAAATTGCGAGTTTGGATTTGAGAACAACTTTATAAAACGAATAAGTATATCCATGTTAAATTTAGAACAAGTGAGTCGATGTTCTTGGATTCAACCATTATCCACAATTTAGCAGCTTACCAGTGACAGGAATTTTTTTAATTATTTAATTAATTAATTTTATTTTTATTTCTTTTTGCGTCCTAATATTAAGCAAAATTTATTCAATTTGAAATAATTTCTTATTGCAGAACTGTTGCCTTCATCAGAATTTCAAGCAGTACTTACATTTAGGACGTATCTAACATTTAGCATTAATATCGAACTTACTTTGAGTAATCAAATTAATGTTAATATATGCAAAATAAAGTAATAGCTAAATATAAAGAAAAAAAATTTCAGGATAAAGTTTTCAGCACTCCAAACCTTTACGGTAGGCAATTGTATTTAAAAATCGTCATTTTTGTAGTTTTATGATGGATACCTATATTTTTATTTTTAAATCTTTCTGGTCTGAGGATAGTGCATTTAACATTATTATCTGTCTCATACAAACATAATAACGAATTCATTTATATGGTGATTTGTTCATAACTTTCTTTTTTTTTGTATTTGAATTTAATGTTGCCAATATTTAAAGTAAGTTATATTAATAAATTCTTGAAAATAATGTTTTAAAATACCGTAATTTCCGGCGTATAATCCGCAGCTCAAAGAGTCGTTTTTCGACCGAGAAATATTATTATATAAAATATAACTTAAAAGATCGCTGTAAATATTTAACTACAATTATTGAATAAAATTCTCTGGGTCGAAAAACGACTCTTTGAGCTGCGGATTATACGCCGGAAATTACGGTAGTAATTATTTCAGTTTCATGCCACGTTTACTGCTTAACGAAAGATCAGTAGCAACTTTAAAATAATGTAACCACAAAACATCCTTTCCCAGATAATAAAACGACGGGCAATAAAACTTGAACGTGACTGTTATAATGTTTCTATAGCTACATAAAAGGATTTTTTTTTTTTAATATCAATTAAGATGAAACGTCAAGAATGAGTTTCTGTTTTACAAAGCAAATATAAATTTTTCTATTATCATTAGTTTTAAAAATATATCTTTTCAAAGTTCCATTATTCTAAGCAGAGTTCTAATATTGATCCTTTAGGTTGGTTGATTTTATGACGGCCAATTACCTGCACGAGGGATATGGGCCCTAGGGGGCAGTGCCATTCGTGGGGGTCTTTCTAAGGGATCCTAACCCTTGATCCTTTAGGTTTGCATCATGCAAACGTTCCACCAAGCGTATTGCAAAGTAATAGGTATAATTGATCTAAATCTGAAAAAAAATCATAGGTGCCAAAAATTTAGGATTTTGATTGCCACTATTTTTTAATGCTATTTTGTCATTGTTTATCTTATTTAATTACAGATTTTCTTCATTAAGGGGAATATTACCGTTATGGAGAAGTGGTATACAATATCCGCAATCCTTGGCATTTATGTAAATATTGATTTACAAAATATATGTTGGCATCATTTTGCTATTAAATACGTTTTGATGACTTCTTAACCCCTTCAGGGGCAAAGTACTATTGGAACTAAAATATTGAAAGGATTGATTGACACCAAGATTCATGAACGAATTTATTTTAAAATAAGTAAAAGCTTTCCTTCATGTTCCTTATAAATTCAAAATTTTATTATAAAATTCTGGTGTCATTGTGGCATTTTGGGATTAAAATTAAGTGGTATATATAATATACCGGCGCCCTTCAAGGGGTTAAAATATCTAACACGATATTTTAAGCTCGCACAAATTCATAAATCATTTGCCACGATCGATTGTGCATCTTTGACTAAGTTTCAACTTCTAAGATTATATTTTGATAATTTTAGCAAATGGGTGCTCATACAAGTAGTCTAAATATAAAATTTCTTTATATCGTCGTAAATAACTCATTTATTATGAAGGGTAAACGGGGGAATTGGGGACGCGTGTTTTATTTAATTTTTTATAACGCTACACCTATTTACAGTAAAACTTCTGAGTTTTTACGGAATGATTTTGAAATGTCTGAGTGAAAAAATACACCATTAATATATTAGATAAATCTCCATGTTTAAATGAGGGACCGAATAAAAAAAAAAACTATGTGCTCTAATACGTATAAGTTGAGAGTCATCACTCTTGAAAAATTCATCTGCAATGCCTTGATAGATTTTGAGACATAATTGTCCCTATAGAGCTCTGCATCAATTCGTCGCACACAATTCATCGCAAAAAAATTCATCGCGCACAATTCATCACATCGTTTTTTCACCGCAGTGTCAATTCATCGCAGCGAAAATATTTTTGAAGGCGATGATGATAAAAGTAAATTCAGTAAAATTATTTAATTATAATTTATTTAATTGTTTTTTCAGTTATAGATAATTTTAAACACGGGATAACATTTTAAAGGCCGATTTTAGATATATATATATATATATGTATATATCTTATATTATATTTATACTATATATTTTTATACTACTACTATTTCTACTACATATATTGTATTTTTACTATATATTATAAATATTTCTTATATCAATATAAGAAATATATATATATATATATATATATATATATATATATATTTCTCTTTTTACTGTTTTAGTCTAAAAATATTAATCATTAAAATAGAGAGGATATTTTTATATATGATTTTTGTGAAGGTCTCAATAAAGAAATACATGTTTAATGCACTAGACTGGAGAAAGTCAATTCATTTTTAAATTACAGATATTGCTTTTGATCACCGGAAAATTGGAATGAGATTTAAGATAAAAGTACTATTAAGATCATGAAAGATAAGACAAAGAATAATGCTAGAAAAATTAAAATATATATATATAAATTAGCATGGGCGTACTAAGGGGAGGGGAGCAAGTGAGCTTCTACTAACCTATGAAAAATTAAGAATAAAAAAGTACAAACATAATGTAAACACAAAATTATGTTTGTAATTGTGAATGAGTTGAACATTGTGTGATTTAATCTCATTCTATGGTAGTTTAGATTAAAAGTTATTTTTTCCTTTATTTGATTACAAGATGATATATATATATATATATATATATATATATATAATATACTTGCATCTAAAATCGGTCTGTACAATGTCAATTATAATTCTCTATATCTGTAAAACAGATTATCATTAAATAATTTTACTAAATTAACTTACTTTACTTTTATTATCTTCGCACCCAAAAACATTTTCTCTGTGATGAATTGCGCTGCAGCGAATTGGCTAAGAATTGACGCTGCGACGAATTGGCTACGAATTAACGCTGCGATGAATTGTGCGCGATGAATCATTCCGCGAGGAATTGTGCGCGACGAATTGATGCAACACCCCTTAAACGCTCAGGGGACTGATTTTCAAAAACATGTTCCGTATTTCACTCCTATGTTCTGAAATTTATAAATTAGCAAAATTTCATCTGTAGGGTAGTAATAGATCATGAAATATAATTTTGTCCCTCGGGTAACCGGAGGGGGGAATTAAAATTAAAACACCCTACCCCAAGCTTATATTTTGAGAGTCAACATCGTAAAACATTTACCTGTAAGTTCTTGACTGATTACGATATATGGTTTCGCCCATCGGGAGAGGGAGGGTAACTGTCAGGTGGCAGAGTAAAAAAAAAAAAAAAAAACATTTATAATTCGCCTCAAGGTTCTAAAATTCACTGGATAGTAAAGTTACATCCGTAAGGCTTGGGAGAGATCAGGAACTGTAAGCTTTGCTGCATCCCCGGTGGGGCATTAGACCAAACTGAAAAAACCTACTTACCCCACGTTTATATTTTGAGGAGCATTTGGACTAGTTCTGGCATAGTATGCTATGTGTCTGGTCCGATTTCGATGCAAAAAAATTGTCACGTGATCTACACCGCATATCAATGGAAGAAAGAGAGACACGAAAGAAATGTCCCCGTTTCGAACACCATGCCATTTGAACTCGTTCGATAGCGTATGCCGCATTTCTAGAAGAAAGATAGACATGGACATGGAAGATATGTGTACGGTTCGAACCATATCTTTACGAAAACATGCCATTTGACCTCGTTTGATCGCGCACGTTACATATCTAAATGAAAGAGGGTCATGGACATGGGAGAAGATCGTTCATTTTAAATGTGTCCCGTCCGAGCCGTATCATTTACGGAACCATCCATTTGGATACGTTCGATCACGCAGGCTGCATCTCTTCAGTGGGAGAAAGGTATAAAGGGAGACAGAGGCGCGTCAAATTTGTTTGGTCAAACCATTTCATTTTACGGAAGAATTCATTTAAATTTTTTCGTTCGCGCTCGACACATCTCCAATAAAATGTATGAATCAATCTAGATGTTATACTATTTTATTCACATATTTTAATCTATGAATTACAAAGAAAATTTTTTAAATACGTTTTTAAATTTTAAATCGGCACAATAAATTATGTATAAATTGAAATAATCATATGCAAGAAACTGTGTGAAGATAGTTTTTTATTATAACATATATGTAAAAATAATATATATTTTAACTTCTAATTGTTGTCTTTAATATAAGGTATTTTAATAAAAGGTAACCACAGAAAATAGTGTAAAAAATGTACAGGAATAATATAAATTCTTAAAAATCTTAAAATAAAGCAAAGAAATTTCATTTCATACACGTTTGTTTAAAAAAATGAGATTATTCGTAGGAAGTACAGGAAATGTCCTCCCCGAGCTTTCAGACACAGCTGAACACGCGATGTTGCATATTTCGAAAGAGGAAGGCAGTACCTCTGGTGTCACTGTCTAGATCTCGCACTAGATTCTCGTTTTTCCTTAACTTATCCAGTGTGTATGGTTTATCATGTACACACATCCGTTTAGGTGATCCTACAGGTAAAATTCTCTTGGCGTCAGATATGGTGAATCAGTTAGATGGTGTTACACGGGCTCATTACCAACAAGATGGTCCTGCATTTTTTGAACAGACAGGTATGACGTAACAGTTTTGTTTTATTGCGTACTTTACTCGTTTTCTAAAATAAACATTTTCCGGTGCTACCTTCTACTAAGACACGCTGTATAGTAAGCATGAAAAATCAATTAGTGATGTGCAACAAATTGAATAAAAATACTTTCTCATTTTAATGGATGTAAGCAATAATATTCTTTTTTTTTATCATTTCAGTTGGCGGAATGAATATGATAAATCAAATGGAATGCTCCATGCTCCAGTTTTTCCCCTGAGAACTTCCAGACTAAATCTTTTTCCGAGAGTATGATTTACTAACCCATTGATTTCTGTAAATACCTCATTTTCAGCGCTTCTCACTTCCTGGGCGTTTTCTAATTTCATGGAATGAAGGTGGCGGTTAAGTGTGACAAGAGTGAAAAACTTTCTAACTTGGTGAACTGTAATTGCTGTTGTATTCTGTCGTTTTCCCCCATCAAATATTTTGATGAAATATTCTTTTTGTCTAAGATTTGTATTTCTATTTGTGTAAACAGCCTGAAGAAATCTATCTGGCGGCTTCTTTGAAACTCAATCCCGATGTCCAAGCAGTGACTTTGGTGTAAAAGATGTAATTTTAATTTCTCATTCACTATTTGTAAATAATGCATGCGAGTAAGTTGCACCTGCTCAAATGATATCTCATGGGAGCAGGAATAGCCGCCCATGTATTTAAATAATGAGCTTTTCTGTTCATAAATACTTTTAGATGATTTTTTCATGAGAGCTACCAAAATGCAACAGAGATTTTCAAGAGTAAATGCTTTTGTTTCTCTCTGGTGGTGGTAAAATGAGGGGTTTTAACTTGAGATGCTCAAATATGTATAGAAGTGTGATATGCGTAAATTTTGAAAATTGCTGATTTTTTAATTTACAATTATTTTTCCAGAACTAGATAATCAAAAAGTCTTAAATGAATTACATTCCCAAAAAGTTTTTGTGATATATTTTTATAAGTTTTAGTTTTTCTTTTATATTATGCTTAAATAGTTGGTTATAAAAATATTTATCAATCTAAAACAAAATAAGCAAAAATACAGGGAATACAAATAACAGTCGAGAAACGGCTTATTATATGTGTGCAATATGTTTGTTATAATTTTATATGGTAAATTTCGTTTTATTTATTTTCGTATACATTCATTTTAATTTATATCAGATTGTAATATTTAAGATAAGGCGATTAGCTAGAATTTACAGATTATATTATTATTATGATGATATGTATTATTACTTAGTCATTAAAGGTTAAATTTTAATTGATTCATATATGCGTTAATGGTCAGGTGGATAAATACTTTATTTAAAGATATTTTAATAACTATTTATCTCTTGCACAATAAATTTCTTTCTTTCTTTTTTTTGTTATTTAAAATATTTCCTTGGCCTTTTCGTTCTATTTTCAGCAAATGATTTTCTTCAAAATTTTATTCCTGTAATTTCTGCTAATGAATTGGATGATGTTTAGTAATTTTAGTTTAAAGAAAAAAAAATGAATATTATTCTTTAGAAGGTACGGAACATTATTCTTAAAGTGAAAACATTCTGTACTTTAAAATCAACTTCATTAAAAAAAGCCAGCAGTTCAATTTAGACCAAATATTGAACATATCAGAAAGGTATCGCAAAGACTTTATTGGGGAAAAATTATTTGGTGGACATTTTCCTAGTGAATATATATTTCCATAAATTTAATGCAGACTTTAATGTGCATAGAGGTGCATTTTTTATACCAAATTATTATTAACATATTACTATTATTATCTTATTATTATTCTTTATCTCTAAAAATATTATTATTATTATTATTATTATTATTATTATTATTATTACCACCTCTTTAATCGCAGAATTCTAAGATTATGTGATGCGAAAATTACTGTTCGGAAATGGTGGTACCTAAAAAATAAATATCTCTATGTAACCTGTGTTTAAATGAGAGAAAACTGTTTAAGAGTACTTACTCTGCACTCACTTGAAAACCCGTTCGCTAATGTTAAACCTTGGGCAGGTTGTTTTCGAATTTCTCGTTTAAATTTGAATAGTTTTAAACAATTTTTTTTTCTGCATAGGATAGCTGAGGTCGACCTTTAATATGGCTATTTTTTACGTTTTCGATTTCATTTACAGATTTTTTAAATAAAGGTAACTTTCACTTTCGAAACTGGTTCCTAATGTGAAAGTACCTTTATTAAAAAAAATCTGCAACCGAAGTCGAAAAAGTAAAAAATAGACGAGAAATTTGAAAATAAATAGTGTTTTCAAATGAGGGATGAGTCCTCTTAATATATTTTGACACGAAAAAGTAGGGTTTTTTTTTTCATTTTTTATGACTTTTTGCCTCGCAAGGTAATTTTCAGGCAATTTTCATCAAATTCATTTGACACACATAACTTTTTAGTGATTGTTTAATTAATGGCTGGCGTATATATTGTTGATAAATAAAGGTAAATTAATATAATATTTCAAAATGCCAAAATGTTTATTCGGTTTCCATCTAAATAAGTGCAGTAATAACATGCTTAAATATTTAAGAGTGTTTTCCAAACGGAAAAAATTCTGTTATGTTATTCATCAGTAATTAAAATGTTACTAAAATTGAGAAAATAATTATGTTCTTGTATTTAAAATAGCTTCTTAAGTATTTGAATATAAATGTGCATTTAAATTTGGAAACAAACTCCTTTCTAAATTCCATTGCGATGAAATCGGAACAGGGTTGTTACGGGTTAGAGGATTTCAATGTTGCTATTCCCAATTAGTAATATCCGCTTTATTTAATCAAGAAATTCTGATATTAAATATGAAAAAGATTACTCTTTGGAAAGTGTGGTGGGTCTTATTCCCTGAATCGTAGTAATCCTCTCGAAAGAAGTTATTTCTGCGGCTTCATACAGTTTCGCTTCACAATGGTGATTTCCTATGGAGTAATTGCAAAGAAAACTTATTTAGAAATGTATTTATTTATAACTTCATATATGTTGTACGTAAATAAAGTAAATAAATGTCTTGATAATGGTTTCACATCAAATTTTCTCAGTGTTTAAAAAATGTTACATTTAAAGCAGTAATTAATATTATTAAAAAAATGACGATTTATTTCGGACAAAATATATCTTTTTTTTAATTTAAAGATTTTAAATATTTACTCTCCTTTCTTTGCTTTTTTTTTTTTTTTATCCTCTCGATTTAAATTTCCTTACATGGACTTACTTTTTCGTATTAGATTTAAAAGATAATTTTTTTTTTTCATTTCGCCAAACTAAAATATCTAACTCGAAATAAATTCGACATATAAATAATAACTGTATCGCGATATAATAAGGAATCAATATAGACTTCATAGTAAGGTAGTTATAAAAAATTACAAATAATTCTAACCTGAAACACAAAGTACTGTGTAAAAAATTAAAATAACAAAGTTATGAAACGTTTTGTACAAGTACTCTGTGTCTTTATTTAAAAGTA
Organism: Maratus michaelseni; assembly: GCA_963931845.1. Classification (NCBI taxonomy): domain Eukaryota; kingdom Metazoa; phylum Arthropoda; class Arachnida; order Araneae; family Salticidae; genus Maratus; species Maratus michaelseni. The sequence continues at coordinate 274,224,987 of OZ007599.1, forward strand.
ACCCCAAACAATGGTCACAGTTAAAATCTCCCTCTCTCTCTTCGAATAGAATTACAAAAGATTGTGGGTATTTTAATTTTTTTTAAATCTGTAATCTATATAAATAAACAACATTTTTATGGTACATTCCAAATTTTAGAAGAGCTTTAAGCTTCATCTGCCGTAATAATCATCAAAAAACAAAATTTTCTTCATATTTTGCAGTATTACTTCTAGTATAAAATTAACCCCAGCGATGACATTCACTAACATATCTCACGTACTTTTCATACAATTTTTTTTCGAGTTAATGATATTTATTGCTAATCAATATTACATACATATAAAACTCACGCGAGCAAAACTTACAAATGAACAAAAAATAAAATTAAAAATGGACAAAAATCATTTAAGGTTCGTCATGTCTAAAAACGAAATAAAAACTCCACGATTGTTTATTTTTTTTTTCTTGTTTAATAAGCATTTTAAGAGTTTTTCATTATACGATCTTTAAATAATCTACCGGATCATTTTACCCAAATGCAAAATTCAATAAGTTTTTAAAATTTACAATTTAAGTTATTCATTTGAGGAAGTTTACTTTCGCAGGAACTGGTTTATGAAAGAAGTATTTAAAAAATGTATAAACTTATTTTACGTAGAAAAAAAGGTAGAAATGTTATTATTTCATGAATGTTACTTGTTAACAGATTAATTTAAACATAAACGGTTGTTATAAAAATCATCACTATAACGATTTAAACAAGAAATAAAGTTTAAGTTGTTTATATAAATCATTCAAAAGATAATTAATTAAATTTATTTTTAAATAGCATTTTTAAGAATTTTTATAAATAAATCTCTACGTTCTCTATCATCGGGAGAAGTGATTAAAAAGTTGTAAATAATCCTTTGGAGTTTCATCTCGGGATTTCTATTTGTTTTAAGCCACTACCTTTTACTGGAAAAAAAATGAAAATCCAGTATATAGAACCATCAGTACTTTCAATGAGTCTAGCACGTTATTCCAGGTAACAATTAGTAGAGAAGAGAGAGGAAGAGGGAAGATAGCATAAACTGCTATAAATAAAATATATAATCTTTCGCATAATCTTTTGTCAACTAACGTTAGTTTGGATAAATTTCTAAAATGTTTCTCTTATTGTCATAATTTACAATCAATATCTTATTTCTCTTAATAATAATTAAAAAAAATATTAAAGGCACTCAAGCAGCATAAAATGAATAATATTGAATGTGATATCGTTACAGATACTGGATATCAGAGCTTTATACATAGAAACCAGAGACCCATAAACAATTTTCAATAAAAGCACTTCAATCTATCTGCCAGCACCGGTCAATCTAACATGACTTCTAAACCCTGTCTTTTCCGCTTCCCAAAGTGCTTGAACTTCCCAAACTCAATCGGATTTATTCATGTAAGAATATGCAAAATAAAAAATAAATTTAAATTTAAAGGTCGTCCGAACCCGTTAGTAAAACTAGCGCCAATTTCTTAATTCTTCCAGGATTTTCTCCAATAACTATACAAGCCTGACGTAGCAGAGTGTGTATAGAATCTTAACGTATTCTTTCTCTTAAGATACGTTTATACTATGGTTTACTTTGGCTAAATACTCGAATTATCTAACAATTTCTATGGCAGTACAATTAACTCGGGCTTGCTGTTTGTGCAGTTTAGTAATTCAAAGAGAAAAAGGGACTCTGTGGCAAAATAAACCACAGTGTAAACAGGGTGCGTACGGTCCTTAATTTTGAACACCACTACTCCTGAATAGAAATCTTCGTCTTATGTAATCCCAGAAATTATGCAGAAATCGTACTAATTCTTCGTTTAAATAAGGCGAAGGTTACTATTCAGAAAGGACAATGCACACCGTGGTAAACGAAGCTTAACAGGAGAATTTTGAGTAATACAAAAATATTACTGCACACGTCTATTTCTTGTTTTAGGTCATTTGGATCCTTTTAATTACACACTCAAGACTCAAATCTATATACATACATATTAACCTTAATTTATCAAAAACAATTAAATAATTACTATTTTAAACAATGGCGTAACGTCAGGGGCATACTGGTGTCACTTTTCTACTAGTGTTGTTATATTATTTAATTTAGCCTTATTTAATCGTATAATGTTCAAAGATTAAATAAGGCCTAATTTAGTGTATAATAATACTGGTAGTAAATGATGCAACCTCCCTGATGCTACACCACTGGTTTTAAATATGCAAAAAGTATTATAAAGAAAACCACAAGTACAATAAAACAATGTTTCTTCTTTCCTTGGACAATAAGTATGTGATCATTAATAAGAAACTTAGAAATTTAGTAATATAAAAATAAATTTAGAAATATAAAGATGATACTTAGAATTTTCAAATTAATTTATTCATTGATATTTAATATTCATATGTATACCAAATATCTTTCCAGATTGGCTAACCAAAAAGTGGCCGCCATTTTTTTGTCCTCTCAGAGTTGGTTTATTAATAAATTGAAACATAATAAGGGTGTGAAAATAACCTAATTTCATGTATAAGATATTTAACAAAAATATTTAAATCTAATTTATATATTAATCAAACATCAGAACATTAAGGGTCCAAATACATTTTAGTAAATTAGTCATAAAATATGGGTAAACTGACATAAATGAAATTAGTTTACAAAACGATGTGAATAACTTACTGTTGATTCGCTACCAAAACATAAATTGATTATTTTTATGCAATATATCATGAATTTTTAATTTTTTTCATAATATTTCACAGGTTTCCTGTAACTAACTTCTTTCAATTAGTTTTATTAGGTTCCCATAATGTGAGTATTGTGCTTAATTTTTTTTTAATTTAGTATCAAGCGTAAAAGAGTATCTCAAATAAGTCTCTTAAAATGCATTTATACTCGTTTAACCGAAGTCGGGATTTAAAATTTCACAATACATAAACGCCGGTGCAATTAAAATTTTTATTTTCTGACATTATATAATGGTGCATTTAAAGTTATTTTTGTCTTTAAGATCATAATTAATTTTTTATGAAGTATATTTTTTCAAATATTGGACAAATTTCCATATCACTTGTTATGAAGCATATTTTATGCAAATACATTTATATACGTATGTACATAACCAGAAAAGAAAATGTTATGATTATCTAAATTTAAGATTTCCTTGTTGAATTGCTTGTTTATGAACTGTTTATATTAGAAATTGTTTTTCAAGCGTAATTATACAAAATATATCTCTTTTGGGTTTTTTTCAGTCAATCAACCGAAAATTTCAGAGGTTATATTTACCTATTGAAAGTTAAGCTTTTTAATTTTTCCTGTTATTCAACAACCACATTCTGACTTTACACAAAAAATATTTTTAAAATGGGTGCTTTTTGTAGTTAAAAAATGAATCTATTTAATGCTACATAGAACAGACATATCGTTTCTTAAAATTAGTAATTATAGAAAGAAGATTTAAAAATTATCTGGAATTTGCAACGATAGCTCCTCCGATGTAATTAATATTCGTAAATAATATAGACATGATGATGAATCTAGATCATAAAAAAAACTTTCTTCATTAGAAATACAAGATTTTTAATATGTATTTTATTTGAAGCTATTTTATGATTAGAAGCCCGTAGGAATTTGTTTGAAAGAAACTGTAATTAATTCAATAATATGTGCCTAATTTTGATATTTATTAGCGATATATAACCATAATAACAAAATACTTTTAATTACGTCTATGCTATAATGTTAAAAATATTTCTTTATAAATAACATTATTAATTACTTTTTTAAACCGGGAGCAGTCGCATGGGGTATGACATACCCCGAGTGCGTACAGTTTTTACAATTGTCACCACTATTTTTCGAAAAGTAATCTACAATTTACATTATCATAGAGTTTGTAACAATTGTCTCAGACTGAATAAGGTGACGATTATTAATTGTATTTATTGGTGACAATGTAAAAACCATTCATTATCTGGGTATGCGCGACTTCTCCCGAGTTAATTAAAATAAAGTATTTGTATTTTACAGAAGCGAATCCACCCTATTCAAAGTGAACATGCTCTTCCCACCACTTTTTCCATAAACGTAGCTTTGTTGTATTTTCTAGTATATTTTTACGATTAGGTAAGACAAAGATTTTTGTTTGGTAAAAGTGGTGGGAAAGAGAATGCCCAGTTTGAAAAGCAGAATTCGTCACTGGTATTTTAATATTTTGAATGCTTCCTTATCACATCTTTGTATTTTAATTAAAGGATAGCACAATATATTTTTTTTGGAAATCCCTTTTATTTATTTACAGATAGTATTAATTACATTTATTTATAGAAGAAATCTCCTTGACATTAAAAATCAAAATGTTTTCGAATCTATTTTTATCTTTTTTTAAACTATCATTAATTTTGCTGGTATATTTTATTCAGGTCGTACTGTAGAATTCTAATGAAATTTTAATGGTACTTTTTTTATACATTAAGAACAGTTTTTTGTCGGTGCTATAAGTATTATTTAAAACAGGAGTTTCCAAACTCCGTGGGCTGCAGATGTATAACTTATTTCGAATACAATAATTTGCCTTATTTAATGACAAAAATTTTACGATTAAATAAGCCGAAGTATTTTATTCGGGAAAGTGGTAATATTGCCGGTGCAAAAAGTTTGAACACCCCTGAGTTAAAATTAACAGTGAAATATTTGTTAAATCCTGAAACACCTGTTAGACTACAACTTTCGCAAATTTACGCAGACAGATGGCGCGACGGATCAAATCGGTCAACAAATTTATTCATTGATGATTGCTCCGAAATAAAGTAAATTGCCGCTTTTTTTTTTTTCTTTTTTTCTTTTTTTTTATTTGAAGTTTATTTTGTGGGGCGGTTAAATTAATTATAAAGTGAATTGCAATAAATATCTAAATATTCTAATTTATTTTTAATTTGATTAAAACTTCCAAATATTTTTTATATTAATGAAAAACATATTAGGAAAATTAAACCATTTATTAAAAAGAAATTAAATATGACTATAGTCATATTTAATTTTTTTTTCATATTTTAGTGGGAGATCTATACGATAATGAAGGAGAAATGTCTTCTAAAAATTAAACGCAAGGCATCATTTTCAACTATTTTTTTCTTAAACGTTTTACAGATTGCCTTCAAACAGACATTATGTACTTCTTTTTATTCGGCATTACCATTTAACAAAATACTTTCTACTATCTTTTACTATTATTAATACATATAACAGTAATTTATTTCACTTTCTGACTATAAAAATGAAAGTTTAAACTGTAAGTTTTGCGTTTACAGCATAACTTTTTTTTTTTTTTTTTTTTTTTTTTTTTAAGTTTAGTTTTTCAGGTTTACTTAAATTAAAAAAAAAAAATTAAATTGCATTTCAAACTTCTTTTATAAATATTATTTCTTATTGTTAACGAACAGTTTCAAAAATATCTCCCCAGAACAACCCGCTATTTTTTTTTTTTTTTCAAAATTTCAACTTTCTGTTTAAGAAAAATTAATACTCTCTATGCTTTTACAATATCACAAAGATAAAAATTTTTAAAAATAATTTTTGTTGCACAAAAATTACCCACTAGAATGTAGAAGTTGGACTGTTTTTCAACGACTCTATCAAAGTTTTTAAATATTTAAATTTTGAAGGTTTTAATTAGGATATTTGATTACGGTTAGGGTTGAACGTCTGTCTAGGAGGAAATGGATCCAAAATATTTCAATGCTATATCACCAAAACAATAATTTTCTTGGTGGATATTTAAATGTTCTAGAAATCAAGAACAAAAATTTTTGTCTGGAAATAGTAATGTTAAAAATTTTTTGTGTCATTTTTCCCACTACAAACAGTCCCTAATTATGGTACAGAAAGTTTTGTAAGAAAAAAATCAGTACATATCAACATATCAAAGAGAAAAAAAAATAAAAGTTTCTTTTCCATTTGAAAATATTAAAACCTTTTTACACAACTAATTCCATCCCGTTTAAATTATTGTACACTGTATAAAAAAAGTCTACAAAAATACAAAATTTTACTGGCAATAGTGTTGCCAGTACCATTTCCACATATTTATAGAATGGGATTGTTTAGTGAAAATGAAATTTTAATTAGACTTTCAGCACAATTATCTGTCAAGGATATTCCTTTTTTTTTCTTTCACTGAAATATTCTTTTAATTTTTTTTTTTTAAATCTCACTTAAGTTAGTTTTATGTAACAAAGTAAATAGCTGAGCATTTAATTTTTATCTTTTTAGAGAATTTGCATGTATACCATTTAATTTGTAAAACTAAGTTTTAAGTTGTATCGTGAGGAAACACTTATACATTTTTTTTTCTACTTTGAGAATTTTCTTTTTAACTTTTATGTTTGTGTATGAAATATGTGGATTTCAATGAATTGGCTAAACTTGTGCCGCAATAAACGAATATGTTATTTAAAGAAGGATAAAGTTTTTGTTTCAGTAAAGTATCTATCTAAGCGAACGTTATCTTACAGGTAATTTTTTTTTTTAATAATATTGATAATTAAATAAAATATAGTATTAATCCAGCATGTATTGAGCTTATCTATTTTGATATCTTTAATGGTGCAACTTACATGTAATTTCAGATAAAAACACAGATTTTTAAAACTAGGGGGAGATTTATGCTTTAAGGAGTGGAAGGTGTTGGATTTTTTTTCTTTTTAGCTCTATACATACTAAATTAAAATAGATAATGTTCGCATAAATTATATATATTTTACAAAAATAAAATATATTTAAATTTTACAAGAAAAATTAAACTGTCATTTTTTAAAGTTATTTTGATAAGAATGGTATTTCTATATTTCATCAGTGATTCTCAAAATATGACCACCGATTAAAATTAAAAAGATGATCATAAAAAGCAAAGCGGAAAAAGTAAAGAGAAACCTGAAAAATAAATTTCAGACATACGGTATAATTTTACACTTCATACACACTATCCCTGAAAATCAAGCACTTAAAATAAGAACAAGTGTTTGATGTTCGTGAATAATTTATGCAGCACTAAACACAGTAATAAATAGGGTTGAACGTTTTTTGCCGAAGAAATAGAACCATAATATTTTAATACTACTATGTCCAAAACAATAACTTGCTTGATAAACGTCTATTGAAAATGTTTCAGAAATCCACAACAAAGGTCATTTTTTAAAAATAAGGTTGTAAAAATATATTGGTGTTACTTTTTTCGCGACAAAGGTGTAATCCTAGTAATAACTGGATGAAAATTACACTGGTTAAATTAGAAACCCCAACGCAAGTTTTATAAAACATGTTAACAAATTTTAAAAAAAATGAAATTTTTATTCCGGCGAAAATGTGCTTTATCAAAATTACTTGTTTACCATATGAGTTTTTTCAAATGTTCGCAATCGAACTATCAGTGATTAAATGTTTAATCATGATTCGGAAAATTAGTATCACCAAAAATATGCTAATGATAAGATTAATTTATTTATTAACTAGAGAGAATAATTTATTGACTATTAACAAGGTGCATAAACTACTTGGAATTTTTAAGGAGTCTGGCGCCAATTTTTCTGATTAGAAAATGTTTATTTAATTTTCAAATACCAGAAATTGTAACCGTTCCGTTTATTTGTAAGATTTGTAATATTTTTCTGCATTTAAGCAAGGCAAAAAATTCTGTTAACATCTTTGCATACTTAGCGTATACATGCATAAATTTCAGGAGTTTCTTTTTATTGAGAAATTCCGAATCCTTTGCGGAAATTACCAAAGTAGGTATTTTACATTATGTAAGAATGAAACAACTGTCACTAGCTAAAGCAAAAATTACTATTCAGAATTTCTGAATAGAAATGAATTTCCTGAAATGTACGCTTTGGGTGAAAATGGTTTCATAAATTGGGGCAAAACTATACGCATCCTGCTATTACAAGTAGAACTAATTTATTCACAAGAAAATTCCAGATTTTACAAGATACGGAATATAATGTTATCTAAGGGCAATAATAAATTATTTAAGACTTAATTTCTTAGATATGCACGTTTTTATGGCAAAAATCATTATTTTATATATAAAAAAATTAGGCAAAATATGCAACATAAACGCTTCAGAGGAGCATCAAAAATAAACATTAGTATTTTACAATGTAATTTCATATGTACCAAGTTTAGACTAGAAAGAATGTAAGCTACGTTTTGATAAAATTTAACACAGAAAAGTTTGAGAATCACTGAATAAGTTATTCAATTTCAATATACTTATTATTGAATATAATGTATATGTTTTATTTGTTTTTCGGATCATTTTGCATGTATATTTGGTTTTTGTTATTGTTTTGATTTTATATTCTATTATGTTATATATTTTATATTATTTATAAATTTCACATTATATTACGTTGAAAAGCATAGGTTGGTATTTGTACATTTTTATTCATATTTTAAAGAATTATTATATTTAAATATCTCTATTATCTTACCCGATAAAACTATTTATCGTTTTTAAATTATGTCATAAAAAGGTAATATAATAGGATGTCTCTACATCAATTAAGGAGAAAGTTTATTAAGCTTATAAATGTTTACTTTTCATGATATCAAATAATATTAAATTTAATTACCGTATTATCTCATATTAAAGAAAAATTGTTAAAATAAAAAAATTACTTTTCAAAACATATCTCTTATTAGAATAAACTGGTTTTAGAATTTCACAAGTATTTTTATTAAAATTGTTATTAAATAAAAAATTTACTTTAGTAATTATCATTTTATTATCATCTAAAGTATATAATTATATAAATGTTAAAAGTAGATGAACTTTCATGAGTAATAACATGTTTAACTCTTATGAAAACAAATTTCAAAACTTTTTAATCTAATTTTCCGCAGAAAGTTTATTACTTTTTTTTTTACCCAACTGTAAATTACAGAATATATATTTACATAATTCTTTATAAAAATGTGCTATATATAAAGTGATTCATTATTATTAAATTAATATAATTTAAAAAGTTGAGAGTAATTTTTGTATTTAATAAGATGTAGTTTACGCAATAGAAACTGCAAATAGCAAATATTTTGGAATTACTATTTTAAAAGGATAAAATATGAATTTTCAAATGAGGAAATATCTTCTGAACTATTGTTGCAGTTTCATACTGTTGAATTTCTTAAAATCACTTAGATATTTGCAATAAAATACGTATTCGCAAGCAATCGCATAGCTTAGCAACAGTTATTGCTATCAAAAATATTATATTCTGTAAATGTATCTCCTGTAATACTTTGTTTCAGAAACATACGGTTGTGGTTGAATGGGTCCAATTTCTGCAGTTTTACAGTGTGTCTATACAACATTTGTATAAAAAATGTAATCCTGGTGATGGCTATAAATCAACTAATGTAAAATTATTGTAATTTCAGATGTCATATCATCATTAAATTTCATTTGAAATAAAATTCAAGTTAAATATTTGAAGTGAATTTTGTTTTACTTTGTGTTTACTTCTTTCAAAACACACAGTTCAAAATATTTAACACTATCACATTCTAACAAATATGTTCTAGTTTATTCTTAAGGCGGTTCTCAAATTCCATGCTCAACAACGCGACACATTTTCTAACAAATTTTAAACGTAAAGGGATAAAATTGGCAGGCCTGGCTATTGGAGCGATTTGGAATCGAATAGCGTTTTCCAATTTTTTTTTATAAATACATTTCGTATCGAGTTATAAGAGATTCTTGTCACGTGACAACAAGTTTTCTTCTTTATCGTGCTGGCGCAGCGGAAATTTGGTTCAAAATGCCGGTTTTTCTGAACGCATTATTTTCTGAAAGATTTGCTTTACGAAAAATTGAAAAACGCTATTCGATTACATAGTTTCTGAACGAGAACCCCCCCCCCCCTGCCAATTTAATGCGCTGCCGAACAAAAATCTATTCAGAAATGTGGCAGAAAGTAGCTCTTTTGGATTGATTACATAGTTTCTGAAAAAGAACACGTGCCAATTTTATGCGTTTTCGAACAAAAATGAATTCAGAAATGTGGCAGAAAGTAACTAATTTGGATTTGAGAACAGCCTTAACTACACTTTTTTACACGAAAACATACTTTATTACGAATACTACTGTTACATGAATACCTTAATATATTCTTATCGCATTCATCGAGATTCAGAGTAGGAAATTATTTTTCATATATTCTTTTGTTTAAAATTTTCAAGAAAAACGATTACATAGCATTTCGATTACATAGTTTCTGAAAATGAAACCCTGCCAATTTCATACGTTGCTAATTACGTTACATTACAATTTCATAAGTTGTCCCCTCATACTATTTGTATGGTCAAACTGACGAACAGAAAAATCAAAATTTCCATTCGATTATGAATTATGTCTCATTTAAATATATGTTAAAAAAGTAAGCGTAGGAGGTCTTATGAAAATTGAATCAAACTTTTCAATACCTAGTTTTGTCATCATATTTAGATTTCTCGGCTTTGACCTTCGGTTACCAAACGGGAAGCCATTCGGTTAGAAAGTTTAGGAATTATGCTACTTATAACTCCTTATGTTAATCAGTTGCAAAAGAAGCCGCAATGCGGTTAAGTTTTCAAGCATAACTCAAACAGTACTAAACTATTTGGAAGAATAATCACATGATATTTAAAGTTTCTAGGAATCGATTTTATTTAACATATTTATAGGTTAACGTACATGTTATTTTAGAAAATTTATTTAAAAAAATATAAATTATTTACCTAAGTTTATTTTTAACATATATTTAAAGAAGGTATAACTCCCAATCGGTTGCTTTTTTTTTTTTTTTTTTTTTTTTTTTTTTTTTTTTTTGGTCGTTTTCGTCTGAATCTATTTGGTAAAAAAAAAAAAAAAGCATGGAGGTTCCTTTTCTTTTTGACTGACCAACTATATATGATAAAGCTGTCATATTATTAATATTAGATACAAATTTTAAGCATATTTAATATTTTTAACATAATTAGTTAAAATAATAACGAAAAACGAACATAACGAACATAAATCCGACACAAAATATATCTTTGTAAATGAAAAATGCTTAAAGTGAGATTTTCCATTAAAGATTACCTTTAGTATTTCACTTGTGTGATATTAATGTGTTACTGAAAAAGGGTGTTCGTATGAGTGCTACTTTTGAATACCACATTTTCGGAAAAGTAATTTTCGCCTTATGTATTTAAAGATTCTGCGATTAAAAAAAGTCGAAGATTACTTTTCGGAAATAATGGTATTCTAAATCAATTACCCGCATGAACCATGCATTGGTATGTAAATAAATAAGTCAAAACTAAATAAACAAAACGTTTAAAAGAGATTTAATTAGTTGTTATGCGTTCTTTCTTCAGAATTCTTTAATTCAAGAATTCTTCTCTATGGCGTATATTTAGAGAATATTTAGTTGTTACAGACATATTAAATATAATCTCTGTATACGAGAGTTTATAACTTCAGAACACTTATCACAAAAGTGAAATATACATATGGGCCAATCAACTATTCTTTGCACCAAAGACGAATTAACGAGATTTTAATTTTTGAAAATATATAAATAATAAATTCAAAAATTTGTTGGCACTTTTACTAGATTAATAAATAAAGTTTAACAAGCTAACCAGCAGTGCACTCTTGTTTATAAGACCATTTTTAGCTTCAATAAAAGTCTACATTTGTCTCCTATATTACCTCCTCAGAAAGTTTTGTTTTATCTCCTATATTACGAATATAAAAAGAAAAATATGAGGGGGTTAGAATGGCAGTGGACTAAGTCAAAAATTTTAAAAATCATAGATGTTAAGCATTTTTTAATTGATTGAACCGCATTTTTACTGAACGTATATTAATTTCTGTTCAGTGCGACAGTCAAATAAGTCATAGTTCACTTAGGGTGTCGCTAGAGGGCAAAACAAGTTGGACCACTTATTGCAACGGCAATACGCCGAGTTTCCCAAAACCCTTTCATTCTTCAAATTACTAAATATTGACTTACACCACTGTCATTCTAACCCCTTCATATTATCAAATGTTTCAAAATACTGCAATTCTAAATCATAGATTAATGGCATTATAGCTATTCTTCGGATGAATGAAAACTACAATTAATAGATTTAAATTAGATTTATTACATTTTTTAATGAGGGACAGGAATAGGTGCAAAAATTCATGACTGAGCCATTGACCAAGCAAATACATTTCCCACAAAAATGAGCCTGACGTGCGAAATTTTGTATCCTTTCCTACCGACATCGTTAATGCTATTTGATAACTTTGTCTGTTTGATCTATTGTCATGTCACTGTGTGCCGGGCACCACCCACAATATCTTTACTATGGTTCTGCATACCAGATTTATTGTTAAGGGCATAACTATGCTGCTTTTATTAGAAGAACTGATCTAAGATGCAGTGGCGTAGTGTCAGGGATTGATGCATCATTTACTACCAATATTATTACATACAAAATTTGGCCTTATTTAATCGTATAAAGTTCAAAGATTAAATAAGACCAAATTTATTATAATACTGTTAGAAAGGGATGCAGCATACCCTGAAGCAGATTAATTAACGTCTTTTGGCCATGTGTAAGTCGGCCCATAGACACTTTTGCATTTTACGTCTTGCAATTTTTCTTAAAACCTATACACAAAATTCCTATTTTTACAATTAGAGAACTGTATATATAAATACTTCGACTAGAAACAATAACATTATTATATAATAAAAACTCGAAGAGAAAATCTTTTTGTTAAATTATATAACATGCAAGTACAACGCCCAAAGTCGGGGATTCCTCCTTAACCCTTTTATTACGGGATTAGGACATATGTCGTCCCAGCGACTATTTCTTTATTCTGTTCGCACCACTTTCTGAAAAATAATCTCTGCCATACACTTACACAAATATACTTTCAAGAGAAATCTACCACAAAGAAAGTTTTTGTAAATTGTGGTGCGAATGAAAATAAAAAATAATCTCAAGTCCTAGCCCGTAATCAAAAGGTTAAAAGACGAAAACTAGCCGCCACCAATGTGTTAAGGTATCCGAATAAGTTCTTCGAACTTATTTTAAAAACATTACATGGAAAAAAGTACGCCCTTTTTTAATTTAAGTTTATGTATAGATTAACTGGGTTAAGTTTATATTTTCATTCAATTATTTCAGTTTTTGAAAACTGATAAATATATAGAGAATTTTTTACAAAAACGTCAAAATGCTACTAGCAAATCAAATCACGAAATTCAAATAAATTTAGTATCAAAATAATCCTCACGTACTTATCTACAGAATGAACAAAAACTTTTAGGCTACTTCTATAAATACACATTTTAAAACTAAATGAAGAATTAGTATTAGATATTTAGCGTCGTTATTCAAATATCAGAATATGAAAAATAATCTTATTATGATCATTCTTTTAGTTCAATCCCTAGAAAACAATATTAAAAAAAAACATATCAAGTCTGTATAAGTTGAATAATAACATTCTGAGTAATCATTTTTGAAAAAAAAACCGTATATTAAAAGGGGGATTTTGCGAGAAAAATATTTTCAGTTAACGTGACAAAACAAGCGTACCCGGGTTTAAATAAAAATCCCACATTGCCAGATACGCTCATAAAATATTAATACTTACTTTAAATATCAAGAAAAAGGACATTTGCTAAAAAGTATAGTATTTCAATTTTGTTTGAAAGCTTATTTCCGGATATTTCAATGATCACGTCCTGTTTTTGAGCTTTACAAATTCTCTAATATCTTGGCTTTTAATTGACGTAGATACAAAATCAAAACAGTTTTGATAAGGTAACAGTTATATAAATGCTTTGTTTAATAAATCCCAAAAACATGACAGTTTGAACGTATTCGGATACCTTAACCACTTCACTCCCAGGCTTAATTTCGCTGGTGAAGGGCTATATACCAGGCTGTGCGGTGCAAAATGTTTATGTCATAAATCATTTAATAACTTCCGTGATTTAATAGTAATGAATGTAAGGTCGTTAAAGGATTTACAACGTTATCATAATACGTATAAAATAATATATAAAACTTGCACATTATATACATACACTGATATACATACATACAGTATATCAGGGTAGCTAGTGGTCAGGGAAAAATATAGTCAAAAAAAGTGATTTACACCAGTATATTCTTATAGAAAAATTCATGTCGATTATTTGATCGAATAATCAGCATGGATTTTTCTATAAGAATATATTGGTGTTTGTCACTTTTTTTGACTGTATTTTTCCCTGACCACTAGCCTCTGTATATACATAAAACTTAGGAATTTATTTTCTTTCTATTTATTTTCTTTTATTCTTTCTTATAATGACGTAAGATGTATAGTGAACGTATTTGTGTACGTAATGGTCACTGGTTACTGAAATGAGAAGACGTACGCAGTGTACGTCCTGGTCGCTGATTACTGAAATGAGAGGACGTACGCAGCGTACGTCCTGGTCGCTGATTGCTGAAATGAGAGGACGTACGCAGCGTACGTCCTGGGAGTGAAGAGGTTAAGGGAAAATTTTCGTCTGTTTTAAACCCTGGCATTCAGACAACTCTGTACACAAGATTAATGTCAGAACTATTATAATATGAAGTTTATTGACGGTAAATCACGGTTATAACATTAAACGAGGTATCTTTATTATTACCTTTTATCATCTCATAAGAAATTTGAATGGTTAACATAACAATCAATAGAGTAGAAGATGCCCATTGTTCAGTGTTGCCAAAGTGCGTAATTTTTTTATTCGAAATATCTACCTCTATTTCAGAATAATAGTCTTCGCTTTTGTTAATGACTAACATTCCGTGATTAAATAAAACGAACATTACTAATCGGAAAATCTTTTAGAAATTTTGAATAAAATTATTCATAAATCTGTCGACACTACCGCTGATTCTAAACTTGGCACTCTAACTAACTCTCGTTTTTAATCTCAGGAGTTGTTCTCACTCTGTAAAGTTTTTAAAATGAAATAAATAACTATATTAATACAGGAGAATTTTTTTTAAACTTGTGAAAGTAAAACCCTATAACAAAAGAAACATTGATTCAAATGACCTGAAATTTCACCAGTATGCTCTCAAAGCAATGGGGATTTTTTTTTTGGCGTAGTTAAAAAAACTTAAAATCGCACCGACAGATGGTGCTTTAGGTTAACATCAAATGGTTTTCTTCCTCTACCGGGTTTTAGGCTCAGTGAACCAGTCTGTTCAAATTTCAAAATCCCCTTCCGTAGGTCTTCTGTCGTCATTGAATATTTTCTTAAATTCTTAAGTATCCTAAATCTCCTAAAAGCAGTTGCTGCGCTGTCATTATTCTGATAATACAGTTTCAATAACAACGCATGATCCATCAATGGCACAGTCATTGCGAGGATATCCGTAGAATAATGAACTCGAGGTGTGCGTGTTTTACGATTTTATCGCCACTGTACGTGTGTCGTGCAGATGTTCGTCTCCTAACTTTACTGGATATACAACGCCATCTGTCGGTGCGATTTTAAGTTTTTTTTTTTTTTTTTTTTTTTTTTTTTTTTTTTTTTTTAAACCACGTCTAAAAAATAATAATCCATGACATTTCAGGTCATTTGGATCAGTGGTTTTTCTGTTATAAGGTTTTACTTTCACAACTTAAAAAAAATCACCCTGTAGAATTTTAATCATTGACAGTGATGAAAATTAACAGATTTTTTTTTTGTCTTTTTAGAGTCAGAGTTAGTGTAGTAATTTCTGCACAGCTTCCAGGAATTATGAATTTAGAATACCATTATTTCCAAAGAGTAATTTTCACCTTATTTATTCGCAAATTTCGATCATGGAATGCGGTGAATATTACTATTTGGAAACAGTGCCATTCAAAATCTGTAATCTTTGCTATTTATGATAATGTAATGCAGGGCTAAGATATAATATTTAAGAGGCACTTATGTGGAATTAGCAGTAATGTGTTGAACTAGTATTTATGTGTGATAAAGTATCTGGGGAAACAAACCTGATTTTGATGAAATTTAGAAACATTGCATTTTTTCTATCTATTAGCAAAAACTATTACGTCTGACTAATGTGGTGTTACAGATGACAAATATTGTTAGAATCATGTTAAATAGTCAATTAGAAAAACAGTTATCTATATCTTGTGGAATACAATCTCAAGAACATAGGAACCAGAAAATGCACTAATGAAAAATAAAAAACCAGCTTGACGAAAATACAGTCAGTAATAAATGTAGTCAATGCCAGTAAATATATTGAGTAAGACAGACACATATCGTCGCTACCATGTCAAGCTATCGAATGCGAAAAAATGCATTTTTCATTACTTTTAAAAATGGGGCGATTGTCATCACTAAATTTTAATACTATTCTTCACCAGCATCAGTTGGCCTCAATTTTATTCAGAAATTCGAAATCCATACCAAAAATTTCAAATAGAAATTTTTGCAAGGCATTTCGTGATTACTTAAAGTAATTTTTTTTCTCAAAATTTGCGGTATGAATTCGGCATCTGTGAATAAAAAAGAAGGCCAAACTGGCAACCCTGTTCTTCATTGAAATATTTAACCGAAAAATTCCAATAAAATTTAGTGGTGAGAGTCAGTCAATTTTAAAAATTGATGAAAAATTCATTTTTTCATATTCGATAGTTTGATATGGTAGCGACGATATAGTCTGAAATTATAATTAGAATACGTGAAAATCTTGAGTATTATCTGAAAAGAATTCAGTTAATATTAAGGATGGAAATTTTTAAGGAATCTTCATTTACTTTGAAATAAGATTGCAAAATAATTATGCAAAATTTTCAAAAGTAAACATAAATTTGCACAAAATAACAAATTTATTTTTAATTACACTTTTAGAAAAACACGTTTCTGTGAAAACAAAGATATTTTAAATTATCGCACTCCTTACTTGATATAGAAATGTTATTCAGAAATAAATCTGTGTTTTATACTAATTTTCGTTCTTCAATGTATGATAAAATATTTTGAAAAAAATCGTAAATAAAATGATATCTAAATACAACGCTGTTCTCACTCTGTAAAATTTTTAAAATGAAAGATATAACTATATTAATAGAATTTTAATCATTAACAGTGATGAAAATTAACCGATTTTTTTTTCTTTTTGCGAACTGTGTGCAGTGGCATAGCGTCATTGGATGTTGCATCACTTTATTACCAGTATTATTATATACTAAATTTGACCATATTTAATCGCATAACGTTCAAAGATTAAATAAGGCCAAATTTAGTATATAATAATACTGGTAGTAAAGTGATGCAGTATCGCCTGACGCTACGCTACTGCATGTGTGTTTGTGTGTAAACGAAGGCATTCAAATGGGCTTTAATGTTTAAATGTATTGGTTAAATACGCACAGTACACAAAAAATAATAAAAATATAAATCGAAAGTCAAAACTGTAATTATAAAAAATGGAAAATAAAGTTATATGCTCGAAAGTTCATTCTTTATAATCTGCTACTATTCTGTTACATTGAACTTCTCTTGGACGGAGAGGGGACATATACATATTTATTTTTATACGAACTGTCAAAATCTCAATACGAAGCCTTATATTTCGTTATTTCCTGTCATGCCCATTTATCATGCTCGCATTACTTTAGCTTCTAAACTAAACAAATTATGAGTTAAAGTATGTTCTAGAACTGTGTAAATATTGAGAAATGGATTTTGAAAAGTGCATGATATAGTGACTAAAGTTGTTAAAATAATGATGTAACAAATACTTGTTAACGAGACATCATCAGTATTACAGCATCACCATTAAACTTTTTTAGAGCAAAAACTCTTATCTAAAATTTGAGTTTTATTTTCATCTCATATAAAAAAAATAAAAAAGTTAAAAATTGAACCACAAATTATGTATAAAAAACATATGGTGTGCCTTATCACCCCACAAAAATGAGTGAATAGGAACGCCTATTAAAATTCATGTGTGTTACTATTTCTACACGTGTAAGATCAAAGAGCAGGGCGTGATTATCCAAAAGGAACGTGAAGCACATGCTTCCCCTCTAAAATATAAAAGGGCCCCCAAAATGACTGTGAAGAAGACCCTCTAATTCCTATTTTCATTTTTTGCGTTGTATTTAAAAAAAAATTTTTTTAAAGAACTTTTCAATCCCTGAGGAAATCCACACAGTACTTCACGAAACATATTTAAACGTTCTTTGCATGAGTTTTTCTTTTACAATTGTTTTTTTATACATATATTAAATATTAGACACCAGAAATTTTAAGATAGATTTTTAACTTTGTTCAGCAACATAGTTCACGGGAAATTTACTAGATTAATATTTCTATATAAATATAGTGGTGGCGAAGAAGTTGATTTATTTATTAAAAGTTAAATAAACAGTGATGGAAATTTCCATCACAATGCAAAGAAGAGTTAACAGGGAAATGTGAATGTCATCAATAGGATGTTAATTAATCATACAGCATCCTGATGTGGCTGTTAGAAACCACCCGGGAAATTGGGGATACAGCTATAGGTACTAAACTGAAGTATATACAAGGAACATAAAAATGCTGTTTAATGAAATATATGTGACCTCAGTAAGCAACTCCCGGGAATAATATTAGTATCATTGATAAGTTTTCATGAGTGTAGAATTAAGAGGACTTTTGCCAAATGAAAGGGAGCCCCAAAATGATACCGTGCTTCTCCTAGATTCAGAGATTAATTGGGCACTGTCAAAAAGAATTAATAACAAGTGTGAAGTGTGAATATGAACACAAAATGTTTAGAGAAAAACATAGGTAGATCTATAAAAATATTTTTTTGTTACTTAAACACAACTTTTCATAAAAATTCTTTCTTGAACTAAAACAAAAATAAATCACTGAGATCGCTCTTGAAGCTTTTCATGTGTATAAGTAAAGTTGTTTTGACATTTCCTGTAGGGGTCAATTTGTCATAACGTTCTTTAGACCAAAGGGTGCCTCTTTTTCAGTTTCAAGAATTGTTTATTTAAAAAAAATTACAATAAAATTAAGGAACACATAAATACACATCATTTTTAGGGTATAGAACTGTAGTAAAATAGAGCTTGACTGCGTCTTATCATACACTTTGAACTTAGACAATGAGGATGCCACCGGGACGGTAAAATATTTCAAGCGTTTCAGGCCTTTTGGAATTTTAATGTCAGATTTTATCTCATATGTTGTTGAGAACGCAAACTCTTTGTCACTGTCTTGTATGGAGTGGTCCGACTAATCTGATGAAGATAATGCTTAGATTAAGTTGGCCCTTTTTTTGGTGTGTGTGTGTTGGGAGGGTTCCTTCAGTCTTTATAGCTGAAGGATTAGAATAGAAACACAAAAAAAAACTACTGTGTGTCTATTCAACCCACGCATTGAAACTCTATAAAGAAAGCATCGTTTACATGAACTGCTTAGTAAAAATCGACTTGTAATATAGAGTAAGTACATTTATATAGTCAGGGCACAGGAACACATGCCTGAGTTTCGTTCTGCAGGAGGTTTGTTTCGAACAAATCCAACTGGCTGTGGAATGTGGAACTAAAGGATTTTGCGGCGCAAGTGCCCGCCTACTATACGGTGCCGTACGCAGCAGGGATAGGTGTCGGAGTTTTGTTTAGAGTAGAATGCGCCCTCTGGAGTGGAAGATGGAACTAAAAGATTTTCCTGTGTGTCACAAAACTTGCAAATTTTGCAATTAAAATAGTCATAGATGTAAAACTTCCATGTTAACATTTAAAACCCCATACAAAGAAATCAGAAATTATTTAGATACATTACGAAAAACGTAAAACTTCTAATATACAGAATAAATAATAAATGCACTTACATTCATAAAAGAAAATCCATTATAAAATAGGCCACATGTTGTACACATTAAATTGGTGACTAAATGTAGTTTAAAAATTGAAAAGTCATAAATGTCATTTATATAAAAATTAAATCGTCCTTTTAAATGTCCATTCTAGCACAGTTTTCTTATATTTAGTTTCGAATGTACTGTTAAGTTACATAATTGAATTCATGGAATAAATCAAGCAGGTTTCAATTTTTTTATTACAAAAACGTGTTTTTTAATAAATTTAAAACTGAAGACTAGAAAAGCTTGGGCCTCTGAAATCCGTGGGCCCTGCACATGTGCCCCACGTGCCCTGGCAGTAATAATGCACTGTATATAGGTCAATATGTAACAAAACATATAATCCTAAACACATATGAACGATAGTTTTGTACATACAGGAGAAGTTTTGTAGAGGTCAAATATCTGTAATGTTATTTACAATCTTGTAAACATAAAAGACGTTCTGCCAAGAACGTAAAACTTAATTTACCAACTTATTATAGTGTTAACCAATTTAAAAAAATAAATAAAGTTTTTTTTTTGTTTTTTTTGTACGTGTTTGTTACAGCCAATTTTCTACGTGGTGGATTGGATATCAGCTAAAGGGGGCAATTGTCCTCCATGGGGATCTTTATAAAAGACACTAACCCCTATTTAAGGCAAAGTCCGAAGAAATTACCGAACAGTTAATCCACTAGCGCGACATGATTTGGATCCCAGCACATCCCGTCTACCAGCTTTGAGAGCTGAACCTCTCAGCCGCTGGTAGGGATATAAAACATATAGATCTTAAATGAACAGGTAAATGTTTTGTAAGACGATAATTTTAGTCGTACCATGAAGATTTCTTTCTTTTCACCAGGGTGGTGCAGAATTTTAATTAGATTAACGATTAAATGTCTAATCATGACTAAAGATTGACCGATTGAACTGCGTTTCAATCCTACTCATAGACACATGATTAACGATTAATTTAATTTCTATCTCGTTTCGATTAACGATTAAATCAATTCTCGATCTAATTAGTTAATCTAATTAATAAAAACGTCAAGTATTGTTCCGGCTTTAGCCTTTTTATTTTATTTATTTTTTTCTCAAGTTTCTTCTGGTTTTACCCCCCTGGGTTCGCGACTAGAGTCTCTTTCTGGTAGGGTACCCAAATTTTACTTTACCCGACACGTGGATTGGATTGGGAAGGATTGACTTTAAATATTTCGCGTTTGGTTCGATTTTTTGTTTGGTTTTGACTCTTTGACGTCGAGCTTGGGTTGACCGATTTTTTAAAAGAAAGTCCTGAATGTTTATCAAACGAAACGAACTATACATTTGAATATAATGAGTGTATATGGGCTCCTTTTTATACAAAAATGATAGAATTGATATTAGAGGTTTAATTGTAGACTAGTTTTCAATAATATTTTTTAAAGATAGACTAATTTTCTTTCACTTCGAGGTTGGGTTGTGTTCGGTTTTGATTCTTCGAGTTCAGGTTGGCTTTCGCGTTGTCTTTAAGCAGAAATTTCGGGTCCAGGTACGATACAGTGTTGCCAGTGGCTTACTTTTAGGTAGATTTCATAAGAAATACTACCTATTACATTCTCCCTTAAATTGGAATTTTTGAAATTGGAATTTTTGAAATTGGAATTTTTGAAATTGTTTTTCAGATCTACGTCGATTATGACTCCCAGAACCCAAAACCACCACCCCCAGTTCAAAACTTTATCTATCTATCTATCTATCTATCTATCTATGTCACTTTTTATAGACACGATAACTCCAATAATTCTGCACAAATCTCTTCCAAACTGATACATAAAATCAAGGGGCATAAAATCTCGGTCAAGTTTGAGAATGGGCAAAATCTAACCAAAGGGGGTGGGAAATGGGGGCGGGGGGCTTTTTGTGAATACAGAAACCCCACCATAATTTCTTATTTAAGATACGTATTGAATCCATTTAAAGTTATTATTACCTCTAGGAAAAGGCCGAAAATTTATGTATGACAGAATTTTGATATCATTAAAAATGGACCCAAGGGGGGTTTTAGAAGAAAAAAAATTCATAACTTCGTCAATTCACAAGATATCAAATTCGCTTAAATTTATCATAAATCCTCTTAATATTATCTAAAACGTTTGTATTGACAAGTTTTTTATAGGACCAACCCTTATAGCAAAAAAAAAAATAATAAAAACAAAAAAAATCCCTGCTGGCTCCGCCTGCAAACAAGTTAGGTTTGGTGGACGTTTCCAACTATCGCATCATGGCAAAAAGGTCATTTCTTCCGCAATTCCCAACAAACAGGCGCCCCACGGTCTGAGTCTTCGAAATCTACCTGTGACTGTAGGCCGAACCGTCAGGGATTTTTTAAAATTAGGATTGCTTGTTTGGCACCACGTATTTAAAATGGTATAAATTTGCTTTGTTTTTGCCTTATTTAATACGTTATTAAATAAGGCGAATTTTACTTTCTCAAAAAACTGGTGGAAATCAAGAAAACTGAATTTAACCCTTTTTATCCTGACAGTACTTATAAGTACCACTTTAATAAAAAACCTATATATTTGTAATATGACCATTTTTCCTTACGGTATTCACAATGGCACAAAGAGTGTAATTCTGAGAGCAGACAAGAGATGGCAAATTCAAGGACATATCCTCTTTCTTTGCATTGTAGGGATTTTACATTTGCCACGCTACATTCGAAATCCATTTTGCAATAGAATTGACATGCATGTTGTTCTTCATTTGAGTAATTTTAGTGGTTTATTACCAGTTATTTAGTACTATTATTTTCTATTGTTTTCTATACTCTACAGGTGAACATTTCCTATATTTTATTTGAAGTTTACTATTTGAAATTTACAATTTTATTTTATATCATAGGGTAAAAAAATATGGTGGTTACAGTTGCATAATTAATCACTAAAACACTATAAAAAATATTTTCCTCTTTCTTATGTTTATTCTGCACCAAAACTTAGCCAATGATGCAAAAATACAATTAAAAAGTAGCTGGAAAATTAATTCAGGATATAAAGGGTTAAAATAAGTAGGCTAATGGTGACACTGGCACGATATGAGCACAACGGGACCAGTGTGTGAGTAATGAGTGAGTTTGAAGCCACTGGGGTCGTCTGATGTATTAAAAGCCCTAGTCCTGATTGAGTAAGCTGATTAGTGTGCTTAAGTTATCGAAAATTACTTTTAAATTTTCCAGTTGAATTTTCTATGTTAACCCTAAAAAAAAGGGAGGGGGTTGTCGGGTAGTTTTCTTACTACAATATTAAACTTACTACAATATTTCTTACTACAATATTAAAAAAAATTCATTGTGTAAGCTTTAATTTGGCAACAATTTCATCCCGAAACTTGATGGCTTGAAAGCACCGTCAAAATGACGAATTTGCGCCTCTTTTTCCTCATATTATATCAAGATAACACGAGGCAGACTGAAACATTGAGAGTGTACAAGTCAAGGGAGTTCAAATGCTAAAGTTTCATGCCGAAACTCGAAAACGTGATAGTACAGTTAAAATAACGAATTGACGTCCCATTCTACTCATATCGTACCAAGATAACAGGAGGCAGATTGAGAAGTTTGTATTGTACAAGTCAATATATGCAATATGTTAATTAATCTTGCCGCAAATCGATAAGTCATTCTTTCATCTATGCCTAATAATCTTGTCTTATATAACAATTTCATCTTGTAACTTGATGA
Organism: Maratus michaelseni; assembly: GCA_963931845.1. Lineage (NCBI taxonomy): Eukaryota > Metazoa > Arthropoda > Arachnida > Araneae > Salticidae > Maratus > Maratus michaelseni. Next base: position 274,248,655 of record OZ007599.1, read on the forward strand.
TATAGTCATTCTTGTCGCCGCCTCCCGCTATATCACAGTTCGTTCTTACAACATAGAGAAAGAATTATCTAAATATTAGATGATGAATAATTAAACACTAAACAATAATTAATAAAGGGGCTAAACTGTCCCTTCTCCCCTAAATGATTTACACATTTTGACCTTGGTGTATGTGGATAATTTTATATGACCCTGTAAACGTTTCAAAAAGGAAAATCGTATAGATGACCCTTAATAACAGTCTCGTAGCAATGAAAGCGAATTTAACAAAGTTAAAAGGCGGCCATATTTAATTTTCGTCTATGTAATCAGATTAATGATTAAAGTAATCGCGATTGAATGATTCATGAAAAAATTTGTAAAGGGTAATTAGTTGTTTCAATTTCTATCTTGATTACATTCATCATGATTAAATTTCCTATGATTGAACGTTTAGTCGATTAATCAATCGACTAAAAAAAGTAATCGATTAATGCCAACCCTGCTTTCGACCTTACTCGCCGTTCCTATTCACACCGTTTCCTGTTATTTGACTCCTCTTTAAATTTTAAGTATTTATTAAAAGTCAACAAATTTAATAAATATAATTAAAAATTCACTTTTTAAAAAATGTTTAAAACATATTTAAAAATTAGGAGAATAATTTTTAGAATCTTGATGCGTTGAAATATGATGTCAATTTTCTGATAACAGAATCAAAATTTTGATGATTGCATTATGAAATGACTAATTATTTTTTAAATTCATAGCACATGGTGTTTCAAGGTTTGTGACAGAAAATTCTTATAATATACAGGGTGTATCTGAAATGCTTATATAAAGAAACTTAGAGGAATGATAGTATTCATGAAGACGAACAAAAAATGCAATGGAACATGGGGTCGCAAATGACGTTTAAAGGACGAAAATCGAGAAAATGCGTCTGGAAATGGACAAAATGAGACAAGAAATAAACACTCCAGAAAATTATTTATTGCACAGAATAGGTACAACATAGCTCGTTATGTCCAGAGAAAACAAATATTTTACAACAATTGTTCAAATTGTCGACCGCGGACATTATCACACAGAGCACATCTACGGAGGAACGACTGGCGGACACGCTCGAAGATTCCGGGAGTTTCCTAGATTTCTCCTGCAGCGGTCACAATACGCGCTACTACTTCTTCTGGCGTTTCTACTGGCGTCTCATAAATGTCATTTCATCTGTCCCCAGAAGAAGAAATCCAAAGGGTTAAGTTCCGGCGAGCGTGGAGGCCAAGCAACAAGGACACCACGTCCAATCCATCTTGCCGGATAAACCCCATCAAGGTGGTTACGCAAGTACACAGAAAAATGAGGCGGAGCACCATCGTGCATGTACCAAATTTGTTGCTGCACGCCGACTTGTGTAGCAGAAAGCAAACCTGGTAGGATATTCTGCAGGAGACTGAGGTAAGTTGGACCATTGAGACGGTCAGGCAGCAAGTATTGGACCACCAGTTTATCACCGAGAATGCCGCACCAGATGTTGACACTGAACCGATGTTGCGCATTTCGCGGGACAATGGCGTGAGGATTCTCTGTCGACCAAATACGAGCATTGTGCCTGTTAAATATGCCATCTCGGGTAAATGTAGCCTCATCTGTAGCCGACGAGGATAGTCACTTTCGTCAAGTTCTTGCACCTTCTGTATGTGAAAAGGGTGCATCCGTTCATTGCTGACAACTCTCCACACTGACATGTGCGAAACATCCAGTTCAGCTGAAACTGCTCGCGTACTGGTAGTCGGCAAGTTCGTAAACGACTGCAGCACTCGCTCTTCCATTTCTGCAGTGCGCACATGGTGGTTTCGTCCTCTATCGCAGGATCTTGCATGGAAAGACCCAGTTTCCCGTAGGCATCGATCAATTCTTGAGAAAATGCTATGATAAGGACAACGCCTTGTCGGAAATGGCTCTTGATATAACCTCTGCGATAAGTGGCCATTTCCTGCAGTTTCGCCGTACACCATATGCATGTCAGCAATTTCGTTATTGCAATAGGTAGCTTTTCCTACTAAAAGCACAAACAAAATGTTTTCGCAATGATACTACTTATCGTCGTTGGCGGTTCCTGTACTTACAACGCATGCTTGCTGCAAAGTTGCGTTTATTGGTCTGCTTCTAAGAAGATGGAAAATTTGCATACGTGGATTCCTGCTCACAGATTTGTTTCGCTTTCTTCCACGTTTGTGTTATCTCTTTCTGACCGGATATGCACAAAGTGAAAGGAAAACCAGCTTCGTGCTACTAGCCAGTTCTGCAGAAAAGCAGCATGTGAGATTTCGATAGTTTTATTTGTTTTGCGATTTTCACCCTTTATACGTCATTTGCGACCCCATGTTCCTTTGAATTTTTTGTTCGTCTTGATGAGTACTATCACCCCCCTAAGTTTGTTGAAGCATTTCAGATACACCCTGTATGTCTAGTGTAAGTATCCAGTGAAATAAAATTTTTCACAAGCACATTCCCTCAACGTAATGCCCATTTTTTTTTTCATTTTATGTTTTATGAATGAAGAAATAAGGTAAGAGTTAGCGCTGATTTATAATTGTATCATGTTAACAATTCTTTGAGGCAGATCTTTTTAAATAAAAGTAAAATAAGAAACATTAAAAACATTTTAAAAGATCATTTAAGCAGATTTTTCTAAATTTCTGGAACGAATAATATGATATATATAACCGTGTTTGAAGAAATTCTCTAAAAGTAATGTTAATTATTTTATGAAAAATATAATGGGAATGGAACACATTTTTAAACAGTTTTTTTTATAAATTTAAACATCAATAAGTGATACTACCTGTGCAAAAAGGGAAAACATTTTCTAAATTTTCATTAGTAATTTATCCTCTATCGGAAATGGGTCCCAACAGCAGATGACATGTTTTGATTTCAAAGCTGGTAGACGGGAAGTGTTGGATTCGAACCCATGCCGCGCTCGTCGGCAAAGCCATTCCGAGCTTTCTTTGAAATCTTGCTTAACTTCCCTAAATATGAATCAGTATCCTTTGGAAAGACCCCTCCCACGGGGAGGGGGGGGCATTCCCCTTTTCGCACTATATCCCTCGCATAGATAATCGACCGTAACAAAAACGCCCACCTAAATGAAACAGTTTACAGACAAGAAAATATTTATAACTATTTCAGGATTCTTTAATTAAGATATATTAATACACTAAGCTTCGACAACTGTGCACGATATAAAATATTTTTTTCCTCAATCCTTTATAATTTTTATGCTTTTGATTGCTAATTTAAAAGCATTATAAGTTGTGATTTTATGATTAAAGAACAATTATTCTAAACATTGAATTTAATCTTTCAATGCTTTGTTCTCATTTAGGTATTCCGATAACTGTAAAATAACCTGCAGAGTATATCAATGAAATCAAACTAATTTCTATACATTTATTTACATGTAAGCGACACCAAATACCTTCATAAAATATTGATTTTAATTCAGCTTTGAAAAGCTATTGAAATCGCTCTTTCAAAAACAGAAGTTAAAAGCATATTTAAACAAAATAAGTATGATGTGAAGTGTCAAAACCTATAAAGAGCGTATAAAAATATATAAAAGAAACCATTCTCTGATCAGATAATGGAAAAAAATGTACGTATCAAAATTTTCCTTATATTACCATAATTTATTTATTCCGAAATATATACCTAAATTCCCGCGTATAATGTACGGATCAAATAAATCTGTTTTGAATCACAAATTTGCTTAAAAAATATTTCCTTACCTGTATCGCGTAGAAATAAGTTACATTTTATTAATTAAAAGTTCTGTGTCTAAACACGTTTTTTTGTTCCGCTGTTAATACGCCGGTAATTAAGGTATTTAAAAATAGATTTAAATTTTACATTGACATTAAATTAAGAAATGCTAAGCATTCTTTTCATGTTTGAAATGTGTACTAGATGGCACTACTAGCTAATTTAAAATTACCGGAGGCTAAACAATTGTTTCTGTACACGACATAATCTGTAGACTATTATTAATAATATAAAAAAACAAGTATAGTACAACTTTAAGCATTATTGTTTAAAAATATAATTAAATATTTTCAAAAATTGTCTTTAAAAAATTACTATTTATGAAGTAAGAGTAAATTTTTAATTCATATATATATATATTTTTTAATTTAAAATCGATTTAGTTCACTTTTAAACATTAATTTTGAACTTAGACACTTAGAGCAACATATAAAAAAAAAGAAAATCGGTTAATAAATTTTATTTATTTATTTATTTTTTTTTGAGTTAAATATCATATTACCGTATGTTTCGACCGATAATCCGCGGCTCAAAAAATCCATTTTAGACCCAGAACTTGTATTTGATAAAATGCTACTACCTTGAACTCGTAATATAATTGATTTCAATTACTAAATAAAATTTCTGGGTCTAAACTGATTTATTTAAACCGCGGTTTATACGCCGAAAGATACGGTAAAAAAAAATAATAAAGCACGATGCAAATAAGAATAATAATAAAAATGAGATCACCAGAAAAAGCTACCAATTTATTTGCGAGATTTAAAGAAGCATTTATAAGAAAAAAAAAATTATTTTGCTCTTATTGATTTTTGGAAACATTTTCGAAAGGTTTTGTACACTGTAAAAAATGACCAATGTTTCTTATTTTATGAAAATATACTATAACCACGAACGAAAATATAATATAATCTTCTGAGTTATCCAAAATTCCGAATAGCGTGTTCCATTGTTTTTTGAATCCACAGAAACCAATGCATCTCCAAAATTTTAAGAACTTTTTATAAAAACGAAGTATTTTTCGCTGCCCGTATTTTTCAGAAACGTTTCCGAAGGGTTTTTATAGTGTATTAATTAGTGTCCTCAGCCTGGAATACCTATTTTTCGAATGCTATCAATTCTCAAGTAAACATTTTCATGCTCAAAAAATATGTGTAACAGACAAACATGCAAAATTAACAGCGTTAACAATAACATTAAAATTAAGATTATTTCTTTACTCTTTCATGTATAAATTAACTTATGCGGCTGAAAACGTGTACTTGAGAATGGATGACATTCGAAAAAGAGGTATTCAAGACTGAGGACACTAATTAATACACTATAAAAGCCCTTCGGAAACATTTCTGAAAAATACGGGCAGCTAAAAATAATTTGTTTTTATGAATTATTCTTTAAATTTTGGAAATGTATTAGTTTCTGAGGATTCAAAAGACAATGGAACATGTTATTCGGAATTTCGGATAACTTAGAAGATTATATTATATTTTCGTTCGTGGTTATAGTATATTTTCATAAAATAAGAAACATTGGTCATTTTTTACAGTGTATTGTATTAATCAGTTTTCTCAAACAGAATATTAGAATTTAGGATGCTATCAATTCTGAATTAAACATTTTAAGCTGCGTAATTCAATTTATACCTGAAAGTATAATAAAATAATGTTATTTTTAATCTTAATGCCAATGCTGTTAATTTTATCAAGTTTATCTGTAGAACATGTTTGTTGAACATGAAGATACTTAATTGAGAACTGATTGCATTTCGAAACTAGTCGTTGGGGGCACCGTAATACTTACCCATCATGAATATGCATAATATAAAATATGAAGATAAAACATGTGTAAACTATTTAAAAAATGCATTGCAATTCGAATAAAATCGTGGCTTGATGACGTCATAAACTTTAAATGCTCTATTACTGAACTGCGTAAAAAAAATATCTTTATAACTCTAAAATTGAAAATAATATTAACTAACGGTTTACTGCGACGGATTAAGGGTCTCATTTCCAAATAAAATATATCTTTGAATTGAAATTTGAATGAAATACAGGGTCAAGAAAAATCGAAGAGTGTGGAAATAGGATTACAAATATATCGGCAACTAATTATCCGATCGACTTCATTCTTTATGCAAAATTTATGTTATTTTATTGTCTTTTATATATTCACTCCTTAAAATAAACAATTTCGAAAATGTTTATGTACCTTTTATCAGAATGAATTTTTCGAGAGTCCGAAAAAATAGTTCCGGGTAATCGAGGTTACTGAAATTCCATAAGCTTCTTTTCATTATTACATACTAAGTACATACCAAATTTCAAGTCTCTATTTCAATTTGTTTGGGAGATAGAGCGTTTACAGACACACACACACATAGACAGACGGACGGCAAGTTTTTTTTTTTTTTCTAAAAATATGTTTCTCGGAATCTCCAGTGTCTGAAAGGTGTAAATCCGTCAATTTTTTTTTTCGATTTTTAAAACGATTACAAGATTTACCCTATACTACGTATGATGGGAAGTAAAAGCAATATTCCAGGTTGAGAAAACTGATTAATACACTTTAAAAACCACTCAGTAACGTTTCCGAAAATCAGTGGTAGCAAAAGAAACTTTATAAATGCTTTATAAAGGATTTATAAATGTTTCTATGTTGAAAATATATTGGTTTCAGATTTTTCTAAATATAATGAACGCTTTTCGGTATCGTGATTAATTCAGAAAAGATTATTACATATTTCCATTCATGTTTATATTGTATTTTCTTCGATTAAGTAGCATTTTACTTTTTTAACACTTTCCAACATAGTTGAAAAGTGTTTACGAATTCGGTTTGTCTGCCTGTCTGTGTGTATGTGTGTTTGTCCGTGCTGTAACTCGTATAAAAATACTCGGATTGTTAAGCAATTGATATATGTTATTGAGGTTTACTATGGCATGATCGGTATTGGAAATGAAGTGTGTAGCGCTTATAATTCCTTTACAGGGACACTCAAAAGAATTCCGTTGCATTACGGTCTATGCAGAAAAATCTTTTGCGGTTTATTTTACTGATATTACACTATTTCAAACATATTGAAATTGAAATTGATATATATCACTGAGGTGCACTACAAGAGGGTTACTATATAATAAGCTGGTGCATAGCGCTTATAGTTTATTTACAGGGACACTCAAAATAATTTCCTTACATTACGATCTAAGGGGAAAAATCGTTTGCGGTTTATTTTAATAATGTTTCACTATTTCAAACATAATTAAATTGATATACATCATTGAAGTGCATTGCAAGAGACTTACTATAGAATATTGTGTGCATCATCGTTCATTTACAGGGGACACAAAAAATTATTTGGTTAAAGTACTGTCTGTTAATAATAATTGCTGGAAGTGCATTTTCAGTTGCTGAAAGTATTTTTAAGTTGCTGAACGCGTATTTAAAAATATACTAATGTTTTTCTATTACTTGGTGTGCATAAATTCTATAGATGTGTGTAGCTTTCATCGTTCATTTACAGGGACTCACAAAAGAATTTGGTACTGTCTGTTAACAATAATTTCTCTAAGCGCTTTTTCAGTTGCTGAACGCGTTTTTAAATTTAACTCATTTTTTGTCTATTACTTGGTGTCTACAAAATCTATTGATCATATACAGGGAAGCACAAAGATTTCGAGTACATATCCATTTACCGACGTAAATTACAAAAGGGAAATTTGAAACTGTTCTATTCGTTTCCAATCTTAATTAAAATTTAGCATGCTATGTAGTATGTATACAAATCTATAGATCATATATAGGGATGCACAAAAGAATTCGTATATTTTTTGTAATATTGTTGGTAATTCCCAAAATTGAGTTTTTAAATGTGTTATGATTTTCCTAAGTTGTTTACTTAGACATCATCTCTCACCTTATTAAACGGTTAAGATTTGTAAAAGTATATCGGAAGTGTTATATAATCTATGCTCTACGCATGATTTTTCGTTTTTGTTACCTTCTGTAATTGTTGAATTTTTACGATTAGTGGTTGATTAATAGTGTACTCCCAAAAACATATTTTATTTACGTTGAAGTAAATATTTATCAGGACTTGCGTTCGAATTAATAATTCGCATAAGATTTATTATATTATTGGTTAGTAGAGAGTCTAGCTAACTTTTAAGTAATAAGTTTGAATATTTCTTACCTGAGTATTTTAAGGGCATTGTGTTGATAATTCATGAATGTTGATTATTCCCCAAATTTTCATTTAAAATCTGTAAATTTATTACATATGTGTAAGATTTTTTTATTCATAAAGACATTATATATTTCAGTGTGGAATTTATCAGATAAATTGTTGATTAAGACTATACTTTCTAAAAAGTATATGCAATTTTCTAGCGAAAATACACTGTACAGTAGGGGTCTTCGAACTGCGGCCCTCGGGATACCAAACTTCTACTATCTATCTATACTAATAAAAGGAAGTTTCGCTCTGTGTGTGTGTGTGTGTGTCTCTCTGTTGGCGATGGCTAGGAAAATCTAGCCCACCTAGAAGGCTGGAAATTTAGGTGTAGATAGTCCAAGGTCTGGCCATGTGCACCTGAGCCTCAGAATTTTAGCCTAGATATTAATTAGATTATCATTAACAATCGCTTCTAAAATGTCAAATTTTAAATCAAAATGGCGAAAGAAACGGACTGGCGCATTGGATTTGCGACCGGAAATGAACGAATTCAAAATTATTTAACTAATTAGAGAATTTTAAGAAAACTAATTGAGATATCAATTTGAAAATTTCTGAGCATATGTAAAAAAATATTCTGTATCTGACTATGTGATTTTTGAAAAATTCAGTTGGTAATTTTTTTTTTATTTATGCAAAAAACTGTCAAAAATCTGCAGGCGCCAGTGAAAACGATCCCAGAAAGTTTCAGACAGGGATCGGCTTTCATTAAAACTGAAACTGCAAAAAGATCTGTTTCTCGGGAAAATCCATCCATTTAGTTTGCGAAAATGAAAGGAAATAATTGCCAATTTTTACTAATGAACAAAAATTTAGGTAACTAATTAAGATATAGATTTGAAATTGCGGTCGGGAAGGGGTGACATCTGCCGGCTATTTTAGTGTAGCGTCTTCGTTATGTTCTAATTATCGAAAAAATGTAATTCTTTTTTTAATGATCGCGTTGATGTAGGTGACGGTGGTTCTCTTGAACAAATTATTCATTATATTTGCGGGTATGGGGAGGGAGGGGGTTAACGCCTTTCTCTGAGATTGTAATTATCTCGGGCCCGCGCAACGCCGGGCGGGTTAGCTAGTCTATACTAATAAAAGAAAGTTTCGCTCTGTGTGTGTGTGTCTGTCTGTCGGTCTGTTGGCGATGGCTAGGAAAATCTAGCCCACCTAGAAGGTTGGAAATTTAGGTGTAGATAGTCCAAGGTCTGGCCATGTGCACCTGAGCCTCAGAATTTTAATATTTTGATAATTAGCCTAGATATTAATTAGATTCTCATTAGCCATCGCTTCTAAAATGACATATTTTAAATCAAAATGGCGAAAGAAACGAATCGTTTGCAAGCGGAAATGAACTAATTCGAAATTATTTTACTAATTAGCGAATTTTAAGAAAACTAATTGAGATATCAAATTGAAAATTTCTGAGCATATGTAAAAAAATATTCTGTATCTGACTATGTGATTTTTGAAAAATTAGGTTGGTAATTTTTTTTAATTTATACAAAAAACTGCCAAAAATCTGCCGGCGCCAGTGAAAACGATCCAAGAAATTTTCAGACAGGGATCGGCTTTCATTAAAAACTGAACTACAAAGAGATCTGTTTCTCTGGCCGATCCCTCTCATTTAGTTTGCGAAAATGAAAGGAAATAATTGCCAAATTTTACTAATGAACAAATATTTAGGTAACTAATTAAGATATAGATTTGAAATTGAGGTCGGGAAGGGGTGTCATCTGCCGGCTATTTTAGCGTAGCGTCTTCGTTATGTTCTAATTATCAGAAAAATGTAATTCTTTTTTTAATGATCGCGTTAATGTACGTGACGGTGGTACTCTTGAACAAATTATTCATTATATTTGCGGGTATGGGGAGGTTAGGGGGTTAACGCCTTTCTCTGAGATTGTAATTATCTTGGGCCCGGGCAACGCCGGGCGGGTTAGCTAGTTTTAGAATAAAATAATTTGCCTTATTTAATGACATATACTTTGTGAATCAATAAGTAGAAGATAATTTTGGGCAAACGGTCTAAAAAAAAGGATGAAGATCCCCTTCTACACAGGGTCTTCCACGTTTTCTTTCTTAACGTTGAGGAATGACTAATTCCAAAACAGTTAGTTATATAGATATAGTTAAAAAAAATAAATCTTGTTCTTTATCATATAAAAATTTATTTACAGAAAATATATACTTTAAAAATTACGAAATTTGATATTTTATACGGTCCCTGGGTCCTTAAAGTTATATTTAGAAATACTTTATCCATACTCAAGCAAGTAAAATATTAAAAATTCTATTCTTTTAAGACCAAATAAATTTTCGAGTTATGATATGTTGAATTTTATGATTTTTGAGCGTCTTTTAGCTCTGAAAACGGAAAACGCGTTTCCGAATGGTATTTGGTATATTTTATGACGGCCAATTACCTACTTGAGGGATATAGCCGTAGGGGGCCCTCCGGGGGTCTTTCTAAGGGATCCTATCCCGTATTTACAGCAAGATTCGAAGAAAACCACGGAAAACTTCGAACGGTTAGGTCGACGACGCGACAGGAGTTTGAACCCAGCACCTCCCGTCTACTAGCTTTGAGAGCAGAACATCTCAGCCACTGGTGGGGACGTTTCCGAATGGAAAAAGGCCTCATAAAATGATTTCTTATATGTAAAAATAAATTTATTAGAAACCCCGAAGAGTAATTTTTATACCCAATTGCCAAATTAATACATCATTATTTGCAATATTACTTGCTTATACTGTAAAAAAATACATCCCGTATAGCAAGCATGGTGGCAGTGACGTCACTGCAAGTCACGATGTTCACGTCATATCTGTGCCAAAAATGCCATCACTCAGTAAAGTCACTAAACTAAACCTGCGGCAATACAATAAATTAAGGATTTTGCCCTACAGTGTTTTCTTGTTTTCTTTCTTGTCTTGCCTTCTTTTCTTTTCTTCAGTGTGTTGTTCTTTCCCGTTTTCTGTATCATGAGCGCTGATGGGCTATATACCATATGTCCCGGCCAGGTGGTCTGCCTAACGCGGGACCCTCAGTGTTTAGTTAGGAAGCTTGATACTCATTTTATCGACCCGAAGGGATGAAAGGTTGAGCGAACCTTGCATAGTACTGCAGCCGGGAATTGAACTCAGGACCTATAGCGTGGTAGACAAGCAGTTACGTCATATTGTGACTAAAATGTTAACTTCTACGGAAACTTAAAAAATTGGGAGGAATACCTGAAAACATGTTATTCATTTTGAAACTAATCGTTCTGGCATTTTTTTTAATGTTTGTGACTTTACTATGACGTTATTGCAAGTCTCGTACGACACATGCGAATTGTGACAAAAAAAGCACCATATTGTGAAGTACCATTGTAAACCAAAAAAAAAAAAAAAAAAGAAAAAGAAAAACATTTTTATGAAATATTATTTTATTTTACACATGACTAAAATAGACGTCCGATAAAAACATATGTACAAATGTCTTAAAATCTTTAAAACACAAGATATTATTAGTACATAACACTTTACTAGCGCTTTCGGTTCTAAACTGAGCCATTATCAAGGATTTCAATCAGTGGAGACAAACGCTTTGATGTTGTTCAAGACTGTAAGATTGATGTTGTCAAGTACTTTGTGCATATGTTTTTATCGGACGTCTAATTTAGTAATGTGTAAAATAAAATCATTTTTCATAAAAATGTTTTTCTTATTGTGAATAAACAAAGGCGAATTTTTCGTTTCGAAGTTTCTTTTATTATTAAAGTTATTTTGGAAAAAGCACCATATTGTGAAGTCCCATTGTGACCAAAATGTGAATTTTAAAGATCTTTTAAAATGAGAGGAAGCATTTAAAAGCTGTCAATACAGGACTCACTTTTTAATTTATCGAATTACAGAAGAATGATCTTTAAATAGATGATTTTAGTTAATTATGTAATTGGAAATTATGACGCAAACTTCATTCAGCATGTACTGAAAGGAAAAATGTTTTTATTTAAATTAAGAGAGTCTTTCATTCCCGTTATATTAATTACTGCTTCTACCGAGCAGGAAGAAATAAATATATGGAGGCAGAGGAGGGGGCGAGTTGTAGAATTACTTTAAATAATTTGGAATTGTTTCATTTTCCAAAATCATCAAAGATTAAAACAACAAAATTTAAATGTCAAAATTCAGGCAGTGGTATTCCCTTCGACAATTTCGAAATTAAACAGAATTTGCTATCTTAAAAACATTTATGGCGGACTAAATTAACCCACAATATCCGAATGGCAGGATTTTCTGTGAAGAAGTGTTCTCAGTTGGGTGGGCATTTAAAAAAAATCAGAATGCTTGATTGCAGAATCTTTTTCAATTAATAATATTCGGCTTATTTAATGCTAGATTAAATAAGATGAATGTTATTATTTATAAAAGTGGTAGCATTCAAGTAATTTTAAGTTTAAAAAAGCAAGAACTAATCTCGGAATAAATGAATTAATACGGAATAGTTTACAGTAACATAAATCTCGTTTATGTAGTCATTATTATAATTAAAAGCATTCTACTATATAACTCATTTAAATCTATACTAATAAAATAAAGTTTCGCTCTGTATGTGCGTCTGTGTGTGTGTCTGTTGGCGATGGCTAGCAAGATCTAGCCACCTAGAAGCCTGAAAATTTAGATTTAGGTAGTCCAAACCCTCTCCTGGTGCACCTGAGCCTCAGATTTTTAATATTTTGAAAATTAGAGTAGTTATTAATTAAAAACTGATCAAAGATCGCAAATAAAATATCACTCTTCCGAAAATAGCTCGCGCATGCCCAGAAGCCATTTATTCGTTCCTCCGTTAAAAGAAGAAACAAAGCGTGAGCCCATTCCATTTCTTTTTAAATTTTTCTAAATTCGCCATAGGCGAACGGCTGAAATACGGAAAAACAGTCTACATATTCAAAGAATGTACTTTTACGTCTCAAACGATCCGGTTGGTTCAAAAAAATTTCACATTTAACCCTTTCAAAAAAAAATAATCAATAAGCATCGAGTTCATGTTTTTTATTTTCTCCCGTTTTCCGAGCCTTGCAAACACCAGCATACAAAAGATATGGAAAAACGATGGTCACCAAATTAAAGAACTAACTTTGCCCTTTTCAAAGCTACCTTTGGTTTTAAAAAATACTAAAATTAATCCTTCAAAAAAGTATATTTTCTGTATGCCGTTTCGTGATTTTTGTGATTTTGACATTTTTTTAAAAATTCGCATCGGCGGTTCAGAGAAAGGAACGAAAAATTAAAAATACCAAACAATATCTACATTTATTCTTTTTTCGATATCTGTATTTGTTTTAGAAAAATATGAATATTAACCCTTCGAAAAAAATTCGCACGCAAGACTCACTTTTGCGAATTCCGATTTTCTGCGATATATAAAATCTGGCTTTGGCTCTCTAAAATAATCAAACTAAAAACAAACACGCCTA